>CM042880.1:1936192-2590111 GCA_023653495.1 Melastoma candidum
TACCACTCAGTGCATAAGCACATAAATTGATGCGAACAGCTTTGGCCAACCACAACGATTAAACCAGCACTAACCATTTTTTCACGATTTTTTGATGGATTAAGAGGTGGATCTGTCAGCAAAATCTTACAATCTGGCGGGTTTACCTGTGAGAAGAAGGGGTCTTATAACATTTCCAGAACCAGACTAGCACATATGAAACTTATTCCTGTAATAAGAAGCGTACATACTTTTAGCTCATTGAAAAATGCATGGTCCCAAACATGACCCATATCATCCCAATTTTGCACAATGCCATTATTTACGGGATAGGATATATTCAATTGATTCCGCAGACTTGCACAAGCTTCTCCAACGACAATGTCCTGTATATGTAAAGGCCACACTAAACTCTCAGAATTACTAAAATATTCTACCAGAAATGAAAAGAACAAGCTACATAAATGAGGTAATATGGAGTTCATCCTACACTGGAACTCAACAACTGCATAACCCGAGGAATCAAATCGTACAGCTACAATGGCTCTTCCTTAAATGAATTAGTTCATAAGCAAATCAGCAACCAAAAAATGAAATTTCCAAAATAATCTTGCATAATCACTTGAAGATAAACGCCTATGAAAGCTAGATAACTTGAGAATCTAACATGCTTAGAAAATGCAATTTGATCAATTGTTCAATTTCTGGCGATTCCCCCACAAAATCAGGCAGAGAACTAATTCTTTTGCTTGAAAAACACAAGTTTCGGGGAATACCTCGGGCCAACCGATAAAAATTGGTGCCTTCTTTCATCAATGCATTTAGAACTACTGCAAACATGTTTTTGGCAAAAAAGCCCAGAAAAGGGGGGGGGGGGACAAAATAAAATTGATTCCACGGATGAATTCAAATTACTATCACAGAATGAGACTCAAATTTGATTTTCACCGAAGCACAAATCCCTCACCTTAATTTCTTGCTCTGTGAGGGATTCTTCGTACCGAAGCATTGGCCTTCCAACCACACAGGGGAACACTGACGTGGGGAAGTTTTCCCCAGCAAATCCACACTTGACATACTGCACCAGCCAGTTAAAAAACCATCAATATGCAACTCTGGCAGAAGAAAAAGGATCCATTAATGCCGCAACCAATGGTAAGCAAGAAATCATCAACCCGATAAAGAAAACCCCGAAGATGAATGATTCACTGGGACTTCAAACTAGCAACCCCTTTCTGCAAGCATTCAAACTTCCCTTTCATCAACATTGACTCCCTTTCCAAATCCCATCTGGGTATTACTACTCAACATCCCATTCACAATTGGGAAGCAACTTTACGACCCCAAAAAGAAAAACCACAATCCATATCTCCACAAATGTCTGCTTTTTTCCGATCCATTAGCGAAAATATCCAAACTTTCGGGGGAAACCCATCGGTTACTATTCAGAATCCAATCCGGCTTCTACTCCTAGCCACCACACGTACATTCAGGAAGCGACTTCAACCGCATCAGGCCATGAATCTACGAGAACTCGAAGGAAGAACAAGGGAAGTACATAAGGTTGAATGAATTTACACCGGTGCCATTGTCGCAGACGACGACGTTCCGATTGTCCATCGGCAAAGGGTTCACAGCCTCCAACCACCCCGCTTTGCTTTTCTTTCCTAACAATTTTTAACCTTTCCTTAATTTTCTTATTACGTTTTCCTCTCCGATTTCTTCGACTTCCACCTTTTTCTTTTTACAATTAATAAATTTCTAGTAAAATCTTATTATAAAACATTAACAAAGACAGGCCAGTATAGAAGGCCCAACAACATTGGGCCCACAAGGCCCAAACTTCCTGCCAAGACATCCCCCGGTATAAAGTTCAAAACTAGGGTATCTGCGGTCGGCTCACAGACGGAAACCCTAACCGCCGTCACCTCCTTCCCTCGCCGTCCCAACCTTTCGCCATGGTGAGTCGACGCCGCTGCCTCTCTGTTACAGGGGGCGCGATCCATTTCCTGTTATCGATCGGACTAGAGAAGATTTTGATGGTGGTTTTTTTTCTGTTGGTGGGGGTGGTTTATAGGCTCCGAAGCGAGGCGCGAAGGCCCCTGTTGCAGCGGCCAAGAAGAAGCCGGTCGGTTTCTTATTTTTAAGCTGTTCTTACTTTTACGATTTTCGTTTTTTGGATGATGATGACGATTAGTGTTTACCAGGTTATGGTCAGTTATCATGTTTTGTTTTTTTTTTCAAATGGCTGTGAGTTATCTGTTTGTGATCGTTGGGGGTTACAGGAGAAGGTGACGAACCCGCTGTTCGAGAAGAGGCCGAAGCAGTTTGGCATTGGAGGTGCTCTTCCGCCGAAGAGGGATCTGACGAGGTTCGTGAAGTGGCCCAAGGCTGTCCAGATCCAGAGGAAGAGGAGGATCTTGAAGCAGAGGTTGAAGGTCCCCCCTGCTCTCAACCAGTTCACCAAGACTCTGGACAAGAACTTGGGTACGTAGTGCACTTTCATTGTCCAGACTCACTTAGTTATGTAGTTTTTATTAGTCCAGTCTTAGTGGTTAGCTATCATTTGCGTGACTTAGCCTGGTTATAGTGAAACTCTATTGCTCCCCTCCCTCCTGACTTGTCATAATGTTTCCTATCCTCCGTGAATAATTATGCGGAGCCTCAGTAAATATGATGCTATGTGAATTGAATCCTATCAGAATATGTTAGAAAGTTATGTAAGGAAAACTACTCGTCTGTTGATTTCATTTTTGTTCTCTTGACATCCCCGCAAGTAATTTTGGGATCCTCTCTGTAGCGACAAATCTTTTCAAGATGCTTCTCAAGTATAGGCCAGAGGACAAGGCGGCCAAGAATGAGAGACTCTTGAAGTCAGCTCAGGCGCAGACAGAAGGGAAGACCTCTGAGGTTAAGAAACCTATTGTTGTGAAGTATGGTCTCAATCACGTTACCTACCTGATTGAACAGGTATTTCATTAAATTTCAAATCCAATCTTTCCTATTCTCCCTCTCTAGAGTACTGATATGATCAATCATCACTCGTCATGAGGAGCAATGACAATAAGATGGATTGATCATGATTCCTGTATCTTTGGATGTTTTTTTCAGAACAAGGCGCAGTTAGTTGTCATTGCTCATGATGTGGACCCCATAGAGCTTGTAGTATGGCTTCCCGCACTATGCAGAAAGATGGAAATTCCTTACTGCATTGTCAAGGGGAAGGCACGATTGGGCACGGTTAGGATACATAATCATCTGTTTTCACGTGCCTGTTGTTTGGGTCATTGGACATCGCACAAGAAATTGGACAGTAATGATTGATCTGGAACCATTCTAACAGATTGTCCACAAGAAAACGGCATCAGTGTTGTGCCTAACATCTGTCAAGAATGAGGATAAACTAGAGTTCAGCAAGATCCTGGAAGCAATAAAGGTACTGGATCTCGGGCTTTGGTTATATTAGTATATGTTCTTCATAGTGCATTACCGAGACAGTTAAAATTCCTGTGTTGCATTATCAGGCTAACTTCAACGACAAGTACGACGAGTATAGGAAGAAGTGGGGTGGTGGAATCATGGGTTCCAAGTCCCAGGCCAAGACCAAGGCAAAGGAAAGGCTTCTTGCCAAGGAAGCTGCTCAAAGGATGACTTAAGGATATGTCTATCTTCTGCTGGGGTTGGTCCTTGTTTTGTGAGATATTTAAATGACGAGTAGATTATAAAAGAATCGTTTACTTGCAGACGGTTCACATTTTGAAATTTTGTTTGTTGGGCAGTTGCTGCATGAACTCCACTCTCTATTCCCTACCATTTTCCCTTTCGCTTTTCTATCAGATTGATTATTAATACTGAGCAAAACTTGAATTAGGGTTGAGTCCATGACAGTTACAGCTCCCATCAGACCTTCCAAAACCCACCCTGTCAACCCTCTCGTAATCTCTGTCAGCTGACATCTGATGTAGTCTTCTCCCACGGTTGGCGACCCCGGGAGGCAAAAGACTCGTGCTACCTCCATTCATGGACATTACAGAGCAAACCTCTCAGGGTAGCAAAGACGACTAGGATCTTTAATAGTCTCATCCCATGAAATCATCTCCGACATGAATGATCGATCACTGCCGCCTGGTTGCCGTGCCTACTATATACAATAAATTATCATAATATTAGTAAAGTTAAAATGCACGCCAATAGAATTTTGTTTTCCAAAACTACCTATCTAAAATCACCATCAACGGTTTATATTTACTTCATCATGTCTTCATGAGTTAGTATAAATTCTTCCAGAGTTCTCTTCATATCACCACTATCATATTTACTATCTTACTATTTATTTTCCTATTACTTTCACAAATTCTTTTGTTTCTTTTTAATTTTCAGATACTTCATTTTTTTATACATAAATCCATGTGGTCTGTATATAACTCTCGGATGCTTTGATTTTAAAGGGATAAGAGTGCAAAACATTTAACTTAAAAAGTTTCATTTAGGTTAAATATTTAAATATGTACAACAGCCGACGCCAACTACCGTAAAAGCTCGGGCGGTTACGTAGAAGTTTGTCATCCTTTATATTTCATTTTTAACACAAACTGTACAAAAACTATCATCTAATATTTCATGAAGTCATAAAAATTAATACATGTGACAATATGATTCAAAGCTAAAAATCTCATTTTGGGACTTGATAAGTTTCAAAGTTTAAATATTTCATTTCGACTGGCTAGTTCCAATGATTTATTACCTTATCAACTCATTTCAAAGTTCTACAGTTTTATGACACTTTATAACAAAGCGGTACGACTCTTTAAAGATATTTAAAAGTTCTACAACCAAGTGAAACCTCTCATCGATTTTTTAATACGATCCTAGGACTTATCCTTTAAAAAAAACACAAGAGATTTGATCAATTAATTTTTCTTTTTTATGTTCTCTCAATACAAAATCAACCCTTTCCATTTATTCGGGTAGAAATTCTACTTGTAAACAATAGTTCATGTCGTAACATCAGAGTTTAGTATAATTTGTGGGTGGGACAAATAGTCATTTTAATGTTCGAAAAAACTACTTTGATTAAGAAAGTGATGTAAATAAGATCTTATTGATTTAATAAAATAAGGGATTTTTTTTTAGAGATATTATATAGAATCTAGCATAACTTGTTGATATTAAATTATTAGAAACAAAACGCATGTAATAGATGAGACGTCTTGCCAATAGAATTTGATCGTTGTCTTCGAAGGCGCCCCTATTTCTAGTATTTGTTTGTTGCAGGGATGGCTGGTTTTGCAAACTCATGCTCTTGTAAATCTCGGAGTCTGATCAACATTAGTATTTTTGTTTTTCTTGTTTCTATAGTGACAGGATGAGAGCTAGACTTTGTAAAGTTGCACCAGCACAAGGCAAGGAAGGGTATATTTCGTAAGATCCAGCTAGAAGGGGTGGTAGATGTTCATCTGGCTCAGGATATGCTCGAAGTTGTCGGTGGGCTTGTCGATTTGGTGGGTGTGAACTCCTTCGTAGGTCGTCAACACGACTCCTTCGTCGGCCATGAGGCGCTGCACTTGCTTCTTCACGTTGCAGCCCTGATACGTGCACTTATAGTAGCTCCTGGAAGGATCAAAGAAAGGACATGTTAAACAGCAGCTGAAAGGGATTAAAATTCAGAGAATATAATCTGAATGTATCGAAATGACCGCACTTGCGCGATTGTAACAACGAGATTGGAAGCTTCGTAAGCCAGAAATAGCAACTAATGTTAAGGCCTAACGAGTAAAATTGAAAGAAAAACCTTCTGTTTCATGTCAAGGTACTCATCCTGTAAAATCACCACCAGTTAATTACCAGAAGAAAGGCTGATAACTATTAATTGTTGGACAGAACATAGAACTAACGTTTTCTCTATGCTAATGAAATAATGTTGATCATGAGTTCTCATCCAAAGAAATAAAAAACTCACCAGTAATAACGCAATATCAACAAAAGTTATGGTGGACACAGTATTTAAGTCCATTATCTATCAAGGAAACATCAAATCATGCAGAACGCGTCTTGAATCCCAACGAGATTCATTGCACCTGATTATTCACTTTTAAGGCTACTAAAAACGTGATTAGTTAAAAAGCAAATCACATAAAAAGAATCCTACCACTGCTTTCTTCCACAAGAAGCCATCAACCCTAGAATTTATTTAATTTTCATATCCTTGGTTACACCATGTGAGAAGCCCAAGATTACTATCTTCAATTTTAAAAATCGACTGCTTGTATCCGAATATGGCTTATCGATCGGCAATCCCCAATATGGAAAAGCGTAATATTCGAAATGCAAAAATTTTAGCTAGATATATCACAACATTATACCTTGGGAACTTATTGTTCTTGACTGCCTTTTGGCCATATTTCCTCCACTTATAACCGTCATCTAGGACGTCCACCTCGCTCCTTGTCTGGAACGCAAACTTGTGTCTCCTCGCCTTCTTCTTCCCTGCGGATTTCTCCCCGCTTTCTCCCGCGACAACATCGTGTGCACAACCGCTCAGCCGATAACGATCGTCTTTTGCCTCCAACGAGCTCCCTTCCTCCGAGTTTAGACCCATAAGCCCGCCGTAGATGTTCGGGCTGCCGTAAAAGTTGAGTTGCGGTGGGGGTAGATCCCCGCTGAGGCTGTGCGCAAGCGGGAAGATGGGACGGGAAGACGTCATCGACGATGAAGAGAAAGGAGGTGGAAGGAGGAGCTGATGGCGGTCCATTTTCGTTTCCCTACTAGAATGAAAGGGAAGAAGGCGGGGGAAGAAAAGTATTCAGTCGTTCCTCTTGGAAAACTTTCCTCACGTTTGGTGGTGTTGGGGTAATTGAGACGAATATAAATAAATATTCATGATCCTCCTCATTAATTCAAACAGTAAAAAACACCCTCAAAAGCTACAAATTTTCTCATTCGCGTTAACTGACTGTATAATTATTAAATACTATAGTCTAATTAATTCGAACTAAATAGAATGAATGGTTCACCAAAATGTTAATCAGCCTCAACGTGTGATAAGTTTTCATCAATCACGATAATTAATTTTATTTGTTAAATGTGTTTCGAATACATTATCTTAATAGAAAACTATTATAAGAATAAGAGGGAATTTCTTTTTTTTTTGGGGGGGGGGGTGGGGGGATTATATGTAACAAATAAGCAGATAATATAACAAAGGAATCGCCACAAGAGAGTATAATATAATGTTGAGAAGGGGAGGGTTGCATAGGGGGGTTGGGATTTCTTTAGCAGGAAGGGATGACGTAAGATGAACACAGGAAATCAATACTCAGATAAGGATGGGAAAACAATGGGTGGTGGGGGTAGTAAAACTAATGTAATGGTTGTGGTTTAATCCGGATGTGTTAGGCCGAAAGTAATCGTATGGCTGTAAAAATGGTGGCGGCTACACCTTTCCAAGAAATAAAAATATATTTCTAAATATAGGTAATTTCAAATTAAATTTGAAATTTATAATTTCGAATTCACTTTATTAAAAAAAATTATAATTATAAAGTTTAATTTCTAATTTTACTTCGAGAGAAAATTAGAGTTATAATTTCGAGTTCCTACCTCATTTAATGTTACTTTGAAATTGAAATTATAAAGTTTAATTTTTTAAAGGGTTATAAATTCAAATTTCATAATGAGTGAATTCGGATTTATAAAATTCGATTTTGATATATTATTTGAAGAAATTTAAAATTATCTACTCTACTTGTAAAATTATTTTTCCGATAAACTACTTCCTGCACTCCAAACCCAGGTAATATTTTTCATCCTTTACAAAGAAAAGTTAGGTATTTCGGGATGCGACTTTTGGCACCTTTTTTAACAACATATTTTATTTTACTTTGGCGTTTGAAAAGTCAATAATCACGTGGATGTAGAAAAATGCGTTCATTCAAGTCCAATTGAATTGGAAATAAGAAAAACAGAAAACAGAAACCTCAAACTCTCTCTGTTTTCTTTTTTTTTTTTTAAAGAAAAATAGTTGTACGTTACTTGTAGCGATGCTATATCTAATAAATCACACATTTCCGGTTAAACTTATTTCAAGGTTAGAGACACGCCAAAACAGAGTGTGATGGCGACGGATTCAAGCATGGGAATTTCCCGGGCTTGCCCCCAAAACTGCACGTCCGTCGTCCCCCCCTGTGGTAGCGGTGGTTAGGTTTTGTCGAAAGGAGGAAATGGTATGGTCGGACGCAAATAATATCGAACCGGGTCGTTTTTTCATCCGAGGGGGTGAGCATCAGCGTCCATGGCCGCGGTTGTGTTTCTTAAGGAATCCAGAAATTAGCCACCGAAAAGAAGGATATTAGCTAGACATGATTTGCGGAGCCATGGCTGAGCAGACATTTTTGCCCTAATACATGTAGATCTTGACTACTCGCTCTTCGTTTAGTTTTTTCAGGGTCCGGCATGCTGACAGCAAAAGGAGAGACTCACGTTGGTGATGTATGAACGGCAACAGCTCGTGCATGCCTAATATATTATTTCGATCATCTCGATTGTTTGACGCCACAACTCGATCTCTGAAGACGACAGTAGAAACGATACGTGTGCAAAAATATATTCCGGACCATGTTCTAGAACGAGCGAGGGAGACCCTTCTGTTTGTTCAATCGGTCATGCAACTACTCCCCCAACGTCGAGTTAAACGATGACGTTTCAAACTCCAAACTGTGACAGCCAATGGCGGCTTCTCCCATTGTTAGGTCGAAGAAAGGAGGAGGATCTGGAATCGACCTGCACTCGGGATGTGTTTGTTTGGATGCCTTTTTCAAGGGAAAGAAAAAATGGGATGAGAAATCACAGCCTTACTTACTGCCATCGCACATTTAGGGACATACTACATCATCACAAACACTACATCACTATTTACCTGAGAGAGAGAGAGAGAGAGAGAGAGAGAGAGAGGGTGACTGACATAATAATTACTCAAACATGAATCAAACTCTGCCTGAATTAATATTTGTTTCAGTGACTCAAAACAGACAAGGATAGGGAATGGGGAGGGGAGGGGGGGGGGCAGCTTCCTGGAAGGAGACCCGACAAAGAGTCCTCTTTCAATCATTACACCTTAACTTGTTACCGATGCATTGAACATGAGAGAAGCCAATCAATCAATCCCTCTTAACTCAAAAAAACTCATGAATCTAAGGCGGCGGCGGCATGGCCATTCCTGAAAGTCGCCTCCCCATTGACCGGAATATAATTTATAGTACATGATTTTAGTATAAATAAAAAGCAAAAGAGACTTTCAGAATATTTTTAAATTTATTTATAAGTAATCGGGGCTGCCGCCCCAATCCCATCCCAAAAATAAAAATCAAGGAAAAATGACAACTATATTTGAAGCCGACGGAAACGAAAACCAAAAACGATTCTTCCTTTCCTATTGCTTACCAACAAAACTCCTGAGATTTTTCAATTTTTCTAAATTTACAAAAAAAAAAAATTAATTACAAAAAATAATTTAATGCAACGAGGGTTACAATTGAATTTCGTCGCTATGTTTAATTCATTTAGCAAAACGTAATATAATACAATAAATAAATGAAAACGAAACAAAAACGAGAAATTATATTAAGGATCGGTAATTCGAACACCCACATGTTCATACATACTTGGTGTCTAAATTGGTCAAACCCGCGAACGTATTTATGTCAGATTTATTTCTTAAGGTAAATTTATTTATAAAACCAAATAATTTTGCTATATAAATTTATGTTCTTACACGATTTACAATTCTTTTTGAATCATCAAAACTTTTTCTTGAACTTTTAAACTTTATACCGTGATTTGCCTTTTCATTTTACGAAATATCATAACATTTATATTAGTATAATTTGGGTGAGCTATTTCTTACCCTAAAGCACTGAACTCACAAACTCAATTAAAATTTGGACTAAAATGTCCCTACTTCAAATGTTGTTATCGTATTTTATATGTGATTTTTATTCTAATTTTGAATTGAATAAGGAACACTTAGATGTAATTATTCTCCCATAAGAAAATAAACCAAGAAGAATTTACATTTTCCAAAACCAAATTCTCATAAAATTCAAAGTTTTCTTGCTTTATTCATATTCTTCTTAAATTCAGTATAACGCTCTTAAATTCATATGTTCATAATGGCCGGGTCTGACCATAATTTTCTTTATGTCTAGAGACCTACAAACATTTTCGCATGTGTCAACGTTCATGAATGCAATATCATATTATATTTGAGATAGATTCATCGTTACATCTAATGATGTCCGAGTGTGCATGAATCCACGATGGCCCCCAATCTCGCCGTGAAAGAACATCCGATGGCAAATAGACTGGTTTGTTGGTTGCAACTCCGACAAGCATTAGCTCGTCATATCCAAGGGGTCATCCTTCGCCTCTACGGACGTGTAACTAAATTGGGCCTTGTTGTAGAATCTCCTGTCCCATTGTATTCCAATGCAGCATACCCATTCGACAAATTCCAACTCAAGTCTAGTCGAGAATGGGTGATTATGCTCGTTGTTGAGTAAGATTGAACTCGAATAAGACATTAGTCTATTCAAGTTCGATCAACTGAAGGTTCAGTTCGAGTGAAAGCCTGGCCAAGCAAAGCATTGTCAAACGAATTGGTCAACCAATCGATCCGTGATTTAAATGAATATTTCGTTTCCCTTTTCAAGATATTTTCAGGATTTTAGTTGATTCAGGTTAGATCAAGCGAAGGTTCAATTCGAATGAAAGCAGGTAGAGGACGCATCGTCAAGCCAACTGGTCAACCAATCGATTCAGTGGTTTAAATTGATTCCCTTTTCAAGATATCTTTAGGATTTTATTCATTAGCATATTTTCTCTGTGCGAATATTGTTGTATGATCTAGGTATAAAATATATGAATATCTTTTATTTTATTTCATTTTGCCTGGCAACACCTATATAAGAGGGCCTTATAATTGACCTAGAGAGGACTTTTGGAGAATTTAGAATACTTTGATAGACTTTGAGTCTTCAACCCTAGTTCTTCATTTGGTGAATTTCAAGTGTAGTCTGAGTAGAGCGCATCAATCGGTGAAGGGATGTCTATATCCTCCAAGTTGTCACTCGATCTCGTTGTTGTTCAATGTGGTGCATTAGTATATCCGTGGATCGTTTGAGCTATTCGAGTCACTTCTATCATGGTAGTAAACTATGTATCCATAGTGATTATTTCTCAACCTGTCATTCATCTTACCCCCAATTAGTTGTCTGCATATTCCTTTCCTTTATTTTGTTACTGTTGGGACGGTTTTGATGATGAACCGGACCCTCTGTACTACAGAAGGTCGAACATTCTATTCTACAGAAGCTTCTATTATTAAGGACTTCTTGTAAGAATTATTTTTGTAATTAAATGATTAGTTATCAATTATTTAATTACGAAATATGCTTAATTTGATTAAGATATTTATCTGATCAAATTACCACGATTTGGTTTCCAAATAATCATATTGGAGATAATATTTCTTATAGAAGGAAATAAGATCTCTATTTATGGAAAGGTTCTACTAGTTGGTCTACAGGCTTCTGTAAGCTCTTACGACCTCTATATGACCGTTATTTGGTTGCCAATCACCACCACCTGTCCAGATACATTTTCATGTGTATCTTTATCAGGATGGAATGAATTATTACACCAATGGAAATAAATCTTCGATTATTTCCATCTGGAGAAGGCTATCGAGCAGAACCTTCTGCGATACCTTCTGTGTTGCATTATTTAGGGAAATAATCATATCCCTATTTTATTTTGATATGATCATATCCACTGCTGAATGCATGCACGTGTATTTCATTCTATTTATTATGTAAACTAACTTTTAATTTCTTATTTTGTAGATTAGGTTTTTATTTTTACCTTTTGTATTTTATTTTCTTTGCGTGTATAAAAGGCCATGCTCTCTCCCATTCAAAAATATACGAGAACAATTCATTTTCTCTTCTCCCATTCTGTCCAGAGAGAGCGTGTGCTTGAGCTTTAGTTCTTTCATTCGTTCGAGTTAGTCACACGAGGAGCACTACCGGCGGAAGTTGCATCATTGGTGAAGCCTTTTGGGAGAGTGACTCGGAGGCTCGAGGGACTCGACTGGAAGCTGCAAGATACGTTGGCTGGAGGCACGGCTGGAGGTCGTGTGATCAACGTGCAGCGGGTCGAAGAGAAGGGCTGAACCTCGGGAGCACAGAAGGTGAGGGACTAACCAGCTTCTGTTGTGTAGAGCTCTGTGTGCAGGAACCTCAGGGACAAGAGGAAGGTTGTCACCTCAGGACAAGAAGAAGGTTCTCACCTCAGGACAGGAGGAAGGCTGTCACCCCAGAACAGAGGGAACGTTGTTCAACGTCAGGACAGGAGGAAGGCTGTCACCTCAGGACAGGAGGAAGGCTGTCAGCCCAGGACAAAGGGCACGCTGTTCATCCTAGGACAAAGGATACGTTGTCCACCCTAAGACAAAGGGAACGTTGTCTACTTGCGTAGGGTTCGCTACGTACTCGCGTAGGGTACGCCACTAAGTCGTTATCCTTGAGGGATTGCGCATTTGCTACCTTGTTAGTCACGTTAATGCGTGCAACCTCCTGTAGTGCAGAATCTTCGGATCTGTACAACCTCCTGTAGAGCAGAACCTTTAGGTCTGAATCTACTTTAGTGCAGAACCTTACGGTCTGTACAACTCTCTGTAGTACAGAACCCTACGGGTCTGTGCATACATTTTCCTTGTCACTTTTACTACAGAACCTCACGGTCTGTTCAGTAGAAGGTCGACTACCCTTGGTACAGAATCTTTTAGATCTGTGCTTCTCAACTAAGTCATTTTCCTATACATAACCTTCTGTTGTGGATTGACATACTCGGTACAGAACCTTACGGTCTGTGCTATACCTTCTGTGATACAGAATCATTGGATCTGTTCTATAGAAGGTTGACGTTTACAGTACAAAATCTCTTGATCTGTGCTATAGAAGGTTAACACATCTGACACAGAACCTTCTGGTCAGTGTTGTGCCTAAGCTTCTTCGACACAGAACCCTCTGGTCTGTGTTGTGCCAAACCTTCTTCGACACAGAACCCTCTGGTCTGTGTTGTGCCTCACTCTCTTCGACACTGAACCCTCTGGTCTGTGTTGTGCCTCACTCTCTTCGACACAGAACCCTCTGGTCTGTGTTGTGCCTTACTCTCTACGATACAGAACCCTCTGGTCTGTATTGAGCCTTAGTTACTATAGTACAGAACCTTAGTGTTTGTGCTACGTAATAACCCTCTACGGCACAGAACCTTCTGGTCTGTGTTCTGCCACTCAAGCCTCTATTGAACAGAACCTTTGGATCTGATTTCAGTTGCAATCATTTGTGTAATTTGTACAGAGATACATTTGAGTAGAAACCATCCAAATATCTGGGTGAAGAGTGGACGTAAGCAATTTGCTGAACCACTATAAAAATCCTTGTGTCCAATCAAACAAATTGTGAACACACTCGAACGTTCTGTTTTACAGAAACCTATCTACGGTTCTGTTTGACAGAAGCTTTCATTCCACTGCGGGGTAAAACGAAAAAGTGTTGAAATCCAAAATTTGTGATTAACACTAATTCACCCCCCCTCTTAGTGTAACAGTTACCCCTACTCTCATACACACTTTTGATTATACCTTCACCCCTTCTGCACCATCCTCACGTCACCTTCGCCTTTCGCTTTTGTGCAATTATGCTAGCTCCCACCAACAAGGAATATCTCCACCTATCTGAGATGTTGCACTGTCCAAGTCTAATTTTGTTGCCACAAGTCGACTCTTCAAAAGAATACCTCGTCGAGATTCTGAGAACTAGTCTTATACCCATCGCTTGATTTATCGTACCTTCGGGACATATCGACATTTATGTGATTCTTCTTAGCAGACTTCGCCATTCGTGCTGAGCATGGACATAGACAAGCTTCTACCAGAGGACTCATCCTCATATTTGTTGAATCCATTCTTTACCCTTTCACTGCCAACTCAATACACGAACGCACAATTCACATAACCAAGGCTATTTCTAGGATCAATCATTCATCACAAACCTTATTGAATGAACCAACTTCAGCATTTGCGAGACGATTCTAAAATGGCAAACACAAGGTTAAACAACAATCATATTTCCTTTTATGAAGTGTTGTAACCTTTGGTTTCAAAGGATATGCCTGCTTGTTTCCGACAGTCTTGTAATGGTCTTCGAAGGACAAAAAAACTATTAATACACAATCGATTATCGTGTAAAAGCAGAATGGAATGAGGCTCCCTCACCGTTCACACTTTCACAAGAAAAAAAAAAAAAATCTTTTTCAGAGATTGATGGAAGAGGGTTTTTACCCAAAGACTTGTTGCTTCGACGTCGTCACTGCAATCGTCAACTAAGATGACAGATACTACATTCCCATCATGATCATATATATAAAAGATCATTGGGCCATGAGGGTTATCCACAATAATTATGCCCCACCCTTAGCTAATTTAGGTTGTAAGAGTGTCATTTAAATCTGGTTTTTTTATTTGAATATGTGAATTCTTAGAGATCCATCCCCAAAAGGAACTGGACATGAACCCTCTAACTGTTTCGGCTAAACCAACATATATACCCCAGTAAAAACTTGAAGCCTTTCAACTCCCATAACTACACATTGGGTTGCAGTTCTATCTTTCCTTAGAATCAATGTCGTAGAGTAATAAAAATACGATTCTCGCTAGTACCTTATGATCCACATGTTACTCTACTTCAGAGGAATGCGGAGATGCCGCTGCAAATAGGGGGGCTTCATCCCAATCGACCTAGACCCACCGGACGCTGCCAAGACGGCCACCCAGTGGGCGATCACTCTCATCACATGGTAGTTTGGATGATGGACGCACCAAGATGCGGTTCGAACCACTATAAGTTGACAGGAGCTGGACGAGGCCTGATCCAAGTGCTTCTGGGCCATATGCAACACCCTATGGGGCCAGTGACCATGATTCGGTCATGTGTGCCTCCCATCTTTTTGGATATGTGCGCCTTACTTTCATTTCTTTTAGTTGTACATTCATGAACGATTAAGAATTATAGGAGATTTTTTTTTTTTACTTACTGCATTGCCTTGAATTTAATTTGCCATCATTATAATACAATCTCGCGAATTAGACATGATCTTGCCTCCATTGTTCTATCACGAGGTACTTAGTCAATTACCGCCCATGTTATAAGGAGTGTGGCTGTCAAAATTACTCTGCGAAGGACGAGTTACAAATTTTTCTTACTAAGGATACATATGACAAACTCTCCTCAAACACGCATCGTGCGCAACGTGCTTACTCTGTCCTCGACAGAAATTTTATCCTCATTGTAGTGTCACCAAAACCCTGAACCGAGGACCCGTCACGATAGGACATCATACATGGCAAATTTTAATGGGCAAGGAACGTGGAGAAATTTTTTTTTCCCGATGTGGCACAGGGCAAGGATGGGTCAAGGTGTTGTCCCCCCAAATAATTCGTTGTATACACGCCATTCGGGTCCTCATGTTCACTCTTTCATATGCGTTCTGGTCAACACCTCGATTCGAGCTTTGATATACCATAGAAGAAACTGGGGCGGATCTTTCGTCGATTCTTAATTGGGCATGCTTGGAATCTCGCTCGATTGTCTTTGATTCCCTGTATAAGAGCGGCTCATGTTGCATTCCCACATTCTTGAGGGCTGTTTAGAGAAAATAATTTCATTCTATTGGAATTTTTTTAATTTGGGCTACCATTAATTGTATAATTTTACTTTACCTTTTATTTTATTTTATTAAAGTCAATTTTATAAAAGAGGTCGTAACATAAGACAGTGCATGAAATCTCGCTACAGTATTGTGATATCTAAAGTTATTGAGATATGCGCATCTCATTTATGTGATATTGTTCATGGCTATTTATATGGTCTGTTGATGGATATGACATGAGTTATAGTCAATTATGACTCGGTCCATTCCTTGTACTTCAAAACAATTATTTAAATAAAGGGCAAAAACTGACATTTCATAAGAAAACCATATATTAGGTTTCATGTACTTGGGTTAATTCTCCGGTCAGTCAAATCGTTAGTTTTTTTTCCTCCTCCATCGATAGCTGCCATACGAGAAGGAAAAGGGGAAAAAGACTTTGCCGCTATGTTTTCTTTTCTCAATCTTCTCAGTGACCGTAAATTCGCGTAATCGATTCAGGGCTTTCGTTGTTTTCTTTGTTTATTCTTTTTTGTGAGTGTGTGATTTCTCACATGTGGTATTAGAGCGGATTACGTGTATTTACAATCCAGAGAAAAGAATTTGCGTGACGATTGAAGAATTTTTCAATTTCATGCCGTAATACTAACGGTTTGTTTTATGGGACTTATATTCCTTGATTGATTATACATAATTTATCAATTACTTAAAATATGGAATTGCTTGAAAGAATCGAATTAATCTATTGACGGATTAGGGCTTATTAAGATTCCTCATTAATTCTTGTTATTTTTTAATTATAATAATAATTACTATTATTAAATAAGAAAAATTATATATGCCTGGTCCACCAAATGGGCTAAAACAAAAATAAAGAAAAAGAAAGGACGGGGTTGTGGGCTCAGTCCAGCCCATCTTAAAGGGGTCGGGCCTTATGGCCGGCTATGTGCTGTCAAGGCCGGCCGACCTACGGTCAACGGTCAAACTTTGACACGTGATCCTGCGTGGAAATATTCCCCAAAGGGAATAAACTTGTTGAGTATGATGTTTTCAAGATCCTTGCGGAAAGGTTTCTCTACTTTGTGTTTTCTCTACCCAAATGGGAGTTCACATTGGAGTGTGAGGATTCTTCATGATTATTTGATCTTATTGATCGTTTTTTTATATGGCTCATAACTTTTAATGGTTGCGTTACTGGTGCACCTACAGTTTCTTTCAATGTGCAAGAATGCTTCCACCATTGAGACGTTGAGTGGTTCAAACTATAAGAGGTGGAAGCACGACCTCAAGTTTGTTATGGGTTGCATCGATCAGGATATATGTCTTACTGTTGATGAGCCTATTGTACTCACTTATGCGAGCTCAATTCAGGAGAAGGAAAATTATGATAAATGGGCATAGGCAAATAAAATGTGCATGTTGGAAATGAAAAAGTTTATTCTCGGTGGTTTGCCGGAGACCAATAATGCAAAGACTCTTCTTAATGCTATTGGAGAGCGATATCAGGTTTCTGACAATGTGGTGATCACGCACTGAAGATGATGAATGCTTTATCATACTAGGATTTTGCCAATGAGTCGGAGTACATTATGAGATGGGTGCATGTGTAGTCTAAACCGAGTGCTCACAAGATTTATTTGCTGGAGAATTACATTTTAGCTCGCATCTTCAACTCTTTGCCTCTTGATTTCATAATGATCAAGACCGCTTTTAATACTCAGGGGGAGAGTTGGACAATGAATAAGCTGATCACTCATTTTGTTTTTGAGGAGGATAAAATCAAGAACGGGGCTGAGTGCTTTTATAATGACCGCTACTGGATCAAGTTTATATAAAGGAAAAGGATTTCAGAAGGGGTTCAATCACGGAACAATCAAGGACCTTAGACTTTTAAGAAGTTCGGTATTGGACAGAGGCATGACAAAATAGTTTAGAAGGATGCGCCTGTGAGTGCCAAAAGGCGGCATTAAGTGTTTCTTTTGTGAGAAAATGGGATACTTGAAGATAGATTGTTACCAATATAAGAATTGGATTGAGAAACAAAAGAAGAAGAATGTGAGAGGTAAACCATCCACTTTGGTTTGTTTTGAAACAAATCTCACCGATATTGCTTCGAATACTTGGTGGATAAATAGTGGGGCATATACGTGCGCCCTCCAGCCTAGCACGCGCGCAGCGGTACCGGCAACACGAGGATTCAAACCCGCTACCCCCGGTGTCCTCAGGTCGACGCCAGGACTCGAACGTCTAGGCGTTGCGAAGAAAAATAGGGTAAATTTTCCCTCGATTCCTAATCGAGCTTGCCCGGGCCCTCGTCAATTATCTCCATGCTCCTTAGGATGTGACGGGCAAATGGGCGGAGCATGATCCACGGAAGGAATTTTCGGGAGGAACGGGAGCGGTTCGTGTCGCCTTCTTGTTTTCTAAAACTGTTTAAGTCAGAAAAACAGTTGGTTCAGGGATTCCTAATTACTAGCCCTTACATCTAAACATGCGAAGATGTGGCGTTTGTTCAAAAAGTTTGCTTTTGGTTGACGGGCGTCGGACCCGATCCGGACATGACTCCAATGCCCGTAAAACAGTGAGTCATGTCACTGTTTTACGGGCATTTGATCCGATCCCGGCGTTGGACCCGAACTCATGTTTGTTGATTTACACCAACATGCGGTAATAAACCTAAGTTGTCTAACGACATGCGTACAACCACAAACAATTATTGAGATAAAAGGAGGCGGGGAATGACTGTGACTACGGGCCTATGCACTTGGGTCCGCAGCCCGTTACAGGTGGATATGTAATTTGGTTCGGGGAGGCCCGCACCTCCCCTTTGTACCTGAAATGTCGGTTGTCGCCGCTTTACTTTAGACCGACGGTTTTTAGATCGCGGTAGATCCAACCAAACGCGGTTTGTTACACGCGCCTTCGAGTAATTTCTGGTCTTTGATATCCGTCTTGTCGGATCCTCGCATCCCTCGATCGGTGTTCATGTAAACCCAACAAGAAGGTCGGGAAAATAGTGATGGAAATGGTGAGAAAATTCTAATTAAGACATATCAAATAATTAAAATTGACTAGGTGACTAAGAGTCATACTCACGGGGCATTGTGTGGCCCGTTGATGTCGAACTTTCACGATGTTAGATGGCCTTTGGTAGAGAGTTCTCAGTTGTTTTACATGCAAAACCAAGTGAATAATACAGAGCAACGCCATTACTATCGATTAAATTTGAACGAAATTCAATCGAATTGGATTGGTAAGACATGACTTACCGTCTGAGGGAAGGGAGTCGAGTCGACTTGTGATCTTTCAAGAATATCCCAAGTGACTAGAGAGAGTGGTTCCATGTCCACTCCATTGATCCATACATGTTATGAACCCTACGGAGGTGAAGGAATATCGGAAGTAGAATGTTCGAAACATACAATCAAAGAGACAAACATAAGTAGTTATGTCATCGAAAGGATGAGAATCTAACTATATCAAAGAGACAAACATAAGTAGTTATGTCATCGAAAGGATGAGAATCTAACCATTCATTAAGTAAAAAGATTAATGATAAGCATGTTTGTCAAATTTGACAAAAATCTAACGGTGGGATCCTATTCCACAAGGCAAAGAAAAGTTTAGCTAATCTTTGATTGTTTTCTCGAATCGCCACAAATAGACAATCATTAAAAAATTCGCAACTTTTCGTAGACTTCTCCAAAATTGGTGAAATTTTACTAGAAGCTAGAAAACTTGCGTTTTATTCAGCATGCCAAATTTTAAGGAAAGACAACGTTTGGTATGCTGCCAGCAAAGTGATGAATATGGCTGTTCAAACTGAACATGTTCCAGTCGAACAGCTTACAGCGGGGAGTTTGACCCCATTGACCGTGGATTTAAGTTGTTGAAAATGAGAAATGTAAACATGAAAGTTGTAAAGGATTGAATATCCTAACTCTAGGTTTCAATTTCAGTCCATTCAGAGCTTAGATGAGGAAGTTATGTCTTCTGGTGCACAAACTACTCATCATGTCGCTGGAAGGCAAGAGGCAGGGGAGGACTCTATCTTCCCTGAATTTTTAGATCAACTAGATGGACCCGAATGTGAAATCTCAAAAGAGTAAAGTTGTAGGAAGATACGAATTTTTCTTTGCAGCAGTACTTGTTTGCTGCAGGGTGCAATGACGTTTTTGTGTCCACTGCACTCCACTAATGATTTGACCAGATTTTGTTGCTTGAATGAAAATTTTCAAAACATGAAAAATTTAGGAAAATAAAATAAGTATCTGATGGAATAAATTTCAGGTGAAATGAAGCCTTGGGGTTAAAGTTGTGTCCATAAAACCGAGTCAGCCTTCCTGCTTGTGTGCAGACCGAGGCTAACTCACAGTCCAAACTTTCAATGGACGAAACTCAACCGAGGATGCCTCGAAAGAAGAAGTCAAAAGCAAGAAAGTTTTAGATAACTTAAAAGGGAAGTGATACCAAGTGATTTCATGCAGATCCAAGCTGTACAGACAAAGTCATGTCCAACGGAGTGTGACTGTCGCCTCGCGGATGCACGAAACAGGTCAGTTTTACTCGTCGACATTCAAGGACCAAAAACGTCAGTTAATCATGTTTGTTTGGGGAAGTGGTCAGCATGAAAGTTGTTCTTCTTTAAGAAAGAGATCCAAAGAGTCTAAAATCAGCTCAATCCATGTACTGAACAAAGAGTTATGTATAAAAACGAAGCAATGACAGCAGTGACGGGCATCGTAAACTTCAGCATGTATCCATCCAAAGAATTGGTCATAACTCAGGCTATACATGTTCAACTTCGACGTACAAATTATCCACACGACCAGGGAAGAGAAAGGAATAGGATAGATCTGAGTGAGCTCTGTTTTGTCGCTGGACAGAAGAGCAGGGCCTCCGAGAGCGGACTGTCAACACCTTGCTCTCCATTTCGGGGACGGAGCGGGCTGTTATTGTGCATACTGGTTAGTCGAAGCCTGTCGCAATCTCGAGACCACTTCATTAAGCTTCTCCCACCTTAATCTAACCTGCACAGATCACTAAACACGTTAAAATGTAAAATGACTTCTCTCGGTGCTTAGACGCAGCCGTGAGAAGTGGTGTTAGTCTTCGTCGTTGGCAAAGGGGGGTGTTGTCGATGTTGTCCTCCTTCGAAGGGGGCTGCAGCTTCTGTTACGCGAGGCGTGGCCTCCTCTCGCCAGTGGGGAGACGCCTTGCCAAGGTAGAGGTTGCTCCGCCGTTGACGTTGGCGTATTTCCTCGTCGTTGCTGGGTGGTTGGGCCGAGCTGGTCTAGAGGGGTTCTCCGTCAGTAGTTAGCTTACCTTGCTGGGGAAACACCGTATAATGGAGCAGGAATGACCGGAGGGATGAGAATGGAAGGTGAAGCTAGCCAAGAGGAAGAGGAAGAAGATCGGGGAAGAGGATCGCCTCTCCACCTGTTGGGAATTGTTGGAAGGCCGTTTGTCCGCCGTTCTTGTTGTCCTATATATTATATATATATATATATGACTTTCCCGTCTGTGATGTTGGGGAACTTGACCGTCACTCCGCTCTCTTTTGTTTATTTCAATTTGACTTCTCTACAGTCAGTTGGTGCTTAATGTGCGTGAGAAGGTGTGAGGCACATTTAATTCTTGCTGGATCCACGTGGTGCGGATGAATCGAGTCAAAACAATTCCACAGTGCTAGAGAATTAATTTGAAGGCGAAATGACTAAAAACGTGAAATCGTTTTATGAACGTCGACTAAAAAGCAACATTGTTAAAAACTGATTTATAAAGGCATCGCTAATCATGTTAGCATTAAGATAACTCAAGCGTAATCACATGGGATTAAAACTGGGTTAACAATGGTGAAAAAAAAGTTCATTATTAACTAAGGCCAGTTGATTTTGCGTAACATTTCCAAAGTAATCCAAATTTTTTATCATTAAGACAAATTGAATTACTCGAATACCTACACTGAGGCAACCCGCAATTTAGGGGATCTAAGGGCATATGTTCATATTGCTATGACCTTGTAGGGGTTCCATAAGCAAGGTATGCTAAACGAATATGAAGGTAAGGTGAAAGTGGAGAATAACGCAAAAGTTGTCGTTGAATTTGTGGGAGTTGTTAGACTTTCTTTAGATTCACGCTTTGAACTTGTTTTAGAGAATGTCTTGTATATTCTCACTTTCATGATAAAAATGATTTTTGTTCCTGTTTTAGACAAGTCTGGGTTCAGTTGTTTGTTTCAAAATGGCTTAATGCAGCTATCTTTGAATTCAAATATTGTTGGTAGTGCGATATTATCTAATGGCCCGTATAGGTTGGACTTGCTATCTTCGTATGGCATTGAATCCCTTTGCGCTGAACCTTCTGCTTCCAAAGAAGTTTCGTTGAATGAGAAGTTTTCAATGTTGTGGCACAAATGTTAGGTCACATATCTAAGAGCGTGTGAAACGTCTTATAAAGAACAATTTTCTTTTCTCTCTTGGTTTCAGTGATATGGAGACTTGTGTTGATTGTATTTGAGAAAAGTTGACAAAGACTCTGAAGAAGGGAGTCACGCACCTCCCTTGGAGATTGTTCATACATATATCAGCACACCTCTTCAAGCTACTCTGTTTGGAAATAAGTATTTCATCGCGTTCATAGATGATTTTTCTCGCTACGGTTATGTCTTTCTCCTAAAAGAGAAGTCAGAGGCTTTGGAGAAATACAAGGTCTTCAAATTAAAAGTTAAAAATCAGTTGGAGAAAATAATTAAGAGTGTAAGATCGGACATATGCGGCGAGTACTACGGCAAACATACAGGTTTTGGACAGCAAATAAGGCCATTTGTAAAACTTTTACAGGAATGTGGCGTTGTGCCACAATATATTATGCCTTATACTCCTGAGCAGAATGGTGTGGTGAAACGAAGGAACCGAACTCTAGTGGATATGGTAAGGAGTATGATAGTTAAGTGAAATTTGTGTAACTATCTATGGGGAGAGATACTTAAGACAATTGCATACATTCTCAATAGAGTTCACAGCAAGTGTGTGTAGAAGACTCCATCTGAGTTGTCTACTGGGAGAAAGCCTAGTCTTAATCATTTTCGTGTTTGGGGTTGTCCAGCTGAGGTAAGATTGTTTAATCTCGTTGAGAAAAAAACATATCCCCGATTATTTTCGTGCTCTTCATTGGAAATTTGGAAAGATCTAAGGGTTATAGATTCTATTGTCCCTCGAGGGGAAATAAAGTGGTGGAGTCTCTTGCTATGAAGTTTCCGGAGTATATTGCAAATGTGCAAGATTTCCCTACTACCTCATCTGATGATCAAAATTTTGTTGTCATTCCTATGATGCCTACTACGGGAACTACAATTATTACGGACCCCATTGGAAATATCGGTTCATAAGAGGGCGTACATATAAAGGAGCATGATACAATTATTGAAAGTCCTCCAGTTGTTTCGAAATTGTTAATGCAAAGAGCCCTACTTTATCTGATGATTACATTGTCTTCTTTGGTGAAAATTGCAGTGAGTTAACAAGTGATCCCATAAATTTTAAAGAAGTCGTGAGTGGTCCTTAGGGCAATGAATGGTTCGCTACAATGAAAGATGAAATGGAGTCTATGGCATTTAATGATTTATGGGAGCTTTCTCAATTGTCTATTGGACAAAGGCAGTTGGCAATGGGTTTTCAAGACCAAAAAAGACCCCAAAGGTAACATTGAACATCATAAGGCAAGGCTAGTGGCTAAAGGATTCACTCAACGCAATGTTGACTACATTGAGACTTATTCTCTGGTTTCCTCTAAAGATGCATTCAGAATTATTGTGGAAGTAGTGGCACACTTTGATCTAGAGTTACATCAGATAGATGTGAAAACAACTTTATAAATGGGAACCTCTCAGAGAGTGTTTATATTGAACAACTAGAGGATTTTGTGGTAGAAGGATCTGAGCACATGGTTTGCAAATTAAAGAAGTCCATTTATAGACTAAATCAGGCTTTGCGACAATGATATTTAAAGTTTGATGAGGTGGTATCGTCCTTTGGATTCATTGAGAATCCATTTGATCAATGTGTTTATATGAGGACCAGTGGGAGTAGTTTCATTTTTCTTGTCCTCTATATGGATGATATCATTCTGGAAAATAATGATTTAGCATTGTTGCACAAAACTAAGGAAATGTTGTCTAGATCCTTTGATATGGACTTGGGCGAGGCTGTTTATGTGCTTGGAATTAAAATTTGTTGAGACAGATCTTGAAATGTGCTGGGACTGAACCAAAGAGGTTATATTGATAATGTACTTGACCGATTCTCTATGCAGTCTTGCAAACCTGGAGAAATATCAAGAATAAAAGGAGATAAGTTCAATAAAGATCAATGTCCCAAGAATGATAGTGAGAAAGAGTCCATGAAAAACCTACCTTATAGCAGTGTAGTTGGCAGCTTGATGTATGCTCAGGTCTGTACTAGACCGGATCTTGCCTTTCGTGTCAGTATTCTTGGCAGATATTTTGTCTAATTCGAGAAGAGAGTATTTGATTGTTGTTAAGAAGATAATGACATATTTGCAACGAACTAAGGCTAGCATATTGGTCTATAAGAGAGTAGATATCATTGCGGTGGTCGAATATACAAATTTTGATTTTGCTGGTTGTTCTGATGACATGAAGT
Source organism: Melastoma candidum (assembly GCA_023653495.1). Lineage (NCBI taxonomy): Eukaryota > Viridiplantae > Streptophyta > Magnoliopsida > Myrtales > Melastomataceae > Melastoma > Melastoma candidum. Next base: position 1,960,600 of record CM042880.1, read on the forward strand.
CTACCTGGGGTTACATATTCACGTTGGCTAGATGAGCTATTTCTTGGAAAAGTATTAAATAGACACTCATAGCTTCCTCGACCATGTAGGCAAAGTTTGTTGCATGTTATGGGGCATCTTCTCATGTTGTTTGGCTGAGAAATTTTATGTCGAGCCTCGGAGTTGTTGATTCCATAGCTAGACAATTGGTGATCTATTGTGATAACAGCGCTGCAATTTCCTAGTCTAAGAATAACCAAACTATAGGTGATTCCAAGCATATGAAGATTAAGTATCTTAAGGTTCGCGAGCTAGTAAAGCAAAGTGATATTGTTGTTGAACATATCGGTACGAAGTCGACGTTAGCAGATCCACTAAAGAAAGGACTTAGACCCGTAGCTTTTAAGAAACATGTTGTAAACATGGGTGTCTTAGAGTATTTTGATATTTTCGGTTAGTGGGAGTTTACTCTTTCTTGTATTCGACATTTTTATTTTATAAACTTTTGGTATTTTGTAGGATATTGAGTATCTTATCGTCATTATATATTTATTTCCATGCATGTATTTACTTTTATCTCTTGTGCACATGACAATTATTAAATAAAATCTTGAGACTTGGTGCTTCGTATAGAGTACGATGAAATTGTCACTAAAGTTTGTCTCTCATAAAGCACCGTAATGTATGCACGCATTCAGGTTTATGAGACATATAAAGGAGAATCATTTGCTCAAGGGATTTTCTGGCTCGTTATAGGCGTAAGGTTACAAAAAGATGAGGACCGACTAAAACAACATCGAATTTGATCACATACGGGATGCTATTTCGGCTACACCGCCATATTAACTGGTGACAGCTTGATCACTTAGTGTTGTGATTATGGATGTCTTGTATCGTTATTAGATGTTATGACAGTCATAGTTCGATGTTGGGTAATTTAGTTGGTCAGGGTTGTTTGAGATGTTGTCTTTATATTGGTCATACATATGTTACAACCTGATGGTCATTTTCTAAAATATTTTTCGGATACAGTTAATGTTGTCCAAGTGGAAGAATGTTGGAATTTTTCTAATTTGGACTACCATTAGTTGTATAATTTTACTTTACCTTTTATTTTATTTTATTAAAGTCCATTTTATAAAACATACTATAAGATAAGATATTGCATGAAATCTCGTTAAAGTATCGTGATCTCCAAACTTATTGGGATCATCTCATTTATATGATGTGGTTCACGGCTGGATGTAGGCTATTTTATAACATATGATTTGTTGATGGATAAGACGTAAGTTACGGTAAATTACGGCTAGGTTCATTCTCTTGTCCTTCAAAACAATTATTTAATTAAAGGGCAAAACTGACATTTCATGAGAAAACCCTATATTAGTTTTGTTTCTATCTAGGGTTAATTCTCCAGTAGAACAGAACGTCGGTTTCTTTTATCTTCCCCATAGAGAGCAGCCGTACGGAAAGGAAAAGGGGACGAATACTTTTGCCGCTCAGGTTTTTGAAAACATCGTCGAGATGGTATCTATATGAACATTTTTTTTTTCAATCTTCTCGATTACCATAAACTCGCGTAATCGATTCAAGATTTCCATTGTTTTCTTTGTTGCTTCCTCACACATTCCGCGTGATTGTTTAGAGAAGGTAATTTCATACGAACTGCTAAGCGAAAGTAATTCATATTGGAATATTGTCTCCACGTGACATTGCAAAATCAATCCATCCGCCATAATCAAACGCCTGATTTAGTAGTAAAAACATAAAAAACTTCATGATTGGATAAAGTTTACAATCACGTTTAACAAAACTAGGACACTGACATTATATGTGACCGATATAAGAGCAGGTGTATACGGAGATCATTATGTCATGAAGTCCCTCAAAAAACAAGCCAAAAGCCCAAAAGCCCCCAGGGCTCGGCGTAATTCATCCGCTACTAATATGAACACCGATGGCGATCAGAAAGATGGTGATGAACCCGAAGTAGAGGATAGTGTGGACGAGGATCGAGATGCCGCTCGTCTGCATGTTGGCAAACTCGATCGCCCTTCCCTTCCCGGGGAGCTGGAACAGTAAACCCGGCGTCAGCAACACGAACAGCACGGTCCCGATACTGACCGGCCCCCAGTCTCCTCCCGCCATATGATATGATGCTTCACTTTGACGATATTCTCGTGATCTCGGCAGCAGCACGAAACGGCCGAGAAATGGCAGGCAACAGGCGCAGAAAATCCTAGTGCGGAGAATTAGAATTGTTATATAAGCCTGGAACAAAGAAGGAGAAGATGGACAAGTTTGGAAACTGACACAGGAAGTTATATAAGTAATGACAAAATTCGGGTGGGAATTCCTAAGACATTTTGAAGCATATCCATCTCGGCATTGTTGTTGGTGGTGTTGTCTGTTTTTCAATTTCCAATAATTTATTCCAAGTATATTTTCTAATGATTAGGGCGGCCAGGAGACGGCAGGGGAGAGAATTAGGGTGTATTTGGTGTTGTTTGCCCTCCCATCCACGTGACACGTGGATCATTTTGGGTTGTCGCTTGTCATGTCTCCTTAAAAATTTATTTAAGAGGTTCGGACAGGGTTAGAACAATTCGTGGGCTTAGAAATGGGCCCAAAGGATAGACAAGGCCCATATACGGCCCAATTGATGGCCGGGCTACTGGTCGAAACGTGTTTTGAGTTCTTACCTGAGGTTTAACCGGGAAACCAGCCGGAATCGAACTTACCCGGAGTTATATTTGAGGCTCCAAATAAAAGAATCGAGTGGAGATGGATCTAATTCATCGTCCATCATTTGGCATGTCTGCCGTGTGAGTAATGAACCCATGTGCATTTTGTTTCCTACTCAATAAATGGGTTGGAGAAAAAAATCAGTATCCTATAAATAACGCACGTTCCAGATATTTGACACAAACAAGTGGACCGCATAAAGAAATCCATTTCGTTTTCCTCTCTTTTTTTTTTTCCCTTTTAATTTACCCAGCAATAAGAGAGAGAGATAGATATCGACAACCGAAACACAGCTAAGCCATGAGAAAGACTAGAGACAAAACACCAACATTCATATATATATCCAATTTGGTCACGTTCTGTATATACTCCTCTCTCTCTCTCTCTCTCTCTCTCTCTCTCTCTGTCTCTTTTCTCTTTTCATTTTCTTTTTTCAATTTTCGGGTCCCAACAATCTTCGGAAAGGATTCTGTTGATCTGAGCCACCCACGTGCTTGATTAAACAACAATAAAAACATGACATTAGAGATATTAAGAAGGTTATTCTGATTAATTGAATTGCTGAAATACTAATCAATCCAACAGAGACACTTTTTTACAGTTTTCTCTGTGTTTTTTTTTTAAATATGTGTGTTAGGTTGGGGCTAAATGCCGCCGCTGCCACGGCTGCACTTTTGTCTGCCTTATCTTTTATTCTTATCCGCTCTCTCTTCCTTTCCTCCTCTACCCTATATTTAACCCCCCAAAAAAAAAAGATGCAATTGTCCCCAACCTATTGATTCATTAAAATAAATAGCTTTTTTCTTATTCATGTCCCTCCTCGAATTAACACAAGATCCTCTATATGATTTTAAGTAAATCCGTCGTTCACATGCTGTGGCATCTTCATTTACATTATTTATCCTATTACTTGCATTATGTTTTGGAAACCTTTTTTTTAATGCATTTAGCGTTTTTTATCTAGGGGTGAGTATAGTTTTCGGATAAAATCGGGAACCGGTATCATAGGGTCGGTGTCAGTACAGACTCTCGAATAGATCGGGCAGGTTTTAAGTTCTAAATTTTTGAAAACCGGCGGTACGAAGTACGGTTTCAAGTTTTCCCCTCGGAACCAACTCGGAAAATCGGGAACCTAACCTAAATGTTACCCAACACTTGCCCCGGGTCCCCAAGAGGAAGAGGAAGAGGGACGAGGCGACGGATGCCAAACGAAACGTACCCCCTTCATTTCATCTTACTAAAAAATTAAAAAGAAAAAAGAAAAAGAAATCATCTAAGAGGAAGAGGGACGAGGCGACGGACACCAAACGAAACGCCCCCTCCCCTCATTTTATCTGCCTAAAAAATTAAAAAGAAAAAAAAAAGAGAAATCATCCAAGAGGAAGAGGAACGAGGCGAGGGACACCAAACGAAACGCCCCATCTGACTAAAAAATGAAAAAGAAAAAAAAAAGCAATCAATGATCATAACCTTCCTCCTACCCCTTTCTCTTTGTTCTCCCCGGGCTGGTTTTATGAACATGCTGGGGTTTTTGGGTTTTTTTATGGCTTTTTCCGTCTTATCAGTCCCTCGTCGCCTTCGTCGTTGGGGTGGTGGCGGTGGTACTCGGATCGGGGTATATCCGCAAGATGTATCTTTTTTTTGGACTTCATTTTGATGGATTGATTGCCGCCCGCCCCGCCCCCACCGATGTTTTGCTGATCTCTCCCCCCATCCCGGAGTTCTTCCTGATCGTTGATCTGTGGTGCATCCATTTCGTTTTTCCGAAACATAAAATCCAATCTATAGGGAAAACCACTAAAATCATAACGATTTCGCCCGATTCCCGGTCGAAATTCGATGACCTTGCTCCCGTTAGCTTTGGCCAGAAACTTTTCCTGGGTATTTGTAGTTTGCTTTATTTTTGTTCCCTGATCGTAAAGTTTGGTGCTTTTCTTCGGTTTTCTAGTTTTATTCCTCGATCATAAAGTTTGCCTTTAAGAGTCGGTCTGCACTTTCTTGCATAGTCTCTTTCCCCGACTCTTCCTACCAGTAAGAACTCTTTTGCTTGTCCCCACCACTGTAGGAATGAACACTCCAGTCCCGCCTATGCTTCTCATCAGACAAGCTGTTTGGATTTTTTGTTTTCCCAATAGTGGTTATGTGATATTGGACGGACGCTGGTTATGTGATTTAATGATCTGTTGTTTGATTTGTTAGGTTGTTCGAATTAGAAGATGAATCCCGTTTCCGACAACAATGAGGCTCAAACAACTGGTATTCAAGGAACTTTGGCTTCAACAGTGGCCAATCTTCCTACTACTCCTAAGCTTAAGGTAACCGACAAACAAAATATAATATGTTTGGGATCATTTTGCGAAAATTTTGAATGAGAAGCCTCATAAGGCAGAGAATGTGAAGTGCATTTACTTTACCAATGTGTACAAGTATAATCCTAATTGGGGTACTTCTACAATGTGGAAGCATATTAATAGTTGTCGAAAGTTTCCTCATAATATGGATAAGCGACAAAAGATGTTTAATAGCAGCAAGGCAAAAGGATGCATAAGTAGTAATGTTCTAACTACTTGGGTGTTTGCTAGGATGATTATTGTCGACAACCTTTTTCACTTGTCGAACATGAAGGTTTTCGCGCGTTTGTTAATGTTCTATAACCTGCTTTCAAGTCTGTTTCTCGATTCACTGTTGCTAGAGACTACATGAAGATTTTCATGAGTGAGAAGATTGTGCTCAAAACTTTTATTGGTTCTTTAAACTCTCGAGTTGCACTTACAACTGATACATGGACTTCGAATCAGAACTTGAACTATTTGTGTCTCACTGCTCATTTTATTGACAATGAATGGAAGTTGCATAAACGCTTATTGAGTTTTGTGGTTATGTCTAGCCATAAAGGGAAGGAAATTGGCAGAATGGTTGAGAAGTGCATTATTGATTGGGGAATACAACATCGTATTTCTACTGTGACAATTGACAATGCAAGCTCTAATCATGTTGCAGTGAAATACTTGAAAGATAAGCTCATCGAAAGCAAATCCTTGATTTTAGGAGGTGAGTTTTTTCACATAAGACGATGCACTGCACGTATCTTGAATTTAATTGTGAAGGATGGCTTGAGTGATGTTTGTGAATCTATAAGTCGAGTGCGGAAGATGATTCGTTATATCAAGAGCTCTTCATCTAGATTTGATCATTTTCAAAAGTGTGTTGTGAAAGAAAGAATTCCACATAAAGGTTCAGTTTGCCTTGATGTGGTAACTAGATGGAACTCAACTTATTTGATGTTAGAGACTGCTGTGAAATTTAGGAAGGCATTTGAAAGATTAGAAGAAGACGATTTGGCAATGAGTGTTGAGCTCCAATATGACTTGTCAAATAGTGAAGATTGGTTCAATTTGGAAGTGATAATTAAATTTCTGAAGAAGTTTTATGATGCTATTAAGAGGTTGTCAGGTTCTTTGTATGTGACATCAAATTCCTATTTCGAAGAAGTAGTTAGTATACTTACTGCTTTGAATGATTGGGCAAAGACAGAAATGGATGTTCAACTTCAAATTATGTCACACAAGATGAGGGAAAAGTTTGACAAGTACTTTGATAGTATGGACAATTGTAATATGATGGTCTCAATTGCTGTTGTATTGGATCCACGCTACAAGTTGAATTTTGTCAAGTTTTGCTGCAAGAAAGTGTATCGTAATGATTCAGAAGTGATTAACTTGATAGTTGAAAGGCTTAAGTTTGTTTTACAACGATTATTTGAGTATTATGAGCATTCTTCTGCCACAAATATGCTTAAAAATGATACTCTTTCTTGCAATAAAGTTGTAGAGCATGTTAGATCATGTAGTGGTTCTGCTTTGGATGATGGTTGTGAGATGTATTAGAATCTCCGGCATTACTACATGAGATACATGGAGGAAGATTTGAATGCAGGAGGTAAATCTGAATTGGAGCGATACTTGGAAGACAAATGTGAAGAGTGTAAGGCTGATTTTGATGTTTAAGGTTGGTGGAAAAGTAATGCCACAAAGTATTCCATTTTGCCTGGCATTGCGAGAGATATTTTAGCTATCCTTGTATCAACGGTTGTTTCTGAATCTGCTTTTAGTACGTCGGACCGTGTGTTAGATTGCTACCATAGTTCATTGACTCCTAAAGTTGTTGAGGTATTAATATGTGTACAAGATCGGTTAAGACCTCCTTTATCTCCTATTAATATAGAGGAGAACCTGGAAAATACCGAAATATATGAACAAGGTATCTTAATTATTTCAACTTGAGTCATGATGTTTTTGTGTATCATCCGCTCACATTTTGTTTACATGACTTCTTTATGCAGATTTTATCAATATTAATTCAAACATTACAGATGTTTGAAGGCTCAAAAGTCTGTCATTGAGGATGCCCTTCCCTGGCAGGTTTCTTTGCTCCTTTCTGTGTTCTATTTTCCAGGTCAACACTGATTCATTCATCATGTTTTGGTCGATCATATGTTGTGCTTCATTTCTGGACCCTTATCATGCGTGATTAGGAATTGGTGGATTGGGAGCACAAAAGCAAGGGCAACGGCAAGATGCATGCCTGCGGCCATGATTCCTGCGTCACTATGCTGCTCGGAGCGGCAAAGTTGTTGTAGGAGAGGAAGGATCAGATCAAGGTGCTCTTTGACAAGGAGACTGCTTTTGATTTTCCTAGAAAGTTTATTTCATTTCCTTCGTGTGGGAACTAACTAACTCATGTTTACCTGTATGATTTCGTTTCTCTTTTAGTAAGGATATAGTACAAAACACATGTGTTCGCGTAGAAAACGGACCACGTCGGAAATATTTGGCAATTGGACTCACAGGGAAATGTATGTGGTCGCCAGAAAGATGAATTTCAATGATAAAAGATACGACTGTACAAATTCAAAGTTTCGAAAGAGAACTTAAAAGCTTACAGCCATAAAAATGAACGAAAAAGGGGTGATGCGGCTGACGTAGGCGTCGTAGACTCGCTGCTGACGTCGTAGACTTGCTACAGTGCGCTGTAGACTTGTGTGATGGTGGTAGTGCTGGCGGAGGTTTGTTGCCTCGGTTACGGTTGCTCGCCGGGACGGTGGAAGTGCTGGCGGAGGGTTGTTGCCCCGGTTACGGTTGCTCGCCGGGACGGCGGAAGGTGGTAACCAAATAACCCAGGTCAAGGTATCTACTAAAGTCTAAGGGTGACGAGCAATGCAAATCTGTGTTTGGCTGATTGATCGTGTCCATTACTAAGGAGGGTCTGTTTCTTTTATACTGGTTTTTTACTTGCCTTACACGCTTTGCGCGATCCCTCAGATTGTGGCTCAATCTTAACTTCTCTCCAGGGATCTCGGAGTCTGTTTTAAAGTATTTTTTTTTTAATTTTCTGAGTTGTGCGTTGGGATCGTGGGTGTGGGATCGTGTGATCATGTGTTGACGCAGGCTGTAGACTTAGCTCAGGCCCAAGACATTCTATAATGTCAACATATTGATGCGGGTCGTAGGCTTAGCTCAGGCCTGCATCCTACATCGGGCTGTAGACTTAGGACCACTTTTCTGGGCTTTGTGGACTTAGCACAGGCCCAAGATATTTCGTAGTGTCAATAACATGTATCCAAATAAGTAATGAGATAGATTTAACGTGGAAGTGTGGACATGGTATTAGAATCGATATAAGAATCGATAAATTGGTTCTTGGATGATTCTTCGAGGCACGAGGTAGATGCTTGGTTTGACCGGCCATTACATTGTAGATTTTAGTTTCCATACCCACCCGAATCATGCTGACACTTATTTCTATCCATCAATAATTAAAGAAAACAATATGCAACAAGAAATCCTATTTTCAGGAAAAATAATCCAAAAAAGAAAAAGGAAAGGGAAAGACAATCGATTTTCCGACAGGACCACAATCATTCCGACCACCACAACCTTGTCTTCTCCCTTTAGGCCCCTTTTCCCCCTTCTCTCCCACCGCGGAAATATATATTAAGATAAAAAATAAACCACCCAAGAAGCTCGACTTAAAAATCTGCATTACCCAGAACGGTAATCACCAACCTCGTCGGGGAATTCACTTCCCGGGGCTCAAGGACCAAGTAAAGGTGCGACCTTTACAGCATGGGCGAGTTTAGGGAGAGGATGGCCGCCTTCCTGAACAGCAGGTGGCTGGTCTTAGTGGCGTCGATATGGCTAATGTCCTGCGCGGGGATCGGGTACTTGTTCGGGAGCATATCCCCCGTGATCAAGAGCGCCTTGGGTTACAATCAGAGGGAGGTTGCCCGTTTGGGGGTCGCCAAGGACCTCGGGGACAGCGTCGGTTTCCTGGCAGGGAGTCTCTGTGAGATTCTTCCCTTTTGGGCTGCTCTTCTCGTGGGCGCACTCCAGAACTTTGTTGGGTACGGTTGGCTTTGGCTTGTCGTCACGGGGAGAGCTCCGATTCTGCCTCTGTGGGCGGTATGTCTCTGATGTCATGTCTCTGTTTTGATCATTTCAGCTTGGGATTGGAGTAGTTTAGTCTTCTTCATTTTTTGTTTCGGAAGATCTGTGTTTGACTAATTGGTATTTGTGGTTTGTGAGAGATTCTGAAAGTCACAGAATTTGCCAAGTTGTTGGTTTTCCTTTTTACCGTGACGTCGATATCGCTCGGGCTTTGCCTGATTCGATCGAATAGGCCTGATTTTATTTGTTGATGGCAACCGGAGGAGTATATTGATAATCAATTTCATCTTCTGTGGATCCTGGCAGATGTGTGCACTCGTTTTCATTGGAACGAATGGAGAGACATATTTCAACACGGTTGCCCTGGTGTCTTCCGTCCAGAACTTCCCGAAAAGCCGAGGACCTGTAGTGGGCATCCTGAAGGGATTTGCGGGGCTCGGTGGCGCTATCCTGACTCAGGTGTATGCGTTGATCCACTCACCGGACCATGCGAATCTGATATTCCTGATAGCAGTTGGACCATTTATGGTGGCGATCGGTATGATGTTCATCGTAAGGCCAGTTGGAGGACACAAGCAGGTTCATCCGTCTGACGGCCTATGCTTCACCTTTGTTTACAGCATCTGCCTTTTATTGGCGGCGTACTTGATGGGAGTTATGATCGTGGAGGATCTCGTGGAACTGAGTTATACTGTCATCGTGATTTTAACTGGAATCTTATTTGTCCTACTTTTACTCCCTATTGCCATACCCATGGCTTTAAGCTTCTTCTCCGAGCTGAGACCGCCGCTTCAAGAACCTCTTCTGCCCAGGTCGCAGAGCTCCGAGCCTGGAAAATCTGGGCAGGACTCGCAAGAGGTTATTTTAAGTGAGTTGGAAGATGAAAAGCCAAAGGATGTGGATTTGCTTCCGGCATCCGAGAGGAAGAAGAGGATCGCTCAATTGCAGGCGAAGCTGTTCCAAGCTGCGGCAGAAGGCGCAGTGAGGGTGAAGAGGCGGAAGGGGCCGCATAGAGGAGAAGACTTCACCCTCTCTCAAGCTCTGATTAAGGCCGACTTTTGGCTGATATTCTTCTCCTTGCTCTTAGGTTCTGGTTCAGGACTTACGGTCATTGATAATCTTGGTCAGTTGAGTCAGTCTCTTGGCTACAATAATACGCATGTATTCGTTTCCATGATTAGCATCTGGAACTTCCTGGGACGGATTGGCGGGGGTTACTTCTCGGAGATAATCGTGAGGTGAAGATTTTGTTTATGATTTCGCTAATCTAAAATGATCTGTGGACCACGATGCCCTGTTTTCTCATTGTCGCTGATCTTTACTTGTTCCAGGGATTACGCTTATCCTCGGCCGGCTGCAATGGCTGTCGCACAATTTCTCATGGCAGTGGGCCATGTTTTCTTCGCTATGGGATGGCCTGGAGCAATGTACATAGGAACCCTTCTGATCGGACTCGGTTATGGTGCCCACTGGGCAATCGTGCCGGCAACCGCCTCCGAGTTGTTCGGCTTGAAAAAGTTTGGCGCTCTGTACAATTTCCTCACCCTCGCCAACCCTGCTGGTTCTCTCATCTTCTCCGGTGTGATCGCAAGCAGCATATACGACCACGAAGCAGAGAAACAAGCTCATAATCACCACAATCTGCTCCGTCACTTCCAGAATCTTACGGAGTCGTCATTGAAGTGTGAAGGCTCTATTTGTTTCTTCCTGACTTCTCTTATTATGTCGGGATTCTGCATCATTGCGGTCATTTTGAGCTCTATACTCGTGTACCGGACAAAGATCGTCTATGCCAATCTCTACGGAAAATCTCGAACCTGAGATATGAAGTTCCCGGTAACGTATCAATGTTATGCAAGTGAATATTTCCTCATTGGATCAGATGAAGTCGCTCTGCTGTAATAAGGACGCAGGCAAACTGCCACAATCACTTCCAGGCCAGGCAAGGGCAAATAGCTCAGATCGGCGGTGCTTATCTGTTCTCTTTTTTTTTTCTGAGTTTCAGATTTTGTTGTTGTTGTCGTCCTTTCTGGTCTGAGTGTGATAAGACTCTGCATCCTTCTTCAGGCATTTGGATTTCTGAGAATCAAGCCGAGGAGATCTCGGTGCGTGTTATTTCTATACACGACCAGTCGTCTTATTTCCAATACAAAGAGCATCATTAATGGTGACATTTCTTGGAGTGTTTGAATGATACTTATTGTACATATGAAAGAAGTTCATCAACCCTTGAATCTGTTATGAATTGAAAGCTGTGCAGTCCTTTCGGATCTGCCCTTGGGTACCTGTCTGGACATTGACCCGCCCAAGCTTCCTCATCGCGGTGGCAAATGCAGCGTTGAAGTCCCCGGCATTGTTTGCAAAATCTATCACTTTTGCTCTCGTTGCATTGTTTGTGAAGAGATCCTGGTCGGAGGTGAACATTCCCATCCCATTGACCAGGTTCTTGTAATACTGGTTGTCAAAGGTCTGTGGCGTTACCTGGTCCATGTTCACGGCGATCCTTGGGTCAACATTCTGAGGGCATTCCTGCTTCAACTGACTGGCAAAAAAGTGGCGTTGAGGCTTGGGTCGACCGGGGAGTTAGCCGAGAAGGAGTAGAGGCGGTTGGCGAACCGGGTGCAGTGGGAAAACCCGACAGTGTGAGCCCCTGAGAGGGCGATCATGTCGACTTGGTTGAGATTGTTCTTGGCAAATAATGCCGTGAGTTGCGGCACATGGAAGGTCGGCTGGGGCAGCCTCCCGGGCACGCTTGATGCCTTGGAAACAGTGCCGTCACGGCGACCGAGCTCTACGTTGAACGACGGTCCTCCCGCCTGCATCGTCCAAAAACACACCCACGATTAATGCCTCCAATACCACGTAGCATGCCGGAAGAGTACGGAATGAATAACAAAAGGTCAAATACATACCAATACGACGACGTCCCTGGCCGCGATCGCGAGGATGTCGGCGCAGGACACGACGCCGGGGCAGGAGGCTTCAACGGCTGCCTTAGCCTTGATGACGGTGTCAAACCCATCTCCGGCAAGGGATTGATTATCTGGGGCATCCTTCTCTGCATCCCCATTGGGTGATGCGATCAAAATGGATGCATCACATCCCTAAACATTGTCCAAAGCAGTAAACTCCAAGAATTAAAAAAAGAAAAGTAGAAAACTTTCGGCTAACATAAACCAAATCAAGATAGACATGGAAGAATAGTAGTAGTCAGTGTAGTAATGATAATGACACAAAGTGACATCAAAATTAGGGATTCAGAGTAGGTGAGCCGTAAAATATGACTGACCGGCCAAAACAACAAATAGTTAGTAAAATGTGGAAAAAGTCATTATTCTAATCTAAGTAAGACTGCCTACTTGTTCAAACTTATTAAACTAGAAAGTCCATCGTGGCACACAAACTCTTTTTAAAGAAGAACAATAACGCCTAAAATTCTAAACTTGAGAATTTGAAGATATTAAAATGAATAGATGGCATAAACTACGGTTTATTTCCTTAACTTTACACCGGAAAAAAATAAAGGTTTTTATCAATTTGTTTTTTAAAAGCGGTGCTTTATTGTATCACATTAAAGATTTTGCGTAATGAACTTTTACGACACAGTGTATCTGAAAATAAGTAACAAAAAAATTTAAAAAGAATATTTTTTTAACTACGGAGCCTTTTTCTTTTCTTACTACCACAATAACTTCTTTATTATTTAACATTATAAACTTATTCCAAGAGAAAAAAAAAGGAGGCGGCTTCGTAACAAGTTTTTGAAACTTTGGAAATTATTTTTTAACTTTATTTTCTAAGCTCTTAAAAATAATTTAAACAAAAGACTCAAAAACAGCTAAAACACAAAGTTTAATAAAAAAACGTGTATCTGTTTTTATTTTCAGGAAAAAGAAAAGATTAAATATCAAGTCGTGCCTAAACATGAATAATTTGTCAACGGTGCTGCGTCGTTGTTTTTATTTCAGTTAGAACATTCAAAGTTGATCAGATCAAACAATTGGAACGTAGAGAAAACATTATCATGTTTGGTGTGGCCCAGCTTGGTTATCCCCGAGATTAGAACGTGGCCCCCTTTTTCTTTGTTCGTATCGTGTACCTGGCTGAAGCAGTCGTGGAAGAAGAGCCTGAGGGTGGCGGGGATGGTGACGAAGGTCTGTCCGAACTTGGTCGTCACGACCTGCTTGACGATGCTCTCGACGTTCGGGCACGTCCCCTTGTAGAAGTTCTCGGTCAGCTGCGCGTCCACCTGGAATCCCTCCGTAGCCACCAAGAGCAGAACGACTAGCACCCACGCGCGGCAGCCCTTCATTGCCGTTGTTCTCCTTTGGAACCTGAACCGAGACGGTTGAAGTTTCTTACAAGGGACTTGTGTAGAAAGAGGGAGAGGGAAGGAAGTATTTATAGATGGGGTGGGTGAAAGTGAAATTCTAAACGAAACAGTCTTTAGTTTAGAAGACTCGGCCTACGTTTGCCAGTTGCCACGACCTCCAAAAAAACCATTTAATCAAAAACTGGGGTTTTCTTTTCTGTTAGTTGTCTTTAATAAGTTGTCACCTGTTTGTGTGTGTGTGTTGGGACGGTCGACTCATCATCATCATCATATTCAACCATCCAAATCTTTCCAGTGTTAATATTTTTTTATTATTATTTTACATTAAAACTATAAATAGATTTGGCTTCGTGTGGGGAACATAGTGTTTAGGTAAGGCGTGATTTGTCTAACAATTATGGGGAGGCAGATTCACACTCATGGATAGTCAAAATGATAAGGGGATTATAATAATTTACATAATACAAAAAAAGGGTACAATTATTACGACCGCTCAATTAGAAATATGGCGGGGATGAAGATGGGGAGTGTGGGTGTAAAATAAGCAAGGAGTAAACTGGGGGAGCAGATCGGGCAATCCCGTCATTGGATTTCGTCACGTGGAATGGGACAGACAAACGAGAAGAAAGTCAAATCCAATCATCCATGGGTCTCTGCTCTGCTCTCCCCCATCCCTCTACTTTTGTTTCATTTTGGGGGCTTTCTGTTCGTCGTCGTCGTCGTCGTCGTCGTCGTTATTTATCATCATCACCATCATATAATAAAGTAGGGTTTTGATCGAAGAGGAGACATGAAACTTCACCGGATGTGAAAAATTTAATTGTGATTTTTATTCGGCAGTACGACTCAAATGAAATGGAGGTCGTTCGTCAGTCATCATCATAAGTGGACAACAGCTGTCGAGTGTTTACCATTAGTTAAATCAAATTAAGAAATTAAGGACTTCACTTGTAATTTTAAAATTTTGGAGGCCCCGTCCCCCGGACTCTGTACATATAATATACATGGATTTTGTAAGGGTTAATTAATATGCTTTAATTTTACGGGGTGTTTGGTTTGCGGAACGAGGGAGGGAATGAAATGACAAGTTGAATGAAATGAGGGAAAGAATGACTATTCCCTTTCTTTTCCAAAAGAGTGCCCATTCTCTTCAAATTGAATGTTTTCATTGTCATGTTTGATTAACCTTAAATGACACAGAATGGAATCGCCGTTACATTCCATTCCGTCGATGATTCCTCAAACAAAAACCCCCGTTAGTGTTGAGCACCGGTGACCTAAGGGCACCGTCAACAAAATCCATAACATATATAACCCTTTCTCCTCTCACATGCTCTCATGCTCCCGTATTTATTTGTATTTCATTTTTCATTTCAAAAAATAATTAAAAAAATATGTTAACTTCATAAATTATAAAAAATTAATATTTTTTAAAACATTTTGTCGTGTTTGTTCAACTCTTTTCATAACATTATAAAATTAATATCCGCAATGCCGACAAAAGTCAATAAAACTCATTGCACTGTTTGTTTTATCTGTTTTTTTTTTTGTAAATTTCTATTCAAATTAGATTAAGTTTTTTTTTTCTAAAGTGTATGTTTTGCTTTATGTGTAATTCTGTTAAAATAAAAATAAAATGAAATAAACTAAAAAAAGCTCAGCTGTCGACGTCAGACAAATTCATTCTTAATTTTATTCTCCACGCACAAATCATTATCCTCCTGAGTTGACTTTTGCTAATAAAAATAAACAGAAATCTCAGGCCATTTACTATTTTATCAACCCTCTTTCATACGACCTTGTCCGATCATTTTACGAGTAATAAACTTCTAACTTCGTTTCAGTGAAATTCATCTGAAAGATTTCAACATTACAAAAATTCGATTTTAGTCTTCATGTTTTGAAAGTTACTAAAAACTCCTCAAGGAAAAATCTTTGAGATATATCATTTTGGAACTCCTTCAAACTGATTTCGTCTCAAAATTTAGAGAAAGTAATTTTGAGATTAGTAGAGACATACAAGATCATTTAACTTAATTGACTATTCAAGGTAATTAAAAAAATCTTGAAAGTAGAAAACACTTGCCACAAAAAGCATGTGAAATAACAAACATGATGTTCGACTATGTAGAAAGTGAAAAATGTTCGACAAGGTATGTTGACTTTCTAGTTCAGTGGGACGGACAATTGAAAAATTGAAATGAAAGGAATAAATTTCAAATAAGGTTAAGGTAATAATGTGGATGAAACGTGTAAAGAGTCCGTTGTCAGTTACATTTTAGACCAATAATGATAACGATATGTAAATTTGAGCTCCCAAAGTGGGGGTTTGGCAAATGACCTAAGGAAAGCCTTGGGTATGGTAGGAGAAACTCTAATTCATTTGGGAAATAGAACGTTTAACGAATTGGTAATTTCGAAGAGAAAAATTTACATGCTAGACTATAACTACTTCTGGTGCTTTTATGGGGATATATGAGTGGTTGTCACTAATTCAAATGACTACATCTGTTGGGATATTCTGATTCAGTTTATGAGTCATGTATTGCCGCCCTCATGGAAACTGTTAACCTTGGTTTTGATGATGAGCTTGAGAAGCTATGTTATAAATTCATAGCATTGTGTTGCTGTAACATTTCGCTTATCTTCAGTGATGAGCTTGAGCAAAGTATTGCGGAGCCACAACTAGCCTAAGCTATACGTTGCTACACTACAATAAGTCGTTACTATTTTGCTACGCATGCTCACTGGAAATTTGGAAATAATATTTCCTGTTGCAATATATTTCGATATCTCAGAATATATTTAAAACAAATATTGAGATGTCTAAATACATCTGATAAGTAAATTTCTTTTATTAGGCAACTCAAAATCTGAATATTATCCTTTCAATTAAAAATTTGGAAACAATATATTCATTAGGGAAGTTACCGTTTGAAGACTTTTCATCTCCGTTTCTGCAAACGTTGAGCAAGTATCCGCTTAGATTGGTCTAATCCGCTGATATTATGGAAACCAATCAATGAGAATCGTCCTAATGAACCTTGATACTTCCCATGAAGTTTTTCCCATAAAGAATCAGACAAGGCTCCCAGATATTGTTCTGACAATAACTCATACGATGATGTTTGTTCCGCTTGAGAAATGTGTTGCTACACTACAGCAAAGCTGTACTGTATTACTACGCTTCAATTACCAAAATGAATGAATAATTATTATTCCAACTTGATTGTTATAATTTTATCATATCTAATGATTAATTATATTATCTTATTCAGATAATCACGTGTGGGGATCATATAGCGATGCTTGAGAAAGATTTGGAAATAGAATCTCTAACTATAGCAATATGTTATTTCCTATCTTATCTCAATGGTCATTAAGGAATATAGTTATTCTGGTTTTATCGTGGCTAATGATTGAAACAACAATCAGGTAACATTCTGATAACGATTGGATTAAATTATACGAATTAGGAAAGCTAACAAAGATAGCATTCCTTCTTGGTCGTTGTGACCGTTGAGCAACTGTCCGCTAATCCTGATTACAGCTTGTTGAAGCATGGTATTTGGGAAACGAATTACCCTATTCATTCCCTATTAAAACCAGACGACATCCATACAATAAAACGAATATGTGTGGTCCGTGTGGTTTTCCAAAGTCTGTGTGATCTGTGTGAAGCTTTGGGGAGCTGTGTGAGCTGTGTGATTGACGGAGAACGGAAGGTGCTAAGTGATTGCTAGTTCTTACCTCTTGTAATCTGCGTGTGGGAGTGCCAAGGGCTATGTGCCACCTTGATCGTCGTGAGAGGGACTATCCTCGGTGCGTTCAGCTAGCGACTGGCGAATCATCTAAGGGAAGCTAAGTGAATACCTGTGCTGATTGCAGTAACCAGTTGCTGACTCATCGGCAAGAAGCCGTTCTTGTCGTGTCTTTTCACAGGGAAGTCTCGAGCCTACGGAGCGGGTGCGCGCCAGAAGTCTCATGCCTGCAGGGTTGAGCAGGAGTTGGGAATGCCGTCGGAGTGGAAAGAGGTCCTCTAAAGCACAGGAGTGCTGTGCAGAAGTCTCAACCTCCTGAGGGATAGTAGAGCAGGTTGTGTGGGAGCCGCCGGAGTTGAAAATTTCACCCTAGGCACTGGGTGTGCAGTCCAGTGAGTCACAACTGTGGTAACCGTGCGCGTCCGAACTAAGTGTGGGACGAATACCACGACTTTGTCGTGTGAGAACTCAAGTTCCGCTGTGTGAGGAATCAAACTTTTCTTTTGTTTCTTTCTGATCTAAGTGACTATGTGTGGTTGTCTCTTGAGTACTTACAGGCTCATCTTGACAAGAGACAAAAGCTGTGTAGAAATCCTCTGCTGAGCTACTAAGTGTTGAAGCATTCCTCTACTGTGAACCAGAAACGAACTGCTCTTTGAGAAGTCGTTCTGTCACTGTAAGGAATTATTTGTGAGGATTTATACTCTAACACAATGTTGTCTTTTGTGCTTTCATGCACAGGTTTACGCCTAAGTGATAACGTGCTGTGTGGAAATCCTTTGAGCAATCAACTGCTGAGTGTGAGCATCATTCTGCTAGAAACGAGAAGACGTCCACTATGTAAGGAGCTGATCGTTGCCCAGGAGTGATATCCGTTTGTAAAAGATTTTAAATCTCACTTGTTGAGATACCGAAAGCCTAGTGCAAGGGCATTTTGCACCCATTATATTATATAGTGGAATCACCTCGTTGGTGGAAAGTGAACGTAGGTTGATTAAGGTCGAACCACTATACACTACTGTGTCCATACGATCGCGCAAACACTCGTACGGAAACCTACTCGATCAAATCGTAACGATTACAGCGAAGCAGATCTCATTCTGAAAAATGCTCTGCTGTGATACAGTACGCTTCCGCTTATGCTGAGAAAAGGCGAAAAAGTTACAGTCACTAAATTCACCCCCTCTTAGTGCACCTGAACGATCCAATAGAAATGATGAAGAAATATTGGAATTCTTCGGTGGCCCATACGAACATCAAGGAAATGATAGATCAAGGTGATTGTTGATGGTATATTAGCAATTATTGTTGATGCACTAAAATGAGAGCTTTGTGGCTTTTCGCTTTCCACCAAGACTGTGGAAAAAAGAGCAATCTTTAACCGCCTTATCAAGCTATAGATTTCAATATGTGTCTATTTGACAACTACGTCCCTGAGTTTCAACCGACAACTTGCATGACATTCACATAGGTCCAATGGGTCATGTGCATTCATATCCAACATATAAGGATGGTGAACAACATAAATATGAAGAAAAGTTTGATGTCATTGACATGTTTTTTGAATGTTCAACCTCTTACGATTGTGAACCCTGAACTTTCTTGGTACATGGTTGTGAACCTAAAGTGTTACTCTTACAAGTCCTCTTGATGTGGCCCCATTGTCCACGTGTTGAGCAATTCATTCCATTGTCTTCCTTCGACAATCACGCAATCGATTTAGGATCATCTCTTTTGCTTTTTCTTGATTTTGTTATTTAGATCTTCTAAGAAGCTTCTCGTATGGCGGCGGTTGGACTCGTTTTCCTCTATCTCTAGGCCAGAATTTTTTATCCTTAAGTTGCTCCAAAACATAACCATAAGATTTCCTATGAGCATCCATCTCGTAATAGTCTTTCACATTTCTCTTCGTGAAGTGCATGCATTTAATGATATAAGGATATGGAACATTATAAAATTCCCAATACTTGGGACTACAACCATCACTAGGCAAATGAACCAAGATCATTTCTTTCTCAGCATTCATTAGTAACGCTTCAAACTTTTTAGACAATGATGGCTTAACAACAAACTCCCAGCGACATTTTTCATAGACTCAATCTCCTTTATAACATTGGGGCATTTGACATCGGGAGTGCGAAGACATGCCTTTTTTTCTCCATTTGTCTTAGCATTAAAAGTCGATGAATCATATCAAATATATCGATAGATGTAGTCTCCTTACCATAATTATGTATGATTTGAAAGTCTTGCATATTTTGTCTCACATTTGCTAGAAGTTCGGAAGAATGCCCTTCGAAAATGTCGTGGCCCTTGCTTCAGAATATTTTTTGTGGCTTCTAGAGATACCAGGTAGCCATCTCTTACGATATGCATTCTCCCTAATAACCATGTTAAACTCGACTTTGTTTGTGGTTTTAACAATTTTGTAGATGTAGCTCTTCAAGAACAAGTCTTATGCTTCAATTTTACAGTAGCATTAAATAACCCCTAATATGTAGGATGTTGTCAATAAGGAAACATAAGAAAAAACAAATATCAATAATGAAACATAGGATGAGAACTTACCTCTGCCTCAAATGTGGCTTCTGGCTTCTTCTTCGAGCTGCGTTTCCATTGAATATAAACACATTCGCGATTACATAATTCCAAACAACATATAGTTGTGTGGGCATTTCAAAACACAATCTAACCTTAAATTCAAGCTCCTTATCAACACACTGTTGGTTATATACTTCACACGGTTCAAACCCATTTCGTTCACGTAGAAACACCATTGTCAAATCATACCACTATAATAAATATGAGTTATTTAGTCAAATTCTTTTTTGACAAAAAAAGTTCTATTTCTATATATGCACTTTTAGTGATAAAATTAGTTTTTATAATAAATTATAATAGCTCATGAAGGATAAGAGATAAAATATATTTTGTCAATATATCTTGTCACCGCATAACTTAAACGGTGACTATTTTAAATAATTTGTAGAAAAGAGAAAATACGTAGTAATTGATAACAGAAATCATAAATAAATAAGATTCTTTTGTAATATTTTTATTATGGGTTTGTTATAATATTTAAATATTTTTAATAGGTTAATTATGTTAATTTTTTTCATCTAAAGCATGATGGAAAAAATTTTTAAATGAAGTTTTGTAATTAATAAATTTTAATAATATAATATTAGAGAAATAGGTTATAAACTTTTGTATTTTTAATTTTAAGACATAATATACATTTATAGCCCTAACTTTTAGACAACTTTCTATTTTGTTAACATCATTTTTTGTTATACAAAGAAGTCACTTACTATGTTGCTTGGCTTTTTTATAGCCAATCGCAAACATCGTCAGCCCCAATCGTGACCTAGACTTAATGGCAGCATACGTGACTCATTACATGGATAATCATAAGATGGGTTGGCAGCCATGTTGTCAAGGGAGGTCGAATTTCATGGGTGGAGGCTATTTCTTCCCCAAATCATTCTTGTTGCCCTAATTAACCATCGCAGAAGAGAAGGAGGTGGTTGTGGCTGGATATAGTAGTGTTGGCCCTCTTCCAGGAAGCAACCTCGTTATTCTCCGGTCAACTAAGGTAAGTTACATCTCTTTGCTATTGAAAATGAATGAAATCTCCACTGCATCTATTGGTTCGAGCTCATGTGTGGGTGGGCGAGTTTGCAACCATGGGAGGAGGGCCGCATTATACACTTCACGGAGCAAGATGAACCCAAGTCGTCAATTTTGTAGGTGTTCATCTTGGAAGGTAGTACCGATGCTTCCTTGGTTGTGATAGTGTGTGTTTCTGGTGTTAATATTGTTGAATATGTTTTTCTGGTTATTAACAGGATGATGATTGTGGTTTCCTTGAGTGGGTGGACGAGGACATTCCAATTAGGTAGAAGGAAATGCTCATACAATTAATGGAGTCAAAAAAAGTGTTAGAAGAAAGGATGGATGTGCTGCACAAGAAGTACCAACTGAAAGAAGAGCACATAGAAAAATTGGAAGAGAAGGTTGAAAAGTTGAAGAAGCTTAAATTTCAGGAAGGAGAAGCAAAGAAATAGATGATTGAGAAATTGAAGGCTGAAATATATGTGTTACGATTTTTGGTAGCTTGTTTGACAATGTTTGTGATGTACATACATTTCCATTAATTCATATGGCACTTCGAGCCTCTAGAATTTGTTATGTAGTTATGTCCGTATGTAGTCAAAAATATATACTTCACTGAAATTTTGTTTGTTGCAGCAAACAAACAGTGTGTCATGTAGTTACGGAAAAATTGCTTATAAAACTATTGTTATGCAACATGGTTGATTGGAATGATCAACATTGACCAATTACAAAGAATTGCATAATGACCAGATTGCCAATTCATCCTTACAGACTTGCCAAAATAGTTTATTGGTTAACAACAGTTGACAAAACAGCTATTACTTGGTTCACAACAGTTGACAAAATAGTCATCACAACAGATTGACAATTCATCCTCCCTTATGCTTTTGCCCTGCTTTTCCAGGCTGCCTTTTTTGGTTTAGAAGTTGGAGAAATAATAGATTGTTGGCTTGTTTCCTCCCCAATGGAAGTTGTTTCCTCTGCAGATCTACTTCTTGTTTTGCATGTCCTCTTATTATAGCCTTGAACTCCACATAACTTGCAAGTCATGTGCATTATCCTACCTGAAAATGAGCTACCAATAAGCACATCGGATTGTGGCAAATAAGATAAAAAGAAAGCTAATCATACCTGATTATTCTGATTGTGGCGCATCCATGGGCTGAGACGATGCCGCTACTTGGTGCGAAGAACCTTCACTTTTTCAAGTCCTTTTGTTATGTCTAAAAACACCACATACAGAACTTTTCATCCCGGCACCTCTTTTGGAAAGCTTAGATGATCCAATGGGCTACGATGAAGACTTTGATTTTTCATGTTTGCTAACTCTCCTATTATGCTTTTTTGGCCTTCTAGGAAGATTCTTGTAAGGCGACGATTTTATAGGTACTAATTCTTCTCTTGGCCAAAATTTGACTCCCTCTAAAGGTCCAAGATATGGTTGTATGCCTTTCTAAATGACGGTATTTTGAAGCAAGGATTAACGTAATCTTCCACAGCTCTTTTCATGTAATTTATACAAGCCACAGCATGAGATCAAGGCACACAATTCAAGTCCCAAAATCTGCAGCTACAAGACAGTCTAGAGAAATCCACCAAGTACCTCTCCTTGTCATAATTAACCAATGACACTTCAAACTTTTCAGCTAATGATGGTTTGACAACATACCTTCCAACATTCTCTTTAAGAAGTTCTATTTTCTTCCTTACATTGGGACATATGATATCCAAGCTACAATGAAAAATCTTTTTCTTATCACATTGTCTAACCATCAACATTCGACGAATCCTCTCCAACATACCAATCAGGGGCAATCTCCGAGCACCAACAATGTAAGGATTGAATGTCTCACACATATTGTTGGTAACAATGGCATACTTACTTGAGGTTCTGAAAAAAGCTTTACAGAAATGCTCTAGCCCTTGCTTTAGGAAGTCCTGAACAACCTCTACTGCTCCTACAAGTCCATCGCGACCTTCCCGCATCTCCTTCAAAGCACATGCATACTCCACATCATTTGTCGCCTTCACAATCTTGTAGAAGCAGCTTTTAAGGAACAATTCCTTGTGCTTAACCTTCCAATTCTAATAAATATATCTTGAACAATTCCTGTGTTCACCGGCTGGTGCGAGCTTCGCAATCGCATTTAACAATCCCTGGTAATCAACAAATCAACAAAAAGTTTCGACAATTGATCGATTTCATAAAGTCCTAATTGGTATTACAATAACAATAATGAATAATTTCATAACACACATACCTTCTGTTGATCACTTATGAATGTCCATCTTATCCCACTTCCAACATCAAGAATCTTCAAAAGTATTTTCAAAAAGTAGGTTCACGAATCATTATTTTCCCCTTCTACAGTAGCCCAAGCAATGGGACCCATTCCTTCGTTCCCATCGCGTCCAACAACAGTTAGTAAAATCCTAGTTTATTAAAACCATTGAATTCAGAATATGGTAAAGTAGCGCCTGGCTGGGGAATCACTCCTTTGATGAGGGTTGTGATGGCTCTATTTGCAGAATTCCTATCTATTATTTTAGAAATTTATAATTCTTCCATTTTACTTGATGGGATTTCAATGACTTAGATTAAAGGGCAATTCTTAGAGTTTTAATACAAATATAAAGTAAAGTATTTTGGTTTCCTATTTTTATCCCCTTATTCCTTTACTTTATTGGTAGTTCGATCGTGGAATTTCTTTTTTTTTTTCTGTATTTCCGGAATATGAAATGTGACTTGTTCGAATTGATTCTATTGGTAGTACAGAGAAGGAGTCTGTCATCTTTATAAAGATGGTTTTTCCTCGTCAGATATTTATTCGAGTATCATAAATACTAACGCGCCGACTTGAGATTTTAGCATTATAACCACAAATACTAACTCGTCGCCTCATAGACGTGAAAATGGGGAGGCTTGGTTATAAAGTTTCAAATCTAGCCCCCTTCCAAGTAAAACAATACTTTGGTTTATTGTTTGAGTTGTATGAGATGAAATTTTCATATACGGTTCTCCGAGGGGGAGTACTATTCTGTTACCTATCTCAATAAAGTCTATGATTGGTTCGAAGAACATCTCAAGATTCAGGCGATTGCAGATGATATAACCGGTAAATATGTTCCTCCTAATGTCAATATATTTTATTGTATAGGAGGAATTACACTAACTTGTTTTTTACTACAAGTAGCTACAGGGTTTTGATATGGGGACGGCAAGGAATAGATGATTCCAATACCGAAAGTGAAAGGGGACGTCACTAAAGGTGCGGAATGGAGTGATGTGGGGTATGGACAGCAGGGTAGATAATGATACGGGATGGCTGAATGGATGGATATGAAGGATAGGTTGAGATCAACCTCCATAGATACAGATACACCACCGTAAAAGAATACTCGGATAGAACTCGCCTGTCACAGGGCTACAGACACACCACCGTGAACAAGAACGAGGGCAAGGAACAACACGGAGGATACAAGCACACCACCGCCGGTTGATACATTCTACTCAATCTGCACTTGGAATCTACCAAATGAAGAACGAGGTTGAAAGGGAATCCACTCCTTCGGATAGAAAGACAAAAGTCTAATCTGGGTTGAAAAGTCTGAATAATCTGCCTCCTCAACTCTTACAATGCAAGGGCTTATATAGGCTACCCGTGGAAAGACAATAAAGGAAACGAAATAAAAGATAAATGAAATAAAATAAAGGATATGATCAGAAAATGAGAAAAATGAAATATATTATTTCCTCCCGACAAGATCTGAAAAGATAATGGAGCAGGGTAGTGGAGTAGGCGCGACTCTTGGTGTGCAAGTTGTCAAATTTGAGCTGTCAGATCGTAATCGTCCTTTGGGCTGCTCGTCGCAGGGTTGCCCTTCGTCGCTTGAGAGTCGTGTCAATCGGTGCTCCTTTCGCCTCGCTTACTCGATGACCAACAGATTGAGGCCTCCAGTAAGATATGTTGGTTGAGATGCGGACGAAGCGACGAATGCTGGTGAAGCGACGAATGCGGGTGAAGCAACGATCGTCCTTGTATCAGGTTTGCTATGACTTTTTACTACCGTCCAACTGTTATTGAGGCTTTTGCTTCTGTTCAATATATAATGACTGAAGTCAATTTTGGTTGGTTAATCCGATCCGTTCATCGCTGGTCAGCAAGTATGATGGTCCAAATGATGATCCTCCATGTATTTCCTGTGTATCTCACAGGCGGTTTTAAAAAACCTCGCGAAATAACTTGGGTTATCGATGTGGTTCTAGCTGTATTGACCGCATCTTTTGGGGTAACTGGTTATTCCTTACCTTGGGACCAAATTGGTTATTGGGCAGTCAAAATTGTAAAGATGCTTTATGAAAGTCCCGTCAAATCAAATAAATGGTCTATAACCCTCTATGAAACCAGTTTTCAGATCATCAGAACAAACGCCTCCTGAAAGTTGTGTACAATACTGACGAAAGAATCAAATCAAAACTCAACTCAAACGTAAAAGTATGATACTTCAACCTAAGTGTAGCAAGGTAAGGAGGAAGATACTTAAAATGGTCATCTATGGTGCCATTCACTAAATTCTCAGCTAACCAACAAGCTTCGTATACTTTCATCAATGGGACTTCTAAGTGATGCTTCTCCATAACCTCCTGCTGAATATCTCAAGTTGTTACTCCAGACCTCCGAATTGAACCTTGCATGAATTCAGATGCCAATCATTTTGTTGTAGCTTGACGATTACTTAAGCTCCGACTACACTTATGTTCATTCAACACAAACCTAATCACAAACATATTATCCTTCTTCATCCAAGACCCATATAATCTCCACGGATACCTTTTCGCACAAACTACTTTCTGTCTACTGTCTGTGCTTCTTTTCCAACACAAATTATAGCCATTAGCAATAGCATACCGTTGCACATCTTCATGCAATTGCCTAGGTGTTTGAAAACACATTTCGATCACACATTCTATAGATTTGTGGTCACAATGAGGGTTATACTCAGAAAATTCATGCAATAGTTTCTTATGTCTTTCTCTAATAGTTGTAACACCATCCTCCTCTCCTTTTTTTTCTTCAGAGTTTTCATACTCATACTCAACATCAGCCATGTCCTCATCAACATCAGGCATTACATTATACTTAGCAACTACATGCGACTCTTCCACCTCCTCGTCATGTTTATCATCCAAATCATCTACTCCGACCCTAGCATCAACCATGTTATCCTCTTCTAATTCATTTAACTGATCAGGAAACTCGTCAGGATCCTCAGAAGGGTAAGGATTAGTTCACTAGAATGAGCACTTAGATAAAAAACACTTACACTCCCTTTCTCACCTTCACGATATATGTCCACCATGCCACCATTTACACATGCATCTGCCATTTCAATAACATCTTAGTCTCCTAAAATTTCCATTACCGTTGATAAACTATCACCAGGAAATCCATACCACAATTTATGCATCTTACTAAGCTCAGATTCTTTGGCTAGATTAACTAAAGTGAAATATCCTAAAATGTTTGTGTCAACGTCATCAAACTTCACAATCATTCCTCCATTATAAGTACTTATATCAGAAAAATGCATTCTCCCTTCTAGATGTAGGCAAAGACTAACCCGCTTCATGCTTTCTATAGGTTAAACAAAAACAAGCTTTGAAATTAACCCACTTGTAATCAACTTACCCACCAATCATAGTAACAGACAATGACGGAGGGGCTTGCTTCACATACCTTATACCCAGCCACAGCCTCCTCATTCTCTTCTGCGATGGTTAGTTAAGGCAACAAGAATGATTTAGGGAAGTAGAAGACATCAATGGAGAGTTTGGTCGGGAGATTATCAAGTGTTCGATGTAATTCCCTACAAAGTGGAGGAATCAATTTAGTGGTGGAGAGGATAAGTGAGGGTAACTTGGGGGTTCGGGTATGGAAGAGGAATTCAAGTTGTGGATCAGATCAACTGCTTGGTTGTTGTTGTCTGGTTTTAAACCTTCCTTTTCTTTTTACTAAATAAGAAATATTCAATGATTCATTTATCAAAAGATTTGGGGCTGCCAACCCGTCTTATGATCGTCCTCTTAATGAGCCACCTATGTTGCCGTTAAGTCTAGGTCACGATTGAGGCTGACGACGTTTGCGACTGGCTATAAAAAACCCAAGCAACATAGTTTGTGACTAAAGATGTCGACAAAATAGAAAGTTTCTCAAAGTTAGGGTCATATATGTAAATTTTGCCTAATTTTAAATATTAGTGAGCAAAGGTATGATTTGTTTTCTACTAAATATTTATAGAAAAATGATATAAAAATAATTTTAAATTAAAAAATGACAAACTAAATTAAAATGTATAAAAACGGTTAAAAACTCGCCACTACCCACTAATCCAACTTATTCCCATGTTTTTTCTAACAACATTCGATTATCATTTCCCTTTCTCTTTCAAATTACTTTTCATCTTTTTCCCTGCAAAGCCAATAGTTTTCCAAAAACAAATCAGGTCAGTTTTATAAGATCATAGATTATTGTTATTACCTATTTTATTTATTTCTCACATTCGTTTTAGTGATTTATGCTAATTTGTTTACAATTAGTAAGGATGTTTTTTAATTTTGTTTGTATTGCAATTGCAGGCGGATCAATGATGATGGTGCAATAACAAAACTCTATCAGCAATTGAGTACAAGAGAAAAACGGAGTTCATCGAACACAAGATGTAGAGTCTGAGTTGCAAAAATCGATAGAGGAGGTATATGCTCCGGTGGAGTCAAAGCAAGAAAGCTAGCCGAATTAGAGCAAAACGAAGTTCATCAAACATACGATGTAAAGTCGAGTCACAAAAATTGATAGCCGAGAGAGATGTTCTTGTTGAGTAAAAGCAAGAAAGCTATTATTTTCTTTAGTTTTTTTCTTTTATCTTGAATTTATTATCATTTTTAGGTTTGTTGTTATTTATATTTTCACAATCGAATAATAGATTTTTATGAAATTTACCTTTTTTCCTATGAGACCAGAATTAACAAGAAACGCCAAGCCTATTTAAAAAATATTTTAATATTTGTGAATATAAAATTTCATAAATTTAATTTAATCCAAGTCCTCACATTCACGTTTCACTTCCTTCCTCTGGACCACCATCATCATCTACGATTATATCCACAAATTGTATCGTGTTGATATTATCTGCATGTACCTCATCCATGTATTGTTCAACCTCAACATCAACAATAACTTCATCCTCCTCAACTATCATTTCAGGCCACACGACATCAAAAGAAACCTCAACATTTCTTTCTTCAAACGATGGATCTAGATCATCGTCCTCAAATTAGGACATAGGCTCATTCATTCTTTCGCAATAAATGTGAATTTTTTTACCTCCATTGTTCGAACATCTTTGTTACATCATTTATCTTCAACAACTTTCTTTGACGACAACTTATATAATGGAAACTTCGTACCGCATCTTCTACACAGTTAATTTAGAATCTTTGGCTCAAGCAACTAGGATGAAATAAATCGATCAAGTCACAAACTCACAACCCAAGTCCTTATACTTAATTGTCCGAAAAGGACATGGTACCACCAATGTACAGGCGCCACAAATTGATTTTCTTCATCGTGCTATGACAGAGCAACCTATAGACTTAATTTCACTTCAAATAATAATCATTCTAACGAGTACCCCACCAACCAACATATAGAGATCGAGCATAAGGTCTTACCAAAAGCATGAGATCTCAAACCGCCCTCCAATGCGCAACTCCGACAGCTCCTTGTCGCACAGCCCTCTGATAAACACCTCGAACAGCTCTGAAAATAGTAGATAGTTTCCCAGTTCTGGGAGGAGGAAGTTGTGAGGAATGAGTTTGGAGGTTTACAGGGTTGGTCATGTGGAAAATAAATAATAATAATAATAATGGTTGTTACATAGGATAGATAACACTTCCGTTAGGTCACGTCTGATCAAGGTTGACCACAAACGTGATGGAAATGTTTGCGTAGATGATTTATCCTGTTTGCTACACGTAAAAAAGGTTTATGTTTCAATGTAAAATACAAATTGTTGATTAAGTAGTAAAAAAATAAAAAATAAAAATCAATCCTCGCATTTGGTGTTTCTAAGGTTGACGTAATAGATAAATGTTCCCTACCAATTTTATAGATTATTTGCTTTTATCACATTATCTTATTTCGAAGATTCATGAACCTTTGCATTATCATATTGGAAAACAATTCTCTCTTTCGGATTGGCCATGGCTATACTAATTGTAAAAATGTGTTGGGAACTAGGGGTGTTAATGAGCCGGGACGGGGTCGGACACCCCTTAATCAAGTTTGGGCTCGGGTAAAATTGTATCGACTCGAGTTCGAGCCCGAGCCTGACCGGGCTTGAATAATCTAGCCCAAGCCTGAGCCCGATAACAAAATTTCAGCTTTGACCCAAGTCTGAGCCCGGCCCGAGGTCTTTGCCTCTTCCCCTCTCCTTTACACCTATAAACAAATTTTAAAATTTAAATGGTATTTTATTTTAATTATGTAATTATTTATAAAATTTATCAATTCGGGTCGGACAGCTTGTAGGGCCAAAAAGTCAGCCCAAGCCCGGCTTGACAGTAAAAAGTAAGGCCCGAGCTTGAGCTTGAGCCCGACTAAAGTTTAACTTTTGTCAAGCGGGGCTCGAATCAAAAGACGAGCCGGGCCGAATAATTCGCGGCCCGACCCGGCTCATTAACACTCCTATTGGGAACTACCGTGCTTACTATACAGGACCACCTGCATTGAACCATCGATTGGAGAATAAAGAAAATACAATTTTCTCCCTTCTTTCATGCGTTGATTAAGTTTCTTTACCATAAAAATAACGATATATAATATCTTGAGAGAGTCCAGCATTTAATTCTGATCCAAAATATAGAATAAAATTCTTCTTTTTCGGGCATCGTGTGATAGAAATTCTATAGGTAAAGGTTTGACCAATATTTTGAAATCAAACATGTTAAGAAGCTTTTCGATATTTTAAGTCGAGCTTTTAAGTAAAGTTAGCATTTCCGACCAGCGCATACTCCGTCCGACATGCCAAAACAAGATACAAACGGATATACATGTTGCCATCATTTGTAATGATTTAAAACTATCTAGTATCTACTAACAAAAGAGTTGCCACTCTACCTCATTATACTCTTTGAAGGCAAGAGACCCGGGAGATGAAAGGACGAGGAGCACGCAATCTGGACAACCGAGATTGTATTAAATCTGAGGCCGATGATGACGAGGAATTGAAGCATAATAGCCAAGAGAAAGAAAAAAAAAACAGAACCCTTCACTAAAGCTTCACTGTCTACTTAGTTACAACCATGCCAGACCCTCACAGTTATACATTGAACTTTCAAATTAGAGTCCCTGTACAGATTATCCCTTTTGACCAATCAAGTTTTGAACAGAGTAATCGTCCTTATGCACAACGTACCTGCCATGGATCAGGTCGCTGTGGCGATCAAGTCTTCCTCACGGCTTCCGTCACCCGCTTCTTCGGATTCCATCCAAGGGAGTTTGGGTCCCTTCATTCCAAGCAAGCATAAACCATTTGAGTCGAGTTGCACACAAAAACAAGCCAACTAAAAGGGGGAAAAGTCTGGTACCTTCCCTTGCCTCACTATTTTTGGGTAATTCCCAGTCATATCAACGACAGTGGATGGATCAGCGACTCTGATACCACCATCGACCACAAAATCAAGGCCCTGAGGGTGTCCATTGGTCAGAGAAAATTCCACGACATATAAAAGATAGATTTTTCTCTTTTGTTGTATAGCGAATCATCACAGAAGTGGAACCATTATTGTGAATGCAACATTCTGAAGTAGAACCACGACGAAGGCAAGATAACGTTCATACCTCAGGTCCATACGTATCAGCTATTATGACGGGATCCATCATCCATTCATTCCTCGATGGCACCTTCACACTATAAAGTAGGGCATGTGTGTACCGATTGGATCGAAAGGGCAACAAACATAAATTATGAGGATCCTTGCACATGCATATCGTAGACCAACCTCGTAGAGATCAATGGAGCATCTAGCCTTTCTAGTATTGCTCGGCAAATGACATCATCAGGCATGCGCACACCTACATTTTTCCGGTGGGCGTATTTTGTGGGCAATCCATATCTCGTACACTGTTTTGGCAGCTCTTTGCTTGCAGTCAAAATGAACGTATACTGAAAATAGGATAGTTTAATCATAAGAACTAGAGAGACAAAGAATTGCTGACTAAAGCGTATTATCAGAGTGGTATTCTTTTGCACAACAATGGAGATGCAGAAATGGATCTTACGGGGCCTGGTAGGATTTGTTTAACTGCTCGAAAGATATTTGCATGTCCTTGTCCATCACCACGAGGAAATCCCATCGTATATTTATCAATGTCACGAAAAGAGCGACATAGAATACTCAGAGGCTGCAATGTCATTAACAAAAATCATCTTTTTTCTTCTCTTAAGAAAAAAAAAGAGCATTCACAATAAACAGATGAATGACTGTAATAAGAAGACCATCTAGAGGACGCAAAAAATTCTTGCCTTGGAGGCTTCAATATCTTTTATCCTGCATCGATTCATCACAATGGTGCATCAATTTTCATCAAACTAAAGAGAAAATGAACTTACAGACAAGACAGACAGCACTCAATTCATACCTTCGAAGACGTTCGATTGCGGAGGAGCTGTTCAAGTCACAGACTATGGCATACCTAATCAACAAAGAATGATAATAAGGTACATGACCATGGCATTCATTATCTTTGTGGGGATATGAGATGTACTTATTTATGAACGGAACATTAGCCTCCCTGGTGAAAGCAAGCAGAAATGTGACAAAGAAGATGGACCACTCATAACAGCTACAATATCATCTTGGTGAGCTAAGAATCACTAAGGTAACATCTTGTTGTCTTGCCACAACCGAGAATTCTGAAATACGAGACTGTGATCATAAATGAGAGAGAAGGAGAGACAAGTGGGTCCAGCAGTCGTAAGACGGGAGGGACAAGGGTAGGCATCACAAGACTGGATGAACCCATGTAAGACGAAAGAGCAAGACCCACACAGTATCGGTAGGAATAACCCCAACAGCTCCTTCCTTCAGGATCTCGACGACGGGATCCAACTTCCAGTTCTCCGCACCCTCTGCGGACGGATAAACTTCAACGTACAATAGCCCACCTTCCTATTTGAGAATCAATGTTGTGCAGTCAACAATCTCCATATCACCTCCAAACATCACAAATTACAAGTAACCACAATCCGAACAGACCCACTTTTCGATTTCCTTCAAAACACTTCCCTCCGCTCATATGAACCCCAACCCCCTCCCCCCACCAAAAAAAAAAAAACAGAAGCACAGCACGCCCACCCACAAATCATTTGGCGAAAGGTACACGGTGAAGGGCGTATATAAGGAGGTAAAAAGGATTAAGGAAGGGAGAGGAGGGAGTGCCTTGGTAAAGCGGCGAGGGGCGGAATACTTGAGGCGCTTGGGACTTCTCTTAAGGGCCAAGGCCCTGACGGTCGCCGCCGTCGGGTTGGCGCGTCCGTCAGTGGTAGGAGGATTATTGATGTTGAGATTACAGGGGAAAAGCAAGCGAGGGGATTTCGGAGTCAGACAGGGACGGTGGAGATGAAGTGCCATTCCTTCCCTCTGCCCCCGGTTTTTTTCCCCCACCGTTGGAAGTATTAAGTGGGAGGTTTGTTCCCGGCCACCGTCAAAAGGAAAAGAATTTTATCGAAGCAAGTTTGAATATTCTCCAGACTTCCATTCTTTTACCATTCACCTTTTCTCTATCTTTTCATTCACTCAATCTAGTCCTCAAACATTTTGAACAAAATTCAATCAAGTCCTAAAATATCTGAAAATTAAAATTTTCGGGAAATCATCTTAAATTCATTCCATAGTCTAAAGCAAATACCTTTAGAATTAGTATTGGCATAAATAATCTTTGACTCAATTAACTATCCAGGGCAGAGGTGAAAACGTTAACAAGAAAAATTTCAAACAACTTAATGTAAGATTGTGGATGTGTTAACGCACAAATTTTTTCTCATTTGTTGTGTTTCAATTTCGATGCAGAGAATGCTACGAGAGGCACAAATATATTATCGAGATAAGGTTCAAAAGGTTCTTAAGAAAGGGTATCTCAAGAAAGTAGTCGAGAAAAACTTGTAAAGTTATATGGCCATTAAACCAAAGCAATGTCTGATCTTGATATCAAAACCCTTGCATTGTGTTTTTTGACTTTGGACAGGCTATAACGTGTCCAAGACGACCTCAAATTGGAAAGTACAAAATAAAAGTTATAGTTCGAGAAGAAAGAGAACTAGCCCAACTTATTTCGAGTTAATTCGACCTGTCAAGCAAAAGTTATGATTAAAAGACTAAGAATGTGTTCTGATCTCGAGATTTAAACAATGGCAAATTCGACCGGTCATAACACGTCTAAGATGACCTCGAATCAAAGTGTAAAATATAAAAGTTCTTGATCGAGAAAAAAAGGAGATCAATCCAAATTATATCGAGTTAATCCGATCTTTAATCAAAAGATATACTCAAAAAACTAAATGAATGTTCTGATCTCGAGATCAGAACAACTCCAACTTCGACCAGCCATAACACATTCAAGACGACTTTGAATGAAAAACCGTAAAACATCAAAGTTGTAAATGAGTCAGAAAGAAAACTATCCCAAGTAATCTTGAGTAAATCTGATCTATGTAGTCAAAGTTATGATAAAATACGAGAAGAGTATTGTTGTTCTTGAGACCAGATCTCGAGAACAGAGGAGTTCCGACTTCGACTCATCAAAATTCGACCCAGATTGTCTCGAATGAGAAAATTCAAAAACATGAAAGTTGTAGAAGAGTTAGAGAGGAAATAATCCCAACTAATCTCAAGCAAATTAAGGCTTTGTGGTCAAAGTTATGCTCAGTCGACTGAAACGACGTTCTAGCTCGAGTATATAAGCGTTGTGTTCCCACTAAGTCCAAACCGACAAATTGATCTAAAGCTTTTATTCTCTTCCCCAACGTCTTGAAGGTGTCTAGAAAAGCGTCCTGAACCATGTCCTGAAATCACCCTTCACCACCATCGACACTTCACCGCTCACCGATCCACAAACCACCCCAAGATAGTCTCCATTAAAGGAGGATGTCGTAGTTGTCGTGAAGTTCGACGAATCACCATCCCCATTCCGTCCAAGGTAGCCGCCATTTGTCTGCCACCGTCCGTTTGAAGCATCCCGTCATCGTTTTTCAGTCACTTTTGTTGTATTTCAATTCGTACCATGTCCCTAAGTGTTGTGAAGATTTTGTTCATGTACTCCAGTACTGTTCAATTTCAATTCGAGTATTTGTTTTCCTGTTCTATTTACGTTCATTTACTTTACGGCGACCACAGTTTCCCTGTAAAATTCAATACGTGTTGCGGAAACATAATTCCACACCAACTGGATGTAATTTATAACTCCTTATATTTTAGATCCGGACCATATATATAAAGTTTGCAAAATACGTAAGAAATTATTGAGTCTGTCAAACAAAAGAAATTCGAGTTCATTTTGACAACATGATCTTCAACAAAATCAGCTCGTACTAAATGTCCATACCACAGGAGCCAGCATTGATTCAGAAATCCCAAAGTGGAGCAGCATAAAATAAGGCTTTCATGCAGATAGAATTCCAATTTCTTAATTTAATTGTAAAAGTGTAACCAAATAAAAAAATGTTATAATAATCCGAAATCCAACCACAATTTCATATACCAAACATAACTTCTCTAAAACTAAATTAATATACCGTAAATTGTTAGGACACCGGCTGGGCTTGTACTACTACAAATTGATTTTTAGTTTAATTTGAATTAAGTTCGAGAGCGTTTTATCTTTATGAAAAAAATATTAAATCACTTCTACCATAAGAAAATTAAAATTTACGGGACAATTTGACCAATAGCATTGGACGTGGATATAAATAAGCAAATGAATGTATATACATAAATAAGGACACTTCGATATAATTAATATAATTGTAAATTTTAGTATTATATGAATGCAAGATAAATTTTGTAACAATTAAATTCCATTGAATATTTTAATTTATGATATTATTTTTTTATTTTACAACGAAATAAGGATAGAGTTTTGAATTATATGAGTATCGGATATGGGAAGATGGCCAAAAATGGAAAATATGGGGTATTATCCTATAGGTCGTTTCTCTATCTCTATAGAAGAAGAAGTAGAAGAAGAAATTTGTTTAAGTTGACTTTTCATTTTGTTAATGAGATCATAAATAATAGCCATAAATTATAAAATTATAAAAACATCATTGATAATTCTCAGCCCACCCTGTCCCGGGCGACTCGTGGACTCATTAGCAGTGAAAGGAGCAAAGGGCAAACAGCGTTTAATCGGAAGGATGAAATTAAATCATTTGTGTTAATTCGAGGACTCAATTTGAATACACGAAACACTGAGGACTTAAATTAGCTAAAACACTCTGTCTCTTTGTCGCTTCTCTTCTTCTCTCTTTCTCCTCCGGTTGGGTTTGTTGACGTGTCTCTCTCTTTGGTCGGGAGGCTCCCCAAATATCTAGAGCTAGGTTTCATTTCTTTCTTCCTCGGGGGAGTTTGTCTCCATTCAACCCCCTCCTCTCTCGGGTAATCCCTCTCTCTCTCTCTCTCTCTCTCTGGGTTCACCCACCCCCTTTACTCTTTCCGTTTTTCTTTTTCTTTTTAAAATATCTCTTGCCCTCTCACTTACTATTCTAGACTCCGGTTTGCTTCCGATTTTTCTGCTGTTTTGGATCTTTCCTCAACTGGGTGTTGGTCAAGTTGCGATCTTTGTGATTGGGTTAGGCAGGGGAGTTTATGGATCTGGGGGATGCTGTCATCGTTGCTCTTGGGTCGTGGTTTGTTTGGTGTTGTTATTTGAGCTGGGTTTAGTTCTGGTTGGTCGGGCTAGATTTGAGGGTTTACTGTTAGGATTGAGAGGGGTTTTCCCGGATTTGCAATGGGAAGGGGGCTGCTATTTCTTTGATTGCTTGTTCGTTCTTCGTTGCTTTGATGAAATTCTCTGTGATTCTTTTAGTGTCTGATTGTAGAAGGTTCTGATTTGGGTGTGGGGAGTTAGCTGAACTGCAAGCGATTTGAATTGCTTCGCAGCAAGGTTGGTGGTTTGTCAAAATCAAGCTGTTCCTATACGTGATGTTTGTACTCGCGAGTGGTTGATTGATCATCATCCAAGAGTCAAGTCCTATTTAGGTATTTTCGAGATTTATCGGGGTTTCCATGTTTTGCTCCTGCTAGAAGTGTTTCATTGTACAAAATTATGATGCTTCAAAATTAAGAAAAGAAAAATAAATACAGACATGGTATAGTTTAGCTTCATGGAGGACTACGTTTTATTTGGATAAGTATTAGTGTTATTTTGTTGTTTGGTGGATTTTCTAAAACACCTAAAGGTTGGTCAAAGGGGACATGTGGATTTGCTTGTGATGGAAGTACAACGTAATGGACTGCTAGACAGATATGGTTATCTCACTAATTTTTAGAATTTAAACTCCAAGGTTTGGAAGCTACACGCACATGACTGCTGACACTAGATTATTATTGGCATTTATAACTTAATGCCTTTTGTTCTAAATAATCTTCATCGCAGTGTTTCATAGTTCTCGTTTTGTTACTATGGGTCGATTTCATTTTCCTTGGCACCACTTTATGATACCATTTTTAGGGATATTTATCCATTCTATTTCAGGTTACCATTTGAGTTTGTAACTAGAAAATTTTTTTGTGATTGTCATCTTTGTTCTTCTAGATAAGGAGTGCTAATCATCTTGTCAGGAATAAGAAGATGGACAACTTGCATAGCTTTTGGCAACTCGGCGATGAACTTCGAGGGCAATCAAGAGTCTCTGAGGATAACCAATGGCTCCTCGCCGCTTCCAAATTGGCCGCACAGACGAGACCCCAGAGTGATCGCATGAATAATCCTGATGTTTTTAAGGCCCCATTTGAAGCGAGGATGCTGCACGAAAAGGTTGCTTACCAGGAAGATAATAACAGATATGAATCAAACCTCAACTTTAATATGTTCAATCTGGAGACCAGAATCCCTGATAACATGAACAAGGGTTACTTCAGAAATGGCATATATGAAGCGAACGGGGTTTGCCCGAAGAGCAATCTGAACAGCCCGAATAACCCAACTAATCACAAATATTACAGTAACAGTTACTGCAGTAGGGAGCAGCCATCCACCATTGCAACTGCCAATGATGACAGCAGCAATGTGAACAACGCCATCGACAAGAGGTTCAAGACTCTTCCTGCGGCGGAGACCCTGCCCAGGAATGAAGTTCTTGGCGGGTACATCTTTGTCTGCAACAACGATACCATGCAGGAGGACTTGAAGCGTCAGCTCTTCGGTTAAGCATTTGCAAACCATCGCCTGAGCTATCTTGGATATAGATAATTTGTTGTCTTGGTGATTAACATGGTTTATCTCCTAGGCTTGCCGTTGAGGTACAGGGATTCTGTTCGCGCAATAACACCTGGCCTTCCCTTGT
This sequence comes from Melastoma candidum, assembly GCA_023653495.1. Taxonomy (NCBI): domain Eukaryota; kingdom Viridiplantae; phylum Streptophyta; class Magnoliopsida; order Myrtales; family Melastomataceae; genus Melastoma; species Melastoma candidum. The sequence goes on from CM042880.1 coordinate 1,998,105, forward strand.
TTCTTTACAACTACACTACCCATCAGCTGCATGGTATCTTCGAGGTCTGTTATGACGTCATGTGACTGAATTCACCCTGTTGTTGTCTTGAACCGCATTGTTTGCTCTGTTGTGTGATTTCGTAAAGAGTTTTTTGCAGGCGGCTGGCTTTGGAGGCACTAACATCGATCCTACTGCATGGGAGGATAAAAAATGTAAAGGGGAGTCGAGATTTCCTGCTCAGGTAAAAATCGTAGATACGGCATGAGAAGTTTCGCCCTTTTGTACCATGGCATGCCGACAACTTCACATCATAATGGAAACAGGTGAGGATCCGCATCAGGAAGCTCTGCAAGGCACTCGAGGAGGATGCATTCAGACCGGTACTGCACCACTACGACGGTCCAAAATTCCGTCTAGAGCTCTCCGTCCCTGAGGTACAGTTTTAATTAATTTCTCATTCTGGGGACAGCATGCTATTTGATGCAAATGTAATGATCTGCAACGAATCTTTTGCAGACGCTGGATTTGCTCGACCTTTGCGAACAGGCTGGATCCCTGACTGTAAGCAAATAAAAGCCACGGTTGGTTGATTCTGCATTGGTGACCCGTTTGTCTTCTTTCATCCAAAGAGGCGCAAGCTCAGGAGTTCAAACGGCAAAATCGTCAACTAGCGTGAGCCGTGGACAGAATAAGGAGGCGAGGGCGGTGCATCCTGTGATGTTAACTACCGTTTTTGGTCCTTTTTTGTGCAGTTGCAAGCTTTTTCTTAAGATGTGGGAAAGCTTAGCTTAAAATGCGTCTGTTGTTTGAAAGTGATATGTAAGTCCGGAAGGAATCACTTGTTGTAAGAAGAGAATTCCCTTGAAAAATTTATTATAAAGAACTGCTAGTTTTATATGAATATTCAAGATATTGTAATAACAGCTGAATAAGAGATAATTCACATCATAAATGTTTAGCAAATTAAGAGAGTCCGGAAAATGAATTGCCTTTAACAAAAACTTCTGGAAAAGGAAAAGTAAAAATGAAAGACAGGACAATGTCAAAAGTAGTGATCTAAAGGGTTAACTAATCGACAAATCTTTAGGAAAGGCCACTTCCTCCATTGCTGTTGATAAACTGCTCCCTCCTAGCTGTGGCTCGGACGTGGCATCATCGCCTGCTCCATCTCCGTCTGCTGCTCCACCGGCACCCCTGTGAACCCCACCCTTGGCACCATTTGTTGGTTGCTAATGGACGGCATTTGCATTTGCATCTGTACCAGCATCCCCTCGCAATGTCCCATGTTCTCTGCAAACGCCATGTTGCTCAAGAAATTGAAGGTCGGCTCAGGGAATGTCATGCCGCTCACGCTGCCGAGTGGCGAGAACTGGACGTTGGGTGGCATTGGAGAGTAATGACGGTCTCCGAAGCCATTGAATGTCCCTGCTATTGCCATGTCGTTGTTATGGGCTATTGGGGGGTAGGGGAGATTGCCGTGCACCCCGTACTGTGGCAGCTCGTTAGAGAACGTGTTGTACATCACAGCGTTCGGGTCAGGCATTGGCTGCAGCATCTGGGGGTCAGGGCATCCGTTCGAGAAATCAAAACCAGGCTTGGCATCCATGAAATTACTCGGGACCAGTGCAAGGTGGTCGGGATAAAACTGGTCATTGTCCTTTGGATAAAAATCATAGAACATCATCTCGCTCTCGGCAATCTGTTGCAACTTGGCAGCCTTCATCGCCGCGAGCCGTTCCTTGGCGTCATCAAGCTTCCCTCTCAATGCGACCAAAAGCGACTGGAGCTGGTCCTCCGACAAGCCAACGATCATCTCATCAGAGACAGGGTACTTCGCCTCCCAGTTCGCCGTCCTAACCTTCTTAAGTTCTGCGTCTAGCTTCTTCTTCCGGTTGATGAAGAAATCCGGCAGCCCCGTCGTGCGCTTGGACCGCCTGTCCGGCCCTTCACTCCTGTACCTGTCGATGATCCGCCTGACCTTTTCAGGCTCCGGTGGCCACACCTCCGGCTCCGAGGTTCGGTCTGGGTATATGATCATGCAGGTGTCGACACCACATAGGACAGAGAACTCATGCGCCTTCTTCATCAAGCCCTTCTTCCGTTTCTCGAATGTCACCCTCCGCGACTTCTCCTTCGCGATCAACTCGAGCGCCAACTTCCCGCGTCCCATGGCTGACGAATATTATCTGCGCAAGCCGACCCCCGGACATGAACCAACACTCTACGGTTAATTAAGTGGATGAAAGAGCAGAGTCTTCTTCTTACCTTGTCTTTTCCTTTAAGTTTTAATGGCTGCCGCGATGTAAAGAAAAATATTAATGAACGAACAAATGGCCTGAGTTGAATTTAATTTTATACCCAAGAGGAAGAAGATAAATCTTTTATGATTATGGCAAGTAAATAATTTCAACGTTATCGAGTAAAATCTTGATCGTAATATTTCCAAATATGACGATTTTTTTTTAAATTCCGAGTATTACTTTCCAAATTTTATTGTGATTTTAGTTTAAATCAACCGGTGATTAACGGTTGGTCGGAAAAATTAATAAACAATTGAATATATATGAAACTCTGGGGAAATACATTATATATATATATTTTATTTTTCTGACTTTCCCAATTCGATTTAATCAGATAAAATGCTTTTCGGGGTTGCAATTTCTCCTGAATTTTAGGGCATTCTGGGGAATTGGAATCGATGTTGACATTAATTAAAAAAAGACATCTCAGAGGAAATTTTGTATATTTTAGAGGAAAAAAAAAGACATCTTAGTGTCGGGCTTGTGTATATTTTAGGGGAAATTTTGCCTTGAGATTCATTAATAAAAAAATAATAATGAGTACATCTTATAAATATAATGAAATGGGGTTGTTTTTCATGAGCTAAACTTTGGGCGTGTCTACCAGACAAGTCTTTCATTCACATCAACATTTCAAAAAAAAAAAAACATACGCGATCGTATCCTTGCTTTGTTTATTCTTTAATTTAACAATAATGTTATGAATTTGATGTCTTCTCTTATTTTTTTTAATAATGCATGTCTATAAATATAATATTGGAGGTTGTCTTAAATACCTGCCGTCCTTTCATAATCGTCCCTACGTTTTTCGTGGTGAATAATGTTACTCCGATGAAAGATCCAACGTATTTTTGATATGGGGACGACCAAGCTCGAATCACTTTTATCGAACGCAAGTCGAGAACGAGTAACTTTGCTCACTATCAACTAAAGAAACATACCATGATTCGAGAAAGAATTAGTCGCGCACCAATCGAGTCGAAAAGATGTTGTCTAGAGTCCTAAGAAATGTTACCTCACACGGTGAGTGGTAGTTAATCTAGACAGTCAAGCAAAGCGACACTGAACAGTCAGGCGAAGTGACATGATATTAGTGCTCATAAAGGCTCAACCGCTGTTTTTATTGGCCTGCATTTAAGTTTTAACATTAATTTTTTAAGCATACATTGATGGTCGTGCCTAGCTCTATATAAAGCTAATGTATTGTCAGAAGGAAAAAAGAAGGAAGCTTTATCATCATATTGTTATACATACAAGATTCGATCTTTATTACATTCTATATTTTCGCTTAGTGGATCTAAGTGCGAATTGAGCTGAGTGTGTCAACCGGTACTAGTGTATACATATACTTCGCAATGTTATTTCCCCTTCGTGTTGTATCACAATGGTGTTTCTATATGTGTGTACGTTCAAGTCTATCTTGATTCCGTTGATCACCATGGTGTCTTTGTATTCGTCAGTCATCGAGTCATTTCTTGAAACTTATTAGTGATGAAGTCTTATCCAGTAAGCATAGAGTATTATCCCCATCAACCCATCTGAGACTTAATGCCTTCCCTTCCATATCTCTATTTAAAGAGAGTTTCCATACAACTTACCATTTCATCAACTCGACCCACCTAATTTATTCATTCTTCTACAGTTGAGCCCACACTCTTAGGGATGTCACCGCGTCATCTTGGTATCACAACAAGAGGTTGTTTTGGTTGAGTTGAGATACACAGTGATGTCGTGACATCTCCATCTTGGTATCTCCTTGGAAGAAATTTCAAAGCACCCGTTTGGATCAACAAATGAAAGATCTTATACAACAGTTGAGGACATTGTGAACCTAGCAAGTGGTACATCTATCAGCCCTCAAGACAATGACAAAGAAGAACATCCATGGAGAGAAGAGGAAGTCAAAATATCAAGCACCATCGACAAAAAAAGGAGTCCTGTGATGTCTATTTAAGTCCCCAAATTCAAAGACAACCTAGATCAGGAAGAATTCAGTAACTGGATGCATACCGTTGAACACACCTTCAAGTACGAAGAGGTACCAGAGGATGAGATGGTGAAAATGGCCGCATTGACGCGACAAAAGTACGTTAACTTGAGGTGGGAGAACATCAATTGCAACGTCTTCGAGAATGCGGTGTGTTCGTATCAATCTGCCGTGTCATTCAACTTCGGGTTCGTGACAATGGTGCGAGGCTATATCCGTGGGTGGCTTGAGTTATCTAATTCGAGTTAGGTTTTATTTTACTATTGTTGAGAGTTTACTAGGATATCTGAGTTGGGCTAGTACGGGGTGTTATTTGGCATCAGAGCAAAGGTTGTGATGGCGAACATATTTCAGAGTGGAATGACCATGGATGAAACATGTACAATTTTCTCGGAACAATAAGTTGAGGATTTGCGATGGTAAGTTTATCATCTACTTGGGCATAGAATGTAAATTGAATTTAAGTCTTCTTGGCGTGGTGAAAACAGGTTTCGTTGAATCGTTCAGGTGCACTAAGAGGGGGTGAATTAGTGATTGTCACTTTTTCACCCTTTTTTAGTATATGTAGAAGCGTACCGTATCACAATAAACTGTTACTCATAGGTGAGATATGCTCGCTGTAAGCAATACGATTTTGGTCGAGTAGATTTCCATACGAGTGTTTATGCGATCGTAATGGACATAGTAGTTTATAGCGGTTCGGCCTTAATCGACCTTCCATTTTTCACCGTAGAAGTGATTTCACTATATAATATAATGGGTGTAGATGTGCCTTTTGCACTAGGCTTTCAGTTTCTCACAAAGTGAGTTTCAGAATCCTTAAAGAAATTGAAGATCCCTCCGGGACAACGATCAGCTCCTCACTGAGTGAACACCTTCTCGTTTCCAGCAGATGGATACTCACACTCAGCAGTTGGTAGCTCAAAGGTTCTTACACAGCACGTTGTCGCTTAAGCGTAAGCATTTCTATCAAAGTACAAAGACAACGTTATGTTAGAATATAAATCCTCACAAAGTGATTCCTTACAGTGACAAAACAACTACTCAAGGAGCAGCTCGCTTCTGGTTCACAGCAGATGAATGCTTCAGTACTTAATAGCTCAGCACAGACGGGATACTATGGCTAAGGCTGCTCGGTGAATGAAGAAGTACGCTGATCAACATTGGAGGGCTGTAGAATTCAATGTTGGTGACATGGTGATGTTGAAATTGACACCGCAGATCTGGAAGAAGATCAGTAGCAGGAAGGTTCATCGTGGCCTTATTCAGAGGTATGATGGTCCGTTTGAAGTGTTGCAGCGTGTTGGACAGGTGGCCTATTGATTGAAATTGCCCGAAAGGATGAAGGTTCATCCTACGTTTCATGTGAGTTTCCTTAAGCCATTCCATGAGGATCCTAACCCGGAGGGGCGGGTCCAAACCAAGCGAGCACCCCTAACGACAAGGGAACAATATGATGTTCAAATTGAGCGGAACCTTGATCGCCGAATCTTGGGGCAAAGTAAGAAAAATCGGCGGACTGAGTTCTTTGATTCATTGGAAGAGTAGAGATGTTGCAGATGCGACGTGGCAAAAGGGAAACACTTTGTGGCAGTTTGAACAAGAGATGCATGAGTACCTCGAGACGGCATCGACGAGGACGTCGATGAGGGCGTTGACTTCCTCTGAAGGGGGAGGTTTGTCACATGCCTAAGGGCATGGGACAGTGAAGGCATGGTTCATGGAAGGTTCCATAAGCAACTTTCGTGAGGAAGGCACGAATAGACATGACGGTTCGCGTAAGGGTGTGTCCGTGAAGAAGCACGGGCTGACTGAGGGTCATTGATGCATTGAAAGATCGTGTTCCATGGACTGATGTCCTTGAAGGGTCATGTCTATAGTGAAGGGAGAGCCCTCTTCCAAAGGGATGACCCCAGGGACGATTAAGGGTAGTTGCGTTGGGCAGCCCTGAAGCCATATGCCTTTTAGTGAAATGATGTAATGGTTAGCGTACAGCCACGACCCTTATAAGAGGACTATTCAGGACGCCACAGATGTAATTTACTTGATAAAGAGATTACCCATGTGACACTAGCCATAATTAACTTACTAAAATATATTACATAAGAAAGAATAAATCAATATATAGCACTGATAGAGAAAATTGGATTAAAGATACGTTAGAAGTAAGTAATTTTCCATATTATGTGAGAATTAAAAAAATCATCATTATCAAATGTATCTCAAATTATATCTAATTTTAAAGTATCTTAGCAGCATAAACTCGAATTTTAGTTCAAATTTGTCATTCGGCTCTTTAAGTAGTCTAAATATATCATACCAACGTTATATACTATAAACTAACTAATTAAAATTCTAGAAGTTATATTGAATGTGGTATATAATTGTTATTAGCTTGTAGTAATTAACATGGGCGAAACATGTTTTATCGTACAAGGTGTTAATATTTATCATCGCACGACAACTACGCCATTACCACTTGAGTAGTAGTGAATGAATGAATTTCATATATTCATTACAACATAAGTCGACAAGTCTTATCCCCCCACGAAATTATTCATCCTCTCTCTCTCTTTTTATGAAAAAGAAACCAATTAATTTTATTGTTTTCTTTTTCGAGGGAATAAATTCATAGAATAAACTAAGTATGGGGGTGGGGGGAGTTTTGTTCCATAATGACGTCATTTGGCGAAATATTTCGCCAAATGACGCATCTTGGAAAATAATTCGCCAACTAACCCAGGCCGACTTTGGTTCTCAAGGAAGTCGGCCTCTGTAAGGCCGACTTCGGTTTTCCAAAAAACGGAAGTCGGCCTTACAAAGGCTGACTTCGGTTTTCCAGAATTGAAGTCGGCCTTACAAAGGCCAACTTCCTTCATCACAGTGGAAGTCGGCCTTTGTAAGGCCGACTTTGCTAGGTTTTAAAAAAAACATCAAACTTGGGGAGACAGAACTCCCCGAGTCCGAGCCGCCAGCCTCCGCCCCCCTGCCGCCTCCAATCGACCGATTGAAGCCCCCTCGCCCCGGTTTTCCGTCCTCGAGCCCGTGCTTCCATCCCGTCCCCGAGCCCGTGCTTCCGTCCCCGTTCCCCACCATCCTCTTTGGAGCCATCCCGTCCCCGACCGTCCCCTTCCGTTCCCCTAATGGTAATGGTGTAATTTTAAGTTTTTTTATAGTTAATTACCGTTTAATTATAACAATTAATTGTTAGTTATGGTTAATTATAATTAATTAGTGTTAATGTTATCATACGAAAATTATGGTAAGTTATGATTTATAAAGGATAAGAAAGTGCTTAATTGACCTTATCGAGTGTAATTACCAAATAAAAAAGTATAATTATCGTAAGAATTTAATTATTGTAATTAATTAGGTCGTTATTAAGTAACAGCAAAATGTATATTAACTAAATTATATTCATTTTTAACCTTTATGTTCTAATTTGATAGCTCAATTGATTTAGGTGTTGTATTCCAATGTCGTCGATTGAGCTATTGATCTTTTATAACGGAAATACCGTCAATGGAGCTGACGAAGTTGGTTATGAAAATGGTTCAATATCAAGAACAGAAATTCCTAAATTTGTCAATTACGAGAATTTTGAACGGTTGATATGCGAAGCTATCGGTTTGCAATCGGCAATTTCATTACAGATAGCGCATAGGTATCCCGTTCTGGCGTTAAATAATGTTGGCGTACAGCATTATCTTGTTCCTATTAAAGTGGATAAAGATGTGAAGTTGCTAGTTAAGTTTGCTATTGCAAATCCACGGAATATGCAACAAGTATATGTGTTGTCTGATGTATCAGTGCCGCATGTTCAAGCTAGAAGGGTGGATGTTGAGCCTAATGTGGAACGCCATCGTCATATGGGTGTTCGTCGTCAAACTGAGACTGTAGAGGCTAGGATGGTTGTCGTACAGTCTAATGTGGAAGTGGATCGTCTTGTGGTTGAGGAGGAAGTGCAGTGTTGTTTTCCGGACGAACATTGTTATAATATTCCGATGGAAGTTGATCATCGTATGGATGTTGTAGCTGGAAACGAAATTGTCGTTGCTGAAGTAGAGAGTAATGATATTGTTGGAGAATGTTCTAATCCTCCGATGGAAGATGAAGGCAATGTGAATGAAGATATATTGAATTCTGACCCAGATGTCGACACTGATGCTGAGTTTTTTAACGATGTGAATGCCGGCAATGAGATGTCGACACTGATGCTGACACTGATGAGAATGTGGACAATGATATGGTTATGGTTGTTGAATCTGGTGAAGGGTCCAGTTCGCGAAGTCGGTCGAAGGAGAAGGAAAAACCTCTGTCCTTTTATAATGAATATCTGGATGACATACATGAGAGAGTTGAGGAGTGGGATTTCCATCCTCTTGTGGACTTTTCTGACCTTATTGATGAATTTCAAAAGGGAATGCGTTTCAAGGATAAGAAAATGCTCATCCATACGGTGAACAATTTTCATATTTTACGGCATTGCAATTATGAGGTTGTCAAATCCACGAAGACATTGTGGAATATATGTTGTTCAGAATTCGAGAAGGGCTGTAAGTGGGGGTTAAGGGTGATACAACCAAAAGAGGATGACGAGTTTGAGGTGAGAATAGTTGGTGAACCTCATAGTTGCGTAAATCCCGTACTATCGCGTGATCATGAACGTCTGGATTCAAATTTCATGGAACCTATGTTCAGGTCGTTTGTAAGTGATAGTCCGGAAGTTCAAGTTCAAGTTCTTCGCAACTTGGTGAAGGAGAAATATGGATACGAAGTGCCAAGGAGAAGGGTGTGGGATGCGAAAAGGAAAGCTATTGCGCATTGTTATGGCTCATGGGATGAATCATACAATGAGTTGCCACATTTGCTGAACGCGATTGGTGCCTCTAATCCTAATAGTTGCGTTGATTGGGGAGGTTCATACATGGTTGGTGATTCGTAGTTTGTTTTCCAGAGAGTATTCTGGTGTTTTAGTCCCTCAGTAACGGCATTCCGTTATTGTCGCCCCGTAATTAATATTGACGGGACTTTCTTGTACGGAAAATACAAGCATATGTTATTAATTGCTTGTAGTTTGGATGGCAGCAATCATATAGTGCCTCTAGCATTTGCAATCGTAAATGAGGAAATCTACCAGTCGTGGGGATGGTTTTTGAAATGCCTTAAACGCTATGTGGTTGGCGATGATTGTCAGGGATTATGTTTGATTTCAGATAGGCATTCTGGTATTCTAGCGGCGGTAAACGATGTTGAAGTAGGTTGGACGCCACCTTTTGCACAGTGGAGGTTTTGTATACGCCATGTAGCTAGCAACTTCAAAGCGAGATACAAGAATGTACGTGGAAAGAAATGCCTTGCTATTACTGCAAGGAAATGTATGCCTCCAAAGATGAAACAATATTTGCGTCACATTCTAAGAACTATTCCAGAATCAACCGAGGTTTTCGACGAGATGGATAAGTCACAATGGACTCTCAGTAACGATGGGAGCCACCGTTGGGGTATAATGACGACAAATTTAAGCGAGAGCTACAATGCTGTTCTAAGGGGTGCTCGATTGCTTTCAGTATCTGCTTTAGTGAGGAAGACCTTCTACAATTGTTGTGCTTATTGGATTAGTAGAAATGATGAAGCTGATGCGGCGATAAGGAAGGATGAGAAATTCACTAAAGTTGCCATGAATCGTTTTCAAAGAGAAATCACCAAGTCACTCTTTTAGATCGCGGTGAAGGTACATTCGTTGTCACGACCTGGGGGAATTATAAGACAAAGAACGTGCTCCTACAACACCATAGGTGCACCTGCAAGAAATGGCAAACCTATCGAATACCATGTTCTCATGTCCTTGCTTGTTTCGCCTATGTTAACGTGGATGGCTCGGATTCCATTCACAATATTTACACTTGGGCTAATCAAAAGGCGGTTTACTCTTCCACATGGCATTCATTTGATTGTAAAGAAGATTGGGATGCATAAACATTCCCAAATGTTGTTCCGAACCCAGAAAGGGCACGACCGAAAGGGAGATCCAGATCTACTAAAATTCACAATGAAATGGATGTGAGGGAACGGAAGAAGAAGTTGACTTGCGGTCTTTGTAAACTTGAGGGACATAATCGCCGTAGTTGTCCAAATAAATGAAACTGTAAAGTTATATGGAGGTTATCTTGAATTAAACTTGATATGTTTCATTTCTACGTTTATTATATGGAGGTTATACTATGGACCCAGTACTTGATATGTTTCATTTGTCTTTTCAGGGTATACTATGGAGCCAGGACTGCAGGACCCGACTGTACTGCACTCCCAGGAGCAGCATCGTTCTTCTGTTGTATGGGATTCATCTTATACGGAGATATGTTTATCTTACTAAATATTTCGTATATTTTGAGTTATGTTACTAATCAATTGAAATTTCATTTTCATGCAGAACAATGTTTTGAAATGTCGCCATCATGAAAGTAGTGTAAAGAAGATCCTTCGAGACCGCCGGATGGATAGATACCTACGACAGGCTGGCTTCTTTGGAGTTGCGAAGCTACCATTCATTCAGCTGGATCATGCGCTAATCACGGCATTAGTGGAGCGATGGAGGCCGGAGACTCACACTTTCCACATGGCGCATGGAGATATGACCGTGACATTGGAGGACGTGGCGATTAAGCTCGGATTGCCAATTGAGGGTGACCCCGTCATCTCCGACACCAGCTTCGACTTCGAAGCGGTTTGCGCTCATCTACTAGGGGATGTTCCGGGAAGAAGTCAGATGAAGGCGGAAAGGGTGAAGATGAGTTGGTTGGCATCCCGTTTCGACGTCTTAGATCCACATGCACCGGAAGAGCAGGTACGTATGCATACCAGGGCATACATACTGCAGCTTATAGGATCGTTGATTTTTCCGGATAAGTCAGACAACCTAGTGCATCTGATGTGGTTGACGCTGTTGGAGGACTTTGAAATATGTGGTAGTTACAGCTGGGGATCAGCTTGTCTAGCATGGCTATACAGACAGTTATGTAGAGCAGCAGACAAGAAAGCATCTCAAATTACTGGTCGTTTAGTGTTGCTGCAGACGTGGGCGTGGGACAGATTCCCACACTTATCTCCCCTAAGACGTCGGAGCAGACAGAGGCAAGGAATGCCTCTTGCATATCGATGGGGTGCATCTCTCGATACGATTGTTGTGGCTACGCTTGTCTTATCTGTTATCAGAGAAGCATTAGATAGGCAGAGTCCTCACCAGGTATTTTCCTTCGACTTAATGTTGATTCCACTTCTTGTGATTGTCGTTGGTTGGTTGGTCATGTTTGTTCGTTTCGCAGGTCGTTTGCCATCCATACACGGATGATGTCCATGCCAGACTTCATAATTATTGCTTGGACGGTGAAGAAAGCTGGCGAGCACGTGTGCCGCTGATCTACTTCTCAATTGTCGAATGGCACTACCCGGATAGAGTCATTCGGCAATTTGGAGACGAGCAAATAATTCCTGGGAAATGCGACGCTGAGACACGCCTCCACCGGATCGACATGCGTGGCAAGTCATCGGACAATTGGTTGCACATCCACGCGAACTATGTCCAGCTGTGGCATCACCGAGGTAGCCACGTCGTTCCTTTACATTGGGAACAAGACGAGGAGTATACTACATGGTACATGCGTCACTCCCGTCCACACTTATCTCACACGGGCGTCATGCTGAGTATAGTGGTAAGTACAATAACTATTTACCTTCATTAATGTATAAATCATTGTATTGATATACTTTCCTCGCAGATGCAACAAATGAGGGACATCTTTATCCGATCCGAGAGAGGTGACCCTTTTGAATTAGAGCACATCGCCGGTATTTCTCGCAGGGGCCATAACTTCTTGCGAGAATTTACCCCGATGCGCTTATATGGACGTGCTGAAGCGCCAGCGGCTGACGACGAGATTGAAGCTGAGCCAGCCGATGAACCTCACGCGAAGGACGAGGAGGAGGAAGAGGAGGAGGAAGAGGAGCAGGACGAGGAAGAGGAGCAGCAGGAGGAAGAGGAGCATGATGAGCATCGAGACGTTGATATGTTTGACGTCGATGCGTTCATCATGCAATCGTAGGAGCACGAGGTATATCCGTCTCTTGTGATTGATTCGACTCCCGTTGATGCCTATAGGACTCCGGCATTATATGCCTCTACGTCGTCCACTCCCGGGGCACCAAGGAAGAGTAGGAGGGATCGACCACCCGTTCGTGATGCAGAGGATTCTTCTCAGGTAACGCGGATGGACTCTCAGCGGCGGTGGGGATCATTCTTCTACTATAGGCGCTCCCGAAGGAATTAGGATCATTTAGACTTCTCCTATGTACTTTCTTTTTAGTTGGTTGTTTTATTGGCATTACGAATTGATTTTAATTGAGTTGAGTTGAATTTAGTTGGTTCAAAATATGTTGTCTTGAAGTATGTGTTACTGGTGTGTGATTGGAATCGAAGTCTGTTTTTCTTTTTTTAAGTTCGGAGGGAAGTCGGCCTTAGGCCGAGGCCGACTTCCTCTGCCATAAATTTTTTTTTTATAAGTTACTCAAAGTCGGCCTTTGTAAGGCCGACTTTGCTCAGACCGCATTGAAGTCGGCCTTATCTGCCATTTTTTTTTCTAAAGGCCGACTTCGATTCTGGAAAACCGAAGTCGGCCTAACAAAGGCCGACTTCCACTAAATTAGAAAAGAAAAATGGCAGAAAACTGTAAGGCCGACTTCCTTGAAAACCAAAGTCGGCCTTTGTAAAGCCGACTTTGGTGGGTTAGTTGGTGAATTATTTTCCAGGATGCGTCATTTGGCGAAATATTTCGCCAAATAACGTCATTATGGAACAAAACTCGGGGGAGGGGGGATGATGGTTGGTTTGGTTATATATAAACCACAAAGTATTATGACATCGACATGAGTTGGGGGGGATTTGTGGGGCAGCGGAATCTTTTTATCTTCTTGGCTAAGATGAACCGACGGGGTGTTGTTGTACAGCGGTCAAGGCAGGCTTACGTGGCCATGGTTTTTATGGCCTTTATTTATTTATTTTTATATTTACCGAGTCATGAAACGATAATATTAAAAATAAAAATATAATTACATATTTTTTATTTTTAAAATAAGAAGTAACTTTTAAAAATATAAGTTCGATTTATTAAAACATACCTGAAAAAGAATAAGGCAATTCAAATTTGGAAAATTAAACTCGTAGATAGAAATTTTTTATTTAAAAATTATTCCGTAAACTTAAGGCGGAGGATGGCTCCGGTTTCGGACCCGATCCATCCATCGATCCATCCATTTGTTTTATATGCATCGTATTTTTCTTTTTTTCACCATCACCATCACCATCCTCATCCTGGTTGAGCAAAGTAAGGGGAATGCCGGGGATAAGGGGACCTTCCGATTACTCCCTGGATCCCCCTCGACACCCTTCCCTCTCCGTCAACTCCAAGGCAGGTATTTACTTTCTTCTTCTTCCTCTTTTCCCTTTTCCCTTCCTTCTTCCTCATCCCCCCCCCCCCCCCCCCCCCTCCTCCCTGTGCCTTAGGAGCCCTACAATGCCGAACCCCGCCGCTCCGACTTGGTCTCTTCTTACATCACCCCCGTCCACTTCTTCTACAAGAGGAACCACGGCCCCGTCCCCCTCGTCGACGACATCCACTGGTTGGTTCATTCCTCGTATCCTCTCTTTCTTATTTTATCCCCTTCTTACTCACTCAAATCACTTGTGGCTTGAAACAGCTATCATGTTACCGTGGATGGTCTGATTGACTTCCCCAGGAAGTTGTTCATGACGGACATCAGGTCTCCACTCCACTCCCCCCCTCTTTATTCCTTTTTAGTTTCCACTCCTCTCTGGATTTTATGTTCCCCATCTTCATAACAGGATGCTCCCAAAGTACACCGTTGCCGCCACTTTGCAGGTTTTCTCTCTTTTTCCCATCTCTTCTTTTTTACTGATTCCGTGATTTGTTGGCACCTGAATGAAGGCTGTGTAGTAACTGATGTTATAATTTGGGCTGCTGTTTTCCAGTGCGCCGGCAACAGGAGAACCACCATGAGCAAGGTGCGAACCGTGAGGGGCGTCGGCTGGGACATTTCTGCTCTTGGAAATGGTTTGGGAACTTAGTCACCCCCCCCCCCCCCCCTCGAATTCATCTCAGTTGATAAAGTCTCTTTTTTAACATACTGATGATGATTCCATTAGCATTAACCCCTGGAGCTCTTCTTTCCATTTTACCATGTCTTAGCATTAACCCCTGGAGCTCTTCTTTCCATTTTACCATGTCTTTTTTTTTTTTTATCAACAATAATTTCGTTGGGAATGTCATTTCAGCTGTATGGGGTGGTGCCAAGTTGGCTGATGTCCTCGAGCTTGTCGGCATACCTAAATTAACTAGTTCTACGAGGTTAGGTGGAATGCATGTCGAATTTGTGAGCATAGATAAATGTAAGGTAAGCTACACCTCTAGCAAAATAGTTTTCTCCAGGGTGTATGCATTGGGTATCTCGTCTCGTGTTCCTGACTGATGAGATCATGTGGATACGGATGACACTGTTGTTCTATATGTATATAGGAGGAAAAGGGTGGCCCATACAAATCCTCCATCCCTTTAAGCCAGGCAACTAACCCTGATGCAGATGTTCTTCTTGCTTATGAAATGAATGGTGAGGTTAGTCATTTTTCCACTATTAGTTTACCAGTTGCTTGCCATGCAAGTGATATCTCTGTGCTGGTGGTTTTGTTTTGTCATGAAGTTCTTACTATTCGAAGGTTTGCTCCTAATTTAACGAATATTCCTGCATGTTGAATATCGTGCCCATTTGAGGTATGATGCTAATATTACTCTTTGATTTTTCTACTAAAGGTTCTGAACCGGGACCATGGCTATCCCTTACGGGTAGTCGTCCCAGGTGTCATAGGTGCCCGCTCAGTCAAGTGGTTGGATTCTATCAGCATAAATTCGGAAGCTTGCCAGGTGCGATTGGTTTTCTGTTTCTCAGAGTTATCAGCCTGTGCCATTATTTTCACTACCCTCAACTAATGGTAAATTTGCTATGAGATAGGGATTTTTTATGCAGAAGGATTATAAAATGTTTCCCCCAACTGTGAATTGGGATAACATTGATTGGTCTACCAGGAGGCCACAGATGGATTTCCCTGTTCAGGTAATCTGCACTCATATTTTAGCATCAGTGTCTTGCAAGTCCTTTTACAATTTCCATTACCTGAATAATCTAGCACCCTGTGTTGATTCCTTCCCTTGGCAGTGTGCGATATGCTCCCTGGAGGATGTTAATACAGTTCAGCCTGGAAAGGTCGGTGTCCCAGGAATGTCTCATAGCACATTTACATTTCTTGTGCTGGAGTTCCCAAAAAAGAAAAATGCTAACTTTTTGTTGTTGAGAACATGAACCAATGACTTCTTAAGAACTTCTTCTGGCTGGGAAAATAGCAATCTGATAGAACCAATGCCTTGTATGTGCCTCATAAGTATAAACCTCGATTCCTTTTCCTTATCACACGAACCTGCTTCTTTTTAAGACCAGAAATGGATACGACATTTCTGTTGGGACTTTATGTTTGCAATTTTGAGGAATCTGCGTTGTTTATTTGCTCAACCAAGGTTTTGGTGTTTCTCAACGTTATATTTGATATGTTCCTTTTTCTTCGGCTGTGAATGCTGAAAAAAAAATTAATTAATTGCAGGTGAAGGTTAGTGGGTACGCAGCTTCTGGAGGGGGGCGTGGAATTGAGAGAGTGGATATCTCCATTGATGGTGGTAAAACATGGGTGGAGGCTAAAAGGCATCAAAAGCCCGGGATTGAGTACGTTGCAGATGGCTTCGACAGTGATAAATGGGCTTGGGTGTTGTTTGAAGCTGATGTTGATATCCCTCACAATACTGAGATAGTCGCCAAAGCGGTACGCTTCTGAAACTTTCGTGATACCCACATGAAACGGTTTTCAGAGCAGAGCAGGATTAAAACTGTCCTTTTACTACCAGTTAACGGGGCTTGCCATGTCAAGTGATTCTTCCTTTTCCCTCGCTTTATGGACTAATTTCTACTTGGTTGGACATCAGGTGGACATCGCGGGCAATGTGCAGCCAGAGAACGTAGAGACTATCTGGAACTTGAGAGGGATACTCAACACTTCCTGGCATCGGGTTCAAGTAAATGTCAGCCACTCGAAGATGTGATGAATGGAAGGAAAGGGAAGGGAAGTAACTCAAAGGGAGGTTGGTTTATCGTCGCCAATCCATCCAAGGGAAGGCGTTAACTCAGGGTGCAAGTTCATGCCCGGTCTAAGAGACTTTGGGAGTTTGTAGTCATTGACTGATTCGTCCCCGAATGAAAACTACTTTTGGGTTGAACTACCTACAACTACTAGTCAGAATTCCTTAAAAATGATTTTAGAGTAAGAAATATCCGCCAACTCCCCAAGTAAATAACCAAATCGTAAAGAACTTAAGGCTACGTTTGGTTCGGAGAAAAATTGACCTGGATTTTTGCGATGGAAAAGAGAATTTTCCCACTCTGTGGAAAGAAAACAAACACGGAAGAGTTTTGTTCCAAAAAACGGTTAGTAGGAAAAATATTTTACGATTACAACTTTTGAATTTCTACTTTTACAGCCTCGAAATCAATCTCTTAGAGTTCGACTTCGGGATAATTAAAACGAACTCGAGCTCTATGAGTTCGACTTCCTTAGTGCCTTAAGGAAGTCGAACTCGTAGAGTTTAACTTTTCTAGTGCCCAAGGAAAGACGACCAATACTTAGAAAATTTTTCAAATGTTGAGGCCTTTGACCGAAGTCAAACTCTATAGGCCACTAAGGAACTCGAACTCTAAGAGTTCGACTTTCTTGAGGCCCCGTGGAAATCGAACTCTTAGAGTTCGAGTTCTGTCCGACAGGCAACAAAAGGTAAAATTCGACTTTCTAAGTCCCTGTATAAAAAGAAAACTAGACAGGCAACATAATTGTCATTGGAACTCCATGCCAGACTGAAACAAAAGAAATCATCCAACACAAGTATATCCCAAACAAAAGAAATCATCAATCCAACATGACAAGTATATCAACCATCCAACAACAATAGAAATCAATTCATTCCTGGGTCTGGTTGCTTCCTCCTCCTACTCTCGTAAATCACTGACAGTTGCTGAGGCGTTTCATGAGTGAATTGGGATATTGGTTGGTCCTCATCTGGATTTGGAAGTGAAAATCTGACCGCCTTCCTCCTCACAGGCGCAACTTGAGTTGATGACGACGATGGCTGGCCAATCTCTGGAATGTCAAACTGATCGGAGCCCTGCCATGTGAGGACGGACATGTCTTCCTGATCCTGATAAAGGAGGACGTCATCCACATTAAACATGTCAGGGCCTTCCTAATGGTCAACATGTACGCCTCCTCTTGTTGTCGCATTTCTTCATCGTGGGCCTCTACTTCCACTTCTTCCTGGCCCCGTTCTTCATCAACATCCTGTACCTCCTCCTTTCCTCCCAAACGTCCATAAAGGCGTAATAGAACATAGTAGTCGAGGAATGTCTCCGTCTCAGTACAGATAGATGAAATCCTACTCAACTCAGCAACATTTCCCGTATTCGATCGAAGCCGAATATCCCTTAGGCGATTTATCTATGAAGAATATGTAATTAGTAATTGTAAATAAAAATAAAAGAAGGAGAGGATATAAAGCTCACCACCGTGCCCAACATTACGCCGGCATGTCCGATGCGAGGACGATTATGGCGAGCATACCACTAGAGGACTCTCAGGAAAGTGGCACTACATGATTTCTTCGATCACTCCATAGCTCAATATACTTCTGGTGCATGTGTATCCAATTGTCGAGCTGTTTGCCGCACAAGTCAATCTTATGAAGTTTCGCATCGATGTTGAATTTCTCTAGCACAATTTTCTCATCTTCAAATTGTCTGATCACTCTAGTAGGTGCCACTCAACTATGTTGAAACATATAAGAGTTATCTGTGACTACTCTATGAATTTGACGTTGGAAACATAGTGTCCTCCTTATTCAGTGACTACTCTATGAATTTCTTCATATATTAGTGTCCTTCACTCAGACGGTAATAACGCAATCTCTTCATTAGATAGTATCAAAAGTTAAAATACATGCTATAATTATTAAATTGGGGAACGCCTCCATTCAAAAAATATTTTATTAATTATGTTATAGTATAGAAAGCGGTGAAAAGATTACTGGAAAGTAAAATGTAAATTGGAAAAAGTCATTAAAAAATAAAATAAAATTATACATATTTCTGATCACAACGCTATTAAAAAAATGAAAGTAGAAATTATTAATGGAAACATGATAGGGTAAATACCACTTCACAATTCAAATTTATATAATCATACAATATGTTTAACCATCAATCTGAAAAAAAAAAGGTTTGGCGTCAATTAACCCTAACACTTAAAAAGAGGGATAAAATAAAACTACAAAAAGAGAGATTGATTTAGTTTTCGTGCTGCGGCTCAATAAAGGTGTTGTCGTACCAAAAATAAATTCTGGATATTAGTTTAAATTAAATATAAGCCATTTTAAGTTAAATCATTGTTATATTTGGGTTAACATATTTTTTTCTCTAATTGTTTGTCTAATCTACATGGTTTTTCTTTCTTTTAGGAATCCCCTATTATTTTGTTGAAGATGAAATTGCGGTTTTCCTTAGGAAAAAAAATCATGCTTTTATACGTACGAGAGTATTGTACGGGTTTGGAAAACTTATTTATTTTTATTTTTTTTATCGCAATTTGTAACCCCGATAATTAAAGAAAGTAACAATTTAAAATTGCAAAAAACTTAAAAAAGATTTATAAGTTTCGATGTTCAGTATTTCTAATTTACCACTTGCCTATGTAATAATAAACTTTGGACATAAAATGAAGGTTAGTCAAGAAAGTCGTCTTTTCCTTTTTATTTTATCAACACTTGATAATATCATTTCTAAACACCTAAGAGCCGTCAAAAGGCGAGTCCAACAACCCTCAGCAAGAAGTTGCGTAGGGGACAGAGATGGCGATGATACAGATTCCGGCCCATATGGCTAATGGTTTCAAAAGCAAGGTGGGGAATCTCTAGCTAAATCAGATTCATTCAGACTCAGCCCAATGATTCTTATATGAAGCAACTTTGAAATTTTGGATCAAAGGTTATCCCTCGTATCACAGACCATTTCATCGCACAGAAAGTTACATTTTCTTTGTTTTTTTTTTAAAAAAAAAGAAGACATACTTAAACAACGGATGTGAATGCAGCATAGTCACGATGTGTTGTCGGCTTGTTCCCAGGTGATCCTAAAGTGACAGGCTTCCGAATTGCTTGTTCCATTCCTCATATATACCGAGTTCGTCCTGGGAAACTGAGGGCCTTACCTCTTGAAGTGCACTCTCAAAATCCTGGATCCAAATTCATGCGAAACTGAGACTCCTCAAGTGATGTGCACTTTGATAATCAACTGTCTTAGATATGCATTATTAGTCGATGAATGGTTTGCCTACCTGAACAGTAACTGGACGCATATCCTTGCTTTCAAGCCTGGTGATATCTATCCCATGCCCGAGAGCATCTCTTAGTGGCCCCATAGAAGCATCCTTTACCAAATTCTTCATGTCCGACCCAGAATACCCTGAGCATCCGATAAAAGATATATTAAGTCCAGCATCTTGTTAGTGGAAGGAAATGAAATAATTCGTAAAGTTCAAGATCCGAGCTTAATTAATGGAGCAGTAACCTTCAGTTAGCCGGCAAATCGTAACCATATCCTCGTTCGAGAGTTTAAAAAGCCCATCCTTTTCAAGTAGGTTCCTTATGATCCAGGCTCTTGCTTCTTCAGTTCAAATGAAAGGGTAGGATTGAGATCAAGTGTGGCTGTCGACCACTGAGAAAATAAATGAAATGGTATAAGTTTAGGTACCTGATGATGGAAGCGGTATATAAAGCCGTTTGGTGAGCCGCCTACGGGCAGCTTCATCCAGTTCTTGGGGCCTGTTTGTTGCTCCTGTTTTTATATGAACAAAGATAAATCATTGCATGTGATGGAAGATTCTTGTAACAAAGAATACACAAAGATCATAAGGAATGAGAAAGTGAAGAGCAGAAGAGGATGGGGCCGGCAGAGGAGGCAAAAATCAGCCCAGGAAAGAAGACCTCAGGATTTTTAACTGATATCGAGAAACAAATGGTGTGCCATCCCTTTCAGATGAACTCTGGATTCTTAAGAGGACATGGATTTTTACACCTTTTCACATGAGCAACACCTCCATTACCTATTAGAAGTACTTGATCTCCCCCACTATCAAAGCCTTCCATTTCAATAAGGAACTGTGTCTTGAGACGCCTGCTGGACTCATGCTCACCATCTGACTTACGCTGCACAATCGAGATCCCATGGTCATAAGATAATTATGACTATAGAAGGAAAAAAAAAGGACTCCTGTTCTAGAAGTTGTTATGGTCAATTCTGAATTGACTATCACTTCAAGTAGGATAAAAGGGCCTCTTCTAAGGTTGATAGAGGGGGTTACTTTAGAACAGAGTCCAAGAATTGGTCTGTCCATGATTGAGGCAAGATGAAATAATTGAATATTTGATTGCAACAAAAGGAAGACCTCGTATCTCCAATTAGCTTTCAGAACATCTCTGCCTGATTTATGAGTGTGGTCAAGAATTGTTGGAGCATTATCGAATGCAAATTACCTGAGACAGAAGTGAGTCGATTTCGTCAACAAAAATAACAGCAGGCTGGCGACAATGGGCAACACCAAACAATGCCCTCACTAATTTCTCGCCTTCCCCGATCTGAAAGGAAAAAAGAAAGATCACAACCCATGTTTCAGCAGCTATTAGTATATAGCATCCGCTGTTTTGCATGGAAATGATAAAAACAACTGAAAGGATGATTGTATTTATTAGAAGTGTCCTGGCAATTAGACATACCCATTTGCTTGTCAATGAGCTCGCAGATATGTAAAAGAAAGTTGCTTTTGCCTCCCCTGCAATAGCTTTTCCAATCATGGTTTTACCTGTACCCTAATGAATTACATTCATCACAAAAGGTCTTTGACACACGATGACAGATTATAATGTCAATAAATGCTTTCCATACTGGAGGACCAAATAAGAGAAGACCCCTTCCAGGAGATCGACATCCCTTGAAAATATCCGGACGCAGCAATGGCCATATAACCATCTCGGTAACACATTTTTTCGCATGCTCCAGACCAGCTACAATATCAATTATTTTCATGAGAATTTTAGAGTAAAGAAATATGATATCTGAAAAAGACAGTATCCCCAATGCATGCCTCATATTACCAATATCAACCCATCGGACATTGGGATCCCGATCCATGATCTCATTACTAACATGTTCAATAAGCCGAGGTTCCAGATTTCTCAAATTTTCTGGGAGCTCACCATCGGGTCCATATAGCATTTCTAAGCTGCATTACCATGATATCATAAGTCAGCGCTATGAAAAGAAAAGAACAGTAGCTCCTAGATTTAAATTAAAGAATCCAGGGGATGACCTTCATAAGAAAGCATGATACCAGATTACGGAGCCAAACATTACAGCCACGAAAATTCATAACCTATATGAATAGGTTCCTAACCCTGATTTCTCTGAACCCTGTATCAAGTCTGCAAAGTACAACTAGAATAATAAATTACCATTTCCTTGTTGAGTCATCCAATCCATCATCAGATTTCCCATAAGCTCGTGCAGTCGGGTTAGCAAAGCAACTTGCATTTGATTTCACCGGAGGAATGAAACTATTGCGTACGCCCCGCCTTAAGGAACCAGAAGACCTTACACCATAGCTTCTGCCAATGACGTCATTTTGCGGGGAGGTACATGTGCTAGGTTGGTAAGTTGAACCTCGCTTTTGCCTTGCATCCATTTCCTGTGAGCAACAAAATGAACTTGGATAAAATTTCCTTTTGATTGACCACAAGAATCATTGGCGAGAATAACAATCCAAAGGGAGAAATCAGTGAATCAGTTTAGCCCACAATATAGAGGAAAAGCTTGCAAGTCTATTTCAGTTATATAGCCAAATGACAAAGTCGCTCTTCACTAACTTAAAGCAACATTTATTCACTTGGAAGATGTGGAAAGACTTTCATGTCTTGCCACAACAAGAATGAAAACAAGGAGTGCTATTGACTCTGTCTTTTGGTAGTTACTAGAAAAATTCCTCATTTCTGATGCCCACATGTCCAACACTTCATCTCCATATGTTCCAAGGGTGATGCATGAACAAGAATAGAACATTGGGATTGTTCAAGGAAGTGCCAAAAATGATGTTCTTAGCACTATCCATATAACTAGCAACGAAAACACTGCTCCACAGCAATAGTTCTTGTCAGAAAGCCTGATTAGGTCATGAGAACAGTAATGCAGCATCTAGAGGCAAAAGAGAACTTGGACAGTGTCAATTAGCCAAATGAATGATTTTGAGGATTTCTAAGGCCATAGCAATTGATGTACACCAGAGAGAAACTTCTTTGAGGATGAGGGCATAGAGCTTGTTGAACAATTCAATCTGTGGTGGAGAAGTTTATGCATGATTAGCCAAAACCTGAAGAAGTTGGCAGTTACCAGTTTGGATTTTGCCGTCACAAATCCACTGCCTGATATTTGTTGACAAGCATCTTCATCCAGCGTAATCTCTTCAATGTCATCATTAGCAACCTTCATATCCTTGAGTATACGTTTAGTCCCCAATGTATTAGCAGGATGCTTTTCTTTTTCTTCTTCTTCTTCTTCAGCTTTGGAGAGAGGAGATAGAAAAGCACGGCGGCCATGGAAAGAGTGATCCTTGTCTACAATTATACAAGAGTCATCATCTTTGGAGGTCATAGAGTTCTTGTTGGACAGTTGCCTGGGGAGATTGTTCCCATACAGAGATGCTAACGTGGCTTGTTTCATGTTCTTGGAGATCTTAGCATCTGATTTTTCCTTGTGATCACGATCATCCTGTCAAAAGCAAGAAATAAATCCTAACTTCAGTACTTGGTTGATTCAACAGAACCAAACTGAGACAGAGACCAATAACAGAGCTCCGTGGCAGAAGGCGATATGCCAAGCCCTGGGATAGCTCGATGAAAAACTTCTCCCAACTAGAAGAAATGCTTATCCAAAACAAAAACAAAAAGATGCAAAAAATTACTGGTATTAGACGACATACACGTCAATAGAAAAAACTGGACACGTCATGACACAAACATTGCATCCACAGAAGACATACCAATTCCTTTTTAGCCCGTTGACCATTCGAATGCTGAAGAAGAGCACGGAAGAATTTTGATTGTCTAATTTTCCCCACGTCGATCTTTTTGTTGAAGACACAACCAGGGGCTTTCTCCACCGTCTCAAATACTCGACTGACAGCAAAGAAAAGAACTCATATTAATATGAAGGAAGAAAAGGAAGAGATCTAGGGACAGACTGATGTAGAATCCCAACATCTTTGCATGACAAAATTTTTCCAAAGAAACAAGAAGAAACTAATTTTTTTTGTTCCATCTTGATCATCCAACTTGATAAATTCTCCAAGAGCATTGATCTGATAAACTTTCACAGCTAAGGCATGAGGTTCCAATGATAAGTTCTCTATAATGAGATTTGGCTATGATAAACAAGTCATGTATAGGGCAAGTATTGAACAGGCCAAAACTCCAGGTAATTCAAACGAATCTCGTTGATCAAGATCATTGGCCAGAAAACCTGCCAGGTATCAATGCAAGAACCACCAATCTTATCATTTCCACCAAAGACTGAACCAAGGCATACCGATCAGAATCAGCCACGAGCGCCTGCCTTGCCGTGCCGAGCTTTGCGAGAGCATCACGGCGTATAGGCTGGATAAACGAGGCATCCTCTTCTGAGCGTGTCTCGGAATCGAGGAAGCCAATGAGCTGGAGCGACATGACATGAGCGGCCGCAAAGTCGCGGCGGTCCAGGGCTTGCTCCGCCCCAAAGAGGAGCGAGTGGAGCCGCTTGAGGTTGTCGTCGGCCCCCTTTCTCCAAGACGTCGGCGCCGGGGACGGGCGTTGGCCGCCGGTCGTTTCTTGCAAGGAAGTTTCCATTGAGCTGGTTCTTGCCCTTTTCCGTTGACGGAACGGCGTCGGGTGAACGGAGTAGCTGAACGAAAAATGACGTACTGTTCGCTTTCCCGCCAATTTGTTCGTATTTATAGGGGTTATTCTGGTAGGCCTCGAAATGGGCCCCCAGTGGAGCCCAAATGCATTAGTCGACGGGGCTGGAGATTTTCAAATGCCTCATTCTCCCTAACACAGCACGCAAGAAACCGTGGTAACACCACAAACAAAACCTTACAACACTTTCCAAATCCCCCCGATTCTACGGACTTCACTTAAACACTAGATTATCAGTACTTGAGGCACATGCCAGATGGATAGCTCGCCGCAACGCGCTTCTCAAGCGCAGCAATTTTGAAGGGATCCCAAGGTCTTTTTGGTTCAAAAAAGTACACCAAGGAGAGATTATCAATGTTAGTTTTCCAAAAGAGAGTTATGTGCTAGGAGGGGCATCCATTCCGGCTGGAGGCTTCCGGTTTAAGTATCGGATAACGGCATCTTCGACCCTGCAATGTTGCCACATCGACAAACGAACAAACAGAAGGTCAATAAGGAAAGTGTACAGCATACACTGGAGCCGATTGAGGATACGGGGAAAGTGCACTCACCAAGGTTGATTAAAGAAATCAGACCGCCGCTCCTTCTCGGCATTACGACCGGCCTCTCCAGCCACAAGTTTCAGATCCTTGCTTTGCGATTCAATTAGGGAATCGATGAACTCGACCGGCGACTGACTGAACCCGAGGAAAAATGCCCGCCTCTTTCGATGTTCGTGAATCTTCCTAATAGCAGAAAATATCGCTTCGTCACAAGCATCAATCTCCTTGTTCTTCTCCACATTAGCCAACAGAGCCGAAAGCTCCCTTTGGATGGGGATGGGCACGTCCACAAGCACGTCATAGCAAGCAGTACCCACTGGGCAATTCCCCGATAATTTAATCTTGTGCTCCAAATGTATGGGCTGCGGAGGGGACAAGTGAGGAGAGATCTTCTGTGAAACCATAGTAAACTTCATCTTATCTTCTCCAAATACTCTTTGAAGAGGTGGATCACAATGAAAGAATGAGGGATCATGGGGGTTCTGGAGCTTCCTAGCCTTCACATAATGCCATATCGCAGTAATGATCCTAGGGCGTGTTTCAACCTCAATCCCTAAGACTTCCATCAAAGGCGGCGAAAGCTTGAATTTCTCCGGAACATAATTCATCTCCAACCTTATGGCTGCCGTGAACTCTTTATCTCCTTTCCTCTTCACCTCGAACCCCTCCTGTGGAGCAGACGACCTTGAATTCTCCCAAACAATCAAAGGATTATTGGGATACAGTCGCTGATCCAATTGGATAGTTATCCTCTTGAAGAAAGAGGAGAACTTGGGGTACGCAGGATTCGACTTCTGAATGGCTCCAGGCTGATCAGGTTCCCCGCTCTCATCCAAAATTCTCCCGACGATCTTCAGTGTCCAAGTAGGTGGCTCCGCATTAGGCTTTGGTGGTATTGTCCTTACTTGGTCCGCAAAAGTATTGAACACATAGATGCGCATCGTTCTCTGAATCAAGGGAGGGCTTTTCAGAGCCTCCTGAATATCAATCTTTTTCCTGATAAGGGCAGCGTCGACCTGAGCCTCGAACTCAAGGAGCTGTGTATACAAAGCCGACTCAGGAAGTATCACGGCCGACCTATCATGTCCCTGCCTGTCAGAAAACTTCTGTTTCTTCTTCCGGGCAGCTGCTGCAAGCTCCATCTGCTTCATAGGAGATAACGTACTTGCTATAGGAACCCCAGGAGGACGCATCGGAGGTCTCTGAGGTGGCCGCTTGATGCCGCCACTGCCAATGCTCCCACTCCCTGGAGTTCCCCCAAGAGACTGCGAGGGTGATCCCATATTCGCCATCGCCCCCATCTGAGTAAGCGACGCTTGAAGCTGAGCTTGGAATTGTGGGTGCACCCCTTGCACGGCTTGGGCCTGAGCCTTCGCCGCCTGGGCCTGCGCCTGCAACAGCTGAAACTGGTTCTGAAATGCCGACGCCCCTTGACCCTGGGATTGCCCAAACCCAGTATTGGGGGAAATCGTGGAGGAGTTCAGTATCGATGCATTCCCGAACGGCGACGATGAATTACTCGGGAGTCCTCTATTGGGATTGTTACTGCTGTTCATCGACATCACACCCTCACTAATATCTCGCTAACACGACAACAATCCCCAGTGTCCGATCCAAACCAACAAACGATAGCAACAGAGAAGTTCCACCGCAACCAGAGAGACCAACCGAGCAAGTACAAAACCAACAGAAAGTCTCAGCCGTGGCATCCCAATCCCTCACGTTCCCGATCCAACCCCTAAACGGCGATCCCCGAACAAAAACCTCATGAGCGAAAAGAACCCTAAACCCTTAAAACGGCCCCCAAAAGGCAACAGAGAGGCGATAGATCGTAAGGGTTCAGTCTCTTACAACGAAAAGGAAAGAACTTCAAGAGATTGGGACAGCACTTCCAACGGGATCGCAAGAGGGAGGGAGGGAATCGCAGCTCCCAGCTGGTTCAGCCCTTCGTCCGGCTGCGATTTCAGGGGTTAGGTCTTAAGTTGTCGGGTCTAATTGAACCCGACCCTCTTTATCCCGGGTCGAACTTTACGGGCCTTTATTTTCAATTTGGACTGGGCTTGCATTGCAATAATTATATAATCGATAACAATGTTAGGGTTATCTTTACCCATAATCATTAATTTTTATCATAGAAAAGAAATAAAATTTTTTTAGTTAAAATTATAAAATGAAAATATATCTTGAAGTTAATTCAATTAACACCAATTAAAATTAAACAAACAGCTGAATATAATAACTCAAACATTTACAAATATTTCATTTATGACTAAATAAAAAAGTGAATTTAAACATATTTACAAATATTTCATTTATAAATCCGCAAAATAATCTAATTTTTTCATATATTAACTCGTATGAATTATTGTTGTTATTATTATTACTATTATTGCTTTGAATTTTTTGTTTAATATCTCCAACAATTCGGGCAGCTGGTATTATCGGTATTAATGTTCCTTATGATGATTTTTTTGTTTGGTTATAACTTGAAATTGGAAAAAGAATTTCAATTAGAATTCAAATGGTTTTCCAAAGTCAACCACATTTAAATTAAAATTACTCATTTATCATTTTTTTTATAAAATTATATTTTTATTTTATGTTTAGGGATATTTTTTGCTTTTTAATTATTACTTTTTAAATTATTTAAATCTTAACATAAATTAGAAATACATTTCCATGTTAATACCCAAAAAATGACCCGCCTACTAAATGCCACTGGACAAGGTGATATATGTGAAAAAACGTTCATAATAACACGTACACCTCAACTTTCAAGCATACTTTTGATTGAGATGGATGTTCTCGGCTCGAGAGGCCATTTATATTCAAACTTGTGAACTCATCGGGACGCTTCCCTCAAGGGTGTCTCTTGGGGGATGTGGTGGGTGGCTTTAGGGTCTGTCACTTTGCGTCTACTATCAGCCTGAAGTGAAGAATGTAGTTGTTAATGCCCTCTCGAAAAAGGTAGCCATACCATCGGCGATGGAGACCAAGCTCATTGGTTTCGAATATCTGAAGAATCTCTAGAAGGATGATGAAGACTTTGGAAGAATCTTCGCCTAATGCACTACTCAAGCGGCTGATTAATTCACTTGGTGAATGGATCCTTGTTTCAAGATTCTAAGTTGTGTATCCCCATGAGTTTGACTTGAGAGTTGATCATTCGAGAAGTCCATGGTGGAGGCATGGCATGACATTTTTGAATCGACAAGACGTTGTTCGATGCTGGAAGAGAACTTCTATTGGCCTCAAATGAGAAAGAAAATTTGAAATCTTATCTCAAGATGTGTAATCTATCCATAAGCAAAAAGTCGAGTCTAATCTCAAGGATTGTACCCTCCATTGCTAGTCCCTAAGTGACTTTGGGAACATGTTAGTATGGACTATGTGTTAGGCTTGTACAGGGCCTAGAGGTGGAAGGATTCGAACATTGATTAATTCTCCAAGATGGTACGCTTCATCCCTTGTCAGAAGACGGACGATGCGTCAAATGTCACATACTTGTATTTTTTATAAGTGTTGGGATTACATTAGATGCACAAGTCGATCATATCAGATCGCCGTGTGAAGTTCCTTGACTACTTTTGGAAGACGTTGTGGCATAAACCGGGAACCAAGCTTGTCTTTAGCATTGGTTATCATCCACAAACAAATGGTCAAATTGAGGTAGTCAATCGAACCATGGCTACTATTCTTCTAACCTTGGTATCAAAAAATAAAAAAGATTGGGACATCAAACTTGCTCATGCGGAGTTCGTCTACAATTGAGCCAATGCCGCTACTTGAATCTAGAGCAGTCAGTCGAGATGTCGAAGAGCGCAAAGGAGATAAGGCTGTTCCATGAAAAGATCCGTGCTTTGATCGAGAAGGCTAATCAATGCTACCAGGAGAAGCCCAATCGTGGATGAAAGGAAAAGATTTTTCAGCCAGAAGATTAGTGTGAATCCATCTGCGGAAGGAGCGACTTCCTATAAAGAGGAAGAACAAGTTTCGAGCAGAAGGTCCCCTTAAGGACCTCAAGCGCATATATTATAATGCTTACATGATCGACCTCCTAGGAGAGTATGAGCACCCGCTAGTTTCAATGTCAAGGATTTCATCCCATTCGTTGAAGATGACGATTATACAAGTTTGATGACAAACTTTCTTCAACAAAGAAAGGATGATACGAGGAGGATCGTCGATTCCCCCAAATTTCAATCCTTGTCGGCTCAAAGCAGTGTCAACTTGCTCGAAGTTGACTAATCGAGTGACAAGATCGCTAGTCAACGCAGTTGGTCGAGAGGAGTTCAAATGCCCAATTCCTTATTTATGAGCACTCAACATTGATTTTCCCCTCATTGAAGGCAACACAACAATCTACACTAATACATGTCTTCCCCTTTTCATAATGTATTTTATTAAGTTCATGCATCTTATGTAAGTGTCATTCATTCCCAATAAGCCATTTATGGCTAGTTCACGTGTTTGGTATTGCATGCATTTCCCTCGTTTCATTGTTGTGCATTTATGATTTTGTCTTGGCATCCCTTATATAAAAAAACACTCTTGAAGAGTGAAGACATATTATTCAGAATTGAAATCAAACTTTTTTTGTTAGACTTGTGTCTTTTACTCTCGTCCTTCATTTGGTGGATTCCAAGTACAGTCAAAGTTGGAGTGATTCGTCCGGTGATGGCGTATTTGTATCATTCACATCGTCCTTTCAACCTGACCTTCGTCCATGGTAGTGCATTGATGTATTTATGTCCAAGCGAGTCTATCCGAGTTCTTATTTCATAGTGGTATTGTATATTCGTGAATGTTTGAATCTCAACCTACCCTTCGCTTATCCCTAAAAACGCCCAACTCCTTTTGTGTTTTTCTTTACCATTCTTCCTTAGTTCATCCGCTCGTTTCACCATTCTATCCATTCTCATCTCCCTTTCCCACGACTCGCATCAAGGGAGAGGGACTCCATTTACATAGGAGATGAGATGGATTAATTATTTATTTTAATGGGCTAGACAATCAATAAAACATATTATTGTTTATGTATTGGACTCAAATATAATTATAACCCAAAACAATATGATTAAATTTTAATGTTTAGAAGTACTAGACTTATATAAGGCCTCAATATTAATTGTACAGTAAAAATTTGAGTGCAAAATATTTTATCATGCTCTCTTATTATATAATGGGAGTCGATGACATTCAATCGATATAAGATATGGTTTTAGACCAAACAAAATTATTTTTATATCAATAAAATTTAAATGTCGATAGAATCTTTTCTTATTCTTATGTTACAATTGTAATAATTTCGTTATATTTATAATTTTCCTATAAACAAGAGAATCTATGTAAATGATGTTATTAACACGATTATCACTTTTTCAGAAAAGCCAAGTTTATAGCATAATTTTCTCATCTTCTGTGAAGACGAATCACTTGAGGTAATCAACGACAATCTCAAAATGTTTGCTTCTAATCTCGTCTTATATATTTTTTATAGTCATCATATCGAACATCACAAAATTGGAGTTCATTACCCTCGATATCACCGGAAAGAATAATCTTTCATGGATGTCAGATGATGAAATTCATATTGCGTCCAGTACACTTGGAAATACCATTAAGGATCAAAACACTATGTTCGACCAAGGTGAGGCCAAAGTAATGATCTTCTTAAGCCGTCACTTTAATGAAAGTCTAAAAATTGTCTAGTTTGAGGAGGGATATAGCCATCTTAAGACAATTATCATTTCAAAAGCTCAATTCGATTGATTGAACACAATTCAACATTATTTTGAATTACTTCTTAATTGAAGTTATGTGAAGAAACTATTATGGATGGAGAAGGTTTTGAGAAGTATTTTGAACTAATTTCATGTCTCTTTTACGGGTGTTAATGAGCCGGGCCGGGCTCGGACACCCCTTACTCGAGCTCGGGCCCGAGAAAAAATGTATTGGCCTGAGTCTGGGCCCGAGTCTGATCGGGCTCGGATAATCTAGCCCGGGCCCGAGCCCGGTTAAAAAATTTTCTGCCTGGGCCCGAGTCCGAGCCCGGCCTAAGCTCTTTGCCTCTTTTTCTTCCCCTTACATCTATAGGCAACTTTCAAATTTTAAATGTTATTTTTTATTTTTTAATTTTTATTTTTAATTATTTAATTATTTATAAAATTTATCAAGCCGGGCCAGACAGCTTGTTGGGCCGGAATGTCGGACCGAGCCCGGCTTGACTTTAAAAACTAAGGCCCGAGCCCGGGCTCGAGCCCGACTAAAGTTTGACTTTTGTCAAGCCGGGCTCGGGCCAGAAGACGAGTCGGGCCGCATAGTTCGCGGGCCTGCCCGGCTCATTAACACCCCTACTTTTGGCTCAACAAAATAATGAGATTTTGATGAAGAATTATGATACTCGTCCAACTAGATCTGCTCCATTCATCGAAGCTAATGTATTCTCATTATACTTATCCCCGAAAAAAACACGTAAATGAAAAGAAGTCTAACACTCTAAGTACCAAGCCACAAGCACCATCAATGTTATTTTTATATTATTTTCTATTGTTATGTGCTTTTGTATTTTGTTAAATCAAAAAATTCTTATTTTGTTTTTATGAAGAAAATGAAGGTCACCAAAAATGAAATTTAGACGAATGAAAAACGTGATTGTCTTTTAGACATCAACACATGCTATTTTAAAAAGTAAGAAATTCTTTACCCTCTTAATAATAAAAGGAACAAGTGGGAATATGATATCTGGTAGTGCGAAAATTAATGAGGGCTCTAGAAAAGCAAATATCTTATTACATAAGGTACAAATATTTGTACTGATAATATGTTGTATTCGTCTAAATCTCACATAAATTTGTGGAGTTTTAAAGATATTTGTATAAATGAATATCACATTGTGTGTTTATTGTCAATTCGTAATCAAACATTTACTAGACCATTTGCACAATTATCATATTATGGGTTAATTTTTCTGGCTATCCCATTAAAACTATTCACCTTGATAATGCCGGAGAATTTACTTCCCATGTTTTAAATGATTATTGTTTGTCAATGAGATAAATGTTTAACATATTGTAACACATGTTCACACACAAAATAGACTCATAGAGTCACTAATAAAACATTATCAATTAATTATAAGACCTTTAATGATGAGATCAAAACTCTCAATATTTGTTTGGGGACATGTTATTTTACATGCAATAGCAATAATTCGCATTAGACCTATAAATTGTCATGAGATCCTCCCTTTACAATTGATTTGTGGTTAGGAACCAAATAATCCTCATCTCAGAATTTTTTAATATGTGGTATACGTGTCAATTGCTCCACCCCAACTCACTAATTGGGACCCTAAGGAATGCGGACAAAGAAATGATTAGCTAAAATGGGAAGATACAATTGAAGCGAAGCTAAAATCGTTTAGAAAACATAAATTTTTTAAACATAATTGTTTGTACACCTGATGGTATAAAATCAATTGGTTATAAATGGGTATTGGTATAGAAAAGAAATAAGAAGAATGAGATTGTCAGATATACGTTAATGATATGAATATTATTGGAACTACGGATGAAATTTCTAAAACTGGTGATTATCTAAAGAAAGAATTCGAAATGAAAGATCTTAAAAAAGAATTGCTTTGCTTTGAGTTGCAAATTGAACATTTAGAGAACAAAATATTTCTCCATCAATCTGCCTATATATCACAAGTATTGATGAGATCAAAACTCTGAATAAAGAGATTTTACATGGATAAAACGCATTTTGAGTAGTCTAATGGTCGTAAAGATCCCTTGATGTAAATAAATATTTATTTCGACCTTGAATGAACGATGAAAAACTAGTAGGTCTTGAAGTATTATTCTTAATGCTATTGGAGAGCGCTAATGTATATTACTAGTCATATTAGACCCGATATATCATTTTAGTAAATTTATTAGTAAGGTATAATTCTATGCAACAAGAAAGATATTCGAATGGCGATGAACATATTTTTCGATATTTTCGAAGAGCAATGGACATATGATTATATCACTCTTATACGTTAAAGCGAAATTGATTGGGTACACGCAACTGCATAATATTTATCCGATCCTTCAAATCTTAAACATGTTATTTATTTACGTGAGAAATTGTAATGTTTTGATTATTCTTACTATACATTTGTAATGTCTCATTATATCTGTAAATTCTCCTATAAATAGGAGCTCTTAAGTAAATGATTATAAATGAGAACAAAAAATCTCCTCTTCAATTGCTCTGAATCTTTCAATTATTTTATTTCACTCCACAGGGCCGACAACTACAATATGTTTGGCTGCAGTGCAATTGTCATTCCTAATGACTGGAACCACAAGCTATTCCTATGAATACTTGTTCTTTAATTTGGTTCAAATAACAGCTAAACAAAAAATGGGTTTAAATGGGTTTTCACTGTTTATACGCGGAAATAAATTTAATTTTTAACGTTAATAAATTAGAACCGAACATTATTAATTTCAGCCTAAGATCCTAACGCAATATCTATATATATGTTTGTAGATTTTTTTATGATTTAATATTTCTTTTAGGAAAAGGGCACAAAAACTTAAAAATTAAAATGGTTTATTTTTTACAATTATTTTATTTTTTATTTGTAAATTATACACATAATTATTTTTATATTAAAATGGGATTTTGGACAATAAATAAAATCAAATTTTTGAATTATTATTATTTGAATAAACGGGTCAAAGTGGCTTTTAATGTTTGACATAATTATACACATAAATGGAGTATGTTAACGTGTGTTTTGAGAATTGAAGACACTTGGCACGAGACACTCATACACAACCATATCCTTGATGCCATATAAAAGCTAAGAGTAGATGTCATTGTGATTCACCCTTGCAGGAATATTTCATACAAAAACTGTCAAACACACGAATGCCATGCAAAAGGTTTCGCAGGATTCTCCAATCCGCAATAATATCCCTTCCGCGGACAACGGCAAGTTCGTTCGGTCGCGGCCTCAGACAGCCACAGGGGTCCTCCATAACACCATCTCCAATCTCAAAACACACATTTGCACACAGAAGACATGATCGAAGTCGAAGCCCAACGACACCGTCTCGACCAAACCCAAAAGAAGGAAACTTTCATGCCATCATGATGCAGCAGTTTAGGATGAAGTGACTGGACCTGCTCTTCCCGCAGTCGACGCGCTTCCACCTCAGCTCTTCCCCTCGCGGGTCCGGCCGGCACATGTATATGCACATTCCGTGCCTGGCGTATGACATGGCCTGCCCTCCCCCGATCACCAGCAGCTCGTCCCCGAGGGACTTGAACGCTACCCCCCAACCTCCGTTGGAATCGGCCCGTATTGGGACCTGGCCTAGTGTTTTCCACGTGTTGCTCCGCTTCAGGTACACCTTGATCTGGTTCGAGGATGTCTCCAGGGTGTAGAGCTTGTTGTTGACGACCGCTATGAGCGGCGGCGATTGGTAGGTTACAACCGGTGTGCAGCTTGTCATCCCCTCGATGATTTCCCACCTGTTCCGGTACTCGTCGAAGAATTCGCCACAGGTGAGGTTCCCGTCCTCCTCGTTCCGGCCCCCTACCACATAAAACTTGCCATCTAAGTAACATCCTGAGCAGAGCTTACGTCTTCTGTTCATCGCCGGGAGCCTCTCCCATGTCCTCGTCTCCGGGTTATACCTCTCAGCCGAACTCAGCACCTCCCTCCGTCCGCGGACCCCGCCTGCCACGTAAGCATAGTCCCCACAAGTTGCCGACGCGAACAAGCACCTCAGGTCCTTCATCGTTGGACCCTTGAACCACTTGTTCTCGACTAGCTCGTACCTCCAGTTCACAAGCCCATTAGTCTCATTACCCGACACAATCAGCTGAGTCCCCGCCGAGAGTGTCTCCTTGTCCCCTGATGAGAAGCACAGGTCCGAGGGCAGGACGGGGAGTGTCCTGCAGGAATTGAAGTTGCGGTCAAAGGCCCACCAACTACTCTCCCCGCTGGCCAACACAAACACCGACGGCTCCCGGAACCCTATCTCCTTCCTTATCTTGAAGAGGTTGCCGCTCTTGAGTAGTGACAAATGTCTCTTGCTGACGAGCGACAACTTCCCGTACTCTGATCTCGGGATCCTCGCTAGGATCATAACCTCAACCTCGTCGCTGAGGGACGGGGTCTGTGAATAATCTGCATCCTGAGGTTCTTCGGCCGTGGAAAAGATGCCCACCACTCCTTCGCCTTCAAATCCCTCCATCACCCTTCTTTCTTCGGTGCCGTCCATCTCTTCAACTCTCGATGACGTCCAGATCACGAAACTCCAAGCACCTCCGCAAATCTCTGATTCCCCCTTTTAACCGATTCACCAAAGCAAACTCCCAAAGTCGTTCCCTCTTAGCGAAAATCTGTAAAAACAACAGACAGGAAGGACTAAGCCGAGCCAAATACGTCAACCGGGACAGCAGCATCTGGACATCTAAAAACCATTCAGCAACTCAATCTTACAAAACAGTCGTTCCAGACGAACACGAGCCAGAGACGAGAACCTCTACCTGTTACCTCTAAAACCACGAGAGAAAGACAAAACCCAAGACCCGCTTGTAAGAAAATCCTAAGAAACGGCCGATCGCATCAACAAACGAAGAAACGGAGATGGAAAAATCAATCGCCGAATAAAACCTGAAGCATCCAAAGAAACCAGAAGGAAGGAAAGAGAGCGAGTGAATAGAGTGGCTGCTAATGCTTGGTTAAAGGACGAAGAAAGTTTTAGTCCAGTTGGAGATGGCGATGAATAAATAAAACTAAGAAAAGAAGGAGAAGATGATGACCGGGGATTGGGCATGGAGGAAGAATGATCAAATATTCATTGTGTATTGTTTTTTATTTGGTATACACACGCATTTATTTATAGGGCAAAAACGACTCACTTTTACTTACATCAATCCTTTGTTGTTATATAACACGATCGTCAATTTTTTAAAATATTCTACTAAATTTATAATGTGTACGAATGTGAGATGCACGACGTGGTTACATCACATATTCACGCTTGCTTTCCTACGCGTGCTTCGCATCTCTACCCCAAGAGATTTTGGGTCCTCGAATAGTAGAAATCAAACCCCTATCCTCACTTCCACGAGTGTCTTCAATAGGTCCAATTCTATCAATTGATTGATTTAACCCACACCTTACTTATAGAGTGCGAGAAGTACCTCTAGTGAATTGAATTCCATCGACCACAGAAATTCAAGTTCGATAACATACTCAGCACGTTGAGTTCCATCAACCACAACAATTCAAGTTCGATAACATCTCCAATAAGTCGAGTTCCATTAACTACAACGATTTGAGTTGGAGAGGATTGTCCCTAAGACGAGTTCATTACTTCTTCGACGAATCGAGTTCGAGGGTAAAGATAAATAAAGACCCAAACGTCAACCTAGGATTTATGTTTGTTTTCTAGCTCAACCATGACCATTAGACAGTCTTCTGACATCGCCCACAAGTCGGGACATTTCCCTCCACGAAGTCTTTACGGTTTCAATTAGTCTTCTATAAATATGTGTGCTTTTCGTTTGCAAAAGGGACGAACTATTAACCCTGACAAATAAACCTTTTTCTCCTGCGCATAATTACACTCCACTTCCTATGTAATTCTAACATTCATGGCAATAGTTGTAAGCCTTTATTCTGATTCATGAAAGCGGCGTTCTTCGTTTACAGTTGTGTTTCTTTTCTTAACATTCATGGCAATAGTTGTAAGCCTTTATTCTGATTAATGAAAGCGGCGTTCTTTGTTTACAGTTGTGTTTCTTTTCTTTGATTCGACTGCGACTATATTTCACTGTACATTTTTTCACGCTCCCTCGATCACTCTGGTGGCACATGTTTTCATTCGCAAACACATTTTTCCGTCCATATTGGGAGCATGAACGTGACGCAGATGATGACCGGATTATTAGGGGTCCGTCGGCCAGAGAAAAATACTCAATTACCAGGGAATGACTCGGAGTAGTATTCTATGCCCCCGAATAACAAAGAGGGTGGGTTTTATTGTAATTTAGAAGACTGACTCGAGAGACACAACAAACGACTCGACGATTTCAGATAATAGTTAGAGAATACATGTCTACTTTCGAGAAAAAAAATTTGTAGATGTGTTCAAGCATTACGTTAATCATTTGTCGTCTCCAGTGACGGAGTCGAGTCAAGGGGACATTCCTGGCAAAACTATACAAACTTGACATTCAACGAAACTCAACCAATCATACTATCGAAATGTTCTTGAATGAAATACGACGGAAGATGGAAACAAGTTTTCTTATGAGAATAATCGAGTAGCTGATGAAGTTTTGACAATCAAGTGATGTCAAAATGTATAACCCAATAAACAAATGAGGCACACAAAAATATTCGTTAAAGTGTGCTGGTTTTGGATCACGTAACTCAATCGAAAAGATCAGGAAGTGAATGTTCAAGCATTAGAAGATCAAATATCGAGCTTCAAACTATCGATAACATTGCCAACTCAACTCATTTGAAAATGAATGAGGTGCAAAGTTTTTTGCGCATAAGAATTTCGGACTCAATCGAAAGGAATTTGGCCCTTAATCGAGAAGAAATCGAAAAGCGAGTGCTTCCGGTGAGTCGAGTTCATAAGTTCACAACAGCTTGAGTTCGAGAAGTACCACCAGTAAGCTGAGTCGACAGTCCACAACTTCTCGAGTTTGAGAACATCTCTAGTAAGTCAATTTCCATCAACCATAACGGTTCGAGTTCGAGAACATTGTCACTATTTCGAGTTCAGAAAGTCTTGGGCTAGTCGAGTTGGAAGGAAAGGATACATGATCACCCAAACATCAACCCACGATCTACGGGGGTCTCAAGATCTACCAATGATCTTTGGCAATTTTCTGAAATCACACATGACGTCGGCCAACTTCACCCACAAAGTCTTTGCAAGTGCATTGCTTAAGTATGAATAGGTATACTTTTCCTTTATAAAAGGGACGGACAATTAACCCTATAGAGTCATTTTTTGTCCTCCGCATCATTCCTCTCCACTCACTCTGCCTTTTTAACATTCGTTGCAATGACCGTAAGGCTTTATTATGATAAATGATAAAGCAGTATTCTTTACTATGAGATTTGATTCGCGATCACATTTCACTGTATTATAATTTGTTATGGGAACTAAAGTAATTATTAGGGTATAATGTTTTATTCCTATTCATGAAGAGTTTAGTTTTTTAAAAAAAATTGAAAACCGTGAAAAGGAAAAAAAATGATGCTTTCTGAATTTTTCTCGGAAATATTAACTTTGCTTTTCTAATGATGTACAGATCTCGAAAGCCGTAAAAGAAAAACCTCGGAATATATCTTATTCTTTTTTTTTTATTATTATTATTTTTCTTAAGGGTAACCTGAAAATATCAAAATATAAAATATAAAATACGTACGTAAAGCAATGTAAAATAAATGTAGTTTAGGTGTAATGGCAAAAGGAAAAAGGAAAAGGTTTTGGATCTGAAGTTGGGTGGTGGGTTTAATCATGTTCCCTTTTTATTATTTATTTATATGTTACCATGAGACCTCGAGCCCTAGTCTTTTATTTAATTTATTTGGGTTCGTGTAAAGGTAAATTATTATTTGATTTCCTAATTTAAGTAAATAGGTTAGTGAGCGTCGCTATCTAATCATGTGATCTTTCTTCCTTTTCTTTGCGTTTGGTTCGTTGCGTATTAACATGATGATATCGATTTTTTAGGATTAGTTATTGTTTTATTAAAAAATAATAATAATAACTCTGTACTCATCATTCGGGTGAACGAGTGACACGTACTTTAAGAAAAAAGATGTCGATGTATTGGTAAGGGTAATGTTGGCCACATATACAATAATATTTTCCATTGCATTTCTTTTAACATCGGGGGGGTTTCGATGCTACTCGGTTTTATTGATTGAACCCCAAAAGAAAAGAGAGATCATTCGACCAAATGGTTAGTGTTGTTTGCCGACAATCCATGTCCTAATTGGCTTAAAATAACCAGCACCCCCCTCCTTCCGTCGGACCAAATGATGCACCCAATGAAATAAAGTAATGTAGTAGTCAGTCAAGGGTACCCCTTCTATGCGAATTCTTTTTTTTTATTTTTTTCTAAATGGAAACGCAACTTTTCTCGTACCCATTTTTCTAAAAAAAAAAAAATTAAATGAAGATATCGCATTTTTTATGTTTCGTGTAGTTTGATAATTATTGTTTTTTTATTTATTTAGGGGTATGTTTGAGTTATAAAAATCCCTCTGTGAATTAAACTTTGTAACTCTAATGTCGTCGCCTCCTTTAAATCCCGGACGGAGTAATGTCACTGGGACACAAGTTTTGAGTAGTCCTACTTTTTGACACGAGGCGTGTGGGTCCAAAATGTTGGATCATTTCCCATTTTCATACTTCCCCCAATTACTTTGGATTTATTTTAATTTAATTAAAGAAAAAAGGTGTTTTGGGGGTGGGGGTGGGGGGTGTTGATTGGCTCAATGCTTCCCACACACAAATTCTCATAAATCAGCTCATCAATCAGCCCACAGATTTGAGTTTTTTCCTTTAAATAATTAATTAAACAAAAGGAGATGAATTGAATTGAATATTCTAAACACCCGCAAATGCATCACCCACTAAAACTGCTCCCTCTAACTTTATGCTGTTGCATTGTTGACGGTCGTTAATTGGCCATCACCATCATCACCGAACCCACAACCCCTCGGTTGCATTCCTTGAGTCCATTCAAAAAAAAAAAAAACACTCGAATTTCTTTCTTTCTTTTTTTTTTTAAAAAAAGGAAATCCCATTCCTCCTAATTATTAACTAATTATTTTATTTCAATTTATTTTTTTCCATAGTTTGAGGCGCTTTCTTAGTTAGGAAGGTTGGTGAACAACGCGTCTAGATTTAAGGGATACTTCTGCTATAAAAACAACAAACACCATATAACAAGACCGATGTTTTCAACTCAGGAGGATTTGGGGAGTAGTGATTCTTTATCATATGTATTAAACTATTTGTTTGGTTGGTGGGCATGCTTTCTCATTTTGTCCCCATTAGAAGACTTAAGCTTGGTTAAACTTTTGTCAAAAATGGAGGTTAATTAAGAATGTCTGTAATCTCCTCCGTAAAAGCAGGGGGTCTCTGTTTTGTCCCCATCGTTTATTAATTTCAAAAGAGTTAGTTGAATACATGTTGTAGTAAAAATGTTCCAAATAGTATAGTTGTAGTAGTAGTAGTGCATCATGTGTTTGAGGAAGAGATAAAAAAAAGTCCTTGCGCAATGACCATCTTCCTTGATTAAACAAAGCATTGCGAGACAGACTCCTCGGAAATCACTCACCAGCCAATAACAGCACGGCGGCTGCCGCTCATCAGGTACGAGAAGATAATGTGGCGGAAATCGTAAACATTCTTATATTACCAACTAAACTGAATTTATTAGCCATGGGTGTCGTGGTGGTCCAGGTTTTAGCTGCCCCAGGGGATGATTAGGACAAGATCACACCAGAGGGGGAGGGGGCTTCATTTCTTGGGCAATAAAAATACCAGCCCAAAAAGGCTTCAATTGCAAGCTTCTCCATGGGCCTTTTTCTGCCATTTTTATTGTCTACTACAGCCTGATGGCATTCATGCTTTTTCCCGTTTGTGGCCATTGCATCTTCGCAAGTCATCATGCTCTTTGCAACATATAGACTTGGGGATAATACCCAGTTCTTCCACTCCCAACAAAAAAATTTGATTAATCCTGGGATGAGAAACTCAGTTAGTGACGTCGTCTTCTGGAAGATCCCAGTTGTCATCATCCAAGTCGCTTTTCTTGGCCGTGGTTTCTTCCGGCTTCCCATTGGGAGCACCTCGGAATTGTGGGCGACTGTTTGCATGGACGAAACAACACAGGAAAAAGAAAGCTTCATCATCATCATCATCATCGCAATCGTCCAGAGGAATGTAAACACAGTCGGGGCATTTACTTGACAATCGGAAACGGATGGATAACTCCAAAACAGCAGAGATTCAGTACAACTTACAAGCAAGGAAGATGCAAAGACTAGAAACAGGAATCAGGAACTCG
This sequence comes from Melastoma candidum, assembly GCA_023653495.1. NCBI lineage: Eukaryota > Viridiplantae > Streptophyta > Magnoliopsida > Myrtales > Melastomataceae > Melastoma > Melastoma candidum. The sequence continues at coordinate 2,039,248 of CM042880.1, forward strand.
TCACACTATTATTGAACGAGATTGAGAACCGGCACAACCATGTTCACCCTCATTCTCCATAGACTAGAGAAGAATCATTCGGACATCAAATCATGACAACAAAATGCATATCAGTAGGAAGTTGGGTAACCAACTAAAATGGTCCTCAGTGAATAATATGCAGCAGGCTAACTAGTAAGATCAAGGGCAAACTGTCCTCATCCAGCAGACACTAAACATGCAATCTATCTATCCACGCACAAAAACAGCCATGAATCCATCCCTTTCTTCTGGGTAAAAAAGCCCAAAAGATGACCTTCGGGCCCAAACTCCACAACCCTAAATCCACGGACAAGCAAAAAGACAAGGTGAGGGAAAGAGGTACCGCTTGCGGTTGCGCTTGGCGGCCTCGCGGGTGCGGCGCTTCTTCTCGTCCTGCTTGTTCTCGAAGAACCTCCTCCTCCTGCACTCCTGGATGATCCCGGCCCTCATAACCTCCCTCCGGAACCTGTTCAGGAGCCGCTCCTCGGGCTCATTCTCCTCCACCAACACCTGCACATTGTAACCACTGAAGTAGAGGGTGTTGGAATTGGCTGCTGCCGGATTAATCACCGCCGCCAGCTCCCGCTCCTGCTCCCGATCCGTCGACAGAGGAACAAAGCCATCGGTTACGCCGCCGCCGCATCGGTGAAGAAATACCCGGGGAGGCTGAGGCTGGTGGGGCGGTGGCTTCACGGGTAAGAAGGAGAGGAAGTTGGATAACGAAGAAGACAAGGACGCCATCACACCCACCGAAGAAAAAGAAACCAAGGAGGTCGCCCTTCTCTTTTTGTGGATAGACTTTTCCTTTTATTTTTTTTAAATAAATAATAGCATTAATGTAATATTTGTTATTACTTAGCTTTCTTTTAAAGTAATATTCAAGAAAAAACTTTGCGACGTAACATAAAATTTATTAAATAATTTCTATAATTTCATATTAAAATTATCAAGTTTAATTTAAAAAGACTTAACGCATTGAGTTCAATTTGCATAAAACTTTTTTAATACCAAATATTTCAATTACCAAATTCATTCAATAACCAGAAGTTTTAAACACCAATGTCGTCATAAAAAATTAAGGAAAATGGTGTTTCAAAATATTGATTTTTTTTTAAGGATATAAAGTTACTGGTGAAACAATTTTGAAATTATGAACTATATTTTGCAAAATATTCCGTGGACCAAAGTAATTAGGGAACATAGCTACTTGGAGGTCACCCTATCTTCAACTTCATAAATCTCTTGGAAACTCAACGTATCCCTTTTGGGGTCCAAAGTATGGGTTCAAATGTTGGCACCCCCGGGTGTGCAAGGAATTAAGTTCCGATAAGATGATAAAGCAACAGTCAACTCGACGAGCGAGAAAATTCTGCAGCGAAGGCTAGTGGGCGATACGACCGATCAGCGGTTGGAATGGGTAGAGGTGAAAACGAATCGAGCCGGTTGCGAGCTGGCTCTGTCAAAATTCGGTTCGAGCTCGACTTTGATCGAGTTCGAGTCGAACTCGAGCCAGCTCGTTAACTAAACGAGCCGAAACACTTACAGCTTGATGGTTCGCGAACCGCTCGCGAGCCTAATATTATATAATAATTAAAAATTAATAAAATCGAGCATACATTCGAGCTGAGCTCGAGCTCTCCAAAATTGTACCGAGCCGAGCTCGAGCTCTAATTATTTGAGCTCGATCTAGTTCGAACTGAGCTCGAGCTCGGACTATTCATAAGCGAGCCGAGCTCGAGCCTAGGGGTATTCGGTCTCGGCTGGGCTCGTTTTCACACCTAGTAATGGGAAGATTTCGGGCAATCTCGGGACATAAAAGGAAATCGATGCCAAAGCTCCTCAAATGGAAATGAGATATTCCATGAAGACTGGCAACAAGGACACATAATATATGTACGATATTTCATTTCCGTATTCACATAGGTTTAGCATAGTATAAATAGTCGTTCTCAGGCATTGTATACACACACCTCTCTACGGACACACATATAGTCTTCTTTTCAAGCATTCAGGCGTTCAAGCATTCTAGCGTTCATGCGATCTTGTGCTCCTCCGATTTTGTTCCTTTCGAAGGAATCGTTGATGGCATCCGTAAGTACTTCATCTTAAGTGTATCATTCCGCTGCCTTCTTATCTCTTTCTTCATTCATACGACGACCCCACATATTCAATGAACTTTCGAGTACCAGTTGCTCGTAGTGTTAGAGATTTCCGACGTCGGATCCGGCTTGTCAAGCGGTCACTTCCGGAGCGAACAAGCCTTTGACAACCACAGTGGAGGCCAACATTGCCGAAAACCAGAACTGGTGCCAATTCGAACAACTTCGATGGTAGCGAATCCGACAAAGAAAATAGCAATGATGGCGGCAATAACCCAAAACCAAATATGGCTGGCAAACTGTTCCTCCAACTCTTAAGGGATAGGGTCAGTGTTATCGATAATAAGCACAACCCCTTTAAGGAAAAATCGGTTCTAAACTGGATGTTGTCGTCTAGAACCTGGAGACTATATTAGGGATACCCATAAGCAGCCTTAGTAAAGAAAAGGGAGAATCGACCACCAAACGTCACTTCGATGATGAAGCCCACAAGGCATCAATAGCCGAAGGAAAGAAAAAGGTCGATGTGGACGTTCTCCCTAATATCTCAACAGGCTTTCAAGAACCTGTCCACAATAACTCGCCGTTTGTGATCAACGAGAGCGGAACAGTCGGGTGCAAAAGGGAAGTTTTGATACGCAGCCTGGTGATCTTATCACCCGACTGTTCCGTTCTCGTTGATCACAAGTGGCGAGTTATTCTGGACAGGTTCTTTAAAGTCTGTGGAGATAGTAGGAACAACGTCCACATCGACCTTTTTCTTTCCTTCGGGTATTGATGTCCTACGGGCTTCATCATCGAAGTGAGGTTTGGTGGCCTATTCTCCCTTCTCTTTACTAGGGCTGCTTATGGGTACCCTTGATATGATTTCCAGGTTTAGGATGACAACATCTATTTTAGAGCCAAATTTTTCCTTGAAGGCGTCTTGCTTCTTATCGATAGCATTGACCCTCTCTATTAAGAGTTGGAAGGTACTCATAATAGCGAATAGTTTCCCAGCCACATTTGGTTTTGGGTTATTGCCGCAATCATTGCTTTTTTCTTCGTAGGATTTCTTACCGTCGAAGTTGTTCGAATTGGCACTAGTTCTAGTTTTCAACATTATTGGCCTATACTCCCACTATGGTCGCCAAAGGCGTGTTTGCTCCGGAAGTGACTGCTGAACAAGTCGGATCCAAACACGTCGGAATTCTCTAGCACTACGAGCAACTAGTAGTCGGAGGTTCGTTGAATGTGTGTGGTCGCCGTATGAATGAAGAAAGAGAGGTGAAGGCAACAGAACGACACCCTTAGGCGGAAACACTTACGGATGCCATCGACAAAGCCAAAGGAACAAGATTGCAGGAGCACAAGATCACAAGAATGCTGGAATGCTTGAACACCTGAATGCTTGAGGATAAAAAGACTATATGTCCGTCTGTAGAGAGGTATGCATATACAATGCCTAAGAACGATTATTTATACTATGCTAGGCCTACGTAAATACAGAAATGAAATATTGTACATACATTACGTGTACTTGTCACAAGTCTTTATGGAATATCTCATTTTCATTTAAGCAGCTTTGGCAACGATTTCCTTCCATGTCCCAAGATTGCCCGAAATCTTCCCATGACAACCACTGATCGGTCTTATCGCCTACTAGCCTTCGCTGTAGAGTTTCCTCGCTCGTCCAGTTAACTGCTACTTGATCACCTTATTGACCCTTGTTGCATGGTGTCCCCGTCGCATGGTAATCACTTCGCCCGCAAGCCTCCGTCTGGTGTGTTTTCACAACAACCTTCTTATTGTGCCTCATGTGCCTTAAGCCTGCATTCTGGATCGTTGATCCACATATGGTACCGAAATCTATGGCCAGATAGCCACATGTGGATCGTTGATCCATAGATGGTACCGAAATTTATGGCCAGAATTTCTATTGCTAAACAAAAGGTGCCATACATCCTTTATGTGGCTGCATCAGAGTCCATTATCGGGTATATGCTGGCACAAGAGCAACGCGGGGTCGAAAGAGCTGTTTATTACTTGTCTCGGCTCCTTAAAGAGACAAAGCAATGGTACACCCCAACTGAGAAGATATGCCTGGCTATCTATTACTCGGTGATTAAACTGATTGGATCCAACGATGTGTATGTCATCTCTAAGACACCTGTAATCAAGGTATTCTTCGACAATCCCCTATTTATGGGGAGGATTGGCAAATGGAGTTTAGTGCTCTCTGCCTACAATTTGTACCACAATCCTCAGGCTTCAGTTAAACGTCATGCCTTTACTGAATTCATCACCCACTGCGGAGAAGGCAACATTGACTCTTTGTGTGAGAAAAACAATTGTGGACACTGGTCCATTTGGGGGCTGGCATAGGGGTTTTCATTAAGACACCATGAGATGCCAAAACTAGGTTGGCTTGTCGCCTTGACGACGGAGTCACCAACAACGTAGCGGAATATGAGGCCTTGATTGTGGCCCTACAGCTTGCCTTAGACTAAAAACTGGAAAACGTAAAGATATATAGTGCTTCTCATTTGATAATCCAGCAGCTCTTAGGCCAAAGAGGATGTCACGCCTTCCACCTGGGTTGATATCTAAGCAATGCAAGAGAGCTTTTCGCTAAGATGGTTTTAGCCGAAGTCATACATGTGAAAAGAGAAGAGAACCAAGAGGCCAACCAATTAGCACAAATGCCTCTGGATTGGTGAGCGACTTAGATCCACACGGGGATAGAGCAACCTTGTTCATAAGCAAACGTCCGAAATTCCACAATGACTGATGAGTGAAGGACAAAGAGGTCTGCACGACAGATTTATTCTAACAAAAAGAAGACTGGCAGGAGCCAATACAATAATTTATCGAGAATCCCAACGCAAGAGCAGAAAGGAGGATTCGAGTGATTGTTAGGCACTATATGCTCCTCGACAAAGTCCTGTATAGAAAGACCAACGAAGATGTTCTCTTGAGATGCATCGATTTCGACGAAGCTATCCCAATCATGATGGAAACACATGAGGGGCTGTGCGGAGCTTATCAAGTAGGAATCAAGATGAGTTGGTCGATCAAGCGACACGGTTTCTATTGGCCATCAATGGTTAATAATTGCATCGGAATGACTCGAAGCTGCCAAACTTGCCAGTGATGTGGATCTGTGAAATGCACACTACTACGGACATGAATGTCAAAGTGAAACTAAGACCTTTTAGGACGTGGGCGTTAAACATCATTGGGAAAATTCATCCCCACGCAAGCAGGGGAGATGCATACATACTCGTCGGCACGGACTACTTCACCAAATGGGTAGAAGCGGCCGCCTACAAGTCCATCAATGAGAATGACGTAATCAAATTCATTAGGAACACCGTCATCTACCGATACGGGATTCCCCGAAGTATCGTGGTAGACAGTGTAAAGGTGTTCAATGGTGAACTCATGGACGAGTTTGCAGAGGACTTCGGGTTTAAGATATTTAACTCATCGTTGTATTACGCTCAGTCAAATGGGCAAGCGGAGGCTTCCAACAAACTCATAAAGCAAGTCATACAGAGGATAATTGGAAACAACCCACGCACATGGCACACTCCGCTTCAGGAGACACTATGGGCACTCGGCGTCGCAAAAAAGGAAAGCATAAGCGTCGCTCCGTTTAGCTTGGTGTATGGCCATGATGCCATGCTTACGATATAAGTGCGATACCTATCGCTCAGACTTCTTAGGCATCTCAAAGAACACGAGGGGTATGATGTGGACATGCATATTTAGTTAGAAAAGCTGGAAACTACCAGAATCAATGTGCTGAACCACCTAGAGGCTCGTAAGAGGTATGTTGCCCGCTACTACAACAAGAGAGTAGCACCCCGGTCATTCAGTAAATGAGACCGGGTCTGGAAGCTGAACTTTCTAAAGGTGCGCACGACCACTTTCATGGGAAATGGACACTAAATTGGGAGGGCCCCTTTCAGATAATTGCAACCCATCTTGAAAACTCATATCACCTAGGTAGCTTGATGGGTCAGTGCACGATCTCAAAATCAATGGCAAGTATTTGAAAAGGTACAAGCCAACGATATAGGAAGTGCACAAACATACCATAGCAAAACGTTTCCCCAAAATATGGGGACAAGTACAAACGTAGGAATTCAGTCACCAGGCAAAGAGGACAATAGGCTCTTCACCCGGTCCGGCATCCTGACCGTTACAGCCTCTCTTGCCTCTTCATATACTACCCTATCCTAGTCCTTTTCGTGTGCCTCAAGCTCCTGGTTAATGACTGCACGCTCAGCTTCTTCCACCGCTCTGGCGGCATCAAGGGCCGCTGGATTGTCAGCCATGCGTGCAGCCGTAACTGCTAACTCCTCTTGTAGGCGACGAATAGAGGTAGATAGCTCCTCATGCTTGCCGCGGAGTTTGGCCTCCTCAAGAGTCAGCTCCTCTATCCGGGTGACGAACGGGGACGGTAGGGAACATGTCCACTCCTTCTCCTCTAATCTCACCTTGATAGAAGAGTTAATAATAAATAGATGGTTCGCGAGCCTAATATTATAAAATAAATAATAATATTTTATTAATAAAATATAATAAAATTAATAAAATCGAGCCTACATTCAAGCCTAGCTCGAGCTCCAATTATTTGAGCTCGATCTAGTTCGAGCTGCGCTCGAGCTCGAACTGTTCCTAGTCGAGTCAAGCTCGAGCCTAGGGGTATTAGGTCTCAGCTCGGCTCGTTGTCACCCCTAGTCATGGGAAGATTTCAGGCAATCTCGGGACATAAAAGGAAATCATTGCAAAGCTCCTCAAATGGAAATGAGATATTCCATGAAGACTGGCAACAAGGACAGATAATATATGTACATCATTTCATTTCCGTATTCATGTAGGTCTAGAATAGCATAAATAGTCGTTCTCAGGCATTGTATACACACACCTCTCTACGGACATACATATAGTCTTTTTATCTTCAAGCATTCAGGTGTTCAAGCATTCCAGCGTTCATGTGATCTTGTGCTCTTGCGAGTTCCTTTCGAAGGAATCGTTGATGGTATCCGTAAGTGCTTCCGCTTATGTGTGTCATTCCGTTGCTTTCTTATCTCTTTCTTCATTCATACGACGACCCCACTCATTCAATGAACTTCCGAGTACCAATTGCTCGTAGTGTCAGAGATTTTCGACGTTGAATCCGGCTTGTCAAGCGGTCACTTCCGGAGCGAACAAGCCTTTGACGACCACAGTGGGGGCCAACATTGTCGAAAACCAGAACTGGTGCCAATTCGAACAACTTCGATGGTAGCGAATCCAACGAAGAAAATAGCAATGATGGCGGCAATAACCTAAAACCAAATATGGATGGAAAAATGTCTGTTATTATGAGTACCCTCCAACTCTTAATGGATAGGGCCAATGTTATCGATAAGAAGCATAACGCCTTTAAAGAAAAATAGGTTCTAAAATGGATGTTGTCGTCCAGAACCCGGAGACTATATTAGGGATACCCATAAGCAGCCATATTAAAGAGAAGGGAGAATCGACCACCAAACGTCACTTCGATGATGAAGCTCGCAGGGCATCAATAGCCGAAGGAAAGAAAAAGGTCGATGTGGACATTCTCCCTAATATCTCAACAGGCTTTAAAGAACCTGTCCACAGCAACTCGCCGTTTGTGATCAACGAGAGCGGAACAGTCGGGTGACAAGATCACCATGCCACGTATCAACCTCCGTTCCGAAGAAGGGTTTAGAGACTGGGGAAGGACGATCAGATTCGTTCTCCTAAAGAACATCAATACCCAGAATATGTTCCTCAACCCATACGCGGAAGAAGGATGATGGTACAGGAGACAATGGCCCCACCTGGTCTTATTCCTGAAATAAGGGATTACATAGCCAGACAAGTTGAAAAGGCGATTCCCGAGGCGAACAATATGAACGAGGTTGAACTCTATCGAGCTCCTTATCCTGACAATATCGACTAGGATTATCCTTTCCAAGAGGGTACCGTGTGCCTGAATAGACTCATTTCTCGGGCAAAGAGGGTATATCTCCCGCGGAACATATTACCTGCTTCTCTCACCATGTGGAGAAGCTGCTTCTAATGGATTTTAGAAACTTCATTGAGAAATTGGGAGGAGATGTATGTACAGTTAACGCTGACGTTCGCTCAAGCTAACCCAACTGTGACATTGTAAGACCTCACCCATATGAAGCAACAACCTAGGGAGCCTATGACAATCTTCATGAACAGACTCAGAAAGGCAACGCTGAGATGGAAACCTTACGCGTCTGAAGCCGAACTTATAGCCATAGCTTCTCCTTCTCTGGCTCAGGAAAAAGCTAGAAAGGGAAGTTTTTAAAGATTGGAACGTGTTGGCCAGAAGAGCCATTCGATATGAAAATCTGCACCGGGAGAAAAATCCAAGCAAATGGGAGCCTAATCACAGGACCTTTAGTAGCTTGTCACGCTGAGCCAGTAGTAGATGTTGACGTAGTAGAGTATGTAAAGGGGCAACCCTGACCTGCGAAGAGTTGACTAAGAAAAACTTTAGAGCCAAGGCCTCTCCAAAACACAAGAGGAGAGAAATTACTCTTTCGACGAGGCAAAGGTCGATGAAATCTTCGAGTTCATGCTTTAAAATGGGCGGATTCGATTAAAAACAAGCCATCGACTCCCTCGCACTGACAAAGAGAAGTCTAGAAACTTTTGTAAGTGGCATGGGTCGTTTACACACATAATTAGAGACTGCATCACGTTTAGAAACTTGGTACACTATCTAATAGAATCTAAGGAGTTGCGCTTCCTCGATGCGGGGGATCAGGCGTTGATTGAGTCACAACCTTTCGGTAACTTAATTGAAATAAACGCCTTCGATATCAATTGTCTGACTGTCTCCCCTTCGTTGATGCAGGGAGACCGGGATCAATCGACCGAGACTGGCCAGATGATCATCTTCAACATGCTGTTCAAACGGTTGGTGGGCAAGGAGCACTTCAATGTCCATGCAACATAACAGTTGTCGCTGGCACATGGATGCCTCGCGCGCCACTGGTCGGTGCCACACTTTCAGGAAGTACCTGCTGAACGAAAGAAAAGTAGATTGGTATGACCTTAACCACCTCGAGGAGATGGCTATGGGGATCAAAAGTGGCCCAAGGGTGCATCAACGCCCGGAGAGACATCAAGAGCGGAAAGACACCTAACTGACTTAAGTAAACAAGCTCTATACCCCAGGAGAACTCCTGAGACAGGGAACTATGGGCGAAAGCGAAGAAACCCAAAAGGAACTTCACACCAAGAAACTTCCCAGACGATGCGTTGTTGATTGCCTCGGATCCCAACAAGCGAAAACGCACGCGTAGCAACAGTCTAACACTCTAGATCACCCCAGATGCGACAAGGATGCTATGAGAGAAGGAACCTCGTTAGCTAAATATCTAACGGCTGACATGCTTTGTTACAGGTGCAAGTCTATAGTAGCACATAAGGTACTCTCATAACCCAAATGTGTCAACCATGTTGTAACCAATATTTCATACTGTTGGCCGGCATGGCATCCGAAGGGAAGATCAAGGTAGAGACGGTCGACCATCCATCAGGTTATTTGCCAGACTCCGAGTCAACATAACTCTCAGATCCTCCTCTTGTGGAGAACTTCCGAAGGGGTTACAACCCACATAAAAGGAAATTCGTTCAGGTGGATAATCGTATGCAATCTATCAAACACTCACAACATCCGCGTTCCTGATATCCCAGTAGCGGATACATGGTGGAAGATAAGCAAAGGGACGCAACCCCACGTACCTACCGAAAGAACAAAGAGGCGGAGAGAAAGAAGAGCGCGATGCGCCACATAAGCGAAAGCGACCTCGTATCCAATTCGTTGAGCAACTACAACCCGGTCCAGTTCGGGACTCCACCCGAGGCGAATGGGACTTGTTGCAATGTCCTCATGCTACCGACTGAGTTTGCTAAAAAAGAAGACAATAAGACAGAAGGTAGTTTGCTGTTCCCTTTTAGTCACAATACCATTACTGAAGTACTATGGAACTTTCCGTGCGGATGACTAAAAGAGCCTCCTGCATCACTCCGGAAACACATGTTCCCGCTGCATATTTAGGCAACGTTCAATAACGTGGCGATGCGCCACGTCCTTATTGATAACGGAGCAATCATCAACTTTTTTTGCTCTCGAATCGTATAAATGATTGGGGAATGACATAGCTGAGCTAGAGAAGACAGATGTAAGCTCAGCGGGACTACCCCCTCTTGCTTAGGCGTGGTACAAGTCTGACTCCGAGTCGGCACTCGTGAAAAGAATATGGCTTTCTTCGTCATCGATATAAAGCCCTCTTTCAGTGCCCTACTCGGGAGAGATTAGTTGCATAAAGCAAGCGCTATAGCCTCCACTCTCCACCAAGAACTTCTGCTGTGGAGGAAATACGACATAGAAGTTGTCACCGCGGAAGTATGCAAAAGTGCTAACGTCTTATGTATGTGCAGGGGTAGTAAAACAAGTCAAAGTCATTTCACTAAAGCAAAGGCACGCATTGGGAGACCCAAATGTCGGAACCTTGGGAAAAGTAGGCTACGATTTCTTGGTGGACCACCTTTAGTCAGCAGGTACTTCCTAAAAGTGTGACACCAATCAGTGGTGTGCGAGGCATCCATGTGCCAGCGACAATGGTCATGTTGCATGGCTTTGAGATCGATGGGGCATTGAAGTGCTCCCTTGCGCACTAACCGTTTGAACAACATGTTGGCAATGATCGTCTCGCCAGTCTCGGTTGATTGATCCTGGTCTCCCTGCATCAACGAAGGGGAGACAGTGAGGATGTTGCATCAAAGGCGTTTATTTCAATTAAGTCACCGAAAGGTTACGACTCACTCAACACCTAATCCCCCGCATCGGGGAACGCAACTCCTGGAATTCTATTAGATCATGCATCAAGTTTCTAAACATGATGCAGTCTCTAGTGGTGTGTGTAAACGACCTATGCCACATACAAAAGTTTCTTGACTTCTCTCTGCCAATGCGAGGGAGTCGATGGTCTATTTTTAAACGTATCCGCCCATTTTGAAGCATGAACTCGAAGATTTCATCGGCCTTTGCCTTGTCGAAAGAGTAATTTCTCTCCTCTTATGTCTTTAGAGAGGCCTTGGCTCTAAAGTTTTTCTTAGTCAACTCTTCGCAGGTCAGGGGTAGCCCCTGTACATACTCTACTACGTCGATTTCTACTACTGGCTCAGCCTAATAAGTTACTAAATGTCATGTGATTAGGCTCCCTTTCGCTTGGCTTTTCTTCCTGAGCAAATTTCCATAGCGAATGGCTCTTCTTGCCAACTCGTTCCAATATCTAAAAACTTCCCCTTCTAGCTTTCCCTTGAGCCGAAGAAGGAGAGAATATTGAGCTATGGCTATAAGTTCGGCTTTAGACGCAGAAGTTTTACATCTCTACCTTGCCTTTCTGGGTCTGTTCAGGGAGATTGCTACAGGTTCATCAGGTTACTACATCATATGGGTGAGGTCTTGCAGTGTCACAACTGGGGCAATTTGAGCGAACGCCAGCGTAAATTGCACCTGCATCTCCTCTCAATTAATTTCTCAACGAATTCGGTGGTTGATTCACATGCCATGTAAAAGCTGCTCCTGTTAGTGGCAGTTCTCCATCTTGGTGAGTGAAGCGGGCACTATGTTCCGCGGGAGATGTACCATCTTCACCCAAGAAACGAGCAAATTTAGGCACACGGTACCCTCTCGGAAAGGGATAATTCCGATGGATATAGTCGGGATAAGGACCGCGATAGAGTTTAACGTCGTTCATATGGTTCACTCCAGGGATCGCCTACTCAACTAGTCTAGCTACGTAGTCCCTTATTTCAGACATAAGACCAGGTGGGCCAGTGCCTCCTGTACTATCATCCTTCTTTCACGTATGCGTTGAGGAACATATTCTGGGTGTTGATGTTCTTCTGGAGAACGAATTTGATCGTTCTCTCTAGTCTGTAAAAATCTTCCCTCCTTTGGAATGGAGGTTGATACGCAGCCTCGTGATCTTATCACCCGACTATTCCGCTCTCGTTGATCACAAGTGGCGAGTTAGTCTGAACAGGTTCTTTAAAGCCTGTAGAGATATTAGGGACAACGTCCACATCGACCTTTTCCTTTCCTTCGGGTATTGATGCCCTACGGGCTTCATCATCGAAGTGAGGTTTGGTGGCCTATTCTCCCTTCTCTTTACTAGAGCTGCTTATGGGTACCCTTGTTATGGTCTCTAGGTTCTGGACGACAACATCTATTTTAGAGCCGAATTTTTCCTTAAAGGCATCTTGCTTCTTATCGATAGCACGGACCCTCTCTATTAAGAGTTGAAGGGTACTCATAATAGTGAATAGTTCCCCAGCCACATTTGGTTTTGGGTTATTATCGTAATCATTGCTTTTTTCTTCGTTAGATTTCTTACGTCGAAGTTGTTCGAATTGGCACTAGTTCTAGTTTTTTACATTGTTGGCCTATACTCCCACTGTGGTCGCCAAAGGCAGGTTTGCTCCTGAAGTGACTGCTGAACAAGCCGGATCCAAACACGTCGAAAATATCTGGCACTACGAGGAACTAGTAGTCGGAGGTTCGTTGAATGTGTGTGGTCGCCGTATGAATGAAGAAAGAGAGGAGAAGGCAACAGAACGACACTATTAAGCGGAAGCACTTACAGATGCCATCGACAATACCAAAGGAACAAGATCGCAGGAGCACAAGATCACATGAATGCTGGAATGGTTGAACACCTGAATCCTTGAAGATAAAAAGACTACATATTTGTTTGTAGAGAGGTGTGTGTAGACAATGCCTAAGAACGACTATTTATACTATGCGAGGCCTACGTAAATACATAAATGAAATATTGTACATACATTATGTGTACTTGTTACAAGTCTTCTTGGAATATCTCCTTTTCATTTATGCAGCTTTGGCAACGATTTCCTTCCATGTCCCAAGATTGCCCGAAATCTTCCCATGACAGCCAGCCACTGGTCGATCTTATCGCCTACTAGCCTTCGCTGTAGAGTTTCCTCGCTCGTCCAGTTAACTGCCACTTGATCATCTTGTTAACCCTTGTTGCTTGGTATCCCCGTCGCTTGGTAATCGCTTCGCCCGCAAGCCTTCGCGTGGTGTGTTTCCACAACTACCTTCTTATTGTGCCTCATGTGCCTTAGGCCTGCATTCTGGACCATTGATCCACAGATGGTACCGAATTTTATGGCCAGAATTTCTGTTGCTAAACAAAAGGCGCAATACATCCTTTATGTGACTGCATCACAGTCCATTATCGGGTATATGCTGGCACAAGAGCAACGCGGGGTCGAAAGAGTTGTTTATTACCAGTCTCGACTCCTTATAGAGACAAAGCAATGGTACACCCCAACTGAGAAGATATGCCTGGCTATCTATTACTCGGTGATTAAACTTATTGGATCCAATGATGTGTATATCATCTCTAAGACACCTGTAATCAAGGTATTCTTCGACAATCCCCTATTTACGAGGAGGATTGACAAATGGAGTTTAGAGCTCTCTGTCTGCAATCTGTACCACAAACCTCAGGCTTCAGTTATAGCTCATGCCTTGACTGAATTCATCACCCACTACGAACAACGCAACATTGACTCTTTGTGTGAGAAAAACAATTGTGGACACTGGTCCATTTGGGGGCTGGCATAGGGGTCTTCATTAAGAAACCATGAGACGCTGAAACTAGGTTGGCTTGTCGCCTCGACGACGAAGTCACCAACAACGTATCGGAATATGAGGCCTTGATTTTGGCCCTGCAACTTGCCTTAGACTAAAAACTAGAAAACGGAAAGATATACAGTGATTCTCATTTGATAATCCCACAACTCTTAGGCCAAAGTGAATGTCACGCCTTCCACCTGGGCTGATATCTAAGTAACGCAAGAGAGCTTTTCGCTAAGATAGTTTTAGCCGAAGTCACACATGTGAAAAGAGAAGAGAACCAGGAGGCCAACAGTTTAGCACAAATGCCTCTGGATTGGTTAGCGACTTAGATCCACATGGGGATAGCGCAACCTTGTTCATAAGCAAACGTCTGAAATTCCACAATGACGGATGAGTGAAGGACAAAGAGGTCTGCACGACAGATTTATTCGAACAAAAAGAAGACTGGCAGGAGCCAATACGACAGTTTATCGACAATACCAACGCAAGAGCAGAAAGGAGGATTCAAGTGATTGTTAGGCACTATATACTCCTCGACAAAGTCCTGTATAGAAAGACCAACGAAGATGTTCTCTTGAGATGCATCGATTTCGACGAAGGTATCCCAATGATGATGGAAACACATGAGGGGCTATGCAGAGCTTATCAAGTAGGAATCAAGATGAGTTGGTCGATCAAACTACATGGTTTCTACTGGCCATCAATGGTTAATAATTGCATCGAAATGACTCGAAGCTGCCAAGCTTGCCAGCGATGTGGATATTTGAAATGCACCCTGCTACGGACATGAATGTTATAGTGAAACTATGACCTTTTAGGACATGGGCATTGGACATCATTGGGAAAATTCATCCCCACTCAAGCAGGGGAGATGCATACATACTCGTCACCACGGACTACTTCACCAAATGGGTAGAAGCGGCAGCCTACAAGTCCATCAATTAGAAGGACGTAATCAAATTCATTAGGAACACCATCATCTACCGATACGGGATTCCCCAAAGTATCGTGTTAGGCAGTGTAAAGGTGTTCAATGGTGAACTCATCGACGAGTTTGCAGAGGACTTCGGGTTTAAGATATTTAACTCATCGTTGTATTACGCTCAGTCAAATGGGCAAGCGGAGGCTTCCAACAAACTCATAAAGCGAGTCATACAGAGGATGATTAGAAACAACCCATGCACATGGAATACTCTGCTTCAGGAGTCACTATGGGCACTCAGCGTCACGAAAAAAGAAAGCATAAGCGTCGCTCCATTCAGCTTGGTGTATGGCCATGATGCCATGCTTCCGATAGAAGTGCGGTACCTATCGCTCAGACTTCTTAGGCACCTCAAAGAACACGAGGGGTATGATGTGGACATTTATGTTTAGTTAGAAAAACTGGAAACTACCAGAATCAATGTGCTTAACCACCTAGAGGCTCGTAAGAAGAATGTTGCCCACTACTACAACAAGAGAGTAGTACCCCGGTCATTTAGTAAATGAGACCTGGTCTGGAAGCTGAACTTCCTGAAGGTGCGCACGACCACTTTCATGGGAAATGGACACTGAATTGGAAGGGCCCCTTTCAGGTAATTGAGACCCATCTTGGAAACTCAAATCACCTAGGGGGCTCGATGGGTCAGTGGACGATCTCAAAATCAATGGCAACTATTTGAAAAGGTACAAGCCAACGATATGGGAAGTGCACAAACATACCATAGCAAAACGTTTCCCCTAACTATGGGGACAAGTACAAACGTAGGAATTCAATCAACAGGTAAAGAGGACAATAGGCTCTTCACCCGGTCTAGCATCCTGACCGTTTCAGCCTATCTTGCTTCTACATCTACTACCCTATCCCAGTCCCTTTCGTGTGCCTCGCGCTCCTGGTTGATGACTGCCCGCTCAGCTTCTTCCACCGCTCTGGCAGCATCAAGGGCCGCTGCATTGTCAGCCATGCGTGCAGCCGTAGCAGCTAACTCCTCTTGTAGGCGACGAATAGAGGAAGATAGCTCCTCATGCTTGTCGCGGAGTTTGGCCTCCTCAAGAGTCAGCTCCTCTATCCGGGCGACGGACGGGGGCGATAGGGACCATGTCCGCTCCTTCTCCTTTAATCTCACCTTGATAGCGAGATCCTCTTGTCTCTCACCCCATGAGCACCAGAAGGATTCCCAGAAAAGCGAGAGTATAACGCGTAATTCGCGCGAATCAGAGTTCACTCGTCCGAGTTCTTCCACCACAGACGTCAAGGTGACAAAGTCACCCTCAGTGCTAATCTCATGCTCAGGGACACCAACAAAGGAGACGAGAAGAGAATGCAAAGGCCGCCACGAGCACACTTTTGTTAGACATTAATCAAAATGCAGAAACATAACCATGCACGAAGGAAAAACTAATTCGTTATCGAAGTCGCTTGAACTCGAGGACTTCGAGGGGCTTCCCTGGTCACGCTCAAAGGATCCGAGGCAACAGAGGCATTGTCGTGCAACGGATCCCCTGTCTCACCACCTGACGGCAGAATAAGCGTGCCCGCCACAACTTCGTCAGGGGGCTCATCTGCCCCAGCAGAGCCCATGGCTGGAGCGACACGGCCCTGACCGCTCATCCAGGCAGCGATAGGGATGTCATCCGGAGATCCCTCGCTGTCGATAATCTCTATTGTGGAAGGGTTGAAAATGGATGCAGCAAGATGGCATTATTCAAACAAACCTTCACCAAAAGTTAGGACCATACCAGTAGCTTGAGTACCTGGGGCTTCTACAAAGGTACCGGCTCCACTAGAGTCTCGTGGCAATGGCGAATAAGAAGCAGACATACAGGACAATCCAGGGTGCGCCTTTCTCTTTAAACGCCCCTCCTGCGGGGACGAACTAGTAGAGGCAACCTTTCCTGGGGAGACTTCACGTTTATCTTCTTGGTGCCTGCCATGGGGAAAAGATGACCTATTAGAGTTATAACGAAATGGCAGGCTCTAGCCTAGCGAGCCGTCTACATACCAGAAGAGGACGAGTAGTCGCTCGAGGACCGTTTCTTGGGGACCTTTTCGCTGGGACAGAAAAGGTTACCCTAAGGGATCGAGCCATCCCTGCTTATGAGTTCATCTCGGTGGAATGAGGACTTCATCATCCTCCAAACTTCAAACCAGGTTCTGGAGAAGACGGAAGACCGGCCTCCAGATATCCTGGCCTCAGGATTGGCCATGGGGAGGTCAAGCGACTAGAACCGCTCGGCTAACCCAGGGTCAGCAGAAAGACACGACGAGATGCGTGGCGAGCGGCTGGTTCCTGGACACGAAGAAGGGACCGCCAAAGACTGAGTAAAGCCCAACTGATGAGCGCATAGTTGGAGATTGTAAACCTCGAAAATCAGGTCAGCAGAGTCTATTCCGATCAAGTCTCGGGCAAATAACCTTGGCCGAAGGGTATTCACGCTCCTCAAACGAAACTTCTCCCATATGGGAGGGAAAAGATACCAAGAAGAGATTGCGCCTGTGCAACCCTCTATCTGCCCAGCCATCAGAGCTCGGACGCAACCGACGATGTTGAAGGAAGACCGGTACTTAGACGCACAGACAGAGACGACATCGCTGCGCTCAAGCATTGGACGAGCGAAGCTGGTGAAACTCGGAAAGTAAAGGGCAATCCAGAGGTAGACAATCCATAGAGGGTCATCTCCTGGGAATCCAGGGAAATTGGCTGGATTATCCGTCCCCGATAAAGCCCGCGGTAGACTAGACTCAGCAGAAAGGGCAAAGGCCAGAGCTTCCGAGTTGTCCGCATTGGCAGCATCGATGAGGCTGGCGGCCACCCCAACCATGAACCGACTGGGACGCTTTCCCTGGTTGTAAAAGATATACTTGTACAATCACTGCAAGTAGAATTTGAACTCCCCATTCAGCATCAGAGAGAGACATGTGTCGCTCGATCATTGTCCCGATGCATCATATCAAAGGGGAGCTCCAGAAAGATGGTAGCCAAACATGAAGCAGATGTCCTCCAGAGTGATTGACATTGGTCCACTGGGGAAATAGAAGCAGTTGACAACCGGGATTCCATAACGACAGGAACCCAGCACACACATGCAAGTTAGGATCCAGGCGGGAACGCGAGACGTTAATCAAAACCTTGATCCCAATCGCTTCCCATGCATCGCGTTTCCTGGTCATCCATTTGGTCATCCAAGATTCGTGATCCCCCTCGCTCTTCGGAGACGGGAAGTAACGGAGTTTCGCTCGCACCGACGAACTCCATCCCGAAGGCTTGAAATTACCAGGAGCAAAGATGGTAACCTACTAGTGAAAAAGAATCGGAAAGAAATTGGAACTTGAACACAGAGACAAACAGACCCAAGATCTGCTAGTCTGGCATCGGGAGACTAAAGTCCGACTCCGCATCATGACCAGTGAAGACGTGAAACTTCGTGGTTTTAGCATAAACCCGTCGGTAAACGGCTCTGTCATCCTCCTTGAGAGCTGGGGGAGTTAGGTCTGTCGGGGTTGGAGCGCTTGCGACTATGGATGTTGTAAAGAAACTAGGGTTTCTGAAGAAACAAGGGGAGGATGAATGGTTTCTGATCGCGTGAGTGGGAAACCTCAAGCTTTGTCGGACTTTGTGGTCCAGAAACCGACATGACGTTTAAAGGCCCAAAAGAGGTGTCGCTTCGCTTGGAAGCTGGCGACAATACGAATACCGAGGTGGACAGGCGAAGGGACATAAAACGTATATAAATTTTCACTCAAATTTGGGATTCATTACATGAGTTTATTTAAAAGTTAATGTAGAAAAAGGGAACATAAATGACTCGGTTGATGGAATTCCTTCTCCTTGACGAATGCTCCTTGTTGAGGATTAGAAACCCTTGAGCTATGCGAGCTATGTAAGGATTTACCCACGGAAAACGAAGATGGTTACACATAATACCCGATTCGTTCCCTCAGACAAAGAAGATCATTGGCTACAACCGAAAACTTCATCGCATGGTGGAGACGCCGATGCAGTGTGAATCTTCTGAACGAGAAGACCTTGGTCCGCGCATTTGATTCCAAATCTGGCACGCCAGTGGTCGTGAGGTTGGGAAATTGAGCCTTGGACAAGCAACTTCACCCGTGATGACCTTGGGCCCAAAGAGGTGTGAAGCATCCTCTAAGTCGGAAAGGTCAGTCCAATCAGGGCACGTCCTGGGGCTGAAGACCGTCTCGCCATAGCTCCGCTTAGGCCCTCTACCTTTCCAGTTGAGCTCATCATGAGGCAGAGTGGAGACTTTGGAGGGGGATAAACGACTTGCATAAAATGGTGGACATAGACTTTCGAATGGATTAAGGTGATGGACATAGGTCCTAGGTAGAAGACGAATAGGCATGGAAACTCATAACCCCACTATTTTTCAAAGGATGGTAGTTTGTGATTGGGAAACTCATCCGGGCATCGCCATTTATAGCGGGGTTACGAGGAAAATAAGATCTCTGACATGAGATATTATGGTAGAGATTTCGGTTATTTCAATAGACGTCCCGGGGACCTCAACAGATACGCTTCAGAGATACCAACGGTCGGAGATTAATGTTCGCCTGCACACGTTACCAGGATGTAGAGGAATGATTACTTGGCATTTTCAAGGAGACGGATTACAGTCCCTGACTCCATCTCCTTGAGGGGGGCTTATATGTTTAGCAACAGAAATTCTGGGCCACAGATCTCGATACCATTTGTGGATCAACGGTCCAGAATATAGGCCCAAGGCACATAAGGCCCAATAAAGAGGTAGCTGTGGAAACACACTAGGCGAAGGCTTGCGGACGAAGCGGTTACCAAGCGACGGGGATACCAGGCGACAAAGGCCAACAAGATGATCAAGCGGCAGTCAACTAGACGAGCGAGGAAACTCTGTAGCGAAGGCTAATAGGCGATACGACCGATCGGTGACTGTCATGGGAAGATTTTGGGCAATCTCGGGACATGGAAGGAAATCGTTGTCAAAGCTGCTCAAATGGAAATGGGATATTCCATGAAAACTGGCAACAAGAAAACGTAATATATGTACAATATTTCATTTCTATATTCACGTAGGCCTAGCATAATATAAATAGTCGATCTTAGGTATTGTATACACACATGTATCTACGGACAGACATATAGTCTTTTTATGTTCAAGCATTTAGGCGTTCAAGCATTCCAACGGTCTTGCAATCTTCTGCTCCTACGATCTTGTTCCTTTCGAAGGCATCGTTGATGGCATCCGTAAGTGCTTCCACTTAAGTGTGTCGTTCCGCTGCCTTCTTCTCTCTTTCTTCATTTATATGGCGACCACACACATTCAACAAACTTCTTTATAGCTCGTAGTACCGGAGATTTCCGACGTGTTTGGATCCAGCTTGTCCAACGGTCACTTACGAAGCGAATAGGAACGAGATTCAGGAAAGGCACGCCTTTCTGTATGTGCAACTTGATAGCAGTTTGCAAAGTTACCTGGAAGCATTCCACATGTTTGAATGCAGTTAAATCCACCAAGATCCCCATCACACAAACATTTACTCAGCATCATTTCCAACGGGCAACCATAAGACAAACTAGCATTGAAAGGGTTAGGGGTTACCTGTGGCAAGAACTAAGAAGCACATGACGCTCTGAAATGTCTTACGACAGCTTTTCGTACACAAGCTACTCTCCATTTAGAATCTCTTAGAAATTTCTGATTTTTGGGCTTCCATTAATTGTTTATTTTTAATTTTCTTTTATTTATTTTATTTTACTTTATTAAACTATATTTTATAAAACAGGTTGTGACATAAAGACAATGCATGAAATCCCACTAAATCGCTTAAGTCATTGGGATATGCGCATCTCGTTTGTCTAATGTGGCTTACGGTTGGATGTAGACTCTTTTATAACCTATAATCCATTGATGGATAGGACATTGGCTACGGTATATTACGGATAGGTCCCTTCCCCTGTCCTTCAATAATTATTTAACTAAGGGGCAAAACTGACATTTCATAGAGGAAATCCTTTAGGTTTTCCTTATATCTGGGTTAATCACTCTGACAGAAAATAGATTGTTAGTTTGTTTTATTTGGCCTCCTCCATTAAGAGCAACCGTACGGGAAGGAAAAGGGGAAGAAGATCTACGTCGCCAGGTTACAATCATCAGGTTTACGGTATGGCGAACGTGACGAATACGGGTACGTTTTCTTTTCCCTTGATCTTTCTCGGTGACCGTAAACCCGCGTAATCGATCCAGTCTTCTGCTGTTTTCTTTGTTTGCTATTCCTGTGATTGTTGAATTTCTCACATGTGGTATCAGAGCGGATTATGCGGATCTACGATCCCGAGTAAAGAATTTTCAATTTCATATATTGAAATTGTGCTATTTGGTTGATTGAGAAAAACTCATGACGGCTAGGATTCTGGGAAACCAGATCGTTCTGTCTGTTTTTTTTTAAGTATATTATTAATTAGGTTATTTTATTATTATTATTATTTAAAGAATATATAATATATGCTCGAGTGGGCTTTGCCCAAAATGGGCTACAATTAAAAAAAAAAACGTGGCCCAAGTGGGCCAGGCCAAAATTGGCCTTTCTTAGCTCATTTGGGCTAAGCCAGTTAAAAAAAAAAGGCCCAAGTGGGCCAGGCCAAAATTGGCCTTTCTTAGCCCAATTGGGCTGAGCCAGTTAATAAAAAAAAAAGGAGAGGAAGCCTGGCCCAAGTGGGCCAGACTTTAAAGGAAGGAAGGCCTGGCCCAAGTGGGTCAAGCTTTACGTTTATAGCCTCATGGACCGGTCAGTCCGTACCGGCGATCGGCCCGTTGACCGGCCAAAAAAAAAATGTTAAATTAAAATTAAATAAATAAATTTTTAGGGTCATTAATAGAGGTTGCACATATTGTAAAGTGTAGTATACGCAATCATTTTAATTTAGACTCGTTGAAGGAAATATAAAATGATTTATACACGAGTCAAGGGTCACACTTACGGTGTGACGAACGTTATGAGCCTAATGAGATTTGACCATGTTGTGCTGTGAACGTTTGGTTGCCAAAGTGGCCTGTTTATGGTGACAGTTGGTTCTTATTCTCTATTAAGACATGCGTTTATTTATTGAAGGAACATCATAATGTGCTGCAAGTGTTTGGCTACCAAAGTGGCTCGCTTGTACGTGACAAGTGGTGGTTCCTTAAAGGTGGCATGTATAAATTTCCACAAATTTTATTATAGCACATTGTGCTGTGTATGATTTCACCAAAGTGGATCATGCATGGTGACACGTGATCGGGTGTGGGAATTCTTTGATTCTGGATTATTGGATTAGACTATTTATTTCCCCAAGGAAATAAATTTGTCGAATCTGTTATTTCTTTGTGATCCTTGTGGGAAGGTTTCTCTGCTTTGTGTTTTCTCTACCCAAAGGGGAGTTAACATTGAGTTTGAGGATTCTTCATAATTGATTGATCTTATATGGCTCATAACACTTGATGGTTGCGTTACTTTTGTTCTACAGTTTCCTTCAATATGTGCAACAATGCTGCCACCATAGAAGTCTTAAGTGGTTCAAATTATAAGAGGTGGAAGTAGGACCTCGAGTTTGCTATGGGATCAATCAGGATATGGGTCTTACAATTGATGAACGCTTTTCTCCGAAACTACAAATGCAAGAAGATTTGTCTCCATCCTAAATAGCATCTTCATCTTATTCCCCAAGTCTATCATTCTTAATTCCTAGGAATCTCGTGTACCCACATATCCTACTAAAACAAAATAAAGGACCTTTACCTCCTTCGAGCAACAGCTCATTCCTCCGTCAAGTAGTTGGCGACCACCGCTCTAAAATTTGAAAAATAATTCCACGATGCTTACTCTTCTGTGGAGAGATTTCATGTGTGGTGCTTTAAGGATCAATCCTACTTCTTGAATTGATCTGGGCACACACCATTTTTGGCTTATCTCAGATGGGACAGTAAATGCAATGTCTTGGAGGATGTTCACATTGCAAACGATTGTAAAAGAAAGTGTTTTTATATTATTATATTTAAAAAAAAAGTGTTTCTTTAATGAAATCTCTTTTGTTAAGATTTCATGAATTTGGATTTGACTTAGTTGATGATAATTTTCTTTAACAAAAAGAAAGAAAAGGGTAATATTGATTCTTATTAAACAAAGATTTCATAAAGTATATATTACGAGAAGTTTCGAAACCTTGATTATGAAAGAAAATATATATGAGATTAAATATCTCATTTGATGCTTTATTTTATATACTTTATAAATAAATAATAGTCGAAATTTTATGAGGTCAGGTTTAAAACCAATAAAAGTTGTTTTGGTTTTGATCTAGTTGGCAATGCGAAAAGAAGGACTTCTTGTGTGAACTACCCACGTGTGGGAGGTAACACTAAATGAAAAATTATTAAATACATATAGAACAATGAACTAAATGTCATATTAACCAAATGATTCTTTTTGGTATATGAAAACTACTCACAAGATGGGTGAGTGCGACAAGACAACATGATATCAACTGAAATTGATGGATTGATGAGTATCGCACATGCAAGTCAGATATGTATAGGGATGTCTTTAATTTTCAATGAGATGAATTGAGTTTTATTTTATTACACTTTATTCTTGCCCGGAAAAGAGAGTATTTAGTAATGCTTTGTTTCTTCACAAATTGAATTACGAAATCTTTGGCATAATCATGATCATGTGTGGTCATGAAATCTTATTTATTACTCAATTCGGTTATGGAAGTGTGTAACTGGTGAATAAAAATTTTGATATTAAGGCTACTTATGGTTCATCTTTATGTTGATGAATTTTCTATGAAAGAAGAAAGAAATCAGTATTTTGGGATATATGGCAAAACATGATACTTGGATTATTCAATATTAAAACATTTAGTTGGGCTTGCTTGGATTTTAGACCGGATGCTTTATCCGATACATAAAGAAATTCAGATGATATCTTTTGTTATTGTTGTTAATAGAGTGTTTGCCTAAGTTCAACTACAAGAATTAGATCCAAGTTAACCATTCGAGCGAGCTATGACTAAATGATATGTTTATCGTGTATAACGGAAAGAACGTTCTGTTTAATGAGTATTATAAAGTTAAGTCAACCTAGACAGGCTGAAAAGGTGATTGCTTGTGTTGGTGAACATTTTCATGCATTAGACGTGAGATGTATATATTACACAGTAGTATTTAATATATGTTAAACTCGTACTCTCTTTAAGGCACAAAGTGCTTGAAATATAGAGAGAATAGATAAATTATGTGCATCAAATTTTCAATTTGAGACTGTTGTAAACTCTTTCATTAACCGTTGGTTTAAGTTGGCATACATTAATATATGTTCTTATGCCAAATTATGTGAGCATGTGGTGTTTCGTCGTACTTGTGTTGTAAGCGCTTGGCTGCCAAAGTGGCTCGTTTGTAGTGACAAGTGACGTGCTTCACGGGCATGTGCATCCGGGTGAGTTACTTTACATTCGTGCTCTAGTTGTTTGGCTGCCAAAGTGGCTCAGCTAGAGTGACAACTGAAGTTTTCTCACAATCGCATGTGTTCTCAACGAGCGAGAAATCTCACATTTATGCTTTGTGTGTTTGACCGCCAAAGTGGCTCGCTTAAAGTGACAACTAAGATTATCTTTATCTTGTTGAGGGTATATTTGGAGACTTGAGTGTACTAGTGTAGGGACCTTTCTGCCCAAAGATGTTTGGTTCTTGCATTTGGTGCATTTCGAGTATTTATGAGGAGATCAATTGTGTTGGTCTCTATTTGATAGTTGTAATACTATCGGTTGCTCACTAGTTCATGTATTATTTTGTATAAACAGTCTCTTTTGGTTAGCTTAAAATGATAAAGATTTAGAGGTCTCGAATTGACTTGTATAAGATGATAAATCTTAATGTACACTTATATATCAACGTGAATTTCTTAAGTATGTCATTTTGTTTGCTTGTGAGTTACATAAGGTCTTACGAGCATCCCGGAGTTGGGAGATTTCACATGATGATACGAGCGTTTGGTTGCCAAAGCGACTCGCTTATTGAGATCCGTGGAGTCGCTTATGTGATACGTGTTGTGGTGTTTGTAACATCTGCTTAGAGCTTGATGGTAACACAATCAAAGATTGAATGCCTTTAGTAATCATGTTTTAATAAACTTGCGGGAGATCTTAAATTTATGATGACATATTATTTCAGTGGGAGCTCCTCAACTTAATCATTTAATTGTTTTTATTAGTAGGAGTTATTGTTGACGCTCATTAGAGCATTATCCAGCATTAGATTTTCTTGATATTGTGTTGGATGTTAAGGCTTCTTACGTACACCACTCTCGTTAATTGAATTATCATTTTAAAAGGTCGAGTGGTGGCGTTTTGAAACTACCACAGTCGAGATAAATTTGAATAATTATGCCAATTACTATGATATTAGTGCGGTATCGACTGATTTCTAACCAAGAGGAATATCACGTGGAGCCTAACGAGCCCTTATTGTTATTCTACGTGGCATGTTTTTTATTTGCTTGGTTAGTGGGAGCCTCATATCTATGTCTTGATTGAAAGACATGTTTATGAACTGTCAACACATGTTTGATACATGTACTTGTTTATTT
Organism: Melastoma candidum; assembly: GCA_023653495.1. Lineage (NCBI taxonomy): Eukaryota > Viridiplantae > Streptophyta > Magnoliopsida > Myrtales > Melastomataceae > Melastoma > Melastoma candidum. Next base: position 2,064,683 of record CM042880.1, read on the forward strand.
TGACGATCATCAATTACTGTTGTTTTGGTTATGTGCCATAGTTGAAAAAACTCAAGATCCGGTGTTTATCTTGAGCGTGACGGTTATGTCAAGTTTGAATGTCTTTTATGACAACATAAAGACTCTTGCGAGATTCATGTTTTTGACACATACAGAGGAGTAGTGCTAGGTTTGTTTCATCCGGCTTCTTTGAAAGCATAAAGTTAACGGATGGTTTATCTTATTTCACCGAGATATAAGGTTACAGAGTCGATGTTAGCAGATCCACTGACTAAAGGACTTAGACCCGTAGCTTTTAAGAAACATGTTATAGACACGGGTGACTTAGAGTTCTTCGATATTTTCGGTCAGTGGGAGCTTATGATACTCTTTGGTTGTATCCGACATTTTATTTTTGTACTTTCGATTTTTGTTGGATATTGAGTATCTTCTAATCGACATTATATATATTTTTTGCATGCATGCAATTACTTTTATATCTTGTGCACATGACAGTTATTAAAGAAAATTTTGAGTCTTGGTGCTTAGTCTCAAGTAGGACGGTATTGTTACTAAAGTTTGTCTCTGATAAAGCACCGTAAATTTTGCGCGCATTAAAGTTTATGAGACATATAAAGGAGCATCATTTGCTCAAAGGTCTTTCTAGCTCGTTATGGGCGTAAGGTCACAGAAAGATTAGGACCGACTGAATTAGCATCAAATTTAATCACATAAGGGATGCTAATTAGGCTACACTGCCACATTGACCCGTGACGGCTTGATTGCTTAGTGTTGTGATTATGGTTGTCTTGTATCATTGAGTGATGCTCTGACGGTCATAGTTCGATGCTGGATAATTTAGTTGGTCGGGGTTGTTTGAGATGTTGTCTTTATATTGGCCATACAGATGTCACAGCCTGAGAGTCATTTTCTAAAATATTTTTCGGGTACAATTAATGTTGCCCAAGTGGGAGAATGTTAGAAATTTCTGATTTTTGGGCTTCCATTAATTGTTTATTTTTAATTTTCTTTTATTTATTTTATTTTACTTTATTAAAGTATATTTTATAAAACAGGTTGTGACATAAAGACAATGCATGAAATCCCACTAAATCGCTTAAGTCATTGGGATATGCGCATCTCGTTTGTCTAATGTGGCTTACGGTTGGATATAGACTATTTTATAACCTATAGTCCATTGATGGATAGGACATAGGCTACGGTATATTACGGATAGGTCCCTTCCCCTGTCCTTCAATAATTATTTAACTAAGGGGCAAAACTGACATTTCATAAAGGAAATCCTTTAGGTTTTCCTTATATCTGGGTTAATCACCCTGACAGAAAACAGATTGTTAGTTTGTTTTATTTGGCCTCCTCCATCGAGAGCAGCCGTACGGGAAGGAAAAGGGGAAGAAGATCTACGTCGCCAGGTTACAATCATCAGGTTTACGGTATGGCGAACGTGACGAATACGGGTACGTTTTCTTTTCCCTTGATCTTTCTCGGTGACCGTAAACCCGCGTAATCGATCCAGTCTTCCGCTGTTTTCTTTGTTTGTTATTCCTGTGATTGTGTGAATTTCTCACATAATCTTCCCTGTTTTAATCCCTTTCCCGCTAAAGTGCAAAGTGTTTTCCTTGCTTTCGCTGCTTCACCACGAAAATGATGGAGAAAGTGACATCAGTAAATGTGACCTCACAAGACAAGCTTCAAGAGAATAAAGGAGTTGACAATGGCCACAGGTAGTTATCAAGATTAACATCTACCCGGTGAGAAATCTTCACATCCGATATACAGACAAAACCGTAACTTAATAAGTTCCCCCCGAAATTCCCATATTTCCAGTAAGTTTTTTTATTCATTGTTACTTACCCAAAATATGATTCATTACTCAACTTCGGATAATGGAGACACCACACAACTTCTTAAAGAAATCAACCCCAGTGTATAATGATCCAGTGGGAGAGACAACTTGTTTTTCCATGAATGCAGATGACCAAGCTAACTGACCAATCCACCAGAAACTAAAAAATGACATTTGCTTCGACAATATGAGTCTAGCAACTTCGTTAGAGCCTAAGGCTGCGTTACCCAACAAATAAGACGATCTGAGTAGAAGACAAAATCATGCCTGGATATGTCTCGGCTGCGAATCAGGGTATGCATCCCTCTTATTTGGAGCAGAAAAGTGTAAAAATAAATATAAACTGGAATAAAGAGTCCCACTGTAAAATAAAATATAAGCCGAGAAAGGAAGAAATTTCCTTTGTTGCAGCAGATTGACTGGCTCGATCTTGCTGCTTTAGATCCTCTCCCCTTTAGTATCCATGGGGACTGGTAATAAGCCTCCTTGGAGACCGCTCCGAACTTCTCAATGTCACTGAACTCATAAGACTCCATGAATCAGGCAGGCTCTGGCTTCTGAACTCATACAGGTGGCTAGGAAACCAGCTGTGATGCTTCAATGTAAGAAGGAAAAGGGGAAGATAGTTATTAATTTTTGGGGTTTGGGAATCCTTGATGGTCACTTGCGCTAAATCCCCTGCTAAAATGCCAGTTCACGGTTGCACCCGTGATGTGCAACCAATGCCTTATTTTTTTCCTCTTATGAAATTGTTTACGAAAAAGTAGAACGTGCTTTGTAACGGGTTAATAAAAATATACGAACTTTTACGAAATGGTAACCGATGTGCTGTAGTAATCCATTACTAATCAAACTTTACCTTTTTTGTAAAAAAAAAAATTAATAAAAAGGTAAAAGGAAGACATTGTTTCGTACATCACCAGTGTACTCGTGAACTTGCTTTTAGCTGCTTCCTGACTAATCCTATCATCATTTTCATTCATTATATAGAAAAGAGACATGGACATGGCTTTGGTTTTGAGTTTAGGGAAATTTGTCCTTTTCGATTAATCAACGAAAACTTAGTTGTTTGGTCCCAATTTATGCTTTCCATTTCAATAATCGACATCGAGTAAGCCCTTCTGATGGGCCGATTTCATGGCTTTCATTCATGCCCGATTTAAACAAAAGTCCAAAGCACAATCTCAATTTCATGTTCAAATAAATGGCAAAATATGACTTCAACTTTGAGCTAACTTTCAATTTTGTCATTAATTTAGTTTTTTACATAATTTTGTACAAACTTTTGTTTTTATTTCGACGAATCTTGAATTTCTTCTAGCAAAAGCCAAACAAGACCTTAATATAATTTGATCCGTGGTTCCAACCTCTTATTCATTGGCCTCATAATTCACTTTACTCATAGTAGTGACCTCCCAATAGAGTCATTCGGCTTTCATTAACTTTATGTATTTTTGACGGCATTAGTAATTATTATCCAACTTTACCTTCCAACTCACTTGATATGACCATCGAAAATTTAAAATAAAATAACATAAGAAAGATTTTAATATTATTACCCTTTTTTTATTTTTTTGCTATTTTAATCGATAAATAAAAACCGTCTATTAAGGTATGTTTGACTTTCATGCGATGAAATTTAAGATGGACCAAAATCAAAATAAAAACACAAATGTTAGCAAAATTATATAATAAATTAAATTAATAACAAAACATAAAAGTTGAGAGGCTATAAATCGATATTTTATTTAAAATAATTTATTTCACTAAAAATGGAATAAATACAACATGTAAAAAAATAGCAAAAAGGAGTAGAAGCATAAACGAATAGAATGGAATGAGAATGAAATCTTTTTTTAAGACATCATGACACTGAACTCCTCAAAATCCAAAACCCCGTTCCCATCCAGATCAAACTTAGAGATCATGACCTCGCACTCACCCACGCTCCTCTTCTCCCCTAACCTGCTCAGCATCCTCTTCAGGCTCCTCGGCGTTATCCTCCTCTCCCCTCCCTCCTCCCCGTACATCTCGAATGCCATCCTCAGCTCCTTCTGCCTCTCCTCCCCATCCCCGCCCTCCACGAAAGCCACGAAGTCCTCCATCCCCAAGAGCCCGTCCTCGTCCCTGTCCAGCATCTCCACCGCGGCCTCCGCCTCCTCCAAGGTGAGGTCTCCGCCGATGGACCGCACGCACCTGCATAGCTCCGAAGAGGATATCTTCCCATCCTTGTCCTCGTCAAAGTGGCCGAACACCCTCGCGTACTGCTGTCGCTTGTCGTCCGTCCTCAGATTCGCCATATATGTGTATATTGGGATAACGAATATGATCTGGGTGAGATTGTTTCACATGTTGCGTGGGAAGGGGGGGGGGGGGGTGGGGGGTATATATAAAGGCTTTTGAGCTTTGCGCGTGGGGTTGGACCGACCCCGAGTCAGACATCTTTAATTTTTCTACGAAAACCTTCTGGAGACTGATCGATCGTACGATGACTAAAACTTCCTGCTTGGAAAAAAATGGGGGGGAAGCAGCGATTACGTCACGTTTCATAATCGGTGACCAAAAATTTCCTCTTGTTTGGGTGGGAATTTTTAATTAAAGTATATATTTGTTTTGTTCATGTTAGGAAAAGATTAATATAAGTTAAAAATTGGAGCTAATTTTTCATTATATTTAAAAAAATAAACCGATCATTTATTTTGTTGAGTTTCGTTTCGTGTCAAGATAAAACTAGTACGTTTATAAATACTTCTATCGAAAACGTAAAATAAGGTTTAAAGGCAGGTCAGAGAAATTATCCGCACAAAACTAGCACGACACCAATTTTCTATTCCTTTTTTTTTTCCTTCTTTTTGGTCTTGTTTAGTTTAAAGTGGTCGGGAATGGGAAATTTCAATTTGACTTTGATTTAGAGGGGGAGTGGTTCCACATCAAAGGAAAGCAGGAAATCACGCGGCAGCTTCGCTCGTCCTTCTCTATGGTTCGGCCATAATGATAAATTAAATTAGAGATGGACCATGAAAATATCTTGGAATGTTCTGGAAGGACCCGACACCACCTCCAATTTAATGCTAGTCACACGAAATTCAGGCTGTTCTAAAAATTTATCAAATAAAATTTATCAAATCGAAGGTAGAAAATTCGATTTCATTAAATGAAAACCAATTCATAGTTTCAAATTCTGATTTTTATGTGTAATTGAAAAATTAATAAAGTTTATGTTTTGTAAGTCGAAATTGGATTCGTAAATATCGATTATTTAAAGAGCAAAAATGAGTTTTTTAACTTCGTTTTCATGACAATATGTAGCGAATTTTAAATTATCTACCATATTTCGTGAAATATTTTCATAACTATCAAATTGGAACATAACTCTAAAAGATGACATTTTTTGCGGTCCCCTCAAAGGCGAAAGGTAGTTCATAGATCAAGTATAAAGATAAAGTTTTAAGGCTCTTGGAGAAGATGTGGCTGAGGTAATATGGGTACAAAAGTTACTAGCTGAATTATAAGTATTGTCATCCGAAGTTTCAAGTATATATTGTGACAATCTCATCACCACTCATATCACAACAAATCCTTTCTTGCAAGTTCAGACTAAGCATGTCGAGATTGGTTATTATTTTGTGTGGGAGAAAGTGATAGCAGAAGAGCTACTACTAAAACTAGTCTGCTGAAGTGATCGGGTTGCAAATCATTTAATTAAAATTCTTCCCGCACATAAATTTATAGAGATGCGAGCAAAACTTACGGTACATGGCAAACAATTAGCTCTACCTTGAACATGCAAGGCTTATATACAAATTTAAATTGAATGAGAGCAAGCTCACGAAGCAAGCTGATGAACAATTCTCCACAAATCTTGTGAGAGAAGTATAGTCTCCATTTGTTAACTCCAATAGTCATAATGTTCTCCCTCAAAGATTGGGATTTGGCTGGGCGAGTAGGAAAAGAACATGTTGCTCGAAGACGTAGTCATGATCTGCTGCGCACTGATACCAAAATTTGTTGGGGTTGTTTGGAAAGCAGTACTTTATTGTATCACAAGAAGGGTTTGCAAAACTGCTACGATACAGCGAAATAATTTTGTAAATAAGGAACAAGGAAATTTGGAGAGGATATTTTGACTAACTGTAGAGCCTTTTACTTTTCCTACGACCACAATGCCTTCTTGGTCTTTCTCTTACTCTCTTACATCATTTGGAGATTGCTACTCCTTATATAGAATCCTGGAAAGATCTAAAGCAAACATTTACTCTACCCTGGTTCCTATGACATTAACTCCCTTCTAGTTTCTAGGCCATTAAAACAACCCAACTTCCAAGATCACTAAACGCACTTAATGAGATTACAAATTACAAAATGACATTTAACACCCCCTCTTAATTTGTAATCTTCAGAAACTTCTTGAACAACTCGAGCCTCTCGAAATTCTAAACCCTAAACCCTAAACCCTAAACCGAAATTCACGGCATTTGTTAGAACATTAGGGGGTTGATCTTGGGTATGAATAAACTCCATAACTATCTCCTTCTTCATCGCCATTTCTCTGATAAAGTGGTGGCGTAATTCAATGTGATTTGACCTTGCATAAAATACGGGGATTTTCGTCATAGCAATGGCTGACTGATTATCACAGAATACTGTTGTTGGATGAGCAACCTTCTGCTGTAACTCCAGCAATAACCTTCTTTACCATACTGCTTCACGAATTGCTTCATTTGCTGCAATGTATTCTGCTTCATTTGCTGCAATGTATTCTGCTTCAGCTGATGATAACGCCACAGTAGCTTGCTCCTTCGAACTCCGGGAGATGGGTTTCGTTTCAAGGCAAAAAAAATATCCTAACATACTTCTTCGATCATCAACACTTCCTGTCATTCCAGTACATCACATACTTGATCGAGGTTTAATGATTGGCCAATCCTTACGCATCAATTTTGCTTCATTAACTCTTGCTGCATGAGTGAACTTCTCAGTGAAATCAATTCCGGGCTGTTGTGAGTAACCCTTTGCTACGAGACGAACTTTATGCTTCTGTACGTTTCCATTCTCATTGAACTTTGTTTTGAACGCCCATTTCAAGCCAATTGCTTCTTTTTCTATGAGAAGGTCTACTAGGGACCAAGTATCATTCTTCTCGATACTAACATCTCTTCTTTCACTACATTTCTCCGTTTTTCTTCTTTTGTGGCCTCTTCGAAATTCTGCGGCTCAAACGTAGCAAGTGCAAAGTTAGCTTTCTCGTAAACTTCAGTTAATTTATCGATACCTCCTTGGTTGCATCGTCATAATCTTCATTCTCTGAATTTACTCTTGAGGAACTAGCTATTGTTGTATCAGTGAGATTTGAGGAAGGCACTACTACTGGTACTTATTGATAAGAAAACATTCACTAAGCCTGAGAAGACTCATTCTCCCACTTCCACGCTACATTCTCATTGAAAATAACATCTCTTGAAATAACAAGATAGTTAGTCTTTGGGTCAAACAACCGATAACCTTTAGATTCCTCGCTATAACCAATAAAGATTAGCTTCTCACTCTTCTCATCAAGCTTCTCCGTCTTCTTCGTCAAAAGAGCATATGCTACACATCCAAATACCTTCAAGTGATCAACCATGGGTTTTCTCTTATGCCATGCTTCGTAAGGCGTCTTGTTCTGAACAGCTTTCGTCGGTGATCGATTGAGAATGTAAGCCGTTGTATTCATAGCTTCGGCCCACAATGAATTCGAAAAACCCTTATTGCCTTTGAGCATACTTCGAGCCATCTCAACAATAGTCCTGTTCTTTCTCTCAGCAACCCCATTCTGCTGAGGGGAGTACTTCAGAGTAAGTTGTCGCTGCATGCCTTGCTGCTTGCAATAATCTAGAAACGTTTTGTAAATGAATTCTCCTCCACGATCTGTCCTCAAAGTTTTTATTTGATATCCACTTTGCTTCTCTGCATTGTTTTGAAACTCAAAAAAGTAGTGAAAGCCTCCGATTACTTTCAAAGAAAGTATACCCATAATACGAGTGTAATCATCAACAAATAAGACAAAAGTATCCCCTGTTACCGATCGTTGGAGTTTGGGTTGGACCACAGATGTCAACATGCACCAACTCAAAAGGGCATTAGCTCTCCAAGAGGTATTGGGAAAAGGAAGATGATGTTGCTTCCCATACACACATCATTCACAGACGCATGTTGCTGTTGGCTAGATTTTTGGAAGACCTATGACCATATTCCTCTCTCTCAATAACGTTAGCCCCTGTGATTCAAATGTCCATAATCGCAGATGCCATAACTGAGCTTCATCAACCACATCACTCTTCAATGCACCATTCAAGAACGAATCCATCTTCAGCGGAAACAAGTTATCCGCCGTCATCTTCACTACGGCGCTCATCTTCTCATTGTTTTCAACAATCTCACATTAACCATCGGCAAAGGTAACCTTATAACCTCTCTTCATCATTTGTCCCACGCTCAAGAGATTCTGAGCAATGCCTGGAGAATATAACACATCATTAATCTGCTTTTCTTCACCATTTGCTGCTCTTACAACAACGATTCTCTTTCCTTCAATCTTTATCTTTTTACTATCTCCAAGCTCTAACAGCGAGTTGTAGCTGTTGTCGATCTCCACAAATTTTTCCTTATTTCCTGTCACAAGATTGCTATAGCCACTATCCAAAAACCAAACTTCATTCACATCTTGCATTGTATTGAAACAAGAATAGGATACTTGGTTCAATTACTCTTCTTTTGAAAAATTTACCGAATTTTGAGAGACATGTTGTTGCGGCTGTTGCTGCTGTCTTTAAACTAACAATCTCGTTCTGAATGATTTGGATATCGGCATCTCTTGCACCTGAAATAGCATTCCTTTGACTCATGTCCAACTTTTCCGCAAATATAGCAACTACCTTCTGAATTTCCATATCTACTCCAGGAATGGTCTTCTCTACTGCGGAACTGGTTTGTTGTATGTCCTCTACCTCTTCCTCGAGAATGGCATCCACGTTCATGACCATAAAACACTCTGCTGTTGTTCACAACACGCTCCTTCTGCTCCGACTTCTTTTCTGGAATTTTCGTTTGAAAAGCTTGTTCGACGGGAGTTGAGTACTTACTTACTCTTCTTTCGTGCGCTTTAAGCGAACCCATTAGCTCATACATAGAAATTTCTCCCAGATTCTTCGTTTCTTCAATTACAGCAACAACATGCTCAAACTTCTACGGTAGGCTTCTCAACACGTTCCCCACAACCTTCTTGTCGGGAACTTCATCACCGCAACGCTTGATTTAATTTATGATTTCTACAACTCTCGAGAAGAAATCTTTTACCGTTTCGGAATCCTTCATGGCCATGTTATCGAAATCCATCCACAAGCCTTGAAGCTTAATGGAAATCACTTTCTCCGAGCCTTGAAATTCTTTCTTTAATACGTTCCATGCTTCTTTCGCCTTCTTGAGACCTAAAGCCTCGATAAATCGTCTTACTTACGGATTGTTGCAAGATCCGCAACGCCATCGCGTTCTTCATCGCGTTTTCTTTTGCCTTCTTTTCTTGTACTCCGGTACCTTCTTTCTCACTTGATGAGTCGTCATTTTCTTCAAATCCTTCATCAACGATTCTCCACAAATCTTGTGAGAGAATGATAGTCTCCATTTGCGAACTTCAATAATCATAATGCTCTCCATCAAAGATCGGGATTTGGCTGGGCGAGTAGGAAAAGAACATGCTACTCGAAAGCGTAGCCATGATCTGTTATGCTCTGATACCAAATTTGTTGGGGTTGTTTGGAAAGTGGTGCTTTGTTGTATCACAAAAGGGGTTTACATAACTGCTACAACACAGTGAAGTGCTTCTGGAAATAATGAACAAGGAAATTTGGAGAGGATATTTTGCCTAACTGCAGAGCCTTTTGCTTTTCTTACGACCAGAATGCCTTCTTGGTCTTTCTGTTACTCTCTTACATCATTTAGAGATTACTACTCGTTATATAGAGTCCTCGGAAAGATTCAATGCAAGCATTTACTCTACCCTAGTTTCTATGACATTAACTCCCTTCTTGTTCTAGGCCATTAACACAACCCAACTTCCAAGACCACTAAACACACTTAATGAGGTTACAAATTACAAAATGACATTTAACACGTTTGACAATTCACCATCGTCTTCCTCTTACTCCCTCCTCCTTCTTTTTTCTTCTTGCTCTCCCATTGGTAGACATTGCTCCTATTTTCTTCAAACTCTCTAAAACTCTTAAAAACTCATATTTGCCCAGTGGATGGAGAAAGGTCAATGAAGGGGAGTTACTGTGTTCATCCTTGAAGAGATTCCCGGGGACATGATCCAAGTTGTAAGTCCGGCAACCCAAACATTTTGTGTTGCCTTTTGGCTGATGAAGAGCTAGCCTTTATGGGCAGATTCAGAGTGATGATGAAAACCCTTTCTCAGGAAATTCTGAACCAGTCCGCTGATATTGTTTAACTTCAAGTGTACTGAAGAAGATGAGGAAAAACTTAGGAATAGTGATAATTACTTAGTCTGTAGAATCTACTCTCTCGAATAAATGAAGCAGCGCAGCTGTAAGGGCTTATGTGGGCACTCACTGGAAGGAAAAGTACAACTTAGCTTGTTCATAGAGGAGGTGTTTCTCCAAATTCATCTCATTTTGCAACAAGTTTTTTCGACTTTCTTTTGTATGGAATTGTCAAAAATTATTTAACATGTATCATAAATGATCAACGATTTTATGCTTACTTTCCTAGAGATCTTGGGTATAGACTGCTGCTTCTTCAATGATTTAATTTGTGAACCTCATGGTGACATCCATAAAGGAAGGAAATTGATTCCGAAAAGAGTTTAGATAATCAACTACACGAATCGGTTCATCACCGTCCTAGATAAAGAGTTTAGTTTCGGATACTAGCCGACAAGCAAAACATGAAAAGAAAAGAAAAGAAAATCTCCATCGTCTTCTCCAATCTCTCTCCTTTTGTATGTCGTCTAGCAACCACCATCCCTTTCGCAATCCATAATTTAAATCCCTTTTATAGGTAGGGCAAATATCGCGAATCACCAAATATTATAGCTAGGTTGAACTCTTGCAACAATAACGCCCAACAAATTAATCTTGGTTTTGTGCCCGCTTTAGAAATTAAGTATCGTATAGCTGCATGGTCAGTATAAACAATAACTACATATCCAATCATATGTGATCTAAACTTGTCAAAAGCAAATACAATTGCTAACATTTCTTTCTCTGTTGTGGTATAATTTACCTGCGCGGAATCTAGTGTCTTGCTAGCATAGTAGATTGCATGAAAATGCTTATCCTTTTTTGGCCCTAAGATAGCTCCTACGGCTCTGTCACTAGCAACACACATAAGTTCAAATAGGAGAGTCCAATCGTGAGCTATGATGATCGGGGCGGAGACTAACGTTCCCTTAAATTCGAAAAATGCTTTAATACACTTACCGTCAAACACAAAAGGTACATCTTTATCCAAGAGGTTGCATAACGGTTTCGTGATCTTGGAGAAGTCTTTAATAAATCGCCTATAAAATTTGACATGGCCCAAGAAGCTTCGTACACCCTATACCAACGTTGGAGGTGTTACATTCTCGATTGTCTCTATTTTAGCCTTGTCAACTTCAATACCTCTTTCAGAAATCATGTGGCCAAGAACAATACCTTCGCACACCGTGAAATGACATTTTTCCTAGTTTAAAATCAAATTTGTCTATTCGCAACGATTTAGGACAACCTCAAGGTTATCTAAACAATTTTCAAATGTCAATTCCGAATACGAAAAAATCATCCATCAATATCTCGATGGTCTTTTCAATCATATCAGAGAAGATTGTTGTCATGCACCGCTGAAAAGTGAAAGGTGCTTTACATAAACCAAATGGCATTCGGCAAAAAGCTAACATACTATAAGGGCAAGTGAACGTGGTCTTTTCCTGATCCTCTGGTGCGATTGCAATCTGGTTATAACATGAATAACCGTCAAGAAAGCAATAATAACTTTTACCTGCAAGTCGATCCAACATCTGATCAATGAAGGGAGGAGGGAAGTGGTACTTGCATGTGGTTGCATTGAGTTTCCGATAGTCCATACATTCTCTCCAGCCCGTGACTATCCTTGTTGGGATGTGTTCTTTTTCCTATTCTCAACAACAGTCATGCCTCCTTTCTTCGGCACACATTGTACTTGACTCACCCAATAACCATCCGAGATCGGATAAATAATACTCGCATCAAGCCACTTAATAATTTCTTTCCTCACCACTTCCTTCATGTGCGGGTTTAGTCTTTGTTGTAGTTCAACTGTGGGCCTTTTGTCATTATCCAATACGATTTTATGCATGCAAACTGTGGGCTTTTTGTCATTGTCTCTTGATATCTGGGATTGTCCATCCAATGGCCGTCTTATGCTCCTGGAGCACTTGTAGCAACATTTCCTCCTGTTTGTTAGTAACTGATGATGAAATGATAACTGGAAGAGTGTTTTCCTTACCCAAGTAAGAATACCTCAAATGCTCGGGCAGTGGTTTTAGTTCTAACTTTGGGGGTTCTTCAATATTTGGCTTTATTGTTGACAAAGGACGATCAAGTGGTTCCTTACGAATTAATGTATATATGCTACATCTCATTTCTCAAATTCCTTGTCATGTGGTACATTTTCATGCGGCTTTTCTTCCTCTCACTCCAACTCACAGGATTTTAGAAGCGTCTTGTAGGCGACTTCTTCAATTATGTCCACATATCTACACTCATCAACCTCGTTAGGCAGTTTCATAGCATTATAAATATTGAAGGTTACCTCCTAGTCATGAGCCCTCATCGTCAGTTCCCCCTTCTGGACATCAATTAATGTTCTCCCCGTGGCTAGGAATGGTCGTTCTAAGATGATGGGGATCTCATGATTTTCTTCGTAGTCCAAAATCACAAACTCAACTAGAAATATGAACTTGTAAACATTCACCAAAACATCCTCCACCATACCTTTATGATAAGTATAAGAACGATTGGCTAATTATAAAGAGAGTGATGTAGGACTTACCTCCCCGATATTCAATTGCTAAAAAACAGAGAACGACATTAAGTTGATACTCGCTCCTAGGCCACATAAGGCGTGTCCGAAAAAATCCTTCCCAATGTTACATGGGATGGTAAACTTACCTGGATCCTTAAGCTTAGGAGGGAGTTTCCTTTGAAAGATCGCACTACATTCTTCTGTTAAGGAGATTGTTTCATGACCACCGAGCTTTCTATTCTTCGAGAGGATGTCCTTCATGAACTTTACATAGCTCGGCATTTGCTCAAGAGCCTCCACGAATGGGATGTTAATCTGCAGCTTTTTAAAGACCTCAAGAAATTTCTTAAATTGTTGCTCGTTGGCATGTTTTCCGAGTCATTGTAGAAAAGGAATTTTTGGAACTATTAGAATAGGGTTGGTACGTACCAATGTCGCTGCATCAAGCTGTTCAGTGTTCTTATTATACTCTTCTTCACATACCTTGTTTCGTCGTCTTTCTCGACCATGTTCTTTTTCAACCTCTTATCTCTCAAATTCTTCTTCAAGTTCCTTTCCATTTCGAAGAGTGATAGCACTACAATTTTCCCGATTTTTTAGGTTGAGCTCTGTGTTGCTTGGTAATGCTCCATGCAGCCGCATGACTAATGATTCTGCGATTTGACCCATATGCATCTCCAACTGCTTGATTGAAGCTGCATGGTCTTTTAACATCAGTTCTTGCTGCTTTCGTGTCTCCTCATGTTGCTTTCGGACTTCTTCATTGCTTGCAAGTAACTGTCTCAATAAATCTTCAACACTAGATTTTGGTTCATCTATGGGTTGTCGCACTATAGTTATAAAGCCTAGTGGTTGGCTTGTCCTTGGATGGCCTGGATCTTGAGGGCCTTGATTATTTCACCAAGAGAAATTGGGGTGACTCCGCCTTCATGGATTGTACGTATTGGAGAACGGGTTGTTTCGGTTATTAACACCCACATAATTCGCCTCGTCTGATTCTTGCATTTTCATGACCTGCAAATTAGCACGAGCATTAGTAGATATTTGAGATCCGGTGCATAATGCAGCCTTTTCTTTTGTGAGATTTCCAGTTGGACGCAAAGTGTGGTTATGGTGTCAAGTTGATAATAACCTCCTAATCTTGCTGGTGTTCTTCTCTGGCCATTACTTGTCATTGCTTCGAATGATTCCAATGCATCTTCCGGTATTTTGTTCATTACTGTAACCCCAGCAGCTAAGTCTATTGTCGATTCAAGTTGCTCCGCTAAACCATCATAGAAGCTTTGAACTAGCATCCATTTAGGTATGTCGTGGTGGGGACATAACCTTTTCAACTCCTTGAATCTGTCCCATGCTTCATACATAGATTCATTGGGTAGTTGGCGAAATGAGGTGATATCAGTCCTTATTTTTACGGTCCTGCTCAATCATCCCACGAGCTGACTGATTCACCAGGCAACGAATATAACCATGATCAAGCTTTATCCCGAAGTGAGAATGGAAATAGCCTTAACTTGATTGCTTCTGCCGATACTCCATTGTAGCTTAAAGTTACACAAATTTTCAAAACATGTCAGATGCCAATGTGGATCCTCGTTTATCAAACCACCAAAATTAGAATTTTCAATCATGTCAATAATAGATGACTTAATATCAAACATGTCTGCTTTTATTTTCGGACATAGGAATCCGGCATGATTTTGCGGGGTTGGCTGCGCATATTCTCGCATTGTCCTTCTTTGCTACGGATCCTTAACAATTAGAAGATTATTTGTGTTTTTCATTGATTTCTTTTGACCTCTTCTCAATATCCAAAAAGTTCGCTCAATCTCAGGGTCAAAGATCCGCTCGTTTTCACTTCTACGGTGTCGCATAAGCTTGCGAAATGAAAATGAAAATTAGATACTAAAATTAAGCGTTTGTTAATGTCAAAAATAAAAAAGTAAATTCTGACACAATCCTCGACAACGACGCCAAAAACTTGTTCGTAGAAACGCACACGCAAGTATACGGGGCAAACAAGTAGTAAAATGATGAGAAAGAATATCGTCCCACGAAGATTATTCAGAATATTTTGTTGATTTTCAATCTAAGAAGTCTCAATTCAGTCGATGTAAAGTTTTGATTTGTTTTTAAAGATTTAATGTAAGAATGAAAATAGCAACTAAACAAAAGCAAGTATATAGTAAATCAATGGATGAAAAAACAGGACTATGAATCGCTTATCGTTCGTGAACTATCTGCACTCGCTCTTCCTCAATTCCCTCAGTTTCACATTTACTAACCACAATTCTTATAGTTCGATAGACCTCTCTCGAGTTTGTAACAATGAATTATAAATTACTCGCAAACTTATATCTCTATAGTGATGTGCAAGCAATTATAATTCTTTAATGCCAATTGTTGTCTTGGTTTCCTACCAGCGTATATCTCTATACTCTTCTAAGTTAATCTGATCTCTCAGGCTTAACCTAGGTTATATTCTCCCTCTTCTAATCTTAAATCCCTCGCTCGAGTCCACTAAAGGATAAAAAATCAAACAAATCGACGATCAACTCAATATGCAAGCATTAAACACAAGAAAATATAAGCGAACATGAAACTTCATAAATTGATTCCGAAAAGAGTTTAGACAATCAAATACACGAATCGGTTCATCACCGTCCTAGATTAAGAGTTAGTTCCGCATACTAGTCGACAAGCAAAACATGAAAAGAAAATCTCCATCGTCTTCTCCAATCTCTTCCCTCTCGCCTGTTGTATAGCAGCCACCGTCCCTTCACAATTCACAATTTAAATCCTTTTTATAGCTAGGGTAAACATCCCAAATCACCGAAGATTTTAAGAAATATTGGAAAAAGATCTTCTCGTCTTGTGTTACCACACCAGTTCCTCGTGTGGCCACACAAACCTTTTTGTCTAATTCTGTTGCGCTTGTGTTGCCACCCCTCTCGGCAACTCTACCCTCTACTTTCTTGTCGCTCCTCCTTCAAGATGTTTTCATCGACATGGATTTCGCGTCGTATCGACCTATTTTCCTACAAAGAACATCTCAAGTACGAAAATAACCAAGCAAAACGACTAAAACAAAAATAACATGCAAACTAACTACATGATCCTATATCAGGTGTCTAACACTAATTTAGGTTCGTAAATGAAACATATAACTCTAATTTCTTACATTTAACACATTGTTCTTTATTGTCAAAAGGATGCCATATAATAAGTGAAGCATCAGACACGACGTGCAAATTAAGGTAGATACCCTTCTCATCTATGTCAAAGACAAAAGTTGTTAGCTATATAGTTATCCATAAGTTGTGATATAAATTGAAAAGAAAAGAAAATGAAAATAAACTAAGGTTGGCTGATCATCTTCTTCCATTGACAATTCACCATCGTCTTCCGCTTACTCCCTCTTCCATCCTTTTTCTTCTTGCTCTTCCATTGCTCCTATTTTCTTCAAACTCTCTAAAAACTCATATTTGCCCTCTTGTCAAAGAGGATGGAGGAAGGTCAATGAAGGGGAGTTACTAAGTTCGTCCTTGAAGGTATTCCCCGTAACATGATCTAAGTAGTAAGTCCGGCAACCCAAACATTCGTGTTGCCTTTTGGCTGATGAAGCGTGCTAGCCTTTGCGAGCAGATTCAGAATGATGATGAAAACCCTTTCTCAGGAAATTCTGAACCAGTTCGCTGATATTATTTAACTTCAAGTGTACTGAAGAAGATGAGGAAAAACTTAGGGGTAGTGACGATTACTTAGTCTGTAGAGTCTACTCTCTCGAATAAAAGAAGCAACGCAGCTGTAAGGGCTGATGTAAGCGGTCACCGGAAGGAAAAGTATAGCTTAACTTGTTCATAGAGGAAGTGTTTCTCCAAATTCATCTCATTTTGCAACAAGTTTTGCCGACTTTGTTTTGTATGGAATTCTAAAAAATTATTTAACCTGTAACGTAAAAGATCAACTGGTTTGATGCTTATTTTCCTAGAGATCTTGGGTATAGACTGCTGCCTCTCGAATGATTTAATTTGTGAACCTCATGATGACATCCACAAAGGAAAGGAAAATTGTGTTTGGCTCTGCAAAAGGTTTTTAACGACTCGCGTTTCAACAAGTTTGCAGAATAAGATGCTGGAAGACTATTACCATCTCCAGCCTGTGGAAGCGCTATTGGTACTTCAAAGAATTATAACTACAAAATTCAACACAGTTGGATCTACGCCTACCTTCCTGTGATCATCAGTCGACATTCCAGCCTATGGTAAATACAGAGTGTCAACCTGCATTTGATTTTCCTGATGGGCAATCCCAATTTTGTTTACCTTTATGATTTGTTAAGTTCAAGATGGCCAAGAAGGGATCTTTGTAATCTGGTACGGGTATAAGGGAACAGTAGTACGATGTCATGTGTTAAAGTTGTTTACGAGAGAATCATTTTTTTTTACCGCTTGTCGTCTTAGTCTCATTCAGAAGGTATAACTGCCTGATGTTCTCATGCTTTAGCCTGGTAATGGCTGCAAACTTTTTGTGCAAGTTTGAAATTGATTATCTACAGGCCGTGCTTAAACTACTTAAAGGAGTGCCTCAAGCTTCAGTCCATTCGGACTGCGACTGCTTTCATGAAACACGAGCAGTGTAAACTGGATCCCATCCATCCTTGCTGCAACAAACAAATCTATCAACAACACTCCCTGAATACTAATCGTTATTCACTTAGGAACACAAGATAATATAATACAACCTTTTATCTGCTGCAGGGACCGCTGTTTCAATTGGATCTGAGCGCAAAAGGCTAACTCCAATACATACATGACAGGTGAAACTCACAAGATCAATCGCATCCCGAAATTCCAGTGGGCCCCATCGATTATACCTCTTTGGCGAGCTTTATTCTCCTTCATTAAGGATTGGAACAATTAGCGGATTCATTTGTGCCAGGTACACAATTGCCCACCTGAGAGATGGCAGAAATTCTCACATAAGCATTGGTAAAGGTGACAGAATGCATTCCTTCCTTATGGATAATCCAATTCTAATGCCCTCTAATTGCGATATGCATCATGGACAAATCTAACTGCTCTTTGGAGAAATCTAACTGCTCTTCATGTTTTGTTTCAAAAGATAGTGATTATTTCTTACATATCAGCATGGCAAGGAGATAGGAGTAATGCAGATAGATTATCTGGATAAAATCGCATAGATACATAAATCGAGTGAAAGTAATTATCTAAGAAGTAAAGTAAAAAAGTGAATGACTTACATCATCCAACAACAAACAGTTGCGGTAATAACTAAGGTCAGGTGGAACCTGCATAATAGATCAGCAGGTTCAGTGCTTTGCAAAGTACAAAAATGATGACGCAAGACTTCCACGAAGGCGACGTAGTCAGCCATCCATTATACAATACGTAAGGTTTTAGAGAAATCACAAATTGTAGTGACAGTAATCCATGCACACTGATAGCGGATACTGGAAACAAACTGGGAGAATTTTACACAGTAATAAAAGTTTGGTGTAGATAATTGATTCAGTCTAGAAACTTCGAAACCAGTAAAGATCCTTATTACAAAATCCACATGTTTCGAAATTTAGAACTTAAATGTCCTGCATTTCAAAGTTCTAGAGATATTTATTTCCTTTGGATTCAACGTTTTTCCACCTAATAAAATTTTATCCCAAATTTGGGAGTTTCTTGAATAATCCTTCTGCAGGAATTTCGTTTACCACATTGCTGAACACGGACATCACAAGTAACTTATTGTTATACTGTGCAGTAATCAACACTACATCAATTGGCATCAAACCAGATAAACTTGACATTGCTAGCTGGGAAGAACCAATTCAGCGGTAATATATGATAGATACTCCATCGGACAGTTGCGTAAGTAAAGCAATAATAAGAAGAATGTCAAGTCATATAGATTATTAAAAACAAGATTATAAGCAACAAAGAGTCATCAATGAACTTACAAATTTGTCGATGGTCCTCTGTTGCAGCAAATTCTCGTACTCAGAGATGCTATTATTCCAATCACGAGGAAGATTAGGGTTGTAACAAGGAACCCCATCTTCTGAAGGTGTTAACTTCTGAATCGCAAGTGCAAAGACAGATTAAACGAGATGTACAAATATGACACAAACAAAGAAGCTTCAATAAGAATAATACAGAAAGTAGGGGAGCAACTTTGACTAAATGATTCTAACAAGTTTTCAGACCAGACAGATCTGGGTCAGATAGCATGAAATTCTGAAGTAACCACACTGGGTTTCATGGTGCACAGAGCCTTGTCCACTAGTAAAGGGAAGAGAAAATGGAGTACAGGCATATGTCGTCGCCCTTGCTTTTGACCATATTTGTGAAATACTTGAATCCTCTGGTTACCAAAACTCGGCCTCAAAATCCAAAATAAATTTAAAAAAATAGTTAAAGAAACCTTGTAAAAACTATAATTCAATCAATCTCATCTCAGAAACCTAACTTTAAAACTGATGCACCACGTCAAGTGTACAGCAATGAAATATTTCCTCAGAATGGCTGCAAAATCTTAGAATCAGCCATTCATAACTCCAATATGACACCCAAATTGACTCCTCGACCTTTAGACTCAATTAAGAGCTCAAACCACCCGAGCTTTAAACTTCCAACCAACAAGATCCTCCAAAACGCCACAAAATCAAACTCAATCCCGCAGAATATTCATCGCCAACTACCGAAAGGATAAAAGAAACGTGAAAACTCAATCTCAAGCCTGACGCATCAAAAATCCGATTCCTCCGACATTTCCACTGAAATCAAGCCAGAGCCAAACATTATCCAATTAACAACAAAAACGAAAAGAAAAACGCGTACACAACGTTCGTCCCAACCCAAAAACTGCGTCAGTAATCTACAGAGATTCAATCGATCGGGTTTTCCAGAGCAATTCATCATCAAATACAGTAAACAGAGTCCCCATCGAATCTGAAAATTGCATAGAGGGGATGATCGAACTCACCAACAACAGAGAAGGCAAGAGAAGGAGGTACGGTGTACGACGACGGCGGAGGCGGTGGAGGACCGATTCGGCGGGAAACGGACGGCGAATGGAGCCAACAGATCGGGGAAGACGCTGCCGCGATAATATGGAAAAGGAAGAAAATCCGAGACAATACCCGGGGGGGGGGGGGGGGGGAACAGTTTCGTTGTCCGACGTCATTAACGGGTCCAGAAGGTACTCAGATTTGGGGCTCAAGAGGCCCAGGCCAATCCATTCCCTAAGGGTAGGTAATTTGAAATAATCCATTTGTTAAATTTAATATTTTAAATATTATAATTTACAATTAGTTTTTTTATTTGTTCAAGTTTTTATAGTTTTTAAACGTATTAACATATATAATACGTTTATTAAACGCGTGAAGTCTCGGATTTCCTAACGATCTTCGAAGAAGTGTTAATAGTATTTAACGTTGAGGAATCATAAAATTGAATTTAAATGTTAAGGTAATTTAACTGAAAAGGAACTAAATAAATGCACGATATGTTGTTATTATATTACTATTTCTCTCTCTCTCTGTTTTTTTTTTTTTTTTTTTACTTTCTTAAGAGCAATTCTTGCATCTATCGATTGAATTGCCAACCTTATCAAATTGACCGTAGTCAGTCTGGATAAGAGAAAAAGAAAAAAAGAGCAGCTCACTAGACACAGGAAATTTACATTCCTCATGCAGGAAACAACCACGTCTTGTCCGATATGTGACAAACACGCTCCAACTTTCGGTTCTTTCCCAAACAAAGGATTGCAAGGAAACTACGCGGCAGCGAACAACCTCGAGCATGCTGAGGATCCAAAATCGCCTGAGGAGGTGTCTTCACTCGCAGTTTGTCCAAATGTCTCGGAGGAGGTCGTACCTTATGGCGTGCTGTTTGTTCCATCGATTTGTCTTCAGAGGGCTGGGTTTAGAACCAGAAACCGTAGGCGACAATGACCCCCAACTCAACATCGAAGACCAAGGTGAATTTAGTTCATCCAGCTCGTCGTCACTTGTGAGAGCTTTGTCTATCAGGGATGATCGGCTTCTTCTCAGCTCGGACTTGCTGCCACTCTCGCCTGCAATAACTATAATGGAAGCTGCCGAGGGTGGTTGATACAGTGGACTGGGGGCTTTGAAGGGGTGATGGTTTACCAATTCTTCTCCCTCGTCCGATGCATCCTGTAGCCCGCAGTAGTGTCAATAATGAAGCCACAAAACCCCGCAATAGAAGAAATGAGCAACAAACCTCATTGTCCAGAGAATCTAGAAGAGAATCCGGAACTGGGTCAGGGCAAAACTCATCCGGCACAAAGTTATAGAGAACCCTCTTGATTAGAGACTCGCCAAACAATGGGCACACCTTTGGATGAGACAAAACACACCAAGTCAGCAACTAATATACTAGTGGATCTCAATACGATTAAGTTCGTCTCAGGTTTCACAGACCCCTTTCCGGAGAGATTTATCGAAAAGCATATCTTTTGGAAGCATCATCAGATCGCTCAACGAATTCAGGAGACGGAATAGTTTCAAGGAAATATCCTGTCTGGCGACAACATCAACACAGTCATCTTCTTCTCGTGATTCGTCTTCCTCCAAGCCAAATAGGTTCGTTAGCCAACGGGACCAATTGCCTATCTGCAATAGCTCAAATGGGGCAGTCGTCAACGAAGAGAAATTACCATTATGAAAGAGAAACATGACCTGATACTTACTGCATTTTTCAGAAGGGCACCGGCTCTGAAGCTATACCTCCCTGGTGGAATTGGGAGAACACTGGGATCGCTGATTGGATCAGACAAGGGATCCGTCGGGATCTCATCGCAAGATTCTCGGAGAATAGCATTGAACATGGCCACATCTAGCCTAGTGACTAGTTGCTCCATTACCTGGATAGTTATGCAAGTGAGCCGTGTGTTATTTGAACCTTCAACTCATTGTCACATGAAAAAGAACACGATCTTGTCCAGTCGTAATGTAGAGCATGCATACCAGCTTCGCAAGCACGGGCTGGCAACCACACTCATGGCCCCCACCTCTCACGGGACAAAGTCTTTCACAGGCGTCTTTAAAGGCTTTCTTCCAGACCTCCATCGAAACATCAACTTGGTCTAATTCATTGGTGCACTTTACTTTCCTATTGCCTTTTACAGGACCGGTTGATGCTCGCCTATCCACTGACTTCGCAGCAGACGACTGCATATGCGGGGCGAGAGACTGAAAGGGCAAGAACAAAGACCATCTTAATTTCAAAATATTCAAAACAAATCCATCAAATAAAAGATAAAATGAAGCGCAAATAACCTGCCACCATAGTGATTCGACAATCCTAGAGAAGATCCAACCTTCGACATTTTCAAGATCACACATGAATTCGTAAATACCCTGCGATTCAACGGGTTTCCCATGAGGTTTGTTTCCCTTTTTGGCGTGCAGCGCATCCACTTCTGATGACGTTTTCTCTTTTAGTATTGTTTGGCGGACAATGGCTCTTAGCATCACAGAGTTTGATAACCAATAAGTTAACCTGCATATTGCAGCACGCAACACTATGTATATGTCAGGCAAATTAAATTTATGCAATAAGTCTAGAAAAAAATGTGAAGCACACCTCGGAACATCACTCCCAGAAGCTCTAGACACAAAAATTAACCCAGAAATAATACTTCTGGCGGCATTCATTCTGCTTGTGTTGGAAGGATGACCACAGGCATGACGATAAAACCGAGAAAGGCGCCTAGCAGGAGTATAGACTTTGCTAGTAGAGCCACCATGCTCCGCAACCACGGAAAAAAGAGCAGCTTCCATTGTAGCAGCTTCGCTCAGCTCTCCTTCCAGCGATCGAATTTTGTGTTCCATCTGCTGGACTTTTGCCTCTAGAAGGTAGGATTTCTTGTCCTTAGGGTAAACTTTCTCGTCCTTCCGTCTGCTAGCATTGTAAGTTCTTGCACCCTGCGCGTATAGAAGAAGATCCTTGTCGTCTTCCCTAAGCCGATCACTCTTCACACCTTCTGAAGCGAGGGATGGTACCTCAGTGAACTTCACTGCCTTTGATCTGTCATCTGAAGGTATTCCTTTCCTTATTGAGAGACTTGGTCGCTCACTTTCCAGTGAATCAAGTCCAGTTCCATGAGAGAGCAACTCATCATGTGTGCCGTTTTCTTCCGTCGAATTGCCCCTTATGCCATGGATTGAGACGTCCCCATCTCCATTCTCCTTTGAGCGACTATTGGCAGATGCTGAAGATGCCTCACTGTGACGTAAAGCACCGTTAGCCCTCCCAGATGAGTTAGACCGAACATCGTCCTCATCCTCACTGAAGGTGCTATCTACTTCATCCAAATGTTCCTCATTGCCCAAAGTCGAAACGGATCCGCTTTCAGCAGAAGCCACGGAATTCACCCGCTGCAAGCTATTCCGTCCACCCTCATCGAACTGTTGGATCCTGACATATAGTGCAGGCTGACACGTGTTCCGGACGTTCCTCTTGCAATTAATGGAGACACTTATATCCACTGGCTCTTTGACGATGCCGTAGTCAGCCAGGTTGACAATGGCCGTACCGATCAACTGCCCTTTCGAGATACTATCTCTCCGAGGCTCGTACAAATTGAACTCCAGCAAATTCTTCACAAACACATCCGAATTCCCAGATTTAGCTGATAAGTCCCTCTGCAACCTCGCAGATAACTTAAATGCCTCATTAAACACTATCCTGCCGTCACCATTGCCACCACCAGAACCTAGAACCGGGACAATGGACTTCGTGGACCCAGAATTCCGACCACCGTCATTCTCCCAGTGGATCAACACTGACTGTAGGGAACAAAGTGAGGGAGATGGCGGCCACGGCTTAATCTCCTTAACAAGGACCGCATAATCAACCCGAACCGACGCTCCCGACCGTCCGTTCACTCTCGCTCCTGCAACCGTCGCCATTCCTCCCCCCTCCCGCCCCCCCCCCCCCCCCAACCAAATCCAAAACTCCAAAAGTCCCAAGAAGAGCAGCTACAGAGCAGAGTGATCACCGACAATCGCGATTACAACAATCAACAGACTGGATTCACAGAAGAAAGCCTAAAATCATAGGACTAGAACTAAGCCCCCATTTCACAAATCTCCGAATCAACACAAGAAACTGCACCGGGAGACAGTAAAGATGGAACCTTGAAGCATCGCAAGTGGGGGAGGGAGCAAGAGGTGGGTGAGAAGGGATTACTGGGAATGAAATCAAACTTTTCGGTTGAAGAATGGAGTTGGGTGGATCTTGTTGTTATTGTCGGTGTGGTGTGAACTTGGTGGGTGATGCCCAGTGAAAAGCAGTTCTGAAGACAGCGGGTGTGTTTTGGGTCACGGGAATTTTGTGGTAATGATTTTCAGCAGAGATCTAGCGTCGTCCGTCTGGATCCTTGTAATAAAACATTTGAGAGAGAGAGAGTTTAAGATAAGAATAAGTGGGTCCAAGGCGTTGGTTAATCCTTTCTTTTCACGTGTGCAGGATGCGTATGGGTCAATTTTGTCAGGTTACCACCACCCCCCATTTTGGGTGATACGCATGACATGACATGACCCCCACTGCCTAAATCAACCCCCAACCAACATTAACCCCCATAAATCAAAATAAGTAATTAAACACTTAACTTTCAAGCGAAAGAAAGAAACCCGCCCCCTAAAACTCTATGAAATTATTGATCTACAATTTCATAATTAATTACATCAATTATGTGTCGCGTTTAAGGCTTTCTTTTCTCGTACAACCCCCCCTCCCCCCAAGCACGCTATCATTTTCTTTATTTTTTTATTTTTTTATTTTTATTATTATAACCTTTCGTCACGCTCACTATAAATTAAGTTTACGTTTAGTCATCGGTAAGGATAAAATTTGAAAATGGTACCATAAGTTTGGTATCAAGATAAATTATTGAGTATATCGGATAAGTTTTAAATTTTAATTTTTGAAAAATCCATTACATGACATGATATAATTTCCGTATTTAATTAATTTATACATTAAATATTCTTAATTATTCTTTTAATTGACACTAGACGAAAAGTTGTTTTTGTGGTCTTTTGATTTCAATTAGCCTTCTTTTTTAATGATCAAGGATTCTTCCATGACACACGATAAATGTAATTTGCACATATCACGTTAAGGATGATGAATTGGACATGAGAAACGGCATCGACACTAGAATCAATAAGGCAGGTTTTTGGATGATTTTTTATTCACAAGTAGGTTCTAAGAATAAGGAATCGAAAATTATACGGTATATTCTAGATTTCATTTCCGATTCCTATCCCAAAAACCTGATTAACCATAGTTAGTGAGACACGAATAAACAGCTAGCCTCACAACCAAAGTGAAACCACCACACTAATGCCGTATTTTCTTTTTAATAATTGAGTTATAAGAGTCCCTGTTACGATTATTTTGCATTTGTTTTATTTGAAATCAATTTATTTAGGAAATTTTTCCAAAGCAATGAACGTAGCACATGGTTTGCCATACAAATTCGCACAAACATGTCTCAAATATGGCTCCGGGTGTATGTAAGTGTGGTCGCCAAGAACTTTAAGGAAAGAACACAAACAAGAATAATGAGAGAAAACATACTTACTTTCATTGTAAGTAAAACACATAGTATACGTACAAGGTTGACGACTAAATTCCTATTCGTGGGTTTCAAATGATTGTATGTTGTTTTCTTGATTGGAGTATAATGAAGAACAAGAGAAACAAAACGACCAAAATGCCTTTGTAGGTGTCAAGTAATTGTCTGTGTGTCTTATTTTGGCATATACTTAGCTATTTATATTAGTACTAAGACAATAACTGAAAAACACATGTGGTAATAGGAGCAACAATTGTTAACTACTAAACATGTGTAAAAATTGGGCTCCAACAACCTTATCCACTTGTAATCATTGCTTTGTCAAAGGGAACCACCACTTTTCTTTCCGATCAACTTACTATAGAAGCCCAGTCGATTGGTTTCGGTCCAATAGACTAACTTTTGTAGGCACAGTCGAGTGGCTTCTGTAAGTATAGTCGACTGGCTTCTGTAGGCATAGTCAATTGGCATTTGTAGCCAAAGTCGATTGGCATCTTGGTTGATGAGCTTTTGTAAGCAAAGTCGACAGGCTTTTGTAAACCCAGTCAACCGACTTCTGTAAATATAATCGACTGGCTTCTGTTGTACTTATCGATTGTGTTCAATTCGAATGAACTCAATAATTGACGTAATAAATTATCTTGTGTAAATAGTTTTTCTAACTAAGTGGTCTAAATCCACTTCCTTTCAAGAAGATTTCTTTAAAATTTATTTTTTTTCAATTAGCGGGATTCACTTTTTTGGGAATATGAGTCATGATATGATGTGTATGAATAATATTTATCTTCACGAACCGAACAAATACTCCTTTTCAAATTCGATAAATGTTGGTTGATCGTATATTTCATTATAGTTTCATGTTATTGGCTTTTATTTGAGTGATTTTATTCCGTCGGGACTGACGGGGCATCGGAACAACAAGAGGGCTGTATGCTCGTTACTAAACTTGTTGATGAATGTGTTCGTGGAACATGAGAGAACATTCATATTAACCCTCTGCCAGATATTGAAGATATGTCCAGGACAAACTTCGTTATTCATTAACTAACCAGTTTTGTCCCGTATTGAATAGCTAAAATCTAACCCCTCCCCCCAAAGCGAAGCATTCAAGAATCGGTATTGAAGAACTAAAACAAGCAGTCGTCCAGTTAATAAAATTGCAATTAGGTTCTGGTCATCCATGGAACGTCGAGTTCCCAACTCCTACTGGGGCGAGGCGAAGAAGGTAGCAGGAGGAGCACCGCCGATGCCTCTGTTGCCAACTCCGTTTGGGTACACCATCACGACGACATAGTGCCCGCCATTCTCTAGTCCACAGTGACCATGACAGCGTACTTCTTCCTCTCTCGCACTCTGATTCCCAACCAAAGTATATAACAAAGAGTAAGACAAAAAGGAATAAGGGCGCATGGAAAATTTGTAGTCACGCGGCTGAGGACGATGCTTACGTATTCGCACAGTAGCTTCTTTTGATGGCACAGCGGAAGCAACCTAATGATGGACCTGCTATACACGCCTCGGATGTCCATTCCCACAGCTGATGAAGATAACTTTGCCTTTGGGAACCTCACATCTGCCATCTCCCCACCTCCCCCTACTTCTCCTTCCTCACAACCTAGCAGGTGACAGGGATTTCTTCTAGCCCGGACCCCGAGGGCTTCTTTTTGGGGATTACCCTCATCTGATCGTCTTTTTCATCTACCGAAGGAAGAGCTTGTTCTTCTATATTGTCCCT
Source organism: Melastoma candidum (assembly GCA_023653495.1). Taxonomy (NCBI): domain Eukaryota; kingdom Viridiplantae; phylum Streptophyta; class Magnoliopsida; order Myrtales; family Melastomataceae; genus Melastoma; species Melastoma candidum. The sequence goes on from CM042880.1 coordinate 2,091,931, forward strand.
AGGAGGTTCTGCTTCCGTCAAGGGAGCGACATTCACCTGCGAAGATATTTTCGGATAAGAGTCAACAGGAGTGTCGTCACATTTGAATGATGTGACTTCGGTGGTTCGATCAAGAATGGTTTCACCAATGGTTGGATCAGAAGAGATTGAATAGACTTGAATAGTTGAAGAGTCGAGTAAAATTCAGATTTATTTAAAATGAATTTGAAATATATACCTCTATGTCCCGCGTAGGGTTCGCATCTTGGAGAACGTCGAAGGGGAATTGCGAACGCCAGAGGCGTCCGGGAAATGGACATCACTTTCTTCGAACTCTTTGAGAAAATGAAGGTAATGATCATCGCTGTCTATTGTATTTCCAAAATATAGACAAAAGTATATATTATTTTTAGCAGAATGACATAGAATTATCGTCAATGAAGGTCCCAGCGAATGCCAGTCATGTGGCCTCATCGAGCAATGTGGATCAGGTGAATATCGATCCAAACGAACCTTCTAGGCTTGCACTAAGATTGCTTGAAGCGCTGTGCCGCGAAGAACCGTCAAGGTCCAACTTCATGAGATCTTTTAGATCATCGACGCCATTGAAAGACATGCCAAAGCACCATTTACTCTGCTAGGCATATGTCAAAACGTCAGGAAATCGTTTTGGAGATACTGGGAAGACTGAGAGAAGGTTCTTTCGGACGATAAGCAATGGAGGGAATTTTCTTCGAAGTTGACCGATGTCCAATCTGCCCAAGACAAGATGACAGCGACTGTTATTGAACATCGACGTTTGGTAGAAGAAAACCAACGGCTGAGGGCCGAGATCACAGAACTGTCAACGAAGTTAGAGAAAGGTGAAGCTGAGGTGGCTATTCAAGAAAGAGAAATGACAACGATCCAAGTGGAAATTGGATCGATCCGCCTCCCCACATACGAGATTCAGGAGTTGGTCTTGTTCCAAAAGGCTGAAGGCGCAATAGCTCTGAAGAACAATTCTCGAATATGCTTAGTCAACTTACTGAGTGGACTCTTGCATGGTTCTGGACATTGACCAATATCGATGTTAAATCATCGATTTAAAGCCTTTTTATTTCTTTTCCTTTGTGTTGTGACTGACTCGAATGAGTAATGCATTCGACCGGTTCTTCTCAATCGAGCTTGCAGGCTCAAGTTTCCAATCGTCTCATTCAACACTCATTAAATGGACTCATGAAAATATAAATTAATTAAATGAGGTTGTTGAGATTCTCTGAAAACTGTTAAGATTTCCCGGGGACTGTTGTGATTCTTTGCAATCGACGTAACTCAATTTTTCTACCTATAAATAGCAGATTGTGGGGACCCCAACCTCTCATTTGTAAACACCTCAGCCATTATGTCCCGCCGAAGAGCCTTTCTTGATCCTCTTTTCTTTCCCTCTCATCATAGAGCCTAAGTTCACAACCTTAGACCCAATGAAAGCCTAAGTCCCCAATCTTAGGCAGAGGGTCAGCTCTGATGTTTCGGTGCTGTGAGGTGGCATAAGGTTTGCTCGGGTTGCAAACCTCAGCTCATGGTATCGAGCCTTCAGAACTTCTTCACCTCCTCAGAACACCATTCCAAATATTGCTTGCTGTGAAAGCCGCAATACTAGTGGACTTCCGAGGTAGGTTCAGGAGCAAACGAGGCAGAGACATTGAAAGCAACCCTAGCCGCGGATGCTTTCCAAGTAAGGGAGGAAGTGGGGCAGAAAGCCGGTTGCTGCGACAATCAACGTTCGTATCCCCAACGGTTCCTGCAACAATCGAAGATCGAAGATAGGACTATTTAGTTTTCGATGGAATAAAGAATTTTATGTATATCGATCCACTTGTATTTTGTTTACTTTATAGTGAATCGACTTCATCTCATCGATTAAATATTATTCGAAACATCGTCTATCCCTATTAATTGTGACCACAATTCTAGACATTGAAGTCTAATTTCTTTGGAATGTATATCCCATAAAGTCGATCGATAGAATTTCAAATGTTTCCCATTAACCTTCAAGGCATGCGGTTCACCATTTAAATATTACAAATGATAAGTGTTTTTAGGGTACACTTCGTCGATCCTAAAGGGACCGTCCCAGGTAGGAGACCATTTGTCTCGAAAATAATCTCTCTTCCCAATCGGGAGGATCATCTTTCAAACTAAGTCTCCTTTCTTGAAGGATTTGAGAACAACCCTTTTATTATAACTACGGGCAACCCTTTCCTTTTGAACCTGAATTCGATTCAAAGCTTGAAAGCGTACTGCCTCTAAGTTTTCTAATTCGATGTACATCGATTCTTCATAATCGATAGAGTTATTTTTCTGATGTGCTAAAAATCTTCTCGATTTATATCGAACCTCGATCGGGAGGATGGCGTCATGGCCATAAACTAAGTTGTATGGAGTTTGTCCGATGTTCTCGTATTTAGTGACACGCAAAGCCTAGAGTACATCCAACAACAAAGTATGCCACGATCGAGGGTTATCATCGATCATGTTTTGAACAGTGTTTTTGATGATCTTATTAGTCGATTCGGCTTTTTCATTCGATTGAGCGTAGTAAGGGGAAGAATTTGTTAAAACAAACCTAAGTTCCGCCGCAAAGTCTTTAATCAAAATGCCATTAAAAACAATTGCATTATCGATCACCACGTTTTGAGGGATGCCAAATCTATAAATAAGGCTCGATCGAAGGAACTTTATGACTTCGCTCTGGGTAACGTTCTTATAAGCCTTCGCTTCGAACCACTTTATGAAATAGTCTGTGACCACAAGGATATAAGAATCTCCATTACTCGAACTCGGTCTTATTTCATCGATAATGTCCATTGCCCACGATCATAATGGCCATGGTTTGATCACGGGATGTAGATGGATTGCGGGTGCACGTGAAATTGGTCCGTGTCTTTGACATTTTTCACATCCTTTAGCCTTATTGATGCAATCTTTCATCATGGACGGCCAAAAGAAACCATGCCTCCTATCGACCAGCACATATTCGGCCCAGCATGATGAAGACCACAAAGTCCTCGGTGTGTTTCCAGCATAATAGGGATCGCTTCATCCATATCGACACACCTTAAATGAACACCATCACTCTGTTTTCGATAAAGTACATCATCAATAACAGTATAAAATCGCGCCGACAACTTTACTTGGCGGGTTGCCCCCTTCCCAAGATAGGAGAAGAATTCCACGAATGGTTTTCTCCAATCAGTTGTCGATCTGAAAATACTAACAACGTTTACATGTGCAGATTCATCGTCTAATACAGAGTGGATGGTTTCTACTTGTCCTCCAATTTCTTGCATCAATCGATGACTTATTATGAAAGCAGAAGCGTGTTGTGCCTATTCATTTGCCACTGCATTGTCCTTCCTAAGGATATGTTCAAAATGAATTTCCTTAAAGAAAGAAGACAACTCATGGACTTTGTCTAAGTATCTCTGAAGGTGATCGAAGGTGCACATGCTTGATCCTTTTACATGATTGATAACAAGCTGTGAATCTCCTCAAACTATCACATAGGATACTTGAAGATCAACAATGGTTTGTAAAGCGATATCAGGGCCTCAAACTTGACGGAATTGTTTGTTAACATGACGTTGATTCTAGAGGCTACTTTGTGCTTATCCTTCAAAGGAGATAGAATATAAATTCCTACTCCAACACCATCGCTGGACTCAGAACCATCGAACCAAACTTCCTAAAATTCTTTAGAATTTTGAGAGCTTGTTAGTTTACAATCTGTATATTGGGCTAAAAAATCGGCCCGCACTTGTCCTTTGATCGATGCTTGGGGTCGGTATTGAAGATCAAAAAGAGACAAAACCAGGCTCCATTTACTAAGCCTTCCCGATAATACAAAGCTATCGAGCAACATTTTTAACACAGGAGCATTTGACACTACATATACCGTATTACTTCCGATATAATGTCGAACCTTCATGACAGCGTAGTATAACGAGAGGCATAGTTTTTCATTGTTAGTATACCTATATTCGACAAGAGTAAGAATCCGAGACAAGTAACAAATAACTCGTTCCTTCCGCTGGTTATCTTCCTGTACCAACATCGATCATAAGACCTTGTCACCAGCGGCGATGTACAGCGAAAATGGTCGATCTTGTTTTGGAGGAACTAAAATAGGCAGATTAATGAGGTATTTTTTAATAGCTTCAAAGGATTCCTGATGTGAATCAGTCCATTCAAAACTTCCTTGTCCTTGCAACAAGTTGGAGAATGACGTTGTTCGACCGACGGGGTTACCTATAAATCTTCTTAAATCTTCTACCTAGAAAAGCCTGGACCTGTTTCTTGATCGATGGAGGTGGAAGATCCTGAATTGCCTTAATCTTGCCCTGATCGATCTCTATGCCTCGATGGTGAACCAAAAATCCCAAAAATTGACAAGCGTGAACGCCAAAGGCACATTTCATGGGATTCAGCTTTAGTCTGTGTTTCCTCATTTGGACAAAGGCCTTTCGAAGATCATCGACATGACAATATCATCTGCTAACGATTTTACGGCAATATCATCGACTCGACCGTTGACCCAATCAATGGACTAAAGATGAGGTTCATCGCTCTTTGATAAGTTGCACCAGCATTCTTTAAACCGAATGGCATAACAACCCATTCAAAAATGCCAAAGGGACAACGAAAATCAGTTTTATGAACGTCATCCTCAATGATGAAGATCTGATTATATCCAGAATAATCATCCATAAATGACATAATCTTATGTCTAAATGTCTTGTCGAAGAGTTCATCCGCTATCGGCATCGGATATTCATCTTTTGGAATTCCTTTGTTAAGATTTCTAAAATCAATGCAAACTCGAATCTTTCCATTCTTCTTTTTTACAGGAACAATGGAAGAGAACCATTATGTGTATTGAGATGTCCTTATGTATCCGACGTCGAACAGCTTCTTTACTTCATCAAAGCCTTGCAGTCTAAGTTCAGTTGCCAACCGGCGTGGGCTTGTTTTACGAGTTTGAAATCTGGCTTAATAGGTAAAGTATGTTTGACTAATCGTCGATCCAAGCCAGGCATCTCAGTGTAATCCCATGCAAAACAATCTTTGAATTCTTTTGGAAGAGTTAATATGGATTGAAATAGATCTTTGTCAATCAATCCACTTATGAAGGTAGGACGCTAGACCTCGTCGTCACCAAGTTTACTGCTACTAAGGGATCTCGAGGCGTCATTAAAGTGCATCGATCCTCAGGAGATTCGGCAATAGGTTTATCATAATACGTTGTTTTATTCATAGTATGATGAATTACAACACCAGTCGAATCTACACATACTTTCAAGCCAGGATTCGACTCATTCTCTTCAGCACGCTGGTTGGTACTATCTACGTCCAACGAACTGGTTTCCAGACACATTTCTAGACTAACTACAGGCCTAGTTAGCCTATACACTCATAGTCACTCTAAGACAACAGCGACTACGACTTTCTGATCTTTATCAAACATCTCCAGTTTCCCGGAGGAGTCTTTCGGGCTCCAAATCAGGGTCATCACCATCAGCATCCTTCTCTTCATTGATGGAGCGAGGAGTAGTCTCTTCGTTGACAGGTTCGACATTTTCCTCCTCGATAGTAGGGAGCAATCTAGCGGCTTTTTTAATAGAGTGGAGTATTCCAGCAAGTCCCGCTTCCTTCCTAGCCTGTGTTTCGGCTTCGACAACCGGTGGCAAACGTCAGAATCCCATCTTGAAGAGGCATCGACTATAGGATGAGGAGGGCCTCCATACTTAACCAGGTATTCAAACTTTCCTGTCGATTCTCCTAGAGGTCCAACATTTAGATTCCAAAAGAGTACCTCTTCTTCAAACTCATGTCATCGACAACAATATGATATTTCCTGTATAGATCTCGACAGGGTTAAAGCAAGTATTAATAGACGAATCAGTTTTAACAACATCAACCTCAGAATCAAGCCAAAGCATAAGTTCTCGATGAAGAGTAGAAGAATCACTGCTGCTTTATGCAGCCAATCTCAACCCAAGAGTGCGATGAAAGTTGTATCGATATCGACTATAAAGAAAGCAGTATTCATCGTAGACCTCCCAACTTTCAACTTAAGTGAAAAATGCTTACACATTTCGACATAAGGCCATTGAAACCCGTTATGGCAACATCGGTGTTAGTAACATCAGCCTCATCATACCCTAAGTATTTGAGGGTGCGCAGAGGCATCACGTTGACCGTCGCACCATTATCGACAAAAACTTTCTTCAAAGAAATTTCATTGAACTCTGCCTCAATATACAGAGAATGCATTTGAGATTGCATCGAAGAAGCATGTTTGATAAACCAATTTACGGGGAAACCCGTAGGACAACGAACGACCCGAAGAGTCGAAGTTTTGAAAATACCTGGGATATATTGATCGATCAATGGTCTTGCAAACTCAGTAGGTAACATAATCACGTTACCTCTACCGGGTTGTCCGGGACATCGAACTTGATCAAATTATAATCCGAATCATCAAAGGTTTCCTCGATGTCATTATCCTCATATTCGTTCTCTTTTTCCTTAGAAGGATCATCATGACGAACATGATCATCTACTATAAATATGTTATCACGATCAATTTCTCCTCCTTCTAACGTTGCAGGATCAACGGACTTTCGTCGTTTCTCCTCTGCTCTCCTTCGACGTCTCTCTTTTCTTTTCCTACTGCTCTTAGACGGGAGCGGAGACCGTTGGTTATTCAGTTGTCTCCACTCATCATCGTTAGAACGAGAAAAGTCAAGTCGATATCGACATGATCGATAGTATTCAGGATATACCTGAACAAACTCTCCTTTGCGAGGATCGTATCCTTGTACTTGCCATTCCTCCTCTTTATGAACAAAAATAGGCATACAATATAATGGGTTAGTGTTGATCATACCTTGAACTGGATTCTATAGGATGATGTCGAACTTGTTCGCTAAAAACATGACAATCAGCTTCTGCAGGAAATTGTACGAGCACAAATTGCACAGCTGAGAGATTAATATCTTGTTCCTCATGATAGGACTGCATCGACGACATGTGTCAGCTTTCTCGAGAAACTGTGCTATAGGGGGTCCATCCCTGATGGCTTGCTCATCGAGGCGTGGAGGAGGTCACAGTCGATTCTTCACATTGCCCCTCTTGACAGTCTCCTTGAATAAGTCACTGGACTTAGGAGATGAATCCGCGTCACTGTTGACAGTCAGTGGGGCCGCTTGTGCCTCGGCACAACAAGGTGCTGCTTTTGCATTCTGAATGACATGCTCCTTATCAGGAAAGACCTTGTGAGCGTCAGGTGCGGATCCTCTCCACCTGGGGTTTCGATTGAACGCCTTCGAAGGCTCCTTGCGAGAAATCCCTATCGCAACTTTCTCCACCGGTGTCAGATCGAACCAGTCTTCTGTCTGGTGTGATTAACGGAACTTCTTGAAAGTGAAACACTTATCAGTGGTATGAGTCACATCCATATGCCACCAGCAAACTTCGTTCTTCAGCTTCGAAGCAGCCACTGGGCAAGAGACGATCCCTTTGTCGAGAAGCTCTTGAATAGTTTGTTGACCACATAAGTTTCTCTAGAAACATTGGTTTCCTGAAAAGCACGTCGAACAACATCAACCATGTTAATATCGAATGTATGTACTTCACAATCAGTAATAGGTTTTTGATCGATGGAAGATAGCTCTTTCGACTCCTTGAAACAGAGAATCTTCGACTCAATAAGATCCTGAATTAAATTTCTAAAGGTCAAGCAATCACGGGTGGCATGGGTAAAAGACCCATGCCACTTACAATAGCTTTTCTTTGTCTCCCTATCAATCTGAGGGAGTCGATGGCCAGGTTTCAATAGACCCTTGCCACTTACAATAGCTTTTCTTCTTCTCCATATCAGTCTGAGGGAGTCGATGGCCAGGTTTCAGCTTGATTCGATCTCGTTTGTGTAACTAGTCGAAGATTTCGTTAGCCTTCTCAATATCGAAAGAGTATTTTCTCTCTTCATTCGGCTTCTGAGATGCTTTCGCTTTGAAGTTTTTCTTCGACAGAGGGTCGCAAATAGTAGATTCGCCTTTGACAAACTCAGCCATATCGACCTCCACAACCGTGGTTTCGACTTGATATGTCGTATGCTCCATCGACTCTTCTCTGAGTAAATTTTCATATTTGGTGGCCCTTAAAGAGAGTTCGTAAAGATCCCTGAATTTTTCTCCTTGGAATTTCTTTCGAATTCGTATATCGAGAGCTTCCTGAGGTACACCGACAACCTCATTTTCGTTGATCGACGTATTACATCTGAGTCGAGCATTTCTGAATCGCTGCAGGAAAGTCGCTGCAAGTTCTCCAGGCTGCTGTCGCATCTTAGCCAATTCAACCAGAGAGATGGTCGAATCAAGTGCGGCGAAGGCTTGCATGAACTGCGTCTGCATGTCCTACCAATCCTGCACTAAGTTCGATGGAAGATGAATATACCAGGTAAACGCTAGTCCAGTGAGTGAATTAGGAAAGAGTCGAAGCTTCCAGTAATCGTTGTTCGATGCTTCACCAGTCTGATGAGTAATTCGAGCTATGTGCTCCATCGGCGTCATCTCATCTTCGCCAGAGAAACGAGTGAAATCAAGGATCTTGAAGCCCCTCGGATACGGACAATCTCGATCGATGAACTCAGGGTCGGGCGTCCTGTAGAGGTTGATCTTTTACCCGCGCACCGCACCTGGGACCATCTGTTCGACTACTCGAGCAATGATGTCCCTGTAGCCAATAGGATTGACAGGCATGAGATGGACTCTAGGGATTTCTCTTCCCAGATGATTCTTGTCAGGCTCTCTATCGAGGGTAGGAACCTCCCTGGGAATGTCACCGAAAAGGATTTCCCTCGGTGGTTCGCTTTCTACTTGCGGCTCACGAACAGGGTTGTCGACAGTAGATCGTGTGTAATGACTCTCACATCGACAAGGAGGAGTGCATATGCTTGCGGTCGATAATGGTCCTGAGCGTCATCATCAAGAGTGACGACATCACTGTGACGATTGAATCGATCAGGGGTCACAAAGTCACTTCGATCATCAGAGACATAGCTTGACCTAGTTGGTTCAGCCCGTCGATAATCCTGTGGTCTTGTGATCGAAACTCACCTTGCACTTTCCATCGTGAATAGCAGCTCTTCTCGCCACAGTTTCGGGAGAGTATTCAGTATCGATTCTAGCGGCCAACCCCTAAAGTTGTTTCTGCAACTCCAAGAAGTTCTCTTGATTTTTTGCCTAAATCTGCAGAAACATGTCTAGAGAGACTATTTATGGTGCGTTCGGCAAAGTGTTCGGTACAGGGGGAGTCTCTCGCTCCTGCGTCTGAACATTTTGTTGTCCAAAATTCTGGGTATTTTGTTGCCCCATATTCTAGGCAGTTTGTTGCCCGTTTCGATGGTTCCGGCCATTGTTGGCAGTCTGGTCCTGCCCGGAATTGGCCTCCGAATATCCGTGAGTATCAGCCATTCTGTTTGCCGCACTCCTGGTTGTTGGCATACCGTGCTAACACATAAAACTTCGCCCTCGGCTCCCACTGTGGTCGCCAAAAACGTGTTCGCATGGTAAAACACGTCGCAATATAACGGGGACTCAAAGTGTTGAAAAGAATGTGGTCGCCAATAAAGTAAACAAACAAAAGGAACAAAAGAGAATTCACTAAGTATCAAGAAAACAACTTACAGCCATTACATAGTGCCTAGAACAATTGCGTAAAGATAGGTTGACAATCAAGCAGCCCTTCGGGGTCATGGAATGATTGTCGTGTGTCTACAACGAATCGGGGCTGGCTTATCTATAAGACACTAACCGTAGACCCGACGCACATTTACCCCCTGGTAATTATCCTAAATCTACTACAACGACGCCACTATTGACTACTACAACGACGCCACTATCAATGCTTCGAATACACTAGCTCCGGACGTTGAAGTCCCTTGTCGATACTGAAGGCAGTCAATAGAACTCTATCTTCGATCGCGCTGTCCGTCGATCAACACTCCATCGGCTCGTTCTAGCATCGATCCTTATCCTGGCAAATACCTCTATCGATCTCAGTGTCCACCAAAGCCCATTGTTGGAGGCCCAAAATGTCGTTTACTATGTAAACAAACTTCCAGACCAATCCATGTGGAATACCGAAACACTATCGGTCCCGTCATAAGACTCTGTCTCTAACATTCATATCATCTTTTTTTTGGGGGGGGGTAAGGTAAAAATTGTATTAACTAAGCAAATAGAGAGAAAGATCTAGGGACATAACCTAAGATCAGCTTGAAATTAGCCGCTATACTACCATAACTACTAGTTGTACGTTTCACCCCATTGGCCGAGGCCTAAATAGCCTTACAAAAGCAGCCCAACCAATGCCAACATGGCTAAAGTTAAACCCCTCATGCCCATCTGTAATGGATCAAAATAAACATGTCTCATTCCCCTAACAAAATGTTTCTTCACAATGTATAGAATTATGTCACCTCGAATAAGCACAATTTAATCCATACGAATTAAATCCAAAACATTACAAGACAACGACGTTTAGTTGAACTGCATAAGTTAGCTCCCCACTTTCCGAGAGCTATTGAGGGCAATTCCAGGAAGTTCCCTTAGCTCCATTAAGCTAGGGGAAACCAGCTTAGCGCTGCCTAACTCTTCTCTAGTCGTCGTCTTGGGTTCGTAATAAGGCAAAGATTGTTTTTCCCTTGGGTTATCCAAATGTCTATCCAAAATAGCGAGGGACTAATAATAGGGTGGTTTGTCGGGTGTGGTCATTATTGTTTACACAGTAAAGCCATTTTGGGCTTCAATAATAGCAAGGCCCCATCATTGTGATGTTAGATGCGGTCAAAGGAGCACTCGGTCAAAGTTTGAGGACGTCGAAACAGGGAACGTCGAAGTAGGATGTGTCGATGTACGGACGAGGCAAAGTTCCATCAAAACCCTATCGAAGGAAGTAGCATTCGAAGGAAGAGTCCTAGTTGAGATTTCAAGACTTAGCCAATTTTCGATAGGAACTTCATCGGGACTTGGTTGAAGTAGATAGTATGTAGTTAGTTTAAATAAAACATGTGCAAAATGTGTCTAGCAGTTATGTTAGCGGTTTTATTAGCGATTTTTGTCTAAATAGGATTAATTGTTAATATAAATACGCAGTCAGTTATTTGTAATAACAACACGACAATCATTCAAAGAACCCAAAGGGCTGCTTGGTTGTCTCATTACACTCTGTTTTCCAGAAATTGAAAAAGTAAATGTTTGCATTCGTGTTCTTTTGTTCTTGTTCTTTGCATTACTGGCTGTTTAAAGTTTTGGCAACCACATTTCTTTAATTCTATGTTAGTCCCCATTATATCGCGACGTGTTTCGTTCGCAAACACATTTTTGGTGACCACAGTGGGAGAAGGATCGAGGTAATCGTAATTCACCTTTCGCTGGGTGAACATCGATGGTTGGAAGAAGGGGCCGACGATTACCGCTGGGGGAGCTTGTTTAACAAATGTTGCCTCGCCATTGGCCACGTCTGTTGTCAAGCCCAAGGGATGCAAAAGATCCTAATGCTCGGAAATAGCCTTTGAAGCATAGTACGTCGCCGCCAGCAAGAGTGTTGTTGATGGGAACGCGAGACATGGCGGTTTTTAGGATTTCGGGAGTTTCCTTGGCTTGAGAAAGAATTATGAGGAAGATGGAACATACGCTCTCTGGAAAAGGTGGGCGAAATTAAACCCCCTGCAGTTGAAACGACTCTTCGAAAAGGCAACACGTGTCGCACGAGGGAGGCTAAATGTTTACATAGTAAAGCCATTTTAAATGCGGTCGAAGGAGCACTTGGTCGAAGTTCAAGGACGTCAAAGCAGGATATGTCGAACTACGAACGAGGCGAGGTTCGATCAAAACCCTGTAAAAGGAAGAGTCCTAGTTGAGGTTTCAAGACTTAGCCAATTTTCAATGGAAACTTCATCAGGGCTTGGACGAAGTAGATAATGTGGAGTTAGTTTAAATAAAACATGTGCAAAATGTATCTCACAGTTATGTTAGCGATTTTATTAGCAGTTATTGTCCATAGATGATTAAATGTTAGTATAAATATGCGATCAGTCATTTGTAACAACAAGAAACAATCATTCAAACTTTGAAGGGAACAACCTTGGTAGATATCACTTGTTTCTTGCTATTTTTGAAAGTTGGCTTTCCCCCAGTTCTACTTACCGGTCTTCCCATTTCCTTGGATGGATTAGGTATTGGAAGGTCTCCTACACCAACTCCAATGAAAATTAGCTTCATATCGTTTGCTCTTGTAGTTAATTCCTCAAAAGATTGAGGCTTGATTCCTTATAGAATATAGACGATCCTCCAAAGCATTCCTTGAACACATACCTATCAATGTAATTTCTGACAGGCGATCCCTACAATTCAGGCTAAGGTTTTTCCATCATTGTACATAATCAACAATAGGCTCGACTTCTCATTGGCGAGTGTTATTAAGCTCGATCATGTTCACCACATGTCGTGCGATATAAAAGCTGTTCAAAAATTCTCGCTTTCAACTATCAATACTTCCTGGTTTGATATCGATGTACTAGTCAAAGGCATTCCCTTTCAAGGAGCGAACAAACTACATAACACCGACATTGTTGCAAGTCTAAACAAAATGTGCTACATGTTGCCTTGAGTTCCCCTTCCCCCAAGTTGTTGGTATTACGAGGGTTGATAACCAATTGGCATGCTTAAACTTTCAACTCCTCGATTGTATGGCTTATAGTACGCCGGAGATGTTGCAAATTTTCTCTCAAACTCGTCCTTTAGGGCCTCTTTTATTAGTTCTTTCATTGCTCTAGTTGAGAGTAAAGCATCAACAGAAGTAGGTCTGACCTTTGGTGAATCATCCATAGTCTACACATGCTTGGCTTTGTCCTTACGTACGTGAGAACCTCCTTCATCAGATTTTTCTTATAATTTTGTTCTGGAGCTTGCTTATAACATGATTGAGTTGTTGATCATTATTCTTCATGAATTTCATTTTACTTCTACTACTTCGGCGAGAGATGCAACTTGATATTCCAATGATGGGGCACAAATCAAGCATGCCTAGCCTTATTCACTGTTTATAATTGGGTTGGGCCTAGTAGTTTACTTTAATGGGCTAAACCATCCCTAATATATATATTATTATTTATGAATTGTGCTACAATATATTATAACCAATAAAATATGATTGGACTTAGATTAACAAAAGCCCAAGAATATATAAGGCCTAGAATATATTAATTTTGTACTAAAACATAAGTGCAAAATATTCTATAACATATCGAATTATATAATATATAATTTAAATCGAATGAAATTATTTTGACATTAATAAAACTTAAATGTCTTCAGACTTTATGGTGTGACAAGCTAATATGCCCTCCTTCCCCAGTCCAGGTTAGCATGTCATAGCTAGGGCACGATCTTTCCTCTATTCCCCAACAACAAATCCAATTTTGTGTAGAAGGATAGTTCATCACCTTCTTCTAGGCAGCCCAATGCATATCTTTCCCAACTATGGTCCTGAAAAAAAGATCCTTAATTGTTGAATCAGGTGGGATTTGCAATTCAACTCTCCGGGCTTATGTGAATGCAGAGGAAAGTGGTATACCACATTTTGCCATACATATTATGCTAAAAGAAAATGCGGTTGTCATCCCTATTTTCTACGACAACAAACTCAATATCATCCTTCTAAGATTAAGTATCATTCCCCAAATCCAGGCACAGGAAGTTGGGGTCTTGGCCGACCAAAAAGTTCTCCCCTTTAACAAGTCACAGTTCCTCAAGATGCCCAACCAAAGTCATTTGGCGAATCTAATACGGTATCACACATGCTTGAGGAGAGCTACCATATTCCATTTAAGGGGCCTTCTCAAACCCAGACCCCCAACCCTCAAAGGGCTTGCAGACATACTCCCAACATACATTGGGTTGCCTAAAGCATTGACTATCACTTTCCCATAAGAAGTTGGACATAATTTTATCAATTTCGCCGCAAATCTCTATTGGGATCAAGACTTAGTATGCTTGAATTGAGAAATGAAAAAAATCGCACCAATTGGACCCGACCTGTGTATGATAGCAGCTTTTAGGCCGGTCATATTCTGTTACTAAGGGAATTCCAATATAGTGTGTATTAGGGGTACATTTAGTCGCTTACTCTTGATTTTACTAATTTCGACCCGGACCATGAAGAGCATTTACCGAGAGTCTTCAAGAGGCAGCCCAATTGAGTCAACAATAGCATTTATGAGTAAAATTACTTCATCGGCATAACTCAAGTGAGTAAGCTTCGTTAGGTTGCCTCTTACTGTGAAACTTAACAGGGTTGAGGCATTTCACAATATTGCTGACATGAATTCCATAGCCATGATGAATAAATAAGATGAGATATGTCTTCTTGGCGCAGACCCCCCGCCGCGCTGATTGGGAAAAAAAAACGTCTAGTCTAATGATGCAAACTAAGAATAAAGTCGAAGTTACGATCAAAGAAAACTCAAAAAAAGTTTCCAATTCAGAGACTACAAAGCCCTGATCCGTTCAGATCATCTTAACCGTTTTATTACGAGCCACGTCGGCCCCTGACTGACTGACGAGACTGGGAGGGAAGGAGTGGAGAGTGTCAGCGCGCGAAATCTCCCTCCACTTTCGCTCCCTTTGTTTCTGTTGCCGCCTCAGTTCACTTGCTTCCGCCTTCGATCGATTGTCGGCGAGAAGGTTTGTTTGTTGGTTTGTGCGGTGCTGCCTGGCTAGGGTTTTGTCCTCGTTCTGTGCTCTCTCTTTCGGCTAAAGCCGGGCGCTCCGTCAGTTGTCGGATTTGGTGTTTCACTGGATTACGGGCGCGATTGCCGGTGGTTGTGTGTGTGTGTGTGGGGGAGGGTGCGGGTCGTGGATTGTTGTTTCTCCTTCTCTTTCCTCGGCGGGATGGGCGATTCGATTCGGGTGTGGGGTCTTCAATTAGGGTTTATTTTGCTTTAGGAATTTGATGTGGTTGACGATGAGGGAAAACATTCGAGGTGTTCTTGTTGGTTTTCTTTTGATTTTGTTGTCCTTGGCAGTGCTGGAGACTGTTAAATTTTGGTCCATTTAGGTCTTAAAAGGGTTATAATTTCCTGCCGAAGGGAAACAAAACAATGGCTTTGAGGACTTGAGTCGATTCACCGGTTTATTAGTTGTGTTTGGGGCCTTCTGAGTTCTTTTATGTGCGCATTGCTTGTACTTCTTGTTGATCATGCAGTAACTTATTGTAGATTAAAATCAGGTGTTGTTTTAGGTTTATTAGGATTTTGGGCTTTAGCGGAAGGCAAAATAGAGGAGTCGGTTCTGGAGTTTGGATCTGATGTCCAGAGTGATGGTGGAAACCAATATATTGCCTGGGGAGTACTACAGGAATTCCTTTATTGCACATGGTGAGTCTGATAGTTCCGGTAGTTCACCATGAGAAAATGAGGGAGATTATTTCATTTCGGAGGATTCTAGTGTGCCCATGAGAAAATGCATTGAGTCAAATTCTGTCAGACGGGTTGGATTCTATGTTCCCTGGGAAGTAGTTTTGGGTATTTTGGCATTGGCGAGGAAAGGCTTTATACACCAACCAAGGATAGAACTGGAGTAGATCCAAGTGCTACGGAAGAAGCTTATTTTGGACAAGAATAGTCACAGCAATTTGCCAATGGGTAAGCTGGTCAATGCTGCTCGAACATCAATTCTAGCAACACCTGCTCGAGAGATGAACAAGGGGCTTCGTTGTGCTAAAAATCTGGGAAGTTTTCCTTGCATATCAGGTGATCCCCTGTTAAAATGGCTAATTAACCATCAATATGGATGGGTCTTCAGTAAGCCAGTTGATGTAAGTCTCTAAATATCTGGATTATTTTGATGTTATTAAACATCCAATGGATATGGGAACAATAAAAAAATAGATTATATTCTGGTTCCTACTCAACCCTTCTGGAATTTTTCTCGGAGGTCAAGATTACCTTTTCCAACTCAATGACCTATAATCCACCTGGAAACCATGCTTATATAATGGCTAACATTGTCACTAAATTGTTTTTAGCTGAGATGGAAGAACATTAAAAGGAAACTTTGGGTTAACGAGTCCCTTCCTTCACCTGCCAAATCAGGCTTGGTCAAAGATTTGGAGGTTTCCCAGTCTATCATTGCACCCAAGAAAAGGAAGGACAGAATGAAGTTAGTACAACCAGCCTTCCAAGCGGATGATGGCAGCTGAGGAGAAGCAGAAGTCTGGCCTGGAGTTGGAGACTTTGCTTGGAGAAATTCCTAAACATATTGTTGATTTTTTTAGGAAGAATTGTTCTAATGGAAAGGAGTTGTGAGAGGAAGAAATCGAGATTGATATTGACGGTCTCTGTGATGACGTCCTCTTCAGTTTGAAGAGGCTACTCGATGAGTATCACTAGGAAAAGCATAGAACGAAGCATATAATGAAGCAACTGGAATAGAGGCAAATTTTTGTTTCCTTTATCTGCGAGAATTGACGAGGACAATTTCCATATGCAATCAATTAATTTGGTTTCTTTTGCTCTCTTCTCACTTCTACAGATGTTGAATGACTCCGAGTTCAGTAATTCATGCATGCAACCACGTAAAGGTTGTTTATTTGATCTAGATCTTTTTGGTCATTTATTTTTTATGCAGACGTGGACTTCTATGTAAATGTTAACTTTGCCTTTGATCAATCTGCCACTTAAAGTAATGAGTATGAGGATGAAGATGTTGATATTGGAAGGAATGAACCTCCTGTATCGACCAACAATTTCACCAGGAAGGATAGAGTCCCAGAAACCAGTAAATGGATGAATTCAGGGAGATCTAGCGGTTGGCAACCAATGATATTCTTTTTCATCCGAATTCTTTATTTTATCTCATCTATTAGAATGTTTTTGTTTATTATGAAAATGGGCCTTTTCACTTACGAAATTCTTATTTTTCACTCCATTACATTCATTTCCCTTCGTTTCATTCTTTTTCAAACAAGCCTCTGAGTCTACTCTTTCATTCAGGTCATGTTATATGTGACTTTCTAGGGATTAGAGAAATCACTTTCTTTCACCCCGAAAATGCCCTCGTTACCTTGAGCCCAGCTAAAAAATATATTAACCTCCATAATTTGCCTCATGTGATGAAGTTGAATTCCTTTAATTGGTCCAGGTGGTACCAATTTGAACATAATTCTTTGTCTGCTTTAGAAGATAGTTATATTGGGGTGTTCTGTCGAGGGAATACTATATGTAATTAAAGCCTCGGGCATCATGGCAGCCTGGAATATTTTTCAAATTATGGGCCCTTTCATATTTTGCTTAGTTACCAATTAATAACAAAGACACAAATCAGGATGTTTCGCATTAAATGTTGGATCTATGAAAATCCTTCATGATGATGATTTAGCATTGCATTCTCTAAAACGAAATGTCCTTTTATTTCATTCAAATAGTTCGTTTGTTTGGAGATTAAGGGAGGGTGGAATGGAATCAAAATGCCATTCTACTTACTCCATTCTTCAATCCCAGCACATTCTTATTCATTTATTGAGACTTATCCTTATTCATCTATTTTGAGCCATTGTATAAAAATTTAGTGTCTTCACTTGAGTTCTCAAAATAATATCAATATTCTTGTCCGTATTTTTCTAAACAAAGCTCCTTGGTTTGATATTGAGTGATGCATTGGCTTTGACCTTTTAGCTTATGCAACAACATATCTAATATCTAATGTTTGTTGGTGTACTTTCTGGAGCATTGAGTCATCATAGTTATTTTTATCCCTTTCCTTGAGTCTAGAAAAAAATTACATTATGGGGTTTGTGTGTTGGATTCTGAGGGAGTCAATATATTGTCTTTTGTTATTCTTCCTTTGTATTTTGTATTTTCACCGGTGACATATGTATATGTTAAATAATCACTTTTAGGGGATGTTACCTGCATAGAGGAGGTTATTATGGCATAATTATGTTGCATATAGAAAAACGGTCATATGTCGAAGCGTATATAGCATGGAACGTTCGCTCTATTCATTGCAGTTGAAATGGGAATTTGTCTGCTCATGAACATATTTTTGAAATGCTTGACAGGTTCAGGCCATAATGGTCATTCTAGAGAACTCAGAATGCTAAAGCCTCAAGCCCTACATACACGCCCAAGGTGGAAACTTGCTTTTAAGATGCGCCTCTCTTATGTTTGCTGCCATATCATTTGATGTCTTCATCTTTCTACATCTGTATGTGGTGCTTTAACAGGTGCAAAGTCTTTTACTTTTCAGGCTAGGGAAGTTGTGGAAGGTATTATAGCAAAAAGGGAAAAGACGAATGAGCCCTTTGGCACAAATCGTAAGTAATTTTGAGAACCTTTTGTGGTTCCAGTCCTTGTTGCTTGTTGGTTAGTGAAACTACTTCAGCGACTGGTGAGGATTTTACAAATGATGTCTTTTGGAGAGCGGTTGTAAATTTTGGTATTCATCATTGATGCATAGCTTATGCAAACAAGGCCTTCTATTTTATTGAAAGCTTTTTGGTTTTCAAAGTTCTGTCTTGAACGAGAATATCAGTTGAATATAACAGTTACCTGAGATGGTCTGACGGACGTTCAAATTTAAGTTGCTTGAACTTTCTTTTGGTTCCAAAACCTAATTCAGCTAATAACGTTGCTGAGCCACCCACTCATAACTAGAATATTTTCTGAGAATAATTTTCTTGCCTTGTTAATGTTCGACTAATATTGAGAAGCTTGTTCTCACAGACTCTGTCAGTGAGTTGAATCAAGTAGAACATGTTTCCGTTTGGAATTGGACAATGGCCATAACAGTAAGTCTATGTCGGAAGGAAACTATCAGGCTTTGCAGATGCTAGGACAGAGGTTATATGTTATGCTCGAACATAACAGGGGAAAGTGCAGATGGGCTTGTACAGAACATCAAGCCTCTTGAGACATTAGCCTAATTGAGTAAATAGCCCATAACAGTGAGATGGCACTATGTGTAATTAAATGGAGAAAATGGTTAGCGGGATGTGTGTGGACGTACAGTTACACAGTGAGAGAGAGAGTGTGATAGAAAGCTGGGGTTTTTCCCTTATAACAGAAAGGGGAATGCAATTAATGGAAGAACTTTTTCCTTTCCACAGAGTAATGAGAGGATGGAGGAAGGTGAAGGTTGGAAGATGATGTCTCCGATGATGGATTGCTTCTTGAGTTTCTTCCCTTAATATGCATGGTATCAAAGCGTTATGCGCAAGGATGGAGGGAAGAAGCTTGGATGTTGCTGCGGCGGAGAGCTCGCAATCACCCAACTACAATCACGCCACAGAAAAACAGGTAGCGTCAATCGTGACACCTGAAACGGATAAAGGAAACTACAGTACCTGGTGTTCATCCTTTGAATTAGCGTTGTCCATCAGGAATTAGGTGGGTTTTACAGATGGCAGTATTGTAAAGTTGGGGTTAGATGATCCCATGTATCCAGCTCGGCGAAGGTGCAACAACCTTGTGAAATCTTGGATTTAACGTTCTATCTCAGTCCCAATAGCCTCAACCATTTTCTACTTGGATTCGGCCAAGGATCTATGGGAGGAACTAAAGGAGTGTTATGGTGAGCCTGATGATACAAAAATTTGTGACCTACAGCAAAGGTATTATTGAATGGAACAAGGCACTAGGACTGTTTCTGGTTATTACAATGTATTGGATATGGTCTTCAAATTTCTGTACAAACGTTTGCTGAACAACAGCAAACCCACTGTCATTTGAGGTACATATCAGGTCAGATCCTTCTTGTTCTGTTTCATATCCAATTGAACCTTATCTTACCTATCAAAGACTTTCAAAGCCTTTCAATGCCTTTGTTCTATCCCTTGAAACACATTATGAATCTCATAGTTACAACCAAGCTAAGAATCTACCCTATTGGGAACAAGCTATGGCTGTTGAATTGCAGGCACTAGAGGACAACAAGACTTTGGAAGTGGTTAACAAACGTCCCATAAGTTGCAAGTGGGTTTATAAAGTGAAATTGCATGCAAATGGAGAGGTAGAGCGATGTAAAGCCAGATTGGTTGCCAAAGGATACACTCAATGTGAAGGGCTTGATTATCAAGACACTTTTAGTCCTGTCGCGAAACAAACTTGGGAGAGAACTTTTATTGCTTTGGCAGCCATTAAAGGATGGATTTTGCGTTAATTCGACATCCATAATGCTTTTCTTAATGGTGATTTACATGAGAAAGTTTATATGGAGATTCCCCCGGGTGCTGCAATTTAGGGGGAGTGTGCAGATGATCAGAGGTTGATGTGTCGTCTAAAGAAGTTTTTATATGGACTCAAACAAGCTTCGAGACAATGGAATTGTAAGTTGATTGAATGCTTGTTAGCTTATTAATTCGACCAGTCAAAGGAAGATTACTCGTTGTTCACAAGAGAGGAAGGAGGTGAGTTTCTGGTTGTGCTGGTATACGTTGATGATATGGTTGAGGCAGGATCTAGCGTACAGACCATATCTGATCTACATGATCACTGGAATCTGCATTTTAAGGTTAGGGACTTGGGAGATATAAAGCTTTTTCTTAGATTAGAGATAATGAGATCCAGGAGAGGAATTTTATCTCAGAGGGGTATACCTTGCAACTGTTAGAAGACAAGGAAAATTGACAGCAATGCCAAGTTCAGTGCTAATGGTTCCTAACACTAAGCTAAGTGCAGAAGGCGAAACTTCACAGGTTGATCCAAGCGTATACAGGCAAACAATTGGGAGATTGATATACTTTGGGTGACAAGGCATGACATAGCATTTGTTGTCCATACGTTAGCTCAGTTTATGGAAAAGCCCAAGACAGAGCACTGACATGCTGCGTGTTATGTACTCAGATACCTCATGGGAACGCCTGTCAAGGGAATTCTTTTTTCCAGCAGCCCAGGTTTGCATCTGCAGGGTTATGCGGATAGCGCAATTGGGGAGGTTGTATTGATACGAGGAGGTCGATCACAGGGTTTTGTGTCTTCATTGGTGACTCCTTGATCAGTTGGAAGGCTAAAAAGCAAGAAATGGTTTCTAGAAGTTCGTCTGAAGCTGAACACAAAGATCTATTGCAGCAACGACAGCTGAAATGGTCTGGTTATTGGCACTTTTGAAGGTTTTTACTCATCTTCGGCCACACCGGTGTCACTTTATTGTGATAACAGGTCCGCAATACACCTTACCAAAAATCCAATGTTCTACGAAAGGACAGAACACTTGGAAATTGATTTGCACTTCGTGAGGGAGAGAGTTGCAGACAGTGTGGTGGATGTGAAGCATGTTCGAACATAATTTCAACTTGCAGACCGGTTTACTAAGGCATTACATCCGAGAAGGTTCCAATTCTTATTGGACAAGACGGAACTGTGCAATATTTACGACTCCCATCTTGAGGGGGAGTGTGAGCGAGCAACCAAGATAATTCGGCAGTGCAGTAGTAGTAGTAGCAGAGTGCGTTGGAGACGGGAATAAAGACGATGAATTGAAGAAATCTGGAGTGGATCTGCATTTATGTCCCAAGGAGAGGAAGGGACCTAACTACAGATGGGCTTGTACAGAACATCTAGCCTCTTGAGACATTAGCCTAGTTGAGTAAATAGCCCATAAGAGTGAGATGGCATTATGTGTAATTAAATGGAGGAAGTGGTTAGCGGGGTGTGTGTGGACGTATAACTACACAGTGAGAGAGAGTGTGTGATAGAGAGGCTGGGGTTTTTCCCTTATAATAGAAAGGGGAATGTAATTAGTGGAAAAGAACCTTTTCCTTTTTACAGAGTGAATGAGAGGATGGTGGAAGATGAAGGTTGGAAGTTGATTGCTCCGATGATGGGTTGCTTCTTGAGTTTCTTCCGTTAACTTACAAGCGGAAGCCAAAGTCCAAGCCGAGGTAAAACGTAAGAGAGGGTTGGAGAGGGAAGCCGCTCGGTGGGCCTTGCTTCAGGTGAGATTGTATATTTTTGCCGAATAATTTTGGCGAAGCAGCTATATGTACTGAATGTGAACTGCTGTAATTGTTGTAGATGGAGAAGACAGTCGAGATAGACAAGGGTTCTAGTTTCCTCTGGGACTTGGAAATGCTGAAGGCTGTCGTAGCACGGGATGAGAATTTACCGAGCTGGGCAGACGAGACCAAATCTGATCAGTCACTGGAGGGTTCTGGCAGCTTCAAGCTCGGGGTCTCCAACCCCTTAGAGCAGCTCGGCCTGTTCATGGAAAGCATACTAAGAAGAGGAGTCGCCTGAGGAAGAGGGAGACATCTGACAAGTAATTTATTTATTTTTTAATTATTTTTTTTTTTTTACCCCGAATGGGGAAGAATGGCTCTTGATTGGGTGTTGCGTCTTGTTAACATGAGGCCCCATTTGTTAAGAGGAAACGAGGTCAGTTTTCTGTAAAAATAAAAAACAAAATTTTAAAGAAAAATAATGTTTTTTACAATGTTTTATGTTAACAAAATGGGGCCTTTAGCCTCCCAAATGGAAATGAAAAGGGGAGAAAATTAATAAATTTTATTTATTTTACGTGGGTTAGGATAGGGAGGGGAGAAAATAAATAAATGAATAAATAATAACATGAATTGAACTAGTTTACCTTAATTTTTGGCATTGACATCGGGCGAGGAGTGATAAAACATAATTTGAGATTTTAACAAGATCTAAATTTACTCCTCCCCAAAAGAAAACCCTACCACAACACCGAAAAGTCTCCCTCCCCCCTTCACAAATAAAAGGAAAAAGAAAAAGACGATCGGGAGTTGGTTGGTTGGGGGGGGGGAGGGGGGCACCAAATTCAATCGACAACAATGGAATGGATCCTCCTCTTCCTCCCTGCTTTCCTCTCCGTCTACGCCCTCTCCCGCCGCTTCCTCTTCCGGTCATGGAGTCCCGATTCCCGCGGGGAAGCTTCCTCCTGCGCCATGTCCCTCTCCCACGGCACCCCCGCCGTCCTGCTCGCCACCAGATCCCTCCTCCTCTCTCCAGGGACCCGCTCCTTCTGCTCCCCCAACTCCTCCCCCGACGATCTCGTCCTAGAGTTCAGCATCGCCTACTTCCTGTCCGACCTCGTCCATCTGATCGTGTTCGCTCCCTCCGACGTCCTCTTCATCGCCCACCACCTCGCAACCCTCTTCGTCTTCCTCACTTGCAGGTGCCCTCTCTCTCTCTCTCTCTCTCTCTCTCTCTATCTCTCTCTCTCTCTCTCTCTAGTTTTAATTTCCCATTTCTATTTCCTTTTTCATTTTGTTCTGTTTCACTCCCGTCCATTTGTTGCATTTTTTTATTGGTTATTAGAAATGGAAAATCATGAGCTTCTTTGGGGAGAGAAGGGTAATTAACTCCCGGGGTTTTGTTAGTTGTGGGCGGAAGGGTTTCATAAATGTAAGACGGACGGACGGACGAGGGAAGAAAGAACGAATGATTGATTGGAGTTAGATTAGACAGTGGTGGTAGTAGTGGACACTGATTTTTACTTACTCCCCCCCTCCCCCCTTGCCTCTGTCTTTGTTTTGTCCTTGTCTTGTCAGTCCCATCCCAACCCAAATCAGCATACCCCGTAAAATATTTAAAAAACAAAAACATTTATTTTCCTTTAAAAATTAGTAAATTTTAATTATAACTATTGTTATTGTTTTATTTAAATTTTTCATGGGAAATTATTCTAACCCTAAAGTGACCACAGTTATTATTTATAATTTATACGAACGGTCGTCTTTTATTATTTCCTTGGTATTATTTTTTTAATTAATTGATAACAAAGTTGCCCAGGAGATGTTTTGAGACTCTTAGACTCTACTTAAAATGCTCTACTAGTGTATATTTGTTACTGTTAGAGGAAAATAATTGAATAAAATAAATTCTCAAATGCCTATGTATTAAATAATCATCCAATCTATTATTAGTATATATACATTTCGATTTTTTTATTCAAAAGAGACTCCCAATAAGACCAAAGAAAAAGAAGGAAAGGAAAAGGGTGAACTTGTGAGGTTAGGGTGGATTAAGATTAGATGGTAAAGTAAAATAAAATGAAGAAGAGCTTTTGAAAATTCATCAATTTCTTGTAAGATCCAGAAGGGGGAGGGGTTGGTTGACCCCGACATTTGACCAAAATGCTATTTTACTTGTTCAAGGTACTTGGCTCATCACGGGGCATACGAACTCCTGGTCCTGCTCGTGATGGCAGAGGTAACCAGCGTGCCGCAGAATGCGTGGACCCTCGCGAGGATCCGCAGGTCCGAGTCGACGTCCGCGAACAAGGTATACGCTCGGCTGTGCCTCCCGTTCTACACGTTCTACTCGATCGTGAGAGGGATACTGGCACCCATCTTCGTTTTCAAGATGGGGGCGTTTTACATGGGGGGAGGATGCGGGGGGGTGATATCCCGGTGGGTTTGGATGCCGTGGTTGGTGGTGATCGGGGGGGCCATCGGAGTCAGCATCTTGTGGGTCTACAACAACTGGGTCGAGTATGTTAGGGGAAGTGGTCGGAAGAAGAGGTCAGAGAAAGAGAATTGAAGTCCAAAGGTGTTAAAAACAGAGAGTCTCTCTCTCTCTCTCTCGTCTCCTCCTCCTCCTCTTTTATTTAATTAATTCCTCCTAGCTGAAACTGTGAAAAAATTTTATTTTAATATATTTTATTTAGTGGAGGCGAAAAGACAAGAGCAGTTGTTATTTGGAATGATGTGATTGTAACATATGAAAAACAGCGTCGATGAACGACTCCAACATAACAAAAGGGTGGAAAGTACACCAAAGCCAACAAGGAAAAAGGAAAAAGGGCAAGTCAGTCCCAGCCCCCCCTTCTTGCAGTGAACCACATTTTATTACTCACTCTCTCTTCCTCTCTTATGAAATTTGTGAATTTTATATGTGATTCTAGTTTTGCCCAAAGAAGCTGAAGGTGTGGAATTTGTCAATGATGAGCTTGAGTGACCCGATGGGGGACAATATCACCAACATCAACCCAGCCGTTATGCAAACCTGTGGACATTTGATTTTTTTTTTGTTTCTTTGGTGTGTCAGGTGATGGATGATCCATGTTGTACTTGTACAATTAAATAAAAAAGAAATAGTAGAATGTATTTGTAAGTTACCCAGTTGATGATCCATGATTGGCTGAACCTTTTGGGCTTCTTGATGGCCAGCCATATAATGCAAGGAAGCTTCCACCACCCAAAATCAACCCATCGTTGGTGTAAGCCACATCACATATATATATAGACAGACAACTAAAATTTGAGAGAAAGAGGGAATTGTTTTACAAAGTAAGTGGTGGGGGCAAATGCAAATCCTCCAAAGAACCCAAGCAGTAATCCAAAGTATGGGAAGCATATCGCCAAAAACATGGTTGCCGCTAGTTATATATATATATAAAAATAGTAATATTAGGGTTAGGGAACAGCAAATTATATGATAAATAAAATAATTAAAAAAAAGGGGTAGGAAAATAGAAAGACTCACCCACGTATAAATTACGGGTAACGAAACGGAGGGTGCGTGTTGGCCTGAACCCAAGCTTTGTAACCATCACCGTCTCGATCATGTCGAACACCGGCATCGCGAACAGCTTCCCTCAATCCAGAAATACATTACACACGTTGTTTCTTCCCTTTTGCTTATTACAAAGATAGTTTTAACTCATTCCTTTGATTTGTTTTAAGTAAGCTGCTTACCTGGTAGCTGCCGATGACGTGGATCACGACGAACATGTTTGCTATCACGATGAGCCACACCGGCTTCTTTAGCGACACCAGGATGTTGTCATCCACGTTGTCCCCAAACACCCAATACCCGATTATCGCCACCGGGAAGTAACACAGCCCCACTATCACGTACGCCACCACCACCCCCTTCCACATCGGCCCCTTTGACGGCTTCTCTGGGGTCGACGGGATGGTCGCTTGGATCTCCAGCACTATGTTGTGCCCTGCGTACGCGAACGCCACGTCCCCCAGCGCACTCAGGAACCGGAACACCTTCCCGGGTTTCTCGCTGTGGTATGTGACCACGTCGTGGCTCGTAACCCAATGGTGTACCGAGGCGATCCACGCGATCATGGAGTACCTGCAATGGCCTTGGTCAGGAAACACAGACCCCGATTGTTTTATACCGCGACCTCGGCGATGAAACTCAAGAGGTTGGTGAGTCTCGGGATTTACGACAGGGACATGACGGCGGCCGCGAGGGATATGCCGGAGATGGAGTTGAAATTGGGGAGATGGGCGAGGACAAAATGGACCGAGGCGAAAATCATGATGAAGTAAGACAGGCCCATCTTCCTTGTGTGTTTATCCTCGGTGAGGAGATCGTGGATCTTCTTGAGGGACTTTCCCCCAGTGACCATGTAGACGATGTCCACGCCGACCTCACAGATGAGCTGCTGCGGGACCACAATATAGAGCCCAAGCTTCTCCCCGAAGGCATGCTGCCCGAGCTCGTGGTACCTGTCGAACCGCTTCCCGGGCACCGTCTCGTGCATCTCGACCATCTGCCACAGTGTGTACAGTGTGATCACCCACGACATGATCAGGATGGTCACACCCGGTCCCCTGCGTCCCTCCCCACAAACTCAAAACTCAGGACGAGTTGAACAAAGACAGAGCAAAAAAAAAATCAGAGGAAACCGTTCGCATGATCTCAAGGAACGCTACCATCCAAGCTCAGACATGGCATAAGGGAGGCTGAGCACACCGGCGCCAACCATGGCCGTAACATTGTGGAAGGCAGAATACCACCACTTTGCGTTACGGGATGACGTGATCGGGAGCCAGTCATCGATCTCCTTCTGTCGTGCCGTCCGCTCATCCATCTACCACGTCCACAAAGAACATCACGGTGCAGAAACCGGAAACCATAAAAAAAGAAGGAAATGGATGGCACACACTGGTACCAGTAAACAGGCCGCAGCCTACACGCGAACTCTTTACCTTGGTAGGGGCAACTTCAAAGGTGGCCGCGGCAGCATTGGCATTGGGGACGGGGCTACTCATGGCGACCAGAGACTTGGAAACCACAAGAAGGTTTCAGGATTCCGATGAGAATAGGTTGGGGAAACGGAAATGGATTTATATAAATTAGTTGGGCCAAGTGATTAGGGAAGGGGGAGGGATAGGAATTAAGTGACAAAATCACCCGCGATGAATCCCATGTTTTAGAAAGAATAATAACTTAACTACGATATGGATTCAAACCAAACGAAAGACACGTGTATTTTCCAACCTGGAAATTATTTTATATCTTCTAAAATTAACCTCGACGAAGATTACTATAAACCGCGGGGGTATTCTTTTTCTCTTTCATTTTTGGTTATTTGTAAGACTTAGTGTCATCATTGGAATGCTTCTCAGTTTTCTAGACCCCGACACTGTATATTTCATATAACATACGACGGTTAGCTAAAAACGTAACATAAACAAACAATGCAAAAAGACTTGGTTTTCTGTTTTGTTCTTTGTTCTTATATCAAAGAAATGTTAATTAGGTAAAAACTATTTATTTTATTTTACTCTTTCAAGTAATAAAAAATCAAACCCTGACCTTGTAATTATAATATGACAAATCCTTAAAGCTGTATACATCGCCCGAAATGTCACTCCACAATCATCAACCCTTGTTATTCCTGGCGCTTATTGAAAACCGATAAGAAGCACCAAACGTCCGCATCCGGACGACAATGTTAGAGACCTTGTCCCTTTGGTCAGCCGCAACAAGGAGAAAGGGAAAGGAAAATATATGCCACGACACGGTAGCCGAACAACGCCGGAATGCCGATGGTCAGTGTCGAGCGGCATGGCACGGCCCTTGTATAACAACTCACAGGAGGTGCGGTGGTATCTCTGTGAAATGTCGTCCGAGGAAGCAAAACATCTGTTTAAAATGAAAAAGGGAGGCAAAAGAAGGCAAGGCATATGAGGCTGGTCGTGTCGAGTCAAATTACACAAAAAATTGTGCAGCTAAGGAGGAATATCCATCAATTAGTAACATATTCTCTTTTGTTTTATTTATTTCTTCCCGATGCCAAATGTTTCATATTTTATATCCTACGAGAACCTCCATATTTAGTTGTTGGCTTCCTATCTAATGTTGGCATTGGCTAGCCTGCCTATATCAAGTTAAAAAGTAATTGACCGCAAAGTAAACTATAATTAATACAACTTATTTGCGTAAATTACGACCAAATCAAAGTCCTCCATTTTCACAAGTTTCTTAAACTAACACATCCAAAAGACACGGACTTCACTAATGGTTCTTTTTCCTCCTGCCTCGTCGAAACCGCTCGGACAGCGAGGCATTGCACGTGAGATTGATCCCAGCCCCCCTCGAAGGGGACTCAAGCTAGCCAACCTACCATACATTAGTTATTCTCGATACTACGAAAAAGGGGGGTGTGTGTGTGTGTAGAGAAGCTCCGTCGTAATGCCATGGCGAGCCTTGAATCCGGCATGTTTGAAGAACCTGTGTCTTATTTATGATAAATGTTTAAGCGATAAAAGTTAGCTTTCTAAAGTTCATCTCAAAATTTTCTGTTAATTCATCATTTTTTTTTCTTTTGTTGATTCAACAATTATTCTGTTTCACTGATAAGGAAGTATCACTAAATACATGTAAAAGTAATTCTTTTTTAAAATAAAAATAAAAAGAAATATTACTCGCAAGTTGTGAAGTTCCATCCGAGCTATATATTATCAATGAAACATTGGTAAACGGATAAGAACAAATCAGACCTCGTCAGATAAACTCGATGACAAATCTCCTTGATAAATCAGACCCCTTAAAGAAAAGGTTTTACCATGCCGTACTTAGTCCCTTTGGGCACAGTTGGATGTTGATAACGCTATTGCGTGATCATTCTCACACATGGTAAATCTTAAACGTGTACATCTCGCGATACAAATGAGTTGTGGTCAGTGCAGTCTTTCTAGGCAACGCAAACGGATAAACCTTGGGGAATTATACTCCTCCGGGTGAGGAACGAGACGGAGTTGCTCTCGCTGGAGAGGCACGAAGCAATGTGGGAAGAAGAAACAAAGACCAATTTTTTTATCGCCATGTGAAGATGTAGCCAGTTTTCGGATAGTTTTTGGAAGTGAAGGAAAAATGAAAATATGGGGGAACAAAGAAAAGGAGGCGAGGCATGACGCACGTTTTAGGCTGGTAACTTTGTAACTTTGTCGATTGTCCGACATTGTCTCTATCTGTATACATTATTCTCTAAACAAGCATTGATCACAACAGCTTCTGGTATGAATGTTACATAAGGAAGAGGTGGGTTCAGCAAAGTTGTATTGTTGAGTCTGTCTTATTTCCTTCCAAATCTCAATAACTTATTGGTTCTTGTGGCACTTGTTTCTCCACAGTTTCCATGATGTACCATGATCTTCTAGGCGAATATCGTAGTCTAAGCGGTGAATACGAGCCATAATAAGTGAAAATCAGTCGATCCTGATCATTCATAGATATGGTGTAGAATTTTTAAAGCATGAAACATAGGATCGACTTTTCTTTAAAACTCTCCTTAGACGGCGTGTCATTTCACCTATCCTCAACCGTTATCATTTCTAGCATCCTCTGATGCTTTTTTGCCTTCCAAAACACTCATGGTGTATTTGGTTTAAGGAATAGAGGGATGAATGGAATTGGTATCAATGCTACTTATTTTCCTCTTTTCATCTCCTTTTACTTCATTTATTTGCTTTTCGTTCCACTCTTTGCTTACTTTTGAAGAGGGAGGAACTGAATGAGCATGCACTTGCTAATGAATGGAATGCCTATACCATATTTAAGTAATTTCCTTCCTAATTTCTATAGCTTTTTCTCCCTTCATGTTACATTTCGGAATTCGTTCCGGAAACAAAACGTCCTATAATTAATTTTAGCCAGATCGACCTTCTTATTCCACAGCTCAATTAGATAAATGGATAATTCTATATATTGTTTATCCAACTCCTATATATATATATATATACCCACTCTAAAAGAATTAGTTAAAAAGAAGTTGAACTTGGGGTTAGACCAAAGTAGAGAGGAATATTTTCTTTTACTATTGTTTAGGGTTTAGGACATTGAAGTAAAGTGGAAAAAGAAATGTATAAATTATGATAAGTGAAGTTTGATTAAGATGATTCAATCTCGTCGATTGAAGAAGACTGTCAAATTCAGTTTGCAAGTTACAAGCCAAGCCAAGCCAAGCCAAACACCATTAGCACAACATACACACGTTCTTAATTCGAACCAACCCAAAGATTGAAGTTGATTTAATTTAAGCCACGGAAGGGATGGTGAGGTTGAACGTCTGGTCGTTATGTTTCCGGCTCGTTGGCTTCCTAGCCAGCAGGCTCGAACCGCCAAAGCAAAAGTACCTACGCCGGAACGATGCCCGCCTCGTCTGCAAGCTGGGCGTGTCGTCCTCGAATGATTCGGGGTCAGGAGGCGGCATTGCCGATCTGAAGGCGTCATGGCCGACAAGAATTTCCTCTGGCTTGTCAATGGAGAGAAGCGACGAGATTGACGTCCTCGAGAACGAGCTCGAGTGGGTGTGGCGAGGGAGATTCAAGAGCGGCATGCCCTGAACAAGACCCTGCCGCAGTTTCTTCCGGCTCGACGGGCTCGTAGCGTTGGTTCTGACGGAGAGCGTCCGCTTGTTGTGGGTACAAATCGAGGAAGGGTTGTCTGAAAATCTTTGCCGGAGAGGGACCGGAACCGGCATGTCCTCCTTCGACTTCTTACGCTTGTGTGGCCACAACAGAACTTTCCTGAGCTGCTGCGCTGTGCTGGTTGCGGAGGTTCCAGGCTTCTTGCCTATAATGGATGGCTCATTCTCAGCGGCCGAGTCGAACGAGGAAGGTAATTTCCCAACATTGGCTAGTAAATTAGGATCTAGCGCGTTCTCGATCCCGGTATGTAAGAAAATCTCGCTGTCGGCGATCTTGAACGAGGTTCCAGGACTGCTTGTGTTACCCCGCATCTTCAATTGGGAAGCGATCACCTGTCTCGTGAAGTCCCCAGCCCCGAATACTGCCCCGGCTGAAATCAACCGTCTGATCAGGATATCTGATGATGCAGAAGAGGGCCTCCGTTTGATCAGATCGAGGGGGGTCATCTCATCTCTGTCGCGAAGGTTGACATTGATTCCTCGTACAGTCATCAAAAGTTGGATGAGTTCGAGATGGACATTCCCGACGATTGCAACATGGAGTGCCGTTCGTCCACGATCGTTCTGCACATTCACAATTTCCTCAACATTGATGATGTGACCTTGTATCAGTTGCCGCATAAGCTCCATCTGCCGGTCCAACCTTTTGAAAGCGGGAGCTTCAAAACCAGACACCGCCATATGCAGCAAGGTTTCCCCAGTGTTGTTTCTCCGGAGGATGGATTGTGGAGAAGCAGTCACAAGTGCTTTTACCACTGCCAACTGACCTTTGTAAGCGGCGGTGTGCAGTGCAGTGTTGCCCTGGTTGTCAACGCCATCGATCATGCCAAAGGATCCCACCAGGTACTTCACAACCTGCATCGAAATTTGTCAATCAATTCCCAATCTGACGTAAAAATTGAGTCGATCCTCAAGTAATTGCGTCGAACATCACCTCGACTTGTCCTTTGCTCGCAGCAGCATGCAAGATGGACGATCCGACCACATCTCGATATGCCCAGACATCATCAGAACAGCAACCATCACCTAGTATCTCCTTCAGCATTTCCAAGTTCCCACCCCTAGCGGCCGCGTGAGCGGCCCTGTTCATCACTTCCCAACGGTAAGCCATGGGGATTTCACCAATGTGCTCCTCCAGCTCCCCGCCTTTACCTGTTGTGAGCCTTGGCGACGCCGCAAAGTCAAGGATCATCCTGAACACCTCACTGCTCTTGCTCCTGGCAGAGGCATATAGCACGTCGGTCACGCCATACTCCCCCTCGCCAAAGACGAGCAACGAGTCCCTCTCGAGGAGCTCCCGTACGAAGCCCAAGTCCCCCGCCGATGCGGCGGTGTACAGCAGCCACCCGCCATACCCTGCCTTAAGGAGGGAGTTCTTCCCCTTCTTCGTCTCGCACTCAATAAAAAGCTCCCTAGCAACCTGGGCGCGACACATGGCAACGTCATGGAAGTTAACATCATCGTCCTCATCCCAGACAGTCTCAAGCCGTCGGATTCGGCGGAGGGATGTGAGCTTGATGAGGTGGTTGTTGTCTATCTTAAGGAGCTCACGGACAAGGTCATAGTGCCCGTTTGCAGCCGCCCAATCTATAGGGGAGGCGTACCACCACTGGTCCCCTGTGCTCTCCCACCGGAGAGGGAAGTATATCGGCACCATCAAGCTCCCCGATGACGACGACAACAACAACAACGCCGCCTACGCCTGCCAAGGAGTGATTGGAAATGTATGGCTGAAGGTGGTTATGCTCTGCTGTTGTTTATTGGCAGCGAAAGATGTCCATAAAACTAAAAGCTCACAAAATTAGTTGAAATAAAACGGCTTCGCATTCAACACAATTACGGAGTCGTGACCTCAAAAGTAGAAACCTTTAATTAAGGTTGTCCGAGTGAGAAACAAAAAAAAGCATCTTGTTGGTCATAGAAGTAGTAGGAGGCACTGGAGGCCTAAAAAGGAAACAGTAATAACTAATTAATACCTAAAAAAGCAAAGAGGGCCATGTGAGGAACAAAGAACAAAACAAACCATCATTATATCCTTCTTTTACAAAGAGACACCCCAACAATAAGCGCCATCTAACGGTAGATCACGCGGGAAACCGAATGAGTAAAATCCAAAGGCAGGCCGAGTCCGAAATCACGGAGATGAATCATCCCAAGGCTAAATAAAATGTTCTAGGTGAA
Organism: Melastoma candidum; assembly: GCA_023653495.1. Taxonomy (NCBI): domain Eukaryota; kingdom Viridiplantae; phylum Streptophyta; class Magnoliopsida; order Myrtales; family Melastomataceae; genus Melastoma; species Melastoma candidum. The sequence goes on from CM042880.1 coordinate 2,124,840, forward strand.
AATCTTAATACGGACACAGATTATTCCAACTTTTCTGCTTTACAGATAAGTCCTCTCATCATGTCCACCACCAGCCCTCCATCAGACACTAAACTCATGATCACCACATCACAGGCAAAGGGACCAGAACTACGAGAAAGACGATCACACAACCAGAACAAGGACCAAGGAAATAATTCTGGACAGAGTTTCTCAGTTGCTTTATACATGTTTCTGTTCATACCATGATTCCAAGCACAATGGTATGTCCTTCAGACCAGGTTAAGGCAGGAATTCTCAACAAAAACAGCTTCAAATAAGCGCACATGCTTTTAAAAGTCTACTCCCCCACCAATTTCAGGCAAGGAACAAAGTTAACCCAACAACATCCATAAAGTGCTGGTCGCCTGGGAAAATAAAATCATAACCAAAGGCAGGAAACGTTTTTGTCGTCTACTGAGGACAAGCCATGCAAGTCATTTTGTACATATGAGGTTGGCTTCTGATCAGATAAAAAAAAGGAGAACAAACTTCAACCACAAGAGCAAAAGCCCTCTATTATGCTATGAACGTGATCATTCCCAATCCTTGTTTATATGATGCCCTACCACAGTGCAAGTTGGACAGTGGAGACAAGGTAAGGTGGTTTGCACTAGAAAAAGTGAATTATGTGATAGGGGGCCATTACCTGAATTTGGGACCCAGATGCCAAAGGAGGACATCAGCTTTCTTAAAGTCAAGAACTTGAGGGGGAGACAAACTGATAGGCATGCACCAAACAAAGATTATAAACACCAATCTAACTGTCAGTAGGAAGGAAAATTTCAGATTCTGAAGCCCTCTCCTTGAACTCTAGTTTGGTTGCATGATAAGCAAGCAAGCAAGCAGTTGGCAACATGTTGCACAAGGAGTGTATCCCAGATTTGGTCTTCACATTCGAGTGTCGGTAGAAGAATGAAGAAAGAAAATATGGTCCCAGAAATCAGTGACATCTCCATTAACAAAAATATAGCAAACCTAACTTATTCAAAGTTTGGACAGTAGAAAATCATAGATGGCAGAAAAACACAATTTTGGTCACTTAAGAAGCTTTCCCTCATGTCTATTGTCTCTTTCCATCAATTCTGATGGAAACCATAAGAAAATGGATTGCAGTCCGTGATGTCTTTGCCTTACTAATGCTTGGCCTTGTTGGAATTGTTCTCCTTGATGCTCGCTCGGTTATCAAGCTTAACAAAGCGCTTAAGATCTTCATAAGGAAGTGTCTCAATGTCCTTCCTCCTAAGTTCACTCAGAGCAGGACGCTTATCAAGCAGATGCCATAGCCAATCCGGGTACTCTGCGTCTTGCAAAATTTTTGGATCAGAGCCTTCTTTGAGAATGTTTGCGCCAACCACAGTACTGGCTTTCACTTCATTGCTCAGGATCGATGCTTTCGGGGCATCAGCAGCTCCACCACCTTTACCCCCTTTCTTGGCCTTGCTGCCACCAACGGCATAAGTTCGCCGAATGATCAAATTAATCCCCTGATCACCAGAAATGCTTCTTGATATTCTAAAATAACTCATTGCCATGTTATTCCTGCATGACCAACGTCCATCGATGAAGGGATATACATTACAAAGACTTGAGAGCAGAAAAAGAAAATCAATCGCAGAAGATACAGAACACCATTAATGTTTCACATGTGTTCCTACTAAGCACGGAGTACGGACCATTGTCAGCGAGAGCCCAGCTTACACCTACGCATGCATATAACAGAATCGCTTACATGAAGCTTAACGGTCATGTGATCAGCGATCAATCTCGAAGCCTTTCAATATGCAACTACACCAAAATCCTTCTAAAAACTAGAAAACCGCGGGAATCACTCAGATATACCCGAAATGCACACCGAGATCAATTCTCGACCATTCAAGAGGATCTCTCGGCCTACAAACTCGGTCATTCAGTCGAACAGTTGGTGGGCAAAAGCTCGAAACCCTTAGATACTCAACATAACAAAAAGGTAAGCCGCGAAGAGCACAAAGGAGACCCTAACGACCTTTCGCCGCTAGGAGCAGTTCCGTGGGCCGGGCGTTAAATCGTCGTCGTTGTTGTCTTCACCGCCGCCGCCGCCGCTACCCGCCTTTGGGCGATTCGTTGGAGGAGACGGACGAAGTTCGGGGGAGGCCGTCTGGCGTGTGACGTGTCGACCAGAATTGGCCCAATTCATTTAACTAATTTACGAGCCCATTGGGCCACTATATTTATGGCCTCAGCATAATTCCTCCCTTCGGCAGCCCTTGCGCGTACCAAAACCCTAACGCCCTACCAAAACCTCCCCAGAAGGTTACCAAAGAAGAGGCAGGAGAAAACCGTGAAGTATGGGGAGCAGCCAGGCGGCAGTTTCGTTCCTAACCAACGTTGCGAGAGCGGCGTTCGGCCTCGGCGCGGCGGCCACCGCCCTCAACGCGTCCCTGTATACCGTTGACGGTGGGCAGCGGGCGGTGATCTTTGACCGGCTGCGGGGAGTTATGGAGGAGACTGTCAGCGAGGGGACTCACTTCCTCGTTCCGTGGCTGCAGAAGCCGTTCATCTTTGACATTAGGACTCGGCCGCATACGTTCTCCTCCGTCTCCGGGACTAAGGATCTCCAGATGGTTAACCTGACTCTGCGTGTGCTGGCGAGGCCCGAGGTTAGGGTTCTGCGATTGAAGTCTCTTTGCTGGAGTCCTTGATTCATTTGGTTTTCTGTGGTGTTTTTGCCGAGGGCTTAGAGTTTTAGTTTTATATGATTTAATGTTTTCTCTTCCTTCTAGTTGTGATTTGGATCAGCAGGTGTTGGCTTTAGTGACCTCCTAAATCTTATTTATTAGTGTTCCTGGAGAACGTTGTGTTTCTGTTCCAGATATGATGAATGGCCAGAGAGGTGATAGGCGGTGTTAATAATATTTACATATTGAAAGTTTTAATCGATTTATTCAGTTCTTTTTACTTACGAATATGTAGTACAATAGCGGATAAAGGGTTAAATGATTGGATTGGGTCGAGAAGGCTTGTGAGATGCTCGTAGTATAGAAGAGATGCTGTATAGTAGACAAAATTTCATGCACGTCAAAGCAGTTCGAATGGTCAAAAAATGCCACTCTTGGCTTAACTGACTCTACCTTGGCTTCAACTGACTCTACCTTGAGGATAATATGTTTATGTTTGAAAAAAGAGAAATACTATTGTATATGAGATGGATTTCTTCTGTCTTTTATTCTTTGTTATTGTTCTCTCTGTTGTGTTTGTCTATTTTTTGCCCCTTTTCATCAACCATGTGATGTTTGCTATGAATTTGTGGAGATTTTGTTTGGTAAGTAATTGTTTCTGCAGCTGCATTTTCTTAGCATGAGCCAATTTGTCGGGAAGTGGTCTGGCATTAAATGTGATCTTTACTTGAGTGGCAGTTTCTCTGATATTTTCTCTATTTTTTCATTCACTTAACTAGAACTAGAACTTTACTTGATGCAGAATTTATCATTTTCTGTTGTTTCGTCATTAAATCGCTGTATATTGTTTTCACTTTGGGATGGTATTTGTTGCACTGGCACAGGATCATATTGAACCGTTTCTGTTCAAGTAATGTGATGGTGCTATCGAATGTTGAACTTTAAATGAGCCTGAGAATGAATGGTATTTGGAGAATGAAATTTATATATTATGAAAATTTTCAGGTTTCTCGCCTTCCATACATTTTCAGACACCTCGGTCTTGAATATGATGATAAGGTCCTTCCTTCAATTGGTAATGAAGTTTTAAAAGCTGTTGTGGCCCAATTCAATGCTGATCAGCTTCTCACGGAGCGGCCTCATGTATCTGCACTTGTTAGAGAGAGCCTGATACGTCGTGCCAGGGAATTTAACATTATCCTCGATGATGTTGCGATTACCCACCTGTCTTACGGTGTGGAGTTCTCAAGAGCCGTTGAGCAGAAGCAAGTTGCACAGCAAGAGGCAGAGCGATCCAAGTTCGTAGTGATGAAGGCCGATCAGGAGAGGAGGGCTGCAATTATTAGGGCAGAAGGAGAAAGTGAGGCCGCTAAGCTTATCTCGGATGCGACTGCAGCTGCTGGACTGGGGTTGATCGAGCTGAGGAGGATCGAAGCTGCAAGGGAGATCGCTGGTACGCTCGCAAGGAACCCAAATGTCGCTTACTTGCCAAGCGGGCAGCAGGCGCTTTTGGCTCTCAATCCTGCCATGCTTGGTGGCCGCTAAATGGGTAGATTTGCGCCCGTACTCTTCTTCATATTCGGTGTGTCACAGGTCTGCTGGCCCGGCGGCCATCTGCTAAAGATGTCGGGGGTAATAACTGTTTTGGGACGATTGCAGAGTCCAAGATGTTGTCAAAAAGAGTTTCCTTTTTTGTGAAAAGTGAACAGGTGTTCGATTGTCTCATTTATCAAATAACGTTCCGTTCCATTGGTAAAAAATTTCTTGCTCGTAGGAAGGTTTGAATTTAAAATCAGAAAGAAGCTGGTCTCTATATTTACATGTCAAACTGTAAAGACGGTGTGTCGGATAACTCCGATGTCATTCCAGGAGACAGTTTCCATTGAATGCCATGCCTGGCCATCTCATTACAGGAAGCCTGCTTAGTCTCGAAGCTTTTACCTTTCCGACAAACGGGACCCCTTTTCTAGAGTTCTGTATGGAAATACAATTAGTTTTAAAAAAAATTTGCGAAATACGGTCCGAGTTTCGTAAAATATGATTTTGAAAATTCGTCCTTTGAAAACCCGTGCCTTGTTAGAATTAATTCACTTAAAAACTACTTACTACAAACCCCTGTTTCATTCAACAACCAAACAATTCAACGGATGCAGTTGCGTGATTTGAGAAAATCATTCTCCTTAATATGAATCAGTGTACCTGAAAATCTTATATTAGTTGAGTTCCGAGAGTTTAACTCACACAAAGGTCAAAGTTATAGTGGATATACCTAAATTCTCTCATGCCTTTAATCGGAGCTCCCGGGGTCAAATTGGAACCAACTTCGAAGTAAGGTGTGCAGTAATCGGCTTCCAGGTGCGTTACTTGCAAGATGGGCATGCCCTCTCCGACTTCATTGTTCTCCTCGTCAAATGTGGGGTCCTCATATGCCAGTGGCATGTCCTCATCTTCATTCCCTTGTTCCTCGTTCTCCTCTTCGGCCATGTGAGGATCATCTTTGTCCATTGGTTGTCCATCCTGTGACGGCATGAACTCAATCGCAGGTTGATCTCTCAGCCCGTCGGTGCGACCATACAATCGTATCGGTGCATACTCCATCATCATCTCCATTGTTTCCTCGGCAAGAGACACGATGTCTGGCTGGGTGGAGCGAAGCTTAATCTTTCGAAAATTCCTCATCTACAACACAAATAAATACGACACAACTGAGTATCGGTTATAGTAGGATAATATCATGGAAAATGTAAACGACTTACCATAGCTCCTAACATAGAGCCGGTGTGCGAGATATATTGCTTGCTTTGCCTCGCATACCATCTGGAGTATTTCAAGCGAGACTCCCAAACAAGCGGCACCACCTTATTGATGAGATCTTGCCAAAGCTAGACAAACTCTCAGTGGATCTCTCTCCAGTTGTTCATGTTCTTTCCGCGCAAATCAATACGAGGGAGAGCTTTGCTGGTGTCGTACTGATCGGGTACAAGCTGCTGATCGCCGAACTGACGAATAATTCTGTCCGGGTAATGCCACTCCACAATATAAAAGCAACTAAGAGGCACTCGAGCCCGCCAACAAGTCTCTTTTGATCGACAATAATATGGAAGCATGGCTATTAATTCTTCTGGGTAAGGATATCAAATCACCTGAATATTTCAATGTGCATGTGTGAGGAAGATACGATATGATGAAATTGCTTTATTGAATTGTAAAGGTTACCTGATCCATGCTTTACCTATCGAAGGCCTCTCTGTATGAGGAAAAGACATGCGTAGTCACAGTCCGCACATGCTTCGCAACGCCCCAGCGGTAGCTCAAAGGCATATCCTCGACAAATGGGCTCCGACGTCTAAGCGGCGCTATATGTGGGAATCTATATCATGCCCAAATCTGTAACAAGATCAAGGGGCCCTCTATCTATGAAGCCTTATGGTGAGCCGCCTTACGCAAACTCCTATAAAGCCATACACTACCCCAGCTATACTGTCCAACCCTCTCAAAGTCGGCAAGCAGAGGCAACCAAAAGAGGTGTACTAAACTATTGGACTTCGTGGTGAATAACATCACACCAATCAACTACTAGATGTATGCCCTAGTGTGCATCCGAACGACCTCCTCAGGGGCGTCTATAGGAATCTCAGATAAATTCACAACCAACCAACTAAGTCTAATATGACCAGACCTGATATTATCGCCTCTAGGTACTCTACCCAACAACTCAAGACACACTATCTCTGTCGACATCGATGTGTCTCCTATCACTACGTCCCCATCTACGGGCTGAATGGCCACATCCTGTAGGGTTAATGTCATCCCACCGTGCATCATATAGAATGTATGCGTCTTCGGCCTCCAGCATTCTGTCAGAGCTGTAATAAGAGCCCAGTCCAAGGAAATGAAGGGAAGCTTCGCTACTCCGTAGAATCCTGCCCGATGGAAGTAAACATCCATCCTCTGATCGCAAGCAACTCCCTTGAGTGATTTCTCAAATCGACGGCAAGTTAGAACGTTGTTTTGTAGAGAAAACACGAATTAGTAAACAAGGTACAGATATAGGTAAGATAATATAATGAATTGAAATTAAAAAAATTGATATACCAGACTATATCTTGCTTCTCATATAGCCATCGACCGATGCTCTCCTTGAGCATGAAGAACACATAAAATCAAGTTATGTATAACAACAACAATTCATTACGTATATGGGATGACCACAACATTTGAACATTCAATAAGCACTTACAAAGATTTCTACTCGGACAACAATGTCGATTATGACCTTTCTTTCTACATAACTCACAACTGTTTTTCGGAGATTTCTCCTTGATATCTATTTCATTACGTATACGACATGACCTTGGACGCCCTTGTGGTCTGACTCTTGTAGGGTCGGGATTGACTCTAGGAAAACGATAATCTGACCATTCTTATTTACAATCAAATGAATGCCATCGCAACGCATGTACGGCCTTCTGATACTCGAATGAGTATAAATTAGTAATAGCAGCCGTATGATCTAAATGCATTTGTGCATAACATGCCAAAGGATGCGAACAAGGAATGCGATGGATTTGTCACTGCTTGCAGCTGCATTTCCGTGCTTGAAGAAAGACATACTTGAGTGGATGTTTTCCTCTAGTTTTCACGTCAAATCTACCCTCCGGTCGATCGAGAAGCACTACTTCATACCGTTTGGCTTTCTCAATCGATTTGAATAACCGATTTGTACAAACACCTGTAAAACTTTCGCCCACTTTCAATGCATCGGCCGCATCATCCCGTCTAGCTATCCAATATGATACACAGTTATACCATATTTTCCTAACAAGAGCGAAAACAGGAAGATTTCTTGCACCTCTTATAACAGAGTTGTAACTCTTGCTCAAATTCATAGTCATAAGCCCATATCTATAAAAATCATTGCGGGATAAACACCATTGCTCTTCATTCATCTCGGCGAAAAACTCGCCGGCCTCTGGCATTGATTCAAATAAGCTTCTCATTATGTTTTTGTACTTCACAATCGTCGATTTCCTTGCTGTGGCAATCAACTTCCTTTTACAAACAACATTTTTATATCTGGTATTGAAATTTGTTGCCACATATCTAAGACAGAATCGCCAATGTGCAAATGGCGGGGTCTAACCAACCCGTGGATCATTCACAACCGCTTGAATGCCGGCATGTCTGTCAGAAATCAAACATACTCATCCCGTCCTTTCATCGACAACATATCCCTTAAGGCATCTCAAGAACCAACTCTATGAATAATAGCTTTCTTCATCAACCAGTGCAAATGCAAGCAGCACAATATGGTTCTCCCCGTCCATACAACATGCAATTAAGAGTTTATAGCCATATTTTCCATATAAAAATGTACCTTCTATACTTACAACTGGTCGACAATGCTTGAATGGCTGAATGCTTGAACGCCCAAAACAGCTTCTGAAATTGGAATACTTCCTCGTCGCCAACATTGTAAGATGCACCCCAATCAACAATTGTTCCCGGGTTGGCAATTTTAATTGCATTGAGAAGTGCGACAACTCATTATAAGATTCATCCCAAACTCATTTTAATTATATCCCATACGTGTCTCCTGATTACTTTGTACCCAAATCTCTCATTTATTACATTCCGTAGGAACGATACTTTCACTTCGGGAGATTCTCTTATAAAAGTACGAAAGTAGGGAGCCATAAAGTTACAGTCAAGTCTATCATGATCTTGCGAAAGCACTGCATTTAAACATGTATGCAGCTCACCAACAATCGTTATTTCAAACTCATCATCACAAGCATGTTGAATAGCGCGTAATTTCCACTTGTAACCAGCACCAAACTCAAAACAAAACACAGACCACAACCTCTTATCTGACTCGACTATCTCATAATTATAATGGTTCTTAATGTGGAAGATATTCTCTGTATGAATGAGATGATTCTTATGTTTGAACCGCATCCCTTTACGGAATTCCACCATATAGTCTACATCGTCCGTCATCATTACATCCTCTTTCTCATCGAAAATCACCTTCCTAGTATTGCCACTGTCTAGATAAAATGGTAGAGGTTTCTCCAACCGTTTCCTAGACGGACCAGCCTCATTAACCCCTACATTCATAGCATGTTCGTCCTCCCCCAAATCAGCACCTTTGAACATTTCATCATCAGTACTGACGATATTATCGGAATTCAATATTGAATCAAAAATATAATTCTCATATCGCCATTATATACTTTCATCAAACACTCCTTGAACGCCCAAATCACGTTCTAAATCTTCAAATGGTTCACCCTCTTCATAATCAGTCTCATCATTACCACCATCCTATCCATCTCCGTCGTTTCCATCCAAATCATAACTCACATTTCCACCATAATCACTACACCCTTCATTTACAAGTTCTAGATTACAAGTATTTCTAGTAACTTACACATTTTCCATTCTTTCTTGTACGACATTTAACCCCTCATCCACATTCACTCTTATGACTTGCATGTTACTACCATGCTCACTTCTTGAATTTGAAGGCCTCCCTTCATTGCTAGAATTGCCATAAATTAATATCATATACACCTCTTGAATGCGGTCACCATTTGACATAGCAAACTTACACAACAATCTCACGTCCTCATAATCACCAATAGGTACTAGCACAAACTTTATCCCAGAAGGACCGTACGAAGGAACATGATATCTCTGACATATGTTCAACCTACTGCCTTCGTTTAATCTCATTGCATGACCAATGACTCTTTCAAATTGCACATAATCGACATCAATAACTACCTTTATACGTTTCACTGGACCCCTATTATAGCATACTCCTTCACTATCATGAATAACGCTCACAGTTCCATACAACAACAAATAAACTTGCGACATTGAAATGTAAGATAATACTTACAAATTAGTGAATAGATTCTTCGAAATTTGAAATACCTATAAAAATTCAAACGACAAGACATTAATCATCAAACGTTAAAATAATGGTAACTAATTGTATATAATTAAAGGTTAAATGTAAAATTATGTAAATAATTATACATAGTTACCTAAATTATAACGAAATTTTGACAAACCTAACCCTATTTGAAACACTTTCAGCCAAAAACGTAATCATAATTTCAAATCAATTAAACTAATTGTAACTAATTAGACTAATTACACATCGTTACCTAATTTCAAATTATAACGAAATTTTGACAAACATACTCCTAATTTCAAATCAACTAAACTAATTTCAATAAAAAACCCTAATTTCAACGAAACCCTAAATTTTACGAAACCTAATTTCACCTAAACCCTAATTTCACTAAACCTAATTTCGCGAAAAAATCACCTAATTTCAAAATCACGAGCAAGTGTCGTGACGAGGACACGGAGGGGGCCGGGATGACAGTCGGAGGGGATCGGGAGGAGGGGGCGTGGAGGGACGAAGGGGGTCTGGAAGGAAGGTCGGAGGGGGGCCGGGGGCGTCGGAGTGAGGTCGTGGAGGGTCGGAGGAGGGCGTCGGGCGTAGGAGGGAGGGCCAGGAGGAGGCGAGAAGAAGGTGGCTAGGGTTTGGGTAGAATGAAATCGGGAGGGGAAGCCCAACTTAAAGTCGTGGAAAGGGCGGATTTTGAAAACCCACCCCTTATCCATTTTACGAAACTCGGACCTTATTTCGCAAAATTTTTTAAAATTAACCGTATTTCCATACAAAACTCTCTCTATTTACATGTTAAACTGTAAAGACGGTGTGTCGGATCAAAACGTGTTAAATGACACTTACCTGTATCGCCCCCTCCCCACACTCCGTTGTCATACTAGGAGACAGTTTCCACTAAATGAGATGCCTAGCCTTTGCATAAAAAATGCTTGATCTGATTCACAAATTCAAATCCACCCCAAAATTGTTTAACTCAAAGGATCACCAGCAAGCACATTGAAACTGCTTACCTGTCGTCGTCCAAGAATTCAGTGGACACGACTTCGTCCTCTGTGTAACCCAGAATGCCGTCAGGAACACAAAGGTGATGATGGGATGGGAACCAAAGGAAAGGTGAGATAGCTCCACCAAGACGGCTTTGTTAAGGCGAAAAGAGGCATACTTGGTGGTAGCCATGATCTCATCATAGGAAGCCTGCTTCTCTAGTCTCACTGGTTCGTTGACCACTGAGTTATCCACTGTGGAAATCTAGAAAGACAATCCTGATGGTTTCCAAATCAGCACCGGAACCACTTTCCGATGGCATAAGGAAACTAACCCTTATCATTTAAATGTTGATAAGACTGAACTATTTATTAGAATATCGGATCGGCCCACATGCCGAGCCTAGCATATAAGTTCAGTGGAATTGGCCATAGAGGGAGTAACCCGCTTAGGTTTATATACAAGGCCAAACTATTTTACCTTTCTGATGTAATACTTGGATTTGCCCTATTTTAATGGCAACCCTTTTCATACCATTTGAGGTGGTTTTTAACTTTAGTGCAGGAACTTAGTACCTTTGCCGCTCTGCTGCTCGGAATAATGTTGAAAGAAGCGACTCTGCCACCTCTCTAGTTTTTTGAGTGGCTAAATTACAACAAAATCCATGTTCAACCAACAATCGCAATTTGCTGCCATATGCAACCCAACGAATAACTCATCGGTAGTTGAATGAACTACAATCATGAGACCCTCAACAATCCCAAATATGTCATCGATTGCCTGACAGTATAGGAAAGAAACAATTCTGGAATTAGTCCCTTTCAATCTCCGACAAATTCCTTGAACAAGTTAAAGAGATGAGCAACGTTAGCGAGTGGAGCAATGCAGTTTGTGGTACAGCTGGCGTTGGACACAATGTCAAGGTCAGGTGAGTAGTCCTTCTCATTGATGCCCGCCACAAACATATATGCATCCTTATCGGGGGCTGAAATGACAACCTTCTTCCTAGACATAACAGAGAGCGGAGAATATCAAGAGGACATATCTCTCGGATTTTGTTCTTTTGACTAAAAGAATCAGTTTTGATGATATTATGCATAAAAAAGAAGATTCGAAAGAAAGCATCAGCACATATATTCAATAAGTGAAGAAGTACACATTGAAAGTGATAGAACATTTAAGTAGGCCGCGACCTCGTCCTTATCTGTGAAAACTCTCGTGGATTCAACAACAAACTCCGACCTGCCTTACCCCCACGGAACCTCCTAAGGGTTCCTACCGAGGAATCCCATTACTCATCTCCTTTGGAGATATTTGCTACCTAAAACAAGATTCTGAAAAAGAATATTTGAAAAATGTGTTTTTGGGTGTATCATAATATTAAGAATGACAAGATATATATATTGTAAAGATAAATATCTAACCTATGAACATAACTCCATTTATATCTATGTACATAGTAACTAATTCTATCTAAATACATTCTATTTTAACACTCCCCCGCAAGCTGGAGCATATGCATCATATATGCCAAGCTTGTTACATAACTAAGTGGACACCCTTGACTTCAACTTCTTAGTGAAAAAATGTATTAATTGTTCTCCTGATTGAACCAAATGAGCCTCAATAGTTCCATTCATCACCATGTCCTGAACAAAGCGACAATCCACCTCCACGTTTTTTGTCTTCTCATGAAATACCGGATTTTCAAGAATATAAATAGCCGACTGATTATAACACCACATTTGCATGAGAGTATGCACCGAAAAGCCAAGGTCACTAAGAAGATTTCTGACCCATAACAATTCACATGCATTGTGTGCCATTGGACGATATTCCAGTTTCGCACTTGATCTGGGCACTACATTCAGCTTTTTACTTCCAACTCACCAAATTACCACCAATGAATGTGCAATAACCAGTCATTGAACGACGATCCCCTTTGTCTCCTTCATATCCTGAATCTGAATATCCTTCCACTTTCCACTGACCATGATTTTTGTAAACGAAACCTTTATTTGGAGAGCTCTTGACGTAAGTGAGAATACGCACAACAACCTTCCAGGGGATCTTCCGAGGTTTTTGCATATATTGACTGACAACACTCACAACAAAGGTGATATCCGGACGCGTGATCGTCAAGTATATGAGTTTACCAACTAACCTCCGATATCTGCACACATCATCAAGCAATTCTGAATAATCATCCCGAAGTTCCAGATTGGGTTCAATTGGGGTGATCTCTAGTTTGTAATCAATGAGGCATGTCTCCTTTAGCAAATTAAGTGCATATTTTTGTTGTGACAATATAACACCATTCTTGCTATGCAATAATTCCACGCCAAGAAAATATTTTGGTTTCTCCAAATCTTTAGTTCTCATGTTTGAAGAATCCTTGTATTGTTACTTCCTCTTAGAATAATATCATCTACATAAACCACCAAAATGACCAAGCTATACTATTAGACTCCACGAACACAGAATGATCAGAGGAACATGGCTTATAGCCGATCAATTCCACGACACAGGTAAACTTTTGAAACTGGGTTCGAGAACTTTGTTTCAATCCATATATAGCCATGCGAAGCTTACATACCATCTCCCCCTAAGCAACATACCTAGGAGGTTGCTCCATATATACATCCTCCAAAAGATCTCCATAAAAAAAAGTACTCTTAACATCCAATTATAGCGAAAACCATTGTAAGTTGATAGCAATAGAGAACAAAATGCGAATGGAGTTAAGACGAGCAATTGGAGAGAATGTCTCCGTATAATCAATGCCATAAATTTGAGAATACCCTTTGACAACAAGGTGAAATTTGTGACGATCAACAGTATCATCAGGCCTATATTTCATAGTGAATACCTATCGAAATCCACCAATGTCAACTCCTAAAGAACGATGTACCAACTGTCATGTTCCTTGCGAAACCAAAGCACTCACCTCTTCATCTATAATAGCTTTCTAAGTAGGACATTGGAGAACTTCCTCATAGTTCCTTGGAATAGAGTAGTAGACAAGGACAAGGCAACGATCTCGAGGAAGTAGAAAGACGGTCATAAGAGATGTAGTTAGAAATGGGATGTCGACTGGAACGTTTACTTTTGCATAGAGCAATAGGAAGATCAAGGTTAGAAGGCGGGGCGGACACTGATGTGCTTGATGGATTAGTCAAAGTAGGAAGATTAGTCAAACACTGATGTGTTTGATGACTACGACCGAGTCTGTGAACAACAGGTATAAACCCGTAGTGGTGTGGAAATACTGGCCCAAAGGAGTAGAAGAGTCATGCATTCGAGGAACTAGTTAAGGAATGCATGGTACCAAGAGAGATATAGAAGGAATATCTTTCGAATGGGGCAACGTAAAATATGGTTCAGATTCAAAATATGTGATATTAGCAGAAACAAAATATTTATTCAAAGATGGATTGAAACATTTATAGCCTCTTTAAGTGCGGGAATATCCACAAATACACATTTTACCGCCCGAGGAGCCAATTTGTCCGTTCCCTGGCGACAATCATGAGCAAAGCATACACAACCAAAAACACGAGGTACAATTGAAAACAAATGTTTTGAAGGAAGAAGACATTGAAGAGGAATACGACCAAATAACATAGAAGAAGACATGTGGTTAATAAGATGACAAGTAGTGAGTATTGTATCAGCCCAAAAGTGATGCGGAACATGCATTTGAATCAAGATATTGCGTGCGACATCTAACAAATGACGATGTTTGCGTTCAACAACTCCATTTTGTTCAGAAGTATATGGACAAGTAGTTTGATGAAGAATACCTTGTGCATAACAAAATGAAGAAATATCATTCTGCACATATTCAAGGGCGTTGTCAGTTAACACTTTAATAGAGACATCAAATTGATTTTTTATTTCAGTACAAAATTGACGTAGTACTCCTATTACGCAAAAGATAAACTTAGGTGACACGAGTAATATTATTAATAAAATTAATGAAGTAACGATCCCTGGACATATTTAAATCTACACGGACCAAAATGTATGAATGTACTAACTCAAAAGGAGCAGTACTACTGGACATAAAACGAGACGGAAAAGAAGATTGATAGTGCTTTTCTAACCGGCAAGACTGACAAGAAATCTTAGAAAGTGGAATTAAATCCCCTAAAACACAAGAAAGATTATGAAACGACAGATGACCCAAACGTTGATGCCATAATATGGAAGACGACATAGAAGTAGTAGTCAAAGCTAATGTGGAGGAACTACCAAGATAATATAGACCATCGTGTTCATTACCCGAACCAATCGTCTTCCCATTTTGGAGATCCTACAAAAATAGTGAGGGAGATAAAATGTAAGGGAACAATTGACACTTTTGGTGAGTTGACTCGCAAAATCAAATTCATTGGAAAATTGAGTCTAAGGAGAACATCAAAGAGGGATATCGAAAAGATGAGGGAAGTAATGCTAGAACCTTTAACAAGACAAGATTGTCCATTAGCAACAATAACATTAGACTGAAAGGAAGGGCCTATATGAGATAGGAAATGTGAAGAACCAGTCATATGAAAGGACACACTAGAATGAAGAATCCAGAAAGTAGGAGAAGCTAATATGTCCTTTCCTGCATGAGAGCTACAGGGATAGTTGAGTCGGAAGAATTACCCTTGTCGGCGGTGCCTAACACAATAGTTAATGAAACAGTTTGCAGCGTGCGGGAAATAGAGCTAGAAGTTAAAGTTTTGAGACCAGTGCCCAATCAAGTTTCCTAAACTTCCGCCGGTCTTTTTCAGAAAGGTGCCTCATTTTGCCACAATGTACATAAGGTTGACCATAAGAGGTAGGTTGGGACTTTCCATGATCGAGTCCGCGACCACGAGCACGGCCTCGTCCGACAGCGGATTTGAGCAACTATTTTCAAGATGTGCACTCTAAAAGAATTGGAGATGTTGGAGATATGCAATGCTCGGGAATATGTTGTAAGCAAGGTTGGAATTATGTCTCCTCCTAGCATTGAACCACGGATTTGAGCAACTATTTTCAAGATGTGCACTCAAAAGAAACTTGGATACATCTAGTCCTTCACGATACTCACACAGTGTTTGGGCGTTGAGAACAATTGGCCAGTAAAGATCAAGTTCATCAAGTATCCCACAAAGGGCAGCATAAAACTTTGTGAGAGAACGATCTCTCTGATGAAGAGTACATAACTGCTCTTACAACTCATACACTTAAGAAATATTCTTCTTATGGTCATACATCTCCTTTATTGACTCCCATATTTGCTTGACGGATGTTAAGATTACTACACTGGGATATGTGGTCTCATCCATACTGTTAAGCATCTACATAATGACACAAGAATCCGTGATAATCCAATCTTCATATAATTTACAATCGATTGATGGTAGTTCATTTGTAATATGTCGCATTCCTCTAGCAGTGAGAAAGAGACAGGACGATTTTAGCTCAAACCAAATAATTTTTCCCATTCAACTTGGTGGTAGCCTTGAAAGTTTGCATCAGTAAATCCGAAAATTTTGCATCACTAAATCCGAAAATTTTGCATCATCCATTCCAAACAAATCACAATTTTTTGGACAGTAACATGAAAAGTACAGGGGCAGCGTCAACATCAAGAAAAGGGGCAATGTCGACGATAGGAACAGGGGGCAAGGTCGATGATAGGAATAGGGGCAAGGTCGACGACAATAACAACAACATGGGACAATGACAAGTGAAGCAATAGGGAGACAATGATAGGAGCAACAAACAGCGATAGGGGCGGTAGCAGCGGGTCACGACAGGGGCAGCATCGACATAATTTCTAAAGAACCAAAACCCTAGGTTCTAATACCATATAAAAGAGTATTTGAAAAATGTGTTTTTGTGTTTATTTCAAAATATTCAGAATTACAATATATATGTAGTGTAGTGGTAAATGTCTAACATATGAACCTAACTCCCTTTATGTTTAGATACATTATAACTAATTATGTCTAAATACATTTTATTCTAACAGATACTATTAAGATCACAACCAAGGATTGTTAATCCAAAAAAAGTGACAGGATTACAACCAAACAGAAGGGTTTTGAGTCTTTGACCTTAAGATCTTGGCGCTTCCATTGACCATGCATACCGTCGTGCTTGAACATATAGGTCTGGCACATATGATATAGAAAAGCAAGCCCCCCTCAACAATCCACAAATACTGCAGGTAAATGAAAATCTACATCCTAACTTTTGTCATTGCATGACTTTGTTTAATTATGTGATTCATAATGTCCCAATCTTTGATTCAAAGGACGCAGTCGAAATTAGCTTTTGTTGAGATTTGTACCTAATTACAACTTGTTGGAAAAGAGATTTGCGAAATATAATTTCAGTTTCCAAAATTACTTTAATACCACCCCTAAGTCGCTGTCTCAAATCGCGACTTTGAATTTACAAAGAAATCGTGGTTTGAGACATCGACTTTGATTAAAATGGGCAAAGTTATTGTCTCCAATAATGACTTTGCATGAATTGGGACTTTTTTATTGTTTGGAGCAAACTTGTTGTTAAGAGCGTCTTTTATTGAAGGACACAATTTGAAACAGCGACTTTGTCCTAAATACCAAATTTTTATAAGTCACTCAAAGGCGTTGTTTGAGACAACGAAATTGCTCATTTCAAACCAAAGTTGTTGTCAACTGCGAATTGGTAATCAATTAGTTTTAAAAACTCAAATCGGTTTTCGTAAAAAAATTTTCCCAACTAATCGTAGTTAGGTACAATCGTTTTCCATTATATATCAAAGGTATATGACAGAATTGCCATGACGGGAAACATCAAATGCAATTTTTCAAGAATTGCAGCTCAATTCCTGTGACAAAAGTCGAAAGAGGAGGTCCTTCCAAATATGTTCCATCAGACAAAGGAGCCATTTAAAATTTAGGGCACAGTACCATGTCATGTGGTTATGAAAGGATCATTTAACGGCAATAAGCTCGAAGTCATCTCGTAGCTGAACAACCCTTGCTACTAGCCTATCGGTCCTTTCGAAAACTATAATGAGTTAAAAAGAAAAAAATACAAAAGCACATGCATTCCATCCACGTTCTTTCTAGGATACGACATTCGAAGACAGAAAAATTAGATTAATCAACAACTCAATGCAATATTCTCTTGGATTCGATCACTCACTTGGAATGATATATTTGTTAGTGTGTGCACATATGTGCCAAGACACTTTGTAATATATGTGAATAGTTGTTAATAAAGACAAGTATTTACTATTTATTAATTACTTTTCTGCTCGTAATTAATTAATTAATTTACCATCTAGTTCGGATAGATGTTTAGAGGGGACATGAACATCTAGATCAACGCCGAGTATAACTCATGTCGAGTTAGACCAAGGGATGGATGTCCAAGCTATACTTGGGGGTGCCCAAGTTTAGGGTACACTTGACACGACCCGTTTATAGAGAATACCACATGTTAAGCGTCATTGGTCACTTCTCTTGTTGAACAAGTATAACTAATCTCTTGATTTGAGACCTTCATTTATTTTATGCGTGGAGTTATGCACTTTGATGCCGTTAAAAGCAGCCTTTGATCGGATTATGAGTAATACGGTTTTGGGTGTAGAGCGAAGCGTGGAGAGGATAGTGCTTAGTCAATATAGGATTCATCTCTCTCTTGGATTAAAGAGTTGACATCCTGGCCACTTGATTGAGATATTAGTGATTTTAAACACACGGTCGTAAATGAATGTTTATCATTCAAGTTAAGATATATTATATCTCAGAAATAAGGTAAAACGATTAATTCAGTGATGACGCATGATGCGCTGAATTAATCGGGATGTCGGTGAGATGAATAGATTGAATTACACAGAAATCGGTTCATAGTAGTTTTGGTTCATGAGCAATATTTTATTACGTTGGGTGGCTGAGAACTGTTGCTAGACGGTTACCCTCAGTTTATGTATAGATGTACACTGCCTTCGGACATTAATTATTTAATTCTAATGGATATTGGAATTAAAATATATAAATTTTCAGAATTGAAATTTATGGGACTATAAATTTATTCTGAAATATCGGAAGTAATAAATCCTATTGTTGGATTTAGGCCGATCAAATATGTCTAAGTTGTAGACTATAATAATATAATTATAATTATTATTTATTATAATATTATAATATTATAATATTGTTATTACGTGATTTTACTATTATTATAATAAATCTAATGGGTTAAGAAAGGCGGTACCCATTTAGAATAGTAAAATCAAAACATACGAGCTATCATAGCATAGCTTTGCTACGTGGGTGAGTTAAATGATAAAATGAACTTTTATGGAGGTACCTGTGGGTAAAGAAAACATCACTATAAATTGAATGGAAGTCAATTCAATTTAGTAGAGATAACAATACACAAGAAAGAAAAACACTCGATTGACATTCGGCCGAGAGTAAAATTGGCCAAAAGAAAAACATCAACACTTCCGATAGAATAGTTATCGAAGAAAACCTAGGGCTAGCACCAAGAAGGAGTTCGAGGGCTAGCACCAAGAAGGAGTTCGAAGATGTTCATTTCTTGTGTGCGCGATACTTCTAGAGGAGTCATATTTGGGACTCTCGAAGACGGTCACGTCCGTAAACGTTTCTAAACAACGAGATACGAGTTATTTAACGTATTTTACTATTCGATTTATACTTTCGTCACGTGCGGTGGAAATCCAACATTATTGACTAACAAAGTCGGAAATATTTGACAAACAAACATATGATTAGATGTTTGGTTCAAGAATGTGGTCACCATGAATCAAGGGTAAAGAAAAACACAATATTAAGTAAAAATGGACATTTAGAAAAAGTTGTAGATGCAGCTAGAATGCTGAAATATAAGAACTAAGTGTCAACCCAGGTTTGAGTTGTGATTGCGCTCCTTTGTACTATTCGTAAAAGATCTATTTACATTGAAATCCTAACCAACTACCTAAAATCTTAGAATTATCTTCATGTGGCTTTAGTCAAGTTATATCATAATTGTTGTGAAGTTGACCTTTTCTTCATTGTCATGTTAGATCTCAACTAACTTTTTAGGCTTGCGACACGTGTCGTCAGTATCCACGTCCTTCGCCTGAAATTCTTTTTCCGGCGAATAATGGAGTTCACGCGATACTCCAGATCAAGCGAGCGTTAAAACCAAGTGGTACTTCTCATCAAGCGAGATAATGGGTCATGATCTTCTAGGGGAAGGCTAAAGTTCAAGTAACGGCACCGGGCCATGGTGGGCAAAAATCAAGCAATCTGTGTATATCAAACATAATATATCCATAGGCCCATTCTTTATCTACGAGCTCATGACTTGGAAATTCTAGCATGAAACAATATTGATAACACGGATCATGCTTACCGTTGATCTCGATCTCGATCTTCGCCATGGATGAGTTGGTATAGTAGTGCACAAAAATTACTTTGACTTGGATGGAGTGCTTGGGCTTTGTCGATAGCGAGGGTGGTGTGAGAGGGAGGTGTGTCGTTTTTGTATTTATATGAATGAATTCATTCCGCAGGCGAGAAAAAATGAGGGAAAATTTTAAAGGTTGACGATGCACAGTTCATTGTTATTACGTGGCTCCTAAGATGGTAGAGGGTATCAAATGGGTAAATTACATGTGGCCTCACCAAATTTCTTCGTTAACGAGTGCCTTTAGGACACCTGTTAAGACTCAATTAATGTGATTTAATTTTAGTAATTTAACATTTAATATGTATTGTAAGTTGTATTTTTTTACATTTATTATACTTTGTAAGTCGAGTTGTTTTAATTTTAGAATATCTTAAAATTATAAAGCTACATTTGATGACATTGATAATTAAATTTTTATTATTTATATATCTTAATTGTACCTATGGGCAGTGGTTAACAAAACACTTTTTCTTTTTGTTCGTGCTTATTCGTTTTTCTTGTAACCAAATTAATTTTGAAATATTATTTTAATTTTTTTTGTCATTAATATTTATAACATGTGTTGGAAAAATCTTAAAATTTTTCTTTTAGTCACATAATTGTTTAAAAAATTTTAAATAATTTGAATGAATATATGTCCCTAAATATTATCATTCTCGATTCGAAATATCCCATTCCATATGATGTGCCAAATAAATAATTTGAATCGTGTGTGAATCGTTTATGTTTCTATATAGGATGAAACATGTGATTTTCGAAAAATTACCAACTTGGTAGACCAAACTATGCTCATATTTTATTTGTCAAAGTGTACTACAAAAAACATAAATAGTAGGATCAATTGTGGACAGAAAAGCAAGTTGTTGAAGATGAGTGAACAAAAAGTTTAGTACGTAAGTGAAATTACTTAGTATGGAGAAAAGAACATGATAAAAATTGGAGTTATTCTTATTAGAACAAGACAAATAGAGTGATTCAATATTAATATCAATTAATTCAAGCTTAGATTTTGATTTCTTATCAATTTTTTTTTAAACTTAAAAATTCTTATAGAGTTTAAAAGTGTGAAATGTTATTTCTATTAATTTCGTTTTTTCTTTTGAACATTATGATCCACTATTACATCGGTTCACTAAAGAAATATTATCGCCAATTCACTTTTATCCTTGAATTGAGAACCATGATTTATATCACATGCATGTTTTTTACGTGGTCATTTCGTTGCAATGTTCAATATGGGATAGTGTTATATGTAAAAGTGTAAAAAATCTCTATTCATTCGAATACATATCGATTCATACGATTTAGTATCGAGTTCCCTAAAGTAAAATTTCGGATTTGAATCTTTAGATTTGAAAAATATTTACTTGTAAAATATGTCGATTTAACTCGAGCAAGATTATGATTTTGATAGTGGGCTTGATGAAACCACATTTACATGCGCTGTACATTTAATCTAATGACCAAATCCATCTAAGTCGATATTTCAAACATCAAAGTCATTTTCATAAAATATTGACCCATAAATCGCTGTTTAGAATGTTAACGTTATCAAATCCATCTAAATCGATGTTTCAAACATCGATACCGTTTTCACAAAATGCTTTTATTGTGCTTTAATTATTTTATTTCAAAGATGATCCGCGACCTCATTTAGCATTCGGAGGGGCTTCTTTCGTCGGAGGGAAACAAGCGAGCAAATACATTTCAAACATCAACAAGAGAACGTGCACATTCCAAAGAAGATGCTAAAAAAGGAGATTCTTTGAGTTCTGGACGACCAAGGGTTGATTCCTTTATCCAACCTATTATGCGGGAGGGAGGTGGGTGGGTTAAGGGCTTTCCTTGTTTTCCCTTGTGCAGTTGCATTGTTGCGTCTGTGTTGCGCCGTGGACACTTTTGTTAATGTGTCGAGACAAAACCACCGGGTTCATTCCGTTTATAGTCTTGTCTCGACAGGATTTTGTACCTTAGTGTGTCACATGGTTGATTTATATATATGTGTTGTAACCTGCAGTCCCTGTAGGAACGACGCAAATGGGCATGAAGGAGACGAAGAAGGAGAAGTTGCTGGGAGAGAAGATGAAGACGGCTGCCTTTGGGAGGAAATGATGGTTGTTCTTAAGAGGGAGAGGGGGAGGCTCCTTCTCGAATATTGGAAGCAGAACTGAGGGAGAAAAATTACTTTCTTTTTTTTTCTTTCTGTTTTCTGGGTCTTTGTGATGATGTATTATTAAGGTGTTCTGCAATTGGTCTCATGTGGAAATGGGTGTGAATGAATGTAACCCTTCTTTTATTTAATTGATGGTGTTGATATTGATTGCTCTTTTGGGTAATGTCAGATGGGTTGCACTTCTCAGAGCTTAAAATTAAATAAAAGCCTTTTGGAACTCTTTTAACCAAATGACCTTCTAATCTAATGCTCGGTCCAATTTAATTTACTGTGCACCTCCCTCCCACCAGATCCCCCCCCCCTTCCTTCTCCAACCTTTCCCATCTCCGACTGCACTTTCCCACCGTAAATATCTCCTCCGTCGCCTGACCTTCCGGTAGTCGCCGCCTGCCGCACCTCTGCTCTTTCAGCTCCCTTGAGTGGTCTTTTGACGAGTGTAGCCGGCTCGGATCTGCTCCTCGGCGGACTGTTTCTGTCGCTCCCGTTCGTGTTTCCTCCGATGCTTGCATTTGACTTAGTCGTAATGTCTTTGGGAGTATCTTGCTTTTGGCTGGTTGAAATTTAATGTCTGCGAGCTCTGTCGGGGAGTGTAGTGGTGATTTGCTGTGGAGGTGGATGTTTGAGGGATCTTAGGGTGGATACCGTGTCTAGAGTTACTGGATGCTCATTTCAGCGAAGGATTCTTCTCCAGATGGGTGTGATAGTTTAAATTGATGTGTTCAGTCTTCTTTCCACACGCTAATGCGGGCCTGAACTGTCTTCCCAGAACTTGCTATTTGTGGAACTTTCCTTTTAGCACTGTGCTCTGAAACTATTTGATCGGTGTGACTAAAACAATTTTCAAATTTGGTAGGCTTATTATATATATACAACGCGAAGGCTAAAGGACAAACAATGAGATGCAGGACCTACGAGATAAATGCAGAGTTCTGAGTCTGGTTTCCTCTGTGGTTCTGGTTGGAATTGTTGGTATATATGGTTTGCTGAAGCCCATTTCAAATGGATGTATCATGACATATATGTATCCCACGTATATACCTATTTCCCCACCTGAAGGTGTACCTTTGGGTAAGTATGGATTATATCTCTACCACGAGGGTTGGAAAAAGATTGATTTCAAGGAACACTTGAAGAAGCTAAATGGTGTTCCTGTTCTTTATATTCCTGGAAATGGGGGCAGCTATAAGCAGGTACGTTTTTGTTGGCTGTTGGTTATTCCCTCTTTGGTCAATTAATACACTCATCAACCACTTCTATAAGGTTGGTATGTCCTAGTTTGATCTTCTCAAGGCAATTAGTGAAATGGTTGATTCAAAAGGTTTCCCGTTTTAATTTTTTTATTGAGTTCTGTAAATAAAACAGTCATCCCTTTGAAATGACTTGCTATATGCTACACCATAAACTCTTGGTCCTGGGTGAGGTATGGGAATTAGATCTTGGACAAATAGTTGAATGGGCTTTCACTTTGACAATAGATTTTTGTAGACTCTTCGTGTACAATCCCAATCTCCAACAAGATGAAATGGGTCATCTATGACCCTTAATACTTAAACAGAAATTATTTATCACTGTCAGACTTACTTCTCTGATCCTTTTGCACCATGAAGGTGAGATCCTTGGCAGCAGAATCAGATAGAGCTTTTCAAGGTGGCCCTCTTGAGCGTGCATACTATCAGGATGCTATTCTTACTTCCGGAGGAGGGAATGTGATGGATGGAGCTGTATTACGAATGCCCAGTCAGTATAGCAGCCGACTAGACTGGTTCGCTGTTGATCTTGAAGGTGAACATTCTGCCATGGATGGCCGAATACTAGAAGAACATGCCGAATATGTTGTTCATTCCGTTCACAGGGTACCTACTTCATAGTTTTTAAGTTTTTTGAGTACTCAGCCCGAAATGTGTGGGTTATCGTTAAACCTTCAGTGATGACATTAAAAACGTTTTATCTTGAAACACCCTTTTGGTGGTTAACATTATACCTTTGGCGTTCCGTTATTTGTGCTTCCCAGGTAGGGTTTTGCTTTTTCTGCTGCTTCTCTATGCTTACATCGAGTTGTTAGCTGACTGTCTTAGCATGTCCTAAACCCCAGAAGATGACATCTATTGTATGATTGTACACCCATATGTTATTGGTAATGATGGACTTCTTTTGTCGGCCATGCCAGATTCTGGACCAATACAAGGAGTCTCGTGATGCTCTAGTGAGAGATGGTGCCACATCTTCAAGGATACTACCAAAGACTGTCATATTGGTTGGACATTCTATGGGTGGCTTCGTAGCTAGGGCTGCTGTGGTTCATCCACATCTGAGGAAGTCAGCTGTTGAAACCATTTTGACCCTATCAACCCCACATCAGTGAGCTCTGAAACTAGCTTGTAATTGGCCTAATTGCCTAACATGGTTGAGCCTAGTGGCTCTTAATGGTTTGTCACAATATACAGGTCTCCTCCTCTGGCTTTGCAGCCATCATTTGGCCATTATTTCTCTTGTGTTAATCGTGAATGGCGAAAGGGTTACGAGGCTAAACTTTCGCCAGCTGGATACCTCATATCGGAACCTGCTTTGTCACGAGTTGTTGTGGTGTCAATAACCGGTGGTTTTAATGATTATCAGGTATTCTCCTGGAACATTTGTATTGTCGTAATGGGTAATATTTCATCTCAGTCAAGAGAAAAAATTTTATATGTAAGTTTTATTCATTGTTACACTCAAAATGTGTTATTTGTCCATACATTAAGATACCTAAGGAAGAAGGTCCTTAGTGCACAACATGCATGAACTTGTCTTTTAGATGGCACCAATGTGTGTCTCTTGGAATACATGAGTTAGGAGAAGTTGCAATGGGGAAATAGGTTAGCAAAAGTAATTTTTCTTTTGCTCCAAAAGTTGGCTTTGTATGTGATGTTGCGTCGATGTCTGTCACTTGGAATACATGAGTTAGGAAAAGTTGCAATGGGGAAAATACGTTCGTAAAAGTAATTTTTCTTTGCTCCAAAAGTTGGCTTTGTATGAGATGTTGCACCATGTGTGCTTGCGTTACACAGGTTAACACCTGGTGTTGTTCAGGTGTTGTTTTATCTCCAATCTCCATAGGCTGTGATTGTCCACATCTGTTGCTCGCCAATTGACTCTAACCTGTGATGCCAAGTTGTACATCATCATCATCTTTATTGCTGTGAGATGTTAAATTATTAAAGCCTCACTTGGTCAGTAATTCCCTCTTATTATCAGGTCATCTAGCTTTCTCTCGACAGGCTTGATTGGCAGAACAATGAAATTGCTTAATTAACCATGGCTGCATAATGCTACTCCCTGTCTTCCCCCACTTTATTCCTCCCCTCGAATGGGAAATGTAATGCATTATCTTTGTTCTCATGTTTGCAAAGGGCGCAACCTGTTTAGGCTGCGAGAATCACCTGTTGTCAAGATTTTCCGAGTCAAATTAATTAAAGGAATTAATCTCATATGTGCTTGGGTAATAATAGTATCTTTCATTATAGTTACTTCATCAATTAAATTTCACAGCGCTTACCAGCAGGTTTCTCTTTCCTTTTTTCCCTGTGAATGGCTAGCCCATGTCTTTTTGGGTTAGCAGTCCATTATTTAAATCCCTTATTTGCTTCTTCTAGGTTCGTTCACAAATAGAGTCTCTTGAAGGCATTGTTCCACCTTCTCATGGCTTTATGATTAGCAGCACCAGCATGAAGAATGTGTGGTTGTCCATGGAGCACCAAGCTATTCTCTGGTGCAACCAACTAGTTGTACAGGCATGGCTATTCTTTTCTTATACAATGTTTATATTGCCTAGCAGAGGGGCGTGAGAATAATCTAATGCTGTGGAGATGGGTTATTCAGGTCTCACATACTATCCTTAGCTTGCTAGACCCGGCAACTCGCCAGCCCTTTCCCGAGTCCCATAGAAGGCTGGCAATATTCACAAGAATGCTTAAGAGTGGATTGGAGCAAAGTTTTCATTTGCAGAAGCCAACGCAATCTCCTATGACTCCTGGCCAATTTCCCACAAAAGACGAAACAGGCACTCTTGGTAATCTTCCATTGTATTGTATATCCCATCTTTTCCTAATTTCTATTAGGCCTGCTTCCTGCTGCCCAGAGATAAGAGGTTTAAAGGACATGATTTCTTAAGATAGTCACTCCGTATATGCTCAATAATAGTAAACAATGTTTATAAAATTCTGCATTGCTTCTGTCACTCGGTATTAATTTGTCATATGTTGATAACTTTGACGACAACTGAAGCTATTCCAAATCTGTAGGAGATCAGAAAAATTAGAGGCAAGGTACCCTTACCTTTGCTAGGGGATCCTTTGGCAAAAAGTATGGAATTAAGTGTTTGTGGCTATTATATAGCCCTCGAATCTCTAACTAATGAAGGAGAATGATGTTTAATTCTCTAAAGGACCATTCATTTATTTTTAATTTGGGTCAAACATATTAAAACTCTCCTCTTGAGTGATTATACCTTTCTGGTATAAGAATCTCTGATGGCTCTTTTTACATCATTAGTCTAACCCGGGATCTGTCCAGCTATTGCTGCTTAGAATGCTCTCCTATTGAACATTGGTTTCCAAATAGAGAAGTTGATCGGACATCCTTTGCAGTGACTGAATGTAACTTATGATCCACTCGTAAAAAAATGTTGATATGGTCCCAAGCTCCACGGCCATAAACTGATAAAGGGTCAATAGCTTTTCATATTTGTTTCACTGTTGAACTAATTTTCCAAATTACTAGCAATAATAAGAAATCTTTTGAATATCCTTAGTTATAATCTGAACCATCCTTGATGTGAATATCAAGTTTATTTTCCGTTGTTGAAGTGTCCTAGAGTTAACGAGTTGGTCGGTTTGCTGAAATTAAAGTTAACAGATAAATGGTGGTTTCTAAGACTTATCCTTTCAAAGGTTGTATCATCTTTTATGACATTCTACCCTTTTTATTTCCTATTGTCTAACCGTTGTGGTCATTAGTTTGTAGCAAAGGTTTTGTGGTTATTTCTTTATCGCTTTTTGAAAGTGAATTAACAGAAGACTTATCACTGTGACGTGTCAGGGTCTCAATTGCAGAATCTACCCAGCTGCCCTATCAATGCTCAATGGAGAAATGACGGCCTCGAAAAGGACTTGTACATTGAAACAAGAACAGTCACTGTCTTAGCAATGGATGGAAGGAGGCGATGGTTGGACATACAAAAGTTGGTAAGAGTCGTAGAGCAGCCTCAAATTTATTGGTACATTCTTTCTTTTTATCCATAATTTCATACTTCTTGGAGAGTGAGATATTTTCTCTATCCATATTCTTTTCAACCAGAAGTTTCATCGCAGCTTAATGGATTAGTATTATTTTACTCTTATTCTCTGGGCTATGTCTTCTTCATGGATATTCTGTCCTCTGGATATAGCTTGGAGAAGAAGAAGAAGATTATATGTTGTTGGGTTTATTAAGACTGAGAAGTTGAACTTTCCTGTGATAACTTTGCTTCATCTAATTGTCGTGTGTCGGGAAATTTCGATGCCATTTGGTCATGTGGTTTGGGACCCTTTATCAGCTGACCATTTTCGGGGAGAAATCCTTTGTGCTAATTATTTGTCAAAACATCTATTATTAAAGTTTACTTAACTTCATTGCTCGCTAATTGAATCTACGAGTATAAAGCTTTCTTTTGAATTGAAATTTTTGAGGTGTGGCTCTCTTGTTTGCTTGGACTTTTTTTCCACAAGTTATATGAGCCATTTTTTGAGCTTTGAAGGAGGAATGTGGTTATTTAATGGTATCAAATTGCCTTGATACTAGTTCTTGTGTGCTTAGGGTGCTGAAGGCCGAAACCACTTTATCCTAGTCACCAATCTTGCTCCATGTTATGGTGTTAGACTCCACCTTTGGCCTGAAAAGGGAAAATCAGAATCAGATTTTCCTCCTGGAAGAAAAGTTCAAGAAGTGACTGCAAAGATGGCACATATTCCATCAGGCCCTGCACCAAGGCAGGTATTAGTTAGCATAACTTAGTGTTCACTCTCAAATCACTTTTCTATGTGGAAAGATATGAAAGTGGTAGAAACATTATCTATATTTAAAGTTCTGAATAATGCATTGGTCATTTGCCTGGACACCATTACTCATAAAGAAAAGAAGAGGATAAGAAAGCACTTTGAAGTCGGGAATCCTATCTAATTGCCCTGTTGCAAAATTTTATGTCAGATTGAACCTGGCAGTCAGACAGAGCAAGCCCCCCCATCTGGTGTTTTCTTGTTGGGCCCTGAAGACATGCTTGGTTTCAGATTTATAACAATATCAGTCGCTCCACGTCCGGTATTACTCAAATTTACCATTCACTGCATATTTCTACTTCCATGTTGCTGATCTGCATCACTATGAAAAATGTGCTTTAGTTTCTCCGTTCATAGTATTCTTAAAGAGTGATTTTTGATGGCATGCTGGATATGATATTGTGGAATGCTTTACTCATCTGTTTTCAAGTTCATTATCAATGGATATGTTCCTTGGCTAAGAGAGCATAGTACTGTCTGTATCTTAGTATTTTCATCTGTAGTCAGTTAATAGAAAGAAGTAGGCGTCTTATTGAGTCTTCATCTGACTACCCAAAAACGGGAAAGAGAGAGAGAAAGAAAAGGACTTAAACAGTTCATGGGTAGACATGGGATGGGGAAATTGTGTTTTGTGAACTTGATTAATGGTGCTGTAAAATGGCCTTGATTGGAAAATCCTAATACTGTTTGCCTGGCATATTGTCCCCAGAGTGTTTCAGGAAGACCTCCCCCTCCAGCTTCCATGGCAGTTGGTCAGTTCTTTAACCCAAATGAAGGTCATAGGGAATTTTCTCCAGCAACGATGTTTCTGTCTTACTATTCTCAGAAGGTTACTACCATTTATGCATCTAGATTGATTACTATAAGGGTTTAAATGCAGTCAGGATGTTTCAATTTCCAAACTGAAAACTCAATTTGGCGAATTTTTGTGTGGGACTCTGTAGGACTTGTTATTGGAAGAGGATCATCCTCTTTTGTACAATATGTCATTTGGAATCAGCTTGGGCCTCTTGCCCATAGAAATGACTTTGAGAACGGTTGGTTGTGGCATAAAAGATGCCGGTCTTCCAATTGAAGAGGCTGGAGATACTGAAAATAGTGGTAGGCAATCTCCGCTTGCTCTGTCAATTAATATGTTGGATCTGTGGCGGATATATTTTTGGTTGATTCATTGTTTAGTTTCTCCCAAAATGATGTTGCCTTTCTAATCATAGAGATTTGGACCGAGAGAATTATGCTTTACTCCTGTTTAATTAATTATTAAAAAATTAATCTCTGTAATTTTGCACTGATGCTGTGTTTTAATTCAAGCAAAAATGGGTTTTCATTGAAAACCTCACATTCTAATACGATTTTATTCTTACTATATTTCGAAATTTTCCAGCTGCATTTTCAACCCTCTCTTGTAGTTTTTTTTTTTTTTTTTTGTGGAACCTACATATTTTATTCTATTTTTACAACTTCCCTACTCAATTTCCATTCTCATAAGAATACTCCCTAACAAAGCATAAAATTATTGTGGCCGATTGTGGAATGATAAACCTGGTTCAATAATTGCGGCAATTGCAATTAAATCTCATTCATTAATGGCGGAGGCCCTATTGAAATTTGAATATGTTGATAGGCGGAAGCTTCGTGTGGTTCTTGTGGTGAAAAATTTAAACATCATGTCATTCTTGGGGTTATTTCAGAATCAAACTTTTGGATGAGGCCATTATGGCTAACCGTTCTATGGGTTTCAGGGCTTTGCAAACTAAGGTGCTTCCCACCAGTTGCACTTGTTTGGGATGCCGGCATAGGACCTCATGTCATTCCAAATGTGTACTCAGAGTCAATTATTGTTGATTCCTCTCCAGCTCTTTGGAGTTCAACTCAAAGCTCAGAGAGAACTACTCTGTTACTACTGGTACTACCAGCCTTTTGTGACAGCTGCTTCCATATGGATGCATGTTTCTTATTTGCAGATGGTTTGATTAGTATTATGCAATTTAAAACTTTTTTAAAAATATATTTCTGCAGGTGGATCCCCATTGTTCTTACAAAACTAGCATTGATGTCTCTTTCACAATGGCCACAAGCAGATTCTTGTTACTATATAATCCAAAGGTGACTCAAAGTACTTGTGATGATTTCTTGCTTGAATTTTTCTCGTTTTTTTCTTCAATCTTGGAATGCATTTCATAAAAACTTCTCTTTCCTGAGAAAGGTTTGTTAGCTTTTCAACATTTGATGCTTAGCTTATGCAGTCAGATTGTTTTGCAGATTGCATCACGATTTATCTAAAATCTATAATATAAGTAGGCCTGGCAATTTGTTGTTCCACCTTTTTATCCCGAAGAGGTCCTTCCATCTAGTACTAGTATATGGTTAGTAACATTTAGACGTTATCTGTTTCATATTTAGTCCAACTCTGGAAGTAGGTTTGGGTGTCCTTCTCTGCTTTCTTGTTAACTTTCTAAAGTGCAAGTTTTGGGCACAATTTTCTGTGGACAAGTATACGATGGATTTAAATTTTACTGGCACTAAGAGTAGTGGTCTTTTGGTTGTATGATGCTTTAGAATTTCGAGTACTTTGGGGTACGATGCATATGTTTGATAAATAATCTGCCAATAATAAACTGATACCTTTCTTGAGTTTTTAATTGCTTAAATTTCCTTGGTGCAGATAATTGCTTTCTCCTTTGCGGTGATCTTCTTTGCTCTAATGCATCAATCACATGCATTGGAGCTCGATGTTCCCATACCTTCATTGCTGACAGCTCTCCAATCAAATTTGAGAATGCCATTGCCGGCATTTCTTTTAACTGTAGTGCCAATTGCCATTTCCTTGCTAATTTCCTTGCTGATGGATGGATCAATTCCTTCCCCTGGTTTTATTATTGTCTCTATCATTTGCTACTTCATTGCAAATGGAGTGGTGATCATCCTTATGTCCAGCTCCCAAGTGCTGTTCTATCTTACTGCTTTTCTGCTGGTTTTCATTAACACAAGGTTTGTGAGCGATCCCGTATTCCCTGGTAGTGTGGCCTTCCTGATTTCTGCATTTGTTTCATTTCATTGAGAAACTACATTTATCGTTATCACGGATTACTATCTATTGATTCATCTCTGGTCAGTATAAACTCCCACAAAAAAGAATACTATTCATGCATTCACTGATCTTTGTCCATCTAGATGATAAGGAATTTAAAAAAAAAAAAACTTCTTCTTGTCTGCTTGGTCTGGATATTTTCTGTAATTTCATTATCAACATTCAATGGATCAAATCTCTTATTAAAATTTGTGGCTGATGACATTGTTACAACAAAAAATAAATTATATCCGATAAGCTCATAATTTTTAGGTAGAACTCATGAAAATAACAAATTGCAATAGATCATTATACATTGGTTATACACAAATAATTGCTTAAGCTTGTTTGAAAATCCTCTAACATCCTCATGAAAAAAATTGCTGTGAGAATCCCTTTCCGTGTTCTTTTGCGCCATTCAAAAAGATTAGCCAATCACAAGCATTATTAGATTAATCTAATACCATTTCCACAAATTGTAGATGGAGACATTGGCAAGGCAGTCATTGTTTGGCTGTGTTTCATCGAATTATTTACGTATCTTCCGGTTTATTATCAGTGAAGGTAATTTCAGTGCATGTATCTTAAAATCTCCAATTTAATTCCCATGTTTTTGGATATAAATTAGGTAATGTTATGGATGACCCATTGTAGCATATTCTAAATGATCTGTTTAGCCTAGATTTATCTGTCTGTCATTACTAGTTTCATTAAAGGCTCCGTCATCTGTGAAGCAGGTGGTTCGGTTTGTCTGGGCAAATCCATCCCTCACAATGGCACTGGTTGGATGTGCTCTTGCTTGCCTGGTTCACCCTGCTTTGGGCCTATTCGTTCTTGTCGGTTCCCATGCTTTCTGTTGTCATTCGGCTCTATTCAGGTACCAAGATCATTTTTGTAATGTACTTCATTTTTCTTATGATTTTTAATGAAATATTAATTCTTTTTTCATGACCTCATTTCTTCAACCATTACAGCTTGTTTCAGTATTGTCTAAGAGTTCTTTTTTCTCTTTATAACAGCTCTTTAGGGGCTTCCTTTCGCCGTCAGACATGGAGGAGTCAATATGAGGAATATTCTCGGCAGCCTAGTCACGCATATGGTCCTGAATCAGATGGCAAAAATACCGAAAACTTACCAATGGAATATAATTCTAGTAGCCCAGACTCGGCTAGAAGTTTTGCGAACACCCAACTGGATCTATTCCGCCACTGCCACGGGTTACTAATGTTACATCTTTTGGCTGCACTCATGTTTGTACCATCACTCGCAGCTTCGTGGCAGGTACTCTTTTAGACGTTTTGAGTTGTTTAGTTTTTCCGGGAATCTGTCCCCAGCACATAGACTGCTACAAAACATCAATAGTCAGATCAGAGGCTGATTGACTTTGCTGTTGAGTAAAGGCTTGGCTAGTGCAATCTAGTGTGAATGATCCACCCTCAACCTGTAGGCAGGGAAACCATTATCTGTTTCCTTAGCTTTTGGTCATTGACGAGAATATTACTCCTGGTTTGGGCATCATCTAACGTACATAGGCTATATATTGCACATATTAGCATATGGAGGAGGACGAATGAATGTTTTCATGAAGTAGATTGCCAACTGGGGTAACACTAGTTCTTTTTTAGTTATGATTATTTGTATATTTTGAATAACCCAGTTGTCTCTGTTTATAAGTTTTCCCAATCATCTTCGGTAGTATGTGATAAACCAGAAAATCAAGTGTTAATTTTTATTTTGCAATTTTTTCATATAACTAAGATGTTCCTATGCCAGCTCAAGAGCTTTGCCTCAGTTTGGACCTAGTATATCCCCTTAGGGCTATAGCAGGACCATGCATTGTGATTGTTTTGCGATTATGCTCCGGCTTCATGAATGAGAAAACTTTGCTGAAGCAAGTAGTCTCTCTCTTCAATGCCCATTTCTGTATTTTAAGCAAAATAATAAGATTGTCATTACTGAAAAGGAGGACGGTAATCTTGATGTCAGAATAAAGTTTCTCGGAGGCGATGAAGTGTTTGTTTTTCAGATTAAAGGGTTGGAGCCAATAAATGCAACGGCAAGGCTTTGATATGCGCTACTGCCAGTTACCTAACTCTGAGGGGGCGGTTATATGCTACTTTGACATTATCTGATCTTTTACTCCCTATGCTTGGATTATCTGGTAGGAGATAGGTGGTAATACCTACAGGATTTCCATATGCCTGGGCATGTCGCATTTGAATCCTTATCCTTCTGCCTTAAGACATGTATGGCTGAGATTCATGATTACTGATATTGGGAAAGTTAATAACTTCAGCATGAACTTCTCCTTGCAGAGAATTGGTAGGGGCCAGATCTTCCCACGGTTTCTAGATTCAATGCTTTGTGTGGGTGTCATTCTTCACGGTATCTGCTCTTCAAAGCCTGAGTCACGGCTATTCACGTCTGCCTTGTCCAGCATTTTTGGGCATGAGCTGAGAATGCACCATACATACCTTCTAGCCGGTTACTATACTTTTCTCTCGGGCTTGGCCTTGGCTCCATACCGGGTCTTCTACGCCATGGCTGCACTCGGTGGTCTCTGCTTCTTGTTCACTGTCCTGAGATGTAGGGAAAAGGCTGATGCGTACACCACACGTAGGAAGCATTCTCACAGGCACTGATAAGTGTCAGCTGATGATCTTGTGCTTCTCGAAGTGCTTCTCTGCCATTGCACTAGCCCCGGCCAGCCTTACATTACGGTTATAAATTTTGTTTGCATGAGGAGCTTCCACGTATTCTGTGCATTTCCGTGGCTAGTTTTGTGGTGTTGGAGGCGCATCACCATGACCGCGTTGGGAACAGGGTAGTCTGCTGCCTTGTGGCTTGATGCGGAATCGATGATTGTTGTATAAGACAAGTATGTGGGAGATTTTTGAGACTCAGACAATCCCTCTCGGCGCATGGAGTGGCATAGTTGTGTTTGGTACCCATGCAGTGGAGTACGATGAGTTGCTGATTTGTGATGATGCGTCTGCATTGTGGTATTAGCCTTTGTTTTGGTGAATTAGCTATGTTTATAATGGGGTATTGTGCTCGTTGGGGATGTCAACAATGTTTTGATCTTTTCGTTATATTCACCTTAATGGAAGTCAAAATAACACATGGGGATTTAGGGGGGGTGATGGACTAGACAAAAGGCTTTGGATGATTGATTGATGATGAGGCTTCTTATTCCAACTGCTGCCAAAGGTATTATTACTTCTTTTTTCTTAATTGTGTTACCATCACGATCTCATTCTATCGAGGAATGTGTTATTGAAAATATTTAGTAAAATATGATAGAATGTTCTAAAATTCTTTGAATAATGTCTCTTAATCGGTGAAAAATTGGAAAATCATCGGAATATTGACTTTTTTTTTAGGCAAAATTGGTGTTTGTGATGAAGGATTGCAATCGGTGTGTTTAGATCATTCGTCGTGTTATGAATACCGATTTAGTGGCAATGCTTACTTCCTTTCGAGATGCCATTACAAAAGACCAATCAGCAGTGGCATCTGTTGGATCAACCTTCTACTTGGAAGAATGAATGTTTAAGCCTTGAAGTATTATTGTGAACGAATAATCCGAACCCTAGCTCTGGAGAGACCACGAGGGAAAGAGTATAGAGGGCGGAGGAGGGTCTTTTAGGTGAAAGGTGAATCAGCCAAAACTCTGTACCTAGACTTCCTTTTGGCCGGCTATCTTCATTAGAGGAGTGGCCTGAGCCTTCTAACGAGACTTTTTCTTTAGGAATAGTTTAACAAAGGCGTCAGACGCGAGCTTAATAACAACCCTAAGGGAAGTCTTCCTCTTTTATTATACAGCTCGTGTTTGGTGCGGATGCTTCCTCTACAAAAGTAACCCATTTAGGCTGTGTTTGGTACGGATTCTATTCCGGATGGCAAATCCCTTATCATATTACCAACAATACAAATAGAAACTACATTTCCATACAAGCTTAGTTCTCTTGTGAATTTATAGCTAGGAGATAATTTAAATTACGCACATTTGAGTTATTTCCTAGTTTTAATTATTTTAAATGTATTAAATTCTTTAAAGACAAGAGGGTGTACAAATAAATCATTGCATATGAAACAAAAAGTTCCCCTTTGCTTCTATCTGTTAAGAAGCAGGGACCCATTCTTTTGATACAAACTACTTAACATATCATGGCCGGGCAGGACCTTGCTAGGTCGGGCCCAAAATCGTTCAAAATGCATCCCTTTACCCATTTTGCACCGCTAACTTTTTATTTTTTTTTTTCTCCTCCGATGCGAGCTTTCTAGTATCCCAAGGCCGGCGTTACCCGCCTACCGAAAGCCCTCCTTCCTTTTGAGGTCACCAGTCACACGATTACCATTCAAGACACATTTTTTTTTTTAATTCAACCCCGACGGGACGACGGGCACCGGGATAGACAAGGATTATATAATATACATTTTTTTTTGGACGTTGTACGATTCAAAAGTTGATCTCATGAGTAGGTGTAGGTTGAATTGGAGTGTTTTGGCGATTACTTCAACTAAACAAAGACAAAACTCCCAATCCCAAGTCGAACTGTAACCTAATCCCCCACCCTTCACCAGATCAACCCTCTTTTTCTTCTTGATTTTCAAACTGTTTGCTTATTTTTTTTTATTGGTCTGCCCGAGAAATGATTATTAATTTAATATAATCCCCTCGTCATTAAACAAGGGGAGGGAGAGATTAGGTTTATATCGGGGTAAGTTAAGGGATGGTCAAAAAAATATAATTAAATTGTTAGTGACGAGCAATGCACAAAAAAAATACATAATTAAATTGTTAGTTTCCTCGAAAATGGGGGAAAAAAAGTAAAAAAATTTTTATATGGAAGTGAATACCACACGAGTTTTGAGAGTGAGCATCTTGTCAAAATACAAGTATTAGAAGTGTAGGATATTTATTATGCACGACTAATTTTACCAACATTGCTAAAATTTCCCCCCTCTCCCTCGTATTCGTTGGGGGAAGTTCGGTCACTCTCTCGTACTTTGAGGAAACAAAAGTGTTTGATGACGCCAGTTGAAATGCAAGTTGCATGAGAAACCACAGTAGTAAATTATTGTACTTTTATTATTCGGATCCAATAGATGGAAAGAAAGGGGAGAGGCAATTCCTAATATACATACACCAAATCACATGTAATAATAATAAAGAGACAGAGAATAGAAAGTGGAAACCCACCATCAAAAGAAGGAAAAAGAAACTTACGTAACACGATTAAAAAATTCTACAAAGATGGAATCATGAAGAAAACAAATACATATTCCTCGCCCCGAAATGCGTGGACAGAAGGTCTCCAACCACACAATGAAATTTCCCCGTCAGGCGGAGAGCACGGCGGCAATCAGGCTGGCGAAGGACGCACCGAGCAAGGAGGAAGGGCCGAATGCGATGGCCGAGTTGTGGGGCGTGCTCGGGGTGGATGGGGATGGGGATGGGGAAGGGGAATGCACGTGGGGCGACGGGGCAGGAGCCGTGGCGGCATTCAGGGTCATTGCGGAGGAGAGTACGACTAGGGCAACAATGATGCATAGGGAGGCTAAGGGGAGGGAGGATGATGATTTTGTGAAAGCCATTGGTGTTGGAAATGAACAAGGCTTACTGTTTTGCGTGGTTGATGAGGGGGAGTATTTATAATACAAAAGAGAGAGAGAAGGCACACGCATCCAGTGTACAAGGGCGTACATACTAGGGCAGGGTAGTCGTCGTCGTTGTTATTATTTTGTCTATAATCTTTACACATTTCAAACTCCATAAACTATACAATTTACATAAAATAATAATAGAGCTCGTCGAAAGATGGGATAAATTTTTCATTGGTGTTTGCGTAAGTTGTTGGTCTCTCTCTCTTGTTTGTTTTGCCTAAAAGCAGGAAAGAAGAAGATGACCCAACACTTAAACCCATCTCCTCCGGACACACAGCACAGCTTGTGGTGTGGTAAAATTGGGGGTGCGGCTGAGGAAATAAAGTCTTCTCGTCTATTAAGCTAAGCTAGTAGTAAGCTTCATGTGGTGCATTATTTAGACAAATCATTCCAGCAGTGAAGTTTGGAAAGACTTTTAATTTGGGTAGGTGGGAATTATTTGAGCAAAGTTCGTATTAAATAATAAAGAATGGGAGGAGTCAGTCAACTCTGTGGTGGGTGCTCATCATTATTATTATAACTTGGTTTCAAAAACGGGGTTTTATCTTAGTAGAAATTTCTAGGAGGGCCAGTTGTCTGACATAACTAACAGTCCATTTGATATTTATATATCCGAGCTGGTTTGGTGGAAATGCACCCCCCCCCCCCCCCCCCCTCAACTAATTTAATGAAATAGTTCATTTTGAAAAAAGAGAAATAAAAATATAAGCATCTTTATTTCATGGAATAAAAAAAACAAAGAAAGAACTTTTTCTCTTTTATTGAGCACATAAATGGGTTAAGTAAGTACTAAACAAGGCAAAGGAGAGACAACGGTCGAGAATGTTTAAAAATGATAATAATTGAAAACCGTGACCGACCCATTAAATTTATTAAAATAAAATATTTTGAGACTGTGCCTAACGGCTACTCTTCTCTTTCCTTTTACTTTAAAAAAAAAAAACAATATATTGGGCAAGTGAAATGATTTTATTTTATTCGTCTTACCTTTTGCTACTAGTTTAAAAATGCGATAACGCAAATAAAAAGACCACATTTTACTGTTTCTTTCGGTCACAATAATAAAAATGCAAAATATATGTTTCTACCCAAATTTTATGTTAACTTTGTTTTCTGACTATATCTTTTAAAATTTTCTCTTGTGTCCTTAAAATTAATTATTTATGAACACCATCGTTATGAAATCAAACAACGTTAAACAATATTATATTTTTATTAATGTTTTGAATTTTTAAAACATCGACATGGATATTAGTTTGTCTTTTTTAAAACTGACATTTATTATTATTATTATAATATTATTATTATTAGTTAGGCAAAATATACGTTTATGGCATTAACTTTGAACCAACTTTTTGTTTTGTCATTAACTTAGTTTTTTATATAATTTTGTCACAAACTTTTGTCTGCATTTTGATTTTGGCAAATCTTGAATTTTTTTTAGCGAAAGCTAAACAAGGCCTTAATATACTCTCAATTGTGTCCTATAATAGTGAGGTTTCAACCTTTCATTCATTCGTCTCGTAATTTACTTTACCCGTAGTAGCAGCCCCTAATAATAGAACATCATCCAACCTTCAACGGTTTTGCTTATTTTTTTACAACATCAGCAACTATCGTCCAACTTCGGTTTCCAATTCACTTGATTTGTCCATCAAAATTTTAAAATAAAAAACATATGAGAGGTTTCAATATTATTTTTCATTTTTATTTTTTTTTCTTTTTGAGTCGATAAGTGAAAATTGTCTATTAAGGTCTATTTGACTTACACGGTAAAACTCAAGATTAGCCAAAATCAAAATAAAAATAAAAATTAATGAAAAAATTAAATAATAAACTGCATTAATGACAAATAAAAAGTGACTCGAAGTTGATGCCATAAATCGGTTCTTGCATAATAGTTAAGGCATCGGAGATTTATAAAACCAGCTGTCAATTAAAAAGAAGCTGCCTCCTGAAAAGCCATCTTCACCACCGCATGGGCCACCACCAGCTCCATCTTCACCTAGGACCAAACCCACTGCAATTGAAAGAGGGTCGTCCTCCACCAGCATTAGTCTTCTTGAGCCCTAGTTGGATGAAAAGGAAGTCTGATGATGATATTTGCGTAAATGACGGAGAATCTACCATTTCCATGAAGAGAAAATATTTAAAGGGTGAGTTTCTCAAACACGATACGATTGTGACTTTTGACATAAACTTAACTATGGCTTTTTTTTATAGGGAAACATCGGATGGTGAAATGCAAAATTTGTGAAAATTATGGACATAACAACCGCATATGTAGCAAATGAACACCAACAATCCTTACATTAAGTCAAGAAGAAGCATCTAGAAATGGAGCACAATGAATTGACCTGGAGCTGAACTCAGATTTGGAATCTTTTGCTTAACTTGTACTGCCTCAAGCTTCGCTTATGATGTACATAATGTGATCGATTGTTTTGTCCAGTCCATTGGTGTAATCACCGAGACTTGTCTTTGGATTTCAATGTGTCTAGTGAAAGTCATGTACCTGTCCAGGCCTATACCACTAATAGGTCGTGCTAGATTCGTGTTCGGACATTCCTTTTTAGTGGTCGTTTCATTGCTTGCAATGCATATAAGCTCTAAATTATAAAATTGAAATCAATATTCTTGTACTTAACCAAATAGTTCTGCATTGAAGCTTGTTTTCAATATGAAAATTCTGATCTCAAATTTCAGTATTCAATAAGTAAAAGATCCCAAATGCCCGTGTGCCAGAGCATTGGGGTGGCATTTGGATTTGCAGCATCACAAGCGACTCCCTCACATTCTCGTGAGCACATTCTTCGGATTCAGAAGGGTTATTGGGCACAGTCACATCACCCAGCGCGTCGGTTTTGATCAAAACCCCATAATCTCTAAAGAAAGATGACAACAATTCAAGGCGAAATCGACCTCCTCCTCATTGCTGTGGATCTTTCATTTCAGTGGGTGTTATGGCTTTTTGGATTAAATCGATTTGGGGCCAGCCTTCTTCTTCGTCTGATTGGGGCTCGCGATGACTAATGCTGGTGGAGGACAGCCCCCCCTTTCGGTGCGGTGGGATCGACCCATGGGTGGAGATCAAGGGTGCGCATTCAGTATTTTAAATTTGAACCAA
Source organism: Melastoma candidum (assembly GCA_023653495.1). Taxonomy (NCBI): domain Eukaryota; kingdom Viridiplantae; phylum Streptophyta; class Magnoliopsida; order Myrtales; family Melastomataceae; genus Melastoma; species Melastoma candidum. The sequence continues at coordinate 2,164,997 of CM042880.1, forward strand.
CTCAAACACTAAAATTCCAAATTTCAAATTTTTTATTTTTCATCCTTCAAATACCGAATCGAATTTTGAAATTTTAAATACCAAAATACTGAAATAATTTCGGTATTTTGGTTCGATATTTGGATCTTTCAAACTTTTAATTGGGCCAAATTATGGGCCCAGAGTCCATTAGAAAAAAGAAATCCAAGCCCTATATCTATGCACATAACAAAACTAGATTTAAGGAACAGAAAATCCAGCCATAACTATTTCTCACGACTTTTTTTTTTTTGGTAATTCATTTCTCACTACTTATCCGTAAAACTGCTACACAACCTCGAAATCAGACTTTGAAGCACCCTTTTTTTTAGTAAGCACGGTAAAACACCAGGGACACTATCTTAAGGCGCACATAGGAGAAAAAGTAAGGAAGAAGACCCAAAACCAACATCGGGAAAAATGACGTCGAGGAAGGGAATTGGCATTACGTGCTCTTACTATGGGAATTTGGGTGACAACAGGAGAAGCTGTCGAGGGCAGCCTTCATCATCGCAGCCAACCACCTCACAGCCAACCGCTTCACAGCATCCAACTTCTTTGTCTCAGCCAGTTCTAGCCACATCACAGGATGGCACGGAGGAGGCCGCTGAGACCATTCCTCAGTATAGTATGACCTCTTTTGCTCCATTAATTTTGGCACATTTTATCTGCATTCCAACCAGTTACTTGTGGCACAGATTTTGGATGACATTGGACAGTGACATGTAAGTTGTGTGGAAATAAAGGGCGCAATAAAAGAATCTGCATTAAGAGAATTACAACTGTAGCAGAAGTTGGAGAAAATCCAACTGAACTTGGATTGCCTTAACTGCACTGAAGTTGCATTAACTTAAGTTGTGTTCGTTATCGAGTTGTAATTGCCTTGTTTTTTGTATGTATGTAACAATGGCAGCCTTAGTATGTTATCGAGTTGGATGAACTTAGTATGTAGTCTGACAGTTAATGTTCTAAAACATTAATGCAAGTTCCCATTTCAATATTAATCTCAGATGCAGCCTTCCATTTGCAAGTTATTTGATTATATATGAGTTGCAACTTTCCTAACGAAACTGAAAGCATAATACTTAGTATATTTAACACATAAGACTACATACCATAACCTAACCACAACATAATACCAAAAAACAAAACCGCAATGCAAGTCATCAACTCAAATCCCTCCGTAGTTTCTTCATCAACATTTGATTAGCATGATTTTTCACTAAATATGAGGATTACGTCTTCTTATACTTAGCCACTTTATCCTCAAGCTTCCGAATGAGATTCATCGAAGATTCTCTCTTTTTCATTACTTCAACTTTGCTTTCCAACAGCTTCTTCGTCTCCAACAGATGTAATATGACTTCTTTCTGGCGAATCGGGATAATCTCGTCGAACCACTCGAAAAAGCCACAATCATCATCCTAAATATTCAAAAAATCAATATAGTCAAATAACTAAGATTAGTATTAAAATAATTCAATGGAATTTCTTATCCACATAGCTCGGCTCCCAAACAGAAGTTTAACACATTCAACTAAACACCTTCCAAAATGAGCAACGAAGGAATCGTCTGCCTGAGTTGATTTTACTCCACGATGTGAGCAAGACAACTCCCTTCTCGCGCTTGCATATATGGTTTCCACAAAAGGAGGTTGATATCGTAGACCTAACACTCTTGTAGCTGCTCTCGTTCTTCATTCTTGATTCAAGCAAGAGGTCTTCGTATCCAAATTGTCGGAGTCGGCGCTCCCCTTTCTCCCATTTCGTCTCCAAATTAGGGCTCCTAAATTTGGCCCCAGTTAAAAAAGAGAACAAACGATGCCACGGAGTTAAACCACGTGGATAATTAATATAGTAAATAAATTCACGTCACAAAATAACAACGAAAAATGGATCGGCTTTATAACGACGTTAAAATAAGGCCACATATGATTCACAGTATTGAATTAGGACTATATAAGAAAATTTTCAAAGTTCAGACCACAGAAGAAAGTTTGTCAAAAGGTAGTGCCATATAAATATATTTTACCTTAATAATAAAATTAAATTTTGAAAAAATCTAAAACTAATACCCCATATTATCGATGTTTTAGAAAATCGAAAAATTAAATAGAATTTAGTTCAACGACCTTTGATTCTTAATAACGGTGTTCACTTGTCGTTATAGTAAGGCAAAAAAAAAAGAATAATTGTTTCATTTTAAGGCTACAAAAAAACTTATAAAAAATCATACTAGAAAAGAAAGTCGGTTAAAAGTTGGGAAGGAAATAGTTTGTCGTCCATGTCAAGATCTGTTGACACATATGAATTTCTGGGCTTTGTCCCTAGTGGGACAAACAACGAAGTCCAGGAAAGGCGATACCCGAGAAGCCGCTCGAGCACTCGGGAATAGTCTGCTCGAAAAATAGTTGTTGAGCTCGAGAGATGAGATCAATCATACTCAAGAGCCTCACTAAGCCATGATCCAGGCGTACAACTAAGCCACGATCATGAAAAAGGACACGTGGCAAACCCGGAGAAGATAAACAAGATACGCTGTGCACGTCTCCTATAGAATAGGAAATAGATCGTGCACACGATTTGAGAAGATTCTGAGTCTCTAGAATAACCGCAATTGAAAGATCCTAAGCTATAAAAGGATCACAACAGACATCAACACAAACACACACAACAACTCAAACACAGACTCAAGTCTTTTATCCTTTTACTTTTCTGGCTACCTTTATCCTTCAACCTCAGCGACGTGCATTAAATTCAGTCGTTGTTGACACACCCCCGTCCATCCTCGGCTTCGTGCATTAAATTCCGTCGTCGCTGACCTACTACCACTTTGACTCCGCCCTTCGACGTCGTGCATTAAATTCCGATTTCGAGCTCCACCCTCGGTGCCTTCGCATTAAATTCCGGTGCTGTTAACGACGTCCTCCGCTCCACAATGGTGAATTCCACCAAAGGGGTTTACCTCGACCGCCGCTCGTCCACTCCCCGACCATCGTGAAGCGTCACAAGGCCTTTCTTGTTGTTTCCCGTTCAAGTCATGTCTGTAAGTGTAACGTTATAAGCTCGATATCATCGCATTAAATTCCGGTGTCTTGCCTACTTGTTATATTTGTATTCATTCACTTTGTGGAGTATAACTAAATTTTCATTGCAGAAGAGGACATGTATAAAACAGCCTTCAGATGCCCAATTGGCATATTCGAGTGGGTAGTAATGCCATTCGGATTAAAAAATACTGGAGCCACATATGAAAGGGCTATGAATGCAATCTTCTACCCCTTGATAGGAAAGACTGTGGAGGTTACATCGATGACAAAGTAGTAAAGTCGAGAGAAAAACGTCTGCATGTCAAGGACGTTCGAGCGCCATTCCTTCATATGAGGAAACATCATTTGAAGTTGAATCCTTTGAAGTGTGCGTTCGGAGTACAAACCGGACAATTCCTTGGATTTTTAGTACACCAGAAAGGGATTCAGATCGATCTGGGAAAAATCAAAGCAATACAAGAATTGCAGCCCCCGAAGAACAAAAAGGAGCTACAAGCTTTCCTCGGGTGAGTAAATTATATACGAAGGTTCATTGGGAATCTGGCAGGGAAGGTTGAAGCTTTCTCCACACTCCTGAGAGGGAAGAATAAGTACACTTGGACGGAGGAACATGAACAGGCCTTCGAGAACATCAAAAGTTATTTGATGAAACCTCAAGTTCTAATTTCTCCTCAACTCGGGAAAACTTTTGTCCAGTATGTGGCTGCTACTTCTACCACAGTAGGTGCACTGTTGGTACAAAAGGATGAGCAGAAGAGGGAAAGAGTTGTATTCTATTTATCTCGACTTCTGAATCCTGCTGAGACAAGATACACGGCCTCAGAAAGGTTGTGCCTCTCAGTATACTATGCGGTGACAAAGCTAAGACACTACATAGGAAATAGTGAAGTCCATGTAGTCTCGAGGGCCCAAGTTCTGAGAATGTTCTTTGAGAATCCTCTGCTTACCTGAAGAGTTAACAAGTTGAGCTTGGTACTTTCGACATATGATCTAAAATTCAAACCTCAAAAAAAAGTTAAAGGACAGGTTCTAGCCGACTTCTTAGCAGAATACTCGAGTGAAGCCTCAGTAGACAAGGAAGAGGAAGAACCGCAAGAACTTTGGGAAGCCTGGTTTGACGGATCATCAAAAAGGTCTAAAGCCAGAATTGGCATTGTAATAAAATCACCAACTGGCTTCGAGATTAAGTTCGCTTTTAAATTGGCCGAACGCACAACTAATAACGCTACAGAGTATAATGCAGTTATTGTTGCATTGCAAACTCTACTCAAGAGCGGTGCAAAGGTTGTAGTGATTAAGGGTGATTCACAACTGGTAGTAAACCAGGTAAATGGTTTAAGTCTCTGCCATACTCAAGAATTAAGAAGGTATTTAACTCTAACCCAAAAGTTAATTAAAGAGTTCCAACAAGTTACTCTCGAGCACATATCTCGAGAAGATAATGCCATATCTAACTCGCTGGCCCAATTAGCGTCAGGGTACAAATCAAATGACGCTTTACAAAAAGAAATAGGCTAGATAGTCCCTGAAATCAGTTCGCCTATCACTGAACAAAAGTAAAATGATTACCCCCGTTTACAAGGTAGACGTCATGAAGGCAGAAGAAGATTGGCGATTACCATACATCGAGTTCCTAGGAAATTCGAATTCACAGGTAGAGAGAAATGTTAAATTGGCAGTGAGGCAGTATGTACTCCTAGACAATCTTCTCTACAGAAAGAGCAAAGAAGGGGTACTGTTGAGATGCGTCGACCTCGATGAAGCAATGTCGATCATGTTGGAGACCCATGAAGGTCTGTGTAGAACTCATCACTCAAGAGTAAAGATGTATTGGATGATCTAAAGGCATGGATTCTATTGGCCATCCATGAAGAAGAATTGAATCGAGATGGCTAAAGGTTGCAGAAAGTGCCAAAAGTTCGGACCTATAACTCGAGCTCCGGCTATGGAGTTAAATCCGGTAACTCAGCGATGGTCTTTTAAGTCCTGGGCTCTAGACATAATCAGGGAGATTAGACCCCACTCGAGTAAAGGAGACGCCTATATATTGGTGGCTACATATTACTTTACTAAGTGGGCAGAGACCAAAGCTTATCAAATAATCGACCAAAAAGAAATTGTCGAGTTCATTAAGACGAATATTATTTTTTGTTTTGGACTCCCTCACAACATAGTGGTGGATAATGGAACTGCATTTAATGGATGACAGATGCAAGAGTTCTCGAGAGAGTTCGGTTTCATTATTAACAACTCCTCTCCTTATTATCAGCAATCGAATGGATAAGCAGAGTCCACTAACAAACTTATCAAGAATGTCATCCAGAAAATGATTGAGGATAACCCCAGGAGGTGGCATGAGTTACTCCTCGAGAAGCTATGGGGTTTAAGGGTCGTTAAAAGGGACAATAATGGAGAAGCTCATTATAACTTAGTGTTTGGTCAAGAAGCCATTGTCCTTATCGAGATAAAATACAAGTCCTTTCGACTCAATCAGACAGACCAAATGACGGGTCGAGAGGAGGAAGTCCTTTGAGATGGCAAGTGTCTCGAGGAATTGCGCATGAAAGCAACAAATAGAATGGAAGTGCAAAAGAAGCGAATGATGAGGCATTACAGCAAGAAAGTCCATTCTAAAGGCTTCAAGGAAGGAGAATTAGTATGGAAAATGGTTCTCCCCATAGGCACTCGAGACTACTTCCTTAGGAAATGGTCACCTAACTGGAAAGGTTTGTTCAGAGTCAAAGAAACGTTCCCCAAGAACGTATATCGTTTAGCAGGTCTCGAAAGACATTTTCATGAATTTAAAATTAATGGAAAATATTTGAAGTCTTACAAACCAACTATATGGGAAACCCACGAAGAGATCTTAAAAAAGAGGTTCCCGAGTTTATGGTTACAATTAGAATATGAAGACTTCTCTTGGAAATAAAGTCCATTACATTGTTATAGTTCATGAGAAAACAAAATATAATCAGTCCTAGGAGCGACTAGGTAATCGTGCTTTGAGCAGCCGCTTCTTCTCAAGGGAGATCCAACCATAGGACCGAGCTCTACCAGCCCCCAAAGTTAGAAGAGAAGGAGGTGCAGAAGTCCTCCACCGACCAAGCTATCTGGCATGCCAACTCCTCAACGCACAATGCTTGTCTTAATTCCCTCTTCAAAGTCTAGAAAGAGGAGACAAACTGGAACACACCGGGGAAGCAAGTCGGAAGAGTACGCTAGAGTTCACAACCTCACGCCTACAGGAGCCATGCATTGCCGATGAGCAACATGACTGCCTGAGGTTGTGGACCTAGGCTTTCGAGGGGCGTGAGGTTGTGAACTTAGGCCTTTGATTGTGAAGGTTTCAAAGAAAGAAGAAAAACAGCTTCACGGCAAGACATGTTTGGTATGGATTGGTGAACCCTCATGAAAGGAAGACGAGGTTATCTATAGCAAGAAATGGGGACAGAACCAGAATGACTATTCCTGAACCTCGTGAAGAAACAGTAGGAAATCGTGGAGATCTTGAAAATCTTATCTTTTGGGAATCTTCGCAGCGTTAAATACAGTATTAAAGCTGTACAAAAGGAAAATGGAAATTGTATGCTATTATGAAACGTCTCGGAAAAGCTGAAAACGTTTTAGATAAAGCAGTAAAAGCATTCAACGTTGTTAATAAACAAATAGAGGAAACTCATGACAGTTTGGGACGACATTTGGCCAAACGATCAATTAATTGGAGGAGCTGCTTCTCGCGGAATTCCTTTTCTCGAGAGATGGCCTGACCCATGATACTTTCTCGAGTTGGGGGACCCGGTTCTATAGCAGCTGTCCACATAGCCCGCTTGCTCTCAAGCTTAGACTAAGTTCTCAAAAGTTTTTCTTGCAGTTAAGCAAGCTTTGCCATTGCCTCTCAAATGGTTTCAAGGCGTTTGTTATTACACCTAATCCTTTTGTCCAAAAGCCCAATTTCAAGCCTGCCTTGAGTCTTCGTTTGCTCACACCGATCCTCAAAAGCTTGAGCAAGAGATCGAAACTCCTTGTACGTGCCATAGGTTGGCCAATATTGTTGTTGAACGAGTCTATAGGCAAAAAATTCATCTGTCGTTACCAGAGGGGGAGTGAATGACACCATTTAGAGCAGCCCTGTACTGACAAAAACTCTCCTCCATGTAGGGGATGTCGGTATAAAGAAAACTTAGCAGGAATTCAAAATCCATGCTAAGTCGATTTGCTGCATTCGATGTATCTTCATATGTCGCTCTTTTTGACCCCTCTGGAATCAAACCACAGTTCATGGGGTCTTCATTGAAATCATTCCCAGAAGGGTCATCGGCTAAATCCTATGTAAGGGACAGAAATTAGAGAACAGAAATAAACAAACCCAAATGTTGTAAAGAAAAGTATTCGCTTGCACTGGGCAAGACATTCTCTTGAGTCACGCCCTCGCAAGGCGGCTCATCACCTGAAGATCCTGCAACTGGAGCAGGAGTGGTTGCAGTTGTTTCTGCCGTTTCAACGATTGGAACACCTTCGGCATTCCTAGACGACGACGTCTCTCGAGTCTCGAGAATTAGAGTAACCTCTCGAGACGTTCCTATATCCTTGAGAGGAAAAGCCTTTTGAACATTCATATTGTCCCAAGAAGCTGATGAGGTAGCTCGAGAGCCTTCTCCAACAGATTGAGGGTCAGCTTGTCCCATTCCCAGAAATGAACACCCATAAGGAAAGCTACTTATCAATGTCGTCCAGAACAGGTAGAGAAATACCTCGTTGCAAGAGATCAGTCTGCCAATCCTGAGAGATGACGTCTCGGAAAGAAGGGAAACGGTTCTTTCTGCTTATGAATTCTGACCCAAGTCCCAAATGTCTGGTTCCTTTAACGTGGTTTTCACCCGTCTTTGAAAAACATGTTTAACTCACTTAAGAGCTGGTTCTTCTTCGCTTTGAGGCTTGGAGGGATGGTCCTCTCGAGCTTTGGAGCGCTCCTCTCCATGAATACATTCTTCAAGAGACTGCATAGGCCGAACCTTGCGTTTCCTTTTATGCATCGAGGTTTCTTCATTAGAAACTGTCCCAGACAATGCCACGACATCGGTCTTATCTACAGAAAACAAACAAGGTTATACTCTAATGGTTGGCAAACAACAATATAGGCAAAGTAACTCACCCCCTAGAGCTGGAGTAGGCACATAAAGATCACCCAAAGGACTATCCAAAACGACCATAAACCTCGTAGCTCTGAACAAGTCATTGCCCAGTAAAGTCGGAAAAGCTCAAACGCGGCAACCGTACTGTTATGATCAAAAGGAAACTTTGTAGTAAACAAAGCAGTACGAGTCAAAACTTTAGCTGCTTCCTTAAAGCCTACAGTTGTGGTTTTCCCATGCGTGAAGATGTTAAAGGACTTCGAGAAAGGAATACTCGTATCTTGAAAGAAGCCGAGCTGCCGGGCACATAACTGCGGGTTATACATCTCGAAAGTCAACTTGTCCCCAAGGCAAACTCCCACCAAGTCTCGAGGCGTTAACAAACTATCCCAATCAGGATGCTCGGTGAGATTATCTCGAGCAGAATAGAAATTATTGGGAAGATATGGTTCCCACTCTTGTTCTCTCTTGGGATCAGCCAATTTGTGCATCAAGGAAGTAACAGCTTCAGAAGACCAAGTATGTAAGTCACTGCAAGCACGTATGGTTATATCAAATCCGAAACATCTATCACCTTTGAGAGTTGACTTATTGAAGGAAGATAGTTGAGGAAACCAAACAAGTGCCCATAAATGTAAGAGCCACATCGGTCATCCGGATTGATGATTCGAAAAGCCTTTATCCTCTACAATAGTGGAAGCGACCCAAAGACTTCTATATAACAGATGGAGGAGGAAAGGCACAAAAGCCACGGGTTCATCAACTTGAACTAAGAAGTTGCTAATCTAGGACAAGTAAATAGCAGCTTGCTTTCCAGGGCTACAGAAAATATATTTGTTGAGCCATTCGAGATAAAAATCAAATTCCTGCTCGGCTCCCCATCGCGACGTTTTCTTCCCTGCGGTTTGGAAGAGTTTCATATGTCTGGTAACTGTGCTACGGATCTTATGCCCATTGTATCGAAACTCATCTTTTTCCACTCTGTGAAGACGAACGCTGACACCCGAAGCAGGGCAACCAGTTAGCAAACAAACATCTTCTACAGTAACAGTCATGGGTCCATTGGGAAGGAAGAAAACATTTAATCTCGAGTTCCAAAAAAGAATCAAACTTGAGCAGACCTTGGCATCACAAAACTTAATTTTCCTTGAGATGGATATCAGATCTTTCAAATCCAAACGGCACAGTTTCTGATCCAACTTATCTTTCCACAGGTTGAACCACTTCTCGGTAGTAGCATGAGTTGGGGGAAAACCACGAAACAGGAGCATAAAAATCGGGTTGACATACCGGAATAGTTGGCGAAGACAGTAGATAAGTTTGGGGAATGTCATGTTCTTTGAAAGCGGATGACGAAAGTAGAGGACCCAAAGTCAGAACTGGCAATTAATAACCCGGAATGGTGATGACTACGTCTTGGTTAGCGATTTCGTGGTATCGACCAAAACGCACGTAGTCGGACTTAGTCTGAGAAGCCATCGCTTGCAAGCAATGCCCTGGCGAAGAAAAGTTCGCGACTTTAGGAGAAAGAAAAGCAAGAAACACGGTTCGATCAAAGAAAGGGTTGAACTTGGGTAAAGAAACGACCCCAGAAGATGGAATGAAATGACGGTTTTTGAAGGAACACGAAACGGTTGATTTTCCAAGCCTGGCGGATGAAAGAGCGGGAAAAGAAACTTGCTCGGCAAGATTCGTGATAAAACGTGACCGTCTCGAGATAAACATAAAGTTCTCACATTATGTTTAACAAAGGGGGGCTTAATGTTTACACACGTGAATTTCTGGGCTTTGTCCCTAGTGGGCCAAACAATGAAGTCCACGAAAGGCGATACCTGAGAAGCCGCTCGAGCACTCAGAGGCATCCTGCTCGAGAAGCAGTTCTCGAGCACTCGGGAATAGTCTGCTCGAGAAACAGCTGTTGAGCTCGAGAGATGAGATCAATCATACTCGAGAGCCTCACTGAGCCATGATCCAGGCGTACAACTAAGCCACGATCAAGGAAAAGGACACGTGGCAAACCCGGAGAAGATAAACAAGATACGCTGTGCATGTCCCTTACAGAATAGGAGATAGATCGTGCACACGATCTGAGAAGATTCTGAGTCTGCAGAATAACCGCAACAGAAAGATCCTAAGCTATAAAAGGATCGCAATAGACATCAACACAAACACACACAACAACTCAAACACAGACTCAAGTCTTTTTTCTTTTTACTTTTTAGGTTACGTTTATCCTTCAACCTCAGCGACGTGCACTAAATTCCGTTGTTGTTGACACACCTCTTTCCATCCTCGGTTTCGTGCATTAAGTTCTGTCGCCGCTAACTTGCCACCACTTCAACTCTGCCCTTCGACTTCGTGCATTAAATTCCGACGTCGAGCTCTACCCTCGGTGCCGTCACATTAAATTCTGGTGTTGTTGACGACCTCCTCCGCTCCACAAGGGTAATTCTAGCAAAGGGGTATTGCGTTTACTTTCACTTTACGGCGATCACATTCACTATAAAATTCGACACGTGTTGCGGGGAACAACTTTTCCACGGCAACAAGATAAAAACTAAATTTAAGTAAGCTACGTTGAGTAAAGAAAACATTTCGTTACAATAAATCAAATATTTGACAAGGTTGTTTATGCATGAATCTCATTTATGTATCATGTTATTTATAGTTTATGCATTAATCTCATTTATGTATCATGTCAGCCTCTTTATAATCACTACTCTTATAAGAGTGAATGACACTAATACTTTTGAAAATTAATTCATAGTTAAATCATTTGACTTTCTCTTTCAACGTATCACTTAACACATTTTGATTATTAGTGTGTGAGTTGAGTTTCACTAAAGCTGTAATGATTCATATATCCGTCCAAAGCCTAACTCAACATCTCGTACATGATAATGTTGTATCTATACACATTAGTAATGTAAAATCGTGATTTTCCATACACATTAGTGCTTATCGGTATAGAGTCCTCATCGAATATGTCGCATTTTTGGTATTTTTTTTTTTTAAAGTGAGCGTGCCATATATGTATCAGTTTTCCCTTTTTGTATCTGGGTGCAAACATTAAAATTTTATTAATATCAAATCAATATCATTTGATCTAAATAATATGTTATATTGACTGGATATGGTTATTTTACTATATAGTATAAGGCGGTATTATAAAATCATATGTATTTATGTTTTAGCGCAAAACTAATATAATTTTAGAAAATGATAAATGTGATCATGAACTTATGTTTATTCAACTCTAATTTCATTTCTCCTAGTCAAAATACATGTTACCCTAATTCATAAATGATTGATATATTTTTGTGTACCTTCGACCGAATTCATTAAATAATCATGGCTTAAAATTCGCCCATTTATATAAAATAAATAACCAATTCACTGTAATTTTTTGTGTTTCTTTTATTCCTTTGAACTAATCTTTTCCAAGTGATCATACAACAAAAATCGTCAATATTAGGAAAATCACCTAAATATAAAAACCTTTCAATAACGTTAGGGAAAATATATTAGTAATGTAATATAACATTATCAATAGTATATTCTTGAAAGAGATATTCTAGCCTTATCCATTATTAATGAAGAAAATATTTTATAAACCCAATATCTCAAATTGAGCCACAAATCATAAAAATCTCAATTATTAGTAATACCAATTTGACTTAAAAATGTTTATTAATAACGACAAAACCTTTTCTGGAATTACTATTTACCGTTTATGAATTTTAAAAATTAATAGCATAAAGTTGGTAGGTTAATGTATCTTGATGATTCAATTATTTTAAAAATCAACTATGCCATTAAAAAAATTAATACATTTAATGCATGATATCTCTAATTTCCATACTCACATAAAACCTCTAAAATTTTAAGCCTAAGTAGTAGATTAGTGACGATTATGTTGACTAGCAAATACGTCAAATATCTGAAAAATATACACGGGATTTAACTTTCGGTTCGATAATATAGTCATCACCTGAATTTGTCGATGAGAACTTAAGAAAAACTACTAGAGTTTCAACCAAAGGAGGTCGTCATTCGCTCTTATGAGAAATATATGACATGTGATGATTTCCATTAAATGAGGTAACAACCAAGGTTATCAAAATCGAGATCCTACGTAGGATCAGGAAGGGTCTGTAAGCTCATAACTCGCATGATCGTAAGTGAAATAGGAAGAGTTTACAAAATTGTGATTTGAACACACATATGTATGCATACATGATAACAAATAATAAATCACACCAATAACAAAAAGAAACAAGTCTTTACTCATAAACTTTAAGGTGCATAACAAGATCAAAAGTCATAAAACATATAATGCTCCAAAACAAAACACACCGAGTCCACTAAAGTGACAAATAATAAAAGCATAAGAAGAATCATCTAAGGATCTAACAAAGCATTCATGTTTTGATCATAATAGTCATCTCCATCGTGGGCAATATCATATGCATTCTCCTCGAGTACATCATCTCCAAAGCTTGGAATATGCAAATCATCACCAACGCTACTAGCTCCCACTTCAACTCCAACTCGCATTACATCTTCAATTGTAGTCTCAATCTCATCATCAAAATTTTCCGCATCTTCATCACCAAGGATCCATTCATCATCCGAGGAAAGGTCATGAATTTCATAATCCTTGGGTGTCCTTGTTTGATTATTCTTCCTGAACCTCGAGTTAGCCATCACAAATACCACATCATTCATAGTTTGTCGTTTCAAATGATTTCTTCTTTTTTATGGACCTACACAAACACAAATGGACAAGTAATCCAAATAGTATCATCTCAAAAGATTAACAAATAACACTAGTTTAAATAAAAAAAATTATTATGCGAAAGTTACCATCTCAAAAGCACTCCAATTTCTCTCGCAACCAGATGAGCTGCACGTAAGGCTTAGCACACGAATTGCAATTTCTACAACTCTAGATATTGACTCTCATAAGATTCCCACCATTATGCCGGCGTTTTGGTATTAAGTGCTTTGGTAGGAACTATACTTCTTAACATCCCAGACTTGCGTTTAAACTCCTCAAGTTGGAAATCAATCTAGGATATTTCTTCAACATCTCCCACAATCCTTTGCATGCAGTCGTATAATCCCTTTTTCACTTCATAGTCAACTTTGAACCCGGAACTATAATGTAGTTTGGATTCAAATAATAGTCTGCCGCATGTAGAGGCCTATGCATCTGTTTATTCCATTGCTGATTAATGATTTCTCAAAATGGCAGATAGCTGAACAATGAAATAGATAAGCGGATTTAGTTTCTAAATTAGCTAGGAAATGAAAATAAGAATAACCATATTTACCTTCTCTTGACTACATTGAAAACACTTTGAATCTTCTCTTTAGCTTTGTCCATCTCCTCATAAATACACCCCATTATTGGCTTCTCATCAGAATCAACCAACCTCAACACTTTGATCAAGATAAACGCACACTTTAGACAAATGATAACACTCTTCCAGAACGTCTTATCCGTAATCATTTCTTCGAGATGTTTCCCATCATTTGTCTTTGTACATTGGCCGGCCTTCCACTTATCAGAAGTAAACAACCTCACCAAAGCTCCTTTGTTATCACGCAAACATCCCAAAATGAGATATGTAGTAGCAAAACGAGTCGCACCTGGTCTCACTAAATCCTTTCTATTGGTGAAGCTTTGTAGCATCGAAATGAGAGATGTTTTTCCATAGATATAAGTAGTATCTTCTTTCCACTTGAGATAGTCTCCCCGTGGATTGGTATTTTCTTCTCAAAGTCTTCCAACATTAGATTAATGTGCAATGGGCAGCATAAGGAGTCCAATATGAATTCTTTCTTTTCTCTATCAATAATTCCCCTGCAGCCTTATAATTTGATGCATTACCCGTGACAACCTGGATAACATTCTTTTCTCCAACCTCTTCAACAACCTCGTTAATCATCTTATAGATATTTTTAACATTCTTACAAATGTGAGAGGCATCGATTGATTTTAAGAAAATAGTACCTCTTGGGCTATTAACCAGAAAATTCAGAATTGTCCTTCGCTTGTCAGTCCACCCGTCAGTCATGATCGAGCATCCGAAGTTCTTCCAATGATTCTTGTTATCCTGAATAGCCTCTGTAGTCAAATTTACTTTCTTCTTCAAATACTTATCTCGAATCTCGTGATAGGAAAGTGGGTTGAACCCAAGTCCATGTCGAGCAACCAATTCAAACATCTTATGGTATTCTTCACTCTTTGACACATTAAAGGGAATTGCATTATTGTAGAAAAAAGATGCAATTTCCTCACAAGCCTCCTCTTTAAGTTCCTTCTTGAACATGGTACTAATTGTTTGATGAGAACTTGCACTTCTTTTGAAGAGATCCTTCTCAGATTGAGATGAATTCTCTAGCAGTTGGTTCATGCTTGCTTCTACATCCTCAAACGAAGAGAATTTTGACTTCTTAATCAATATTTCCTGCAAAGTGGAAACAACCTCAAACATCTTCTTTTTCACATCATCAGGGGGCTGCTCTACGCGCTCCAACGTCTTTATTTGTTCTAGCAAGATGATGCTTTAGCCTATAAATGTCTCCAGTCACTACTTTCTCACAATACTTGCATTTAACGATCCTGGGATTGTTATCAATAGCGATGCCATGCTCCCAACCCACATCTTCCCTGGCTCCAGGAGCATTTTATGGAGTGTTGCGCTTAAGTGCAGGTGAAGAACGTGAAGAACTACCACTTCCATTTTTAGACATCCTTTTCTCAATATTAAACTTGAATTCCTGCAAATTAACAAAAAAAAAAAAAATAAACGCGAGATCAAAATAACTAAAGAAAACTATGCAAAATTCATCAACATATAATAATGCTCACGAGAGTCCTGCAAAAATGACAGTGCTTGTCGTAGTTAATGTCAATCCTACACCCCCTGCTTTGATCGATAGCTGTAGAATTATAAAATATTACAATGGTTACAAAAGTTCTAG
This sequence comes from Melastoma candidum, assembly GCA_023653495.1. Taxonomy (NCBI): domain Eukaryota; kingdom Viridiplantae; phylum Streptophyta; class Magnoliopsida; order Myrtales; family Melastomataceae; genus Melastoma; species Melastoma candidum. The sequence continues at coordinate 2,180,190 of CM042880.1, forward strand.
ATAAGTAAATAAAGAATTGATGAAAGCTGATGAATTACTGAAATGATTTTCAAAGCACCCTAAGGTTGTTTCTAGAGGAATCGCCTCTCCTCGAGGTTGTATTCTAGAGGAATCGCGTCCGACAAGCAAGGGATATGATTTTCAAAGCACCTCAAGCCTCCAACCGGCCAACCCATCCAGCCCCCAAGCCTCCAAGCGTCTGACGAGCAAGGGACACGATCTTCCAAGCACCCCAAGCCTCCAAGCGACCGACTCGTCCAGCCCCCAAGACTCCAAGCGTTCGACGAGCAAGGGACACGATCTTCCAAGCACCCCAATCCTCCAAGCGTCCCACGAGCAAGGACACTGTACTTTAAGATTGTCGATTTTGTTCCAAAAGGGGATGGATTTAGGGCTGGGTCGGTCAATTTTGTTCCAAAGGGGATGGATTTAGGGGCTAAGTTTAGGCATTCAAGACTAATAGGCTGGGTTTAGGTTTTGGGGCTTAGTTTTAGGCTTGGTTTATGGTTTCGGCCCGAGTTACGATTTGTGGGGTCGAAATTTACGATTTCGATACTACGATCCCGCTTACGATACTATGATTTCACCGAACACCGATTTTATGCACGTTTCGACTCGTTGAGGCCTACATAAATGTAAAATTGTACGATTCCACGTGCTAAATCGCGATTTTGATAACCATGGTAACAACATTCGCCCTTGAAAGAAACACGAAGCTAGATAACAAGTTCGTGGATTATTTATTTGTTGTGTTTTTGTTAAAGAAAAATCTAAAAGACCATATTTATATTATAAATTTAAACTAATTATCTTGGAGTGCTCTTCATGAGCAGCCTTCATATATTCAGCCACAATATAGTTCTTCAAAGTTGTTTTCAACTGCTTTCTTAGACTTATGACACTTGTCCGAATAATACTTACGTTATTCGTCTGAATGGATTAAGACCTTCAACCTTATTCCAAGCGGATGATGTGACTCAGATTACAACCTAAATCAAGCGAAGGTGAGATCTATGGGTTTATCCATCTCCAATCTTGTTAAGCCCCTGTAGCCTAAATTTTTTAGTACGAAACGGAATCGAACTCAATCTCTTCAAAATTCAAAGCTCTGTTTATGAAATGATTACACGAGTTTTATTCTAACTAGACCGGATCGTCTTGTTACATTGTGAAGGGCGGCAAGGAACGACCTGTCCAGTTAGTGAAAAGATCAATAATCACATTGATTGGGGGGGGGGGGAGTGCCCCGGATATTTTGATGTAATCATACTCTACAAGTCTTGTGTGAATACATAAATTATTAGCCCCATAATTTTATTATAGCGTTGGTGGACATGATCTCATTTTAATTTTCCCTTAATCATCTTGACGATATAAATCAAAATGCTTTCTGAACTCGATCTTTCTCAGGGGAGTTGGTCAAATTTTAACAATATTTAGCATATGGTTTTCCATTTTTTTTTTTTGGAAATTTAAAAATTCTCAAGTAAAGAAATTTCCAAGAAGGAAGTCGTGGGTGGGTCATGATTTTCCAAAAAAAACATTTCCCACTCAACCACCAAACAGAACATGACAGTAGTTACTACAGAAGGGGTACTCGTATTTGAATTTGTTTCATTTGATGAAGGGCTTCCAGGCTGGGAGACTAGTCACACAGCACCGAAGGACTCGGGCCAGAAATTCTCCTTTGAGGACACTCAGACTTTGGGCGTACCTCTGTTGAACTCAAGAGGGTTTCTTCTTTCGGGCGTCGGGTGAGATGCGCCTCAGGTCTTGCGTACCTCTTCTGATTCCACTAAACATTGGAAATAATAGGCCATTATACATTATTCAAGGGTAAGGATCTGGGATGACCTTTCGGAAACAGAGGTTTACGAATGGGAAGAAGCAGAAAATACCTCTGGTACAGGTAAACAAAGACGTAAAACAGTGGCAGTAGCATCAGGACCATGACGCAGATCACGATGTAGGATATGCTCCTCCTTTTCTGCAGATAAGGACCAAATCAAAATGAATGAGGAGGTCCAGAAGAGAGACTAACGATCATATTTTTTAACTGTCAAAATAAGTCCATTCTGATCTTCCAACCAGGGGCATATCTCAAATGGCAGCAGATCTTTATATCTGTAAGAGATCTCAAACTTAATGTTAAATTCAGCATGTCTTATATAAACCTGATCTCCTATAGCAAAAGGTAAGGAAATTCAACTGAACCATAATTATAGCAAGAGAAAATGAATCAGAAATTACCCTCTGCCCTCTGGAGAAAGGTTTCAGACGTGCAGGGCAGGTATGGGAATCGCAAAATTGGCGCAAAAATAATTCTGTTGGCAGGGACATGGAAAAAGTAGAACTCACTCTACGGATAGATTGAGCAATGTAACAGCAAAAGCAAAGAAGAAGAGCTAGTTAAAGCATGAGGAGCACCATGAAGACGGTTTGCCGAAGGACCTCCTTGAACAGGGAAACAGCTATCCGCAAGATTCTACAGAATCAGATAACAAGAAACGATACATCTAGTAACAAAGGTTTTCATTGGAGAAGAGAAGGCTTTGTTGGATAAGATTTTGTTAATACCTCACATGAGTGTCGATTCTTTGCTGTTGCAGCTGGATTGCACTTACCCTTCTTTGAGGCAGAATTCATGACCAAATCACAATGCAATGCTCCACATAAATCTGCCAAGCAGTTGCCATGACTCTGTGATCCGTGTCACATTTCACCATATTAGCTGGATGAAGAGCCTTAAGCAGGAAAGAAGTGATGTAGCTAGTAAATCTGAATTAAGTCAAGAAACAGAAGGAAAGGAAAGGTTCTAAGTCCAACTTGTGCTCACATGACAACAATCATATTAACTACTCCTCTTGATCGTCAGAATTTACAAGAAGGAATTATCCCGTCATAAACATTTAACAAGATTACAAAATTTAAAATAATGTTGAAAAACGTTAATTTCAACTCATGAATCATATCACTGTATTTTGAAACTGATATGTTGGCCGCCGTAGTCTGTCCATATTAAACTCGTATTAAATTTCCTAATTTTCTCAGTTCAATCTTTTTAGCACATTGAGTCAGAACTGGTTTTCTTTTAGTCCATTTGATCGCAATTCAGTGAATATTAATGCAGGCCGCTGATAAATGGAAGAAAAGGCAGTAGCTTTATTCACAAGATTGGGCATGTAATTATATCGGATTGCATGAAACCTGGAATATCAAACTATAGCAAGAAAGAAAATCTGACAATCCACAGGAAAAGGAAATTTCTCAACACCATTATTGAAGGGAAATCTAGAGAAAACGCCACTCACTGCATTCACCAAGTCAAAGTGGCGATTGTCAAAATGCTTGTCAAGATACTTCTCTTCATAGAAGACCTTCCTACAGTATCCACATCGCCACTCATGTATGTCGTAGTGGATCTTGTGATCCTCCTGATCCTTGTACAGGTTGCCATCGGGATGAAGTTTGCACTTGTTTGGAAGTTGGTAATTCTCTTTCTCGACAAAGGGCATGAGATACTGCAGAATGATTTCCTCCGCAATTGTTCAAATATGTTGACATAGACTTCCTCTAATTCCTAGAATAAGCATGTGAACAGACCTCACTCTTGCAGTACCTCATCAATTACTTTAACAGCTGCCCGACTCCTTTCTCTCGAACAATGTATCTCGGGTATTTTCGCTTTAGCTTTGTTCTGATTACTGGGATGAAAATAAAAGCACAAGGGATTAGGATCCTGCAGGATATTGAAATGGGCAGATACAAACAACACCTAGAGGCAACAGCTGAGCTGACATAATATTCTCTACCAACTGAAAAAAAATAGACTCACAAGATAACAAGGTAAGCAAAAATACCTCGATCCGGTAGACCCTTGTGAATCCTGCAGCACATAAAAAAAGAAGAGGGATTAATAAACAGAATAAAAAGGAAAGGGAAGTGGAATAATTCCAATTCCATGTCCAACTGAAGGACAAATAGCAGATCAGTGCGAAAAATAAAATAAGGAAAAGAAACAAAAAATAACTCGGGATAAAATAACCAGGGGTTGTGCAATCAAATGGTAACATTAATAATCAAAACCTCCCCATTCCTCTCTTGGTCAACAAGCTACACATTGCCAACGTGTTCGCATTTCCCAATATTGATGGATGACTGACTGCTCACTGGTGAGAAGTCAAGAACCAAGATTTGTCCAACAAGCAGCCACTAATTCACACCTAAATCCCAACTATTACCAGCTGGCAATGCTTGGCCACAAGAATAACTCAAGACCGTCCCCGACACCAACAACAACCAAACACCAAATCTCCCTTCCTCCTCATCGATCGAGCAACTACCAAACACTGATGGAAACAGCAAACGCGCACACGCACACACACCCAATTCCTCAAAATCAACACAATACACACCCAATTCCTCAAAATCAAACACAATACACACCCAAATCAGGAGAAAACCCATAATAAAAAAGACAAATCGAGGATTGATGGGAAATAAAGAAGAAAAAGGTTTTGATTAGGGAAGATGATGGTGTTAAAGAGACCTGAATTTGCTGCAGGGAAGGAGAAGGAGACAACAACAGCAACAATAACAGGCACGGAATTAGTAATCGAAGCATCGGCGACAACTGAGATCGATTGGAATCCATCCCCCATCTTCCTTCCTCCATTTTGACCACTCTTCTTCTTCCTTCCGCTTTTGCCGTCTCTCTCTCTCCTTGTCCCTCGGTCTCTGGAGTTTTTTTAACCCCCTCAATCCATTTATTTTAGGAATAGGAATTATTATTAATAGCTTAAGGAGTAGGCAAAATATGCACTCCAATTTTTTCTTACTTATGGTTTAAATTTCAGGATACTTGACGAATAATTTGTCCTTTAAAATTGGAGCGATAGTTGGGGCGAACATTCTCGAAGCCAAATTGAAACGAACGTGAAAATATCGATTATCAAATTTTTAAAATTTCGTCTAAAAAATTATAGTATTTTGATTCAATATTTCGAGCTTCTAAATTTTTAATTATGCCAAATTATGGTCTTTATATAAAAATATCCAAGCTCGTAAATTTCAAAAGCTCATAGAAAATAAACATTCAAGCCTATAAATTTCAAAAATTTAAAACAAAAATAAAAAACTTCAAATCCACGAGCTAAATATTTGACAACAAACTCCAAATCCACAAGACTCACGAAGCCCTTCAATCTTAATTATTGAACCATAAGAGATTGAAACCACCATTGTAACCAATCTCATTCCAATATAAGTGCGGACAATCCAAACATTAATGAGACAAGAGTATTGATTTCATACAAACATTAAATAATAAGTATTAAGGAATACTATGAAATTAAATATTATCATTTTCGAATATGTCATGTTCAAAAGGATCTTAATCGACTTCAACTTTACTCGAGTTCCTTGGCGAAATCAATCTTGTGTGCACGTAAATGCCTCAATACTGGACCCAAAGAACTTCTAAAAGCATCAATCACTTATCCACCTATTACATATTGAATAAATATTAGTTTATAAAATAAATAATAAAATGAAAAAGAAAATATGAGTTAAGAAGATGTGAAAAACTTAGTTGTGCTAAACGCAAACACAGAAGCAACCGTGTAGATAAGTATGACTAACATATCACGAGTCATTTGAGGTGAGAAACCTAATAGCATTGACTTTCCAATACGTTAAAATATCGAACTTTGTATTAGCAACTTTCGTATCTTCTCCTGAATATCTATCCAACTCTGAATTATCACATTTATCTCCACTTTTCTCCTTTCAATCTTTTCGACCTTTGCAATAATCTCATATTACTACCTATTTTAGATGCCTTTGATGATTGACCCTTACCCACAAAATCGCCATCACTCCCATCATTAGTCACCACATATTCACCATTCACCACAATCAATTTCTTTTTATATTCAGCAAACATACCATAAAGAGTGTTTTTCACCTGAGAAATAATAACATTCGCATTGTCAAGATATATGTCATTCAAACACTACTCCACCTAATCAAACTTTTGATGAGGATCAAAGACTACGATGAAAATTAACTTATTCATTTTTTATGCATCACCTTAATTCTTATGATACCTATATCTCATGTTCGTTGCCAAAATAACCAGGTTCTGATCGGGAGATTCTTGTCATTCACGTGAAGACTCATCAAGATTTGCTAGCTCATGAAAAAACATTCGAAGTAACAAACTTCAAACTAGAAACTTTCAATGTAAGCTCATAAAAGTGCTTAAGATGTATGACAAGTCTTCTCACATTTTTCCAATCAAATGAGTCCGGTTTCCTGCATATTCCACTGTCGTCTTCAAAATCTTTTCTAAAATTTGTGTTTTCATCATCATATCTCTCAAAGGCATTCTCAAACTTTATTGGGGTTCTAACATCAAATACGTATAATTCCATCTCGTTGGCATGTCCAAAATAAAAAAAAAATGTTTTACTATCAATCTTTTCAGCTATTGCATACTCCTTAAACTTTAACAATATTTGAGGAGACGGTCTAACGTAAGCAACAATTTCTCGAACTCTCTTTACCGAGTCAAACATCATATTCAATCCATCCTTCACAATTAAGTTGATAATATGCTCAACATATCTCATATGAAGGGACTCACATCTCATCACACTCTCTTCTTTGCTATAATACTTTTCTTTCAGAAAACAAATTGCAACATAATTTGAATTAGCATTGTATGGTCAAAATCTTTTTCAAACCCCAATCATGCGAGCATCTATCAATAGCAACCCCAATATCTTTCCCCTTGTGTGATGTAACTGGATTAAAAGTCAATATCCCCTTCTACAATTCCCTATTCTCATCAATGTAGTGAGCAGTCAAACACATAATCGACTATCTGAATAGAAGTCCAAGTATCAGTAGTCAAACTTATTCTTTGACGGGACTTCTTAATATACTCTTTCAACTTTTCCTTTTCAAGCGAAAACATGTCATACACATCACGTTGTATTGTCCATCGTGAATGTACTTTAAACTTAGGATATACGACAGACATGAAATGAATGAATTCAGGCTTGGAAATAGAACTTGAAAGGAAGCTCAACAGATATTGCCAAGTGTACCAAAGATTTCATAATAGTTTCATAATCCCACCTGAGAACAATCATGTTATTTTGATTGCTAGAATAACCTCCGGGTCTAATCCGATGATTGTTTGTGTTCAATTAATTGACTTGATAATTTCCTTACATGTTACATTTTGACTCTTTAGTGAAAAAGTCTCGTTTCTATTAGTATCAACTCTCACTTCTACTCCACATGCCTTGCACCATGCCAACATTATACCATAAGGACATTCAAATCTCTCATAATCAATTTATAATGTTGAAGCCATTTGGTTCCTCTTTCTCCCGTCAGAGGTAGCAAATGTGGACATTGACTAGATTGATTTGGTATGGAATCAATATTCATCTACATATAAACAAAAAAGGAAAGGATATATTAATGATCTTCGATTGGGTGGGGTAAGCAAGAAAGAAGGCATATACTAAGAACTCAAATAGATATTCAAGTTTGGCTTCACCCTGTGAACATCTATTAAGGCACACAAGCAGAAACTGCACCCACATGATTTTACCCAAAGGACCACCGACATGTTAATACAAATTCCTAGCTTCTGACACGTATTCCTTGCCAAAATACATAGAGATCCATCAAAGTAAAGCGTATTCGACCACCGTAGAGCGATGAAGAGTATGCTCCGAGTTATCAAGGATAACAACTTGAATGGAAAACCAACAGCCAAATACGAATAAGACAACCCTATCGATGAATGGCAAGAACCTCACCATCTTTGTCCCGTTGCGTGGTTCTGATACCAACTATTTGATAGCGGGACAAATCCACCTGTCGGCTCAAATAAGAATGACAACGATCAGCAAGACTCACGGAAGCCGAAGGAAAGATCAATATCCACCCCAAGGAGGACAACCAGATCCTATTAGCAAGCAAGAAGACCACAGGAAAAATCAATATCAAACCAAAGGAAAGTTCAATATCAGCAAGATCGTTGAACGAGATCTTACTAGCCAAATCACACTGAGAGAAAGTTCACATACAGAAGATGACGAAAATGATATGAGATCGTGCGACGGAAGCAGGGACAAGTAAGAACATACCCCAATTCGATTATCTTTACCTCCTTCTGGGATATCCTCGCTCGGTCACGGGAGATAGTCGGGGATGAGGGATCCCGAGGGCCCACCAATCCGAGCTGCGAACTCAACACTCGGAGAAGACAAAGCAAGGAGGGAGGTGGAGAAGGGTTGTTGGGTAGGAAGAGATGCAACTTAGGCATACGCAACGTTTCTGTTTTTCTTGGGAAAAAAATGGGGCATGGGCAAAACATGACAAACAAAACCCAATAAAATTTTGATTTATTTGGAATATCGTGTTTTTTTCTAAAGAACTGAAACTGAACCAAAAGTTCGGTTTGATATTTAGAATTTCGAGCTTTTTCTCGCCCTAATACTACATTTCCATTAGGAAGCCACAAAAGCGTCACCTATTTTCCAATTTAAGAAACCTTTTAAACCGGTAGACAGTTACTTACATCCCTCCTCTTCCTCCCATACTAATACTCTGGTGTGCTTAGTTTTAGTTCATAAGAATGGGAAGAAATTGGCAAATCATACTAGTAGGATGGCATTAAAAGAAATTGTATCCTCTGAAAGGTTGCTTAGTAATTGATGTTGAATTCATTAATTGCAAAATGGACCGTTACGATTTGATCCATCTGCCCATAATTATGTAATCTTTTGATTTAATTATTTGGTGACTTTTGTCAATCGCCACGTCATCCCCCGAACCGTTAAGAGTTTTAGACCAAACGTCTCTCTCTCTCTCTCTCTCCCCCTCGTATTTTCAAAAACAAGGAAGGAAAGCCAAGAGGCTCGCCTCGCTCAGCTTTTTTATCCACACACTCTCAGTCTCTCTCACAGTCACAGTCTCACTCCGACAACCACCGAAACCTTTTTTTTAAACCCGATTTCAAAAATTCAAACGGGAAGACATTACATCCCCCCATTTTTGGCAACTGGGTTTCATTTTCCTCGTCTTGATTTGGCGTGTCGGCGGGTTGTTGTTTGTTGTTTGTTGTTTGTGATGGGGGAAACTACTTGTTTCATGCAACCTTTCTCCTACGCTTCTGGTGGCCTTCCCGGAGATCACCACCACCTCCCCCTTGAGGTAGTAGCAAAGTCTCCCGCTTGTTCTTTTGATTTGTTTAGTGTCTTTCCGGAAATTGTGATTTGGTTTTTGGTAAAAAAAAAAGGAAAATTTGTTTTCCTGTGATTGCTGAACAGGGCAACCCTATACATCATGCCCTCACTCAGTCCATCTCGTTTGGGAGGTTCGCCTCCGAATCCCCGTCCTGGGACAGGTGGTCCTCCTTCCCCTGCAATCGTTACGTCGAGGAGGCCGAGAAGTTCTCTAGGCCCGGATCCGTCGCTCAGAAGAAGGCCTTCTTTGAGGCTCACTACAAGAACATGGCTGCCAGGAAGAAGGCCGCGGAGGAGGCGGCTGCCAAACTCGAGCAAGCGAACACCGCTGCTATTTATGGTCGTGAGAGCGGAGTTGCAGAGAGTGTCTCCCCTGGTGAAGGGTTTCCAGCTGTAGTCAATGTAGCCTGTGACAGTGACAAGAGTGTAGCGGTTGAATTGTCGGATGGTGACCCGGTGCCCGTAACTTCTGAAATCGACACGAGGGGTTCGCACATTGAAATCGAGAAGATTTTACTCAAGACTCTCAGGAGATCCGAGGCCAGTTGCACCATTCGAGAGGATATATCAGCCGGTCCAGTTAATAGGGAGAAGAATATGAAGACCTTCGAGGAGGATCGTGTTAACAAAGAGCCGCCGCTTCAATTCCCTGTCTTGGACTTGGACCCCCAAAATGAAGCAGGCGATACAGAATCACGCGGATCAGCTGAGATGGAGAAACCTCTTCTGAAGGTAACATGACGTAATGTTGATTTTTTCTGGCAAGAAGTACTTGTAATCGTTCTATGGTAACACTCGAGGCTTTTCTTGGCAGGATTTTATCCGCGAGGAAGCATCTGAGCCAGCTGTTTCCTACTCAAAGATATTGAGGAATCCAAAGTCTCCTCCTGGCATTGTGTCATCACCTGCTGTGGCGTCGCTAACGCCTAGTCCTTACTGGAAAGAAAACATTGCCACTACTCCAATAGCACGGAGTTATGCAGTTGACTGTTTGGACATGAAACGATCAACTCCTAGAAGAAGGCTTCCTTTGGGATATCTTGCGACGCCAGTCAGGGAAATCAACAAAGCGACTACCATTAGTTGGAGAATGGGGAATCCGAAACCAAGTAGCAGCCTAGCAAAAGATTGTCAGACACCGGCGAAGACTCCACTGGCACCTGCTCATATGACATCAAAGCATCCCTTGAAGACTCCTAAGTCAGTTACTGAAAAGTAATAATTTCGGCTGATGAAGGATTCCAACAATCCTCCCGTAGTTTCGGTTGTTAGTCCTTTATTCATTAAGTTCAGCTCTGTTTGCAGAACGCCTGCCGGTGATGGGAAGCAAACTGGGCCAAAGCGACGTTCCCTCGCGAAAGAGTAAGAAATTTCACAATGCTAACATTGAGCTTCTTCTCCGGAATATTGTCATTAAGAATTTCTCATCAACAGGTGCTCGAAGTTCCTGAGTGCTTGCAAGAACAAGCTGCAGTCCCCTAGTTTCTCTACACCCTTCAGATTGAGGACTGAGGAGCGAGCCGCGAGAAGGAAAGAGGTAACACTCGGTTATGACACTCATGCTTCGATCTGTTTAGACATCTGATTGTTTGGGGGTATGCCAATGGTTTATGTCTCATACGATTCTGCAGAAACTAGAGGAGAAGTTCAATGCCGAAAGGGAGAAGCTTCAGCTGCAGCACATTATCAAGGTTATTTGTGAATTTCGACAGCCCAGAGATCCACTGTAACTACCATTTATGGTTTCAAATTCATGACAGTGAACTTTTTCGTTCTTAACAGGAGAAAGAGGAAATTGAAACGAAGAAATTCCGGCAAACGCTTTGCTTCAAGGCCAGGCCTCTACCTAAATTTTACAGAGAAAATAAACCAACAGCAGCAAAGAGCCCAGCGAAGGAGGTTAGCTTCCGGATTTTCTTCCACATTTAACATTACAATGATGATCGGAAATGAAACAACTGATGGGGTATTTGTGATACGTAACTTGTTTGTAATCTCAGGTGGAGCCGAGTTGTTCCGAGCTATCCAGACGAAGCCGAAAGCCCTGGAGCAAAAGCAACACTACTCTGCCGAACAGATTCTCCCCCAATCTTCTGGGAAAGAAACTGGTGCATGACATGTCCCTCTGTGACCTGGCTCTGGAAAACAGATCCCCAAACATTCGGCAATGATTGAAATTGCTAGCGACATAATGTCGTTGGTCGTAGATTCGGAATATCATCTCCCGGACTGTAAGCAAACTGGGAAGTCGATGCTCTCTTGCGTTGTGTTGATCTCATCAGTAGTTTAACTCGAACATTTAGTACTAGATACTAATTCGTTTGACGACGTTCAAGGTTTCCGTAGGACGTGGGAAAGATCATACTCGTGACCCTTGAAGATCTTATTCTTTTATAGTAGGTCTTACAGTTTGGCATTTTAACATTGGTAATGTCTTGTTCACCACTAATCTCTCACCAAACACCAGTCGCCCTCTTCGATATGATCAAGCTCGAAACCAACTTTGTAAAACTCCAACTCGCTGCCATTGTGCTCACATCTGTCCTGACCGGCAAGGCTCTCACAGCTATCCTCTTCGTCTCCTGCAGCAGGCACAAGTCCCCTGCAGATCAAACCCTCATCGTCGTCACAGTCATAATCCACCAAACCGTCCAACAACCCCGTGGCTGAAACACCCGACAGGCTTCCTGCCGGATGACCATCGACAACCCTCCACGAAACCCTCTGACGTCCCAAGATGTCCAACGACTTGATCTTATTACTCCCCTTGGTCTTATCCTTGGACTTGTGGGCGGGGTGGAGGTGACAATCCAAGCACCGCGCGCGGCTGCACTTCCCTGTGAACTTGGAATGGTTGGTCGGCCTCGTGGGAACTTTTACAAACAGCCCAGCCGTCGGGGGTGAATCGATCGTGTTGAGGATCCTACCGTTGGGACGGGGATTGTATGGGGAGGGCAGGATCCGGTAGGTCCGGACCATGCCGTGCTGACGACCCTCTCGCCTCATTGGCTTGGTTGGATGAAGGACTTGGTGGTGTGGATTCGGGGGGGGGGGGGGGGGGGGGGGGGGGAATAAATAGTAGATAGAAATACTTGTGGAGCAAGGCTTGCTCAAAATTGGAGGTCAACATATCCAAAAAAATAATTGTGGGACAGACAGGACGATGAAATGCAACTTGCTAGTCTTTTCTATGACTTTTTGCGTCGTCCGTCACCTTTTGACTTCTTCTTTAGGAGAACAAATGGGATTATCTCATATATCAGATTTGGAATACTTTCTCTTATCTTTACGGAAAGAGGCCAGACTTACTGGGTAAAGTGTTTTTACCTAGTTGTATAGATTTGGCACACTTCTATTGCCAAGTAAAAATATCTCTGCATATAGAGTTTGTGTATACCAAGTTTCATCCCTGTACAGGCAATATTTGCAGACCCTCCGTCACACCAAACCTTGTCCGACTCTCAGACGATGTGAGTCTGCGCATCATCAGCTGACTTTATCAGTTGCTCCTGATAATCTTTGCCCACGGCTTTCTCGGTTGTCCACACTGCTTTCCTTGATGGGTACAGGATGTAGTGTTGGCACATGAAGAGCAGGTCGAAGAATATCGATATCTGCAATGGACGAGAACAAAGATGAGCTGAAGAAAGCCGTTTCCACAAAGTTAACTCTCACAGGAAGTCTCTGCGCGACGTATCAATGAAGAGAATGAAAACGAAAGAAAGAAGTACATACAAAGGAAAGCAAAGTCTTGCCGATATTGCCATAGAAATTGACCCATGAACCTGAGAATACGATTGAAAATGACAGAATATCAACATCTCAAGGACTGAAGGTCGTTAATTATAACAAGACTATCGGTGGTATTGTCGACTATGACATACCCTGATCCACAGATTGCACGGCCATCTGAGCATAATTAGTCATGCCACCAACAAAATCAAGCAAAATGTTGCCGATGCTGAAGCCGTCCGTACTTTTTCGTGCAAAGTTCATGACAGCCTGGATTTTGCACATCAGTTAATAAGGGCACCCAAATTCTAGACCTCAATAGGGCCAGCATTATTCACTTTTGCCGAGTAACAAATTGGTTCGACAATGGGACAACAGAAAGGGTGCAGAATTAAGCCACTAGCCAAGGCGAAGCAGAAATAAGGGACTAAAAAGGCAGTCACATTCAATTTCAATCGTGAAGATCCAATAGGCATTTGCAGATAATCATCCTTATCGTAGTTAGCCAAGTGAAGGTATATTCCTTTTAATCTGAGAAAGTTTTAACAAACTGACAGACAAATAATTCAAGCTTGTAGGCAGTATAACAGTAGAAGAGATTCTTTTTTGATAGTACAATAGAAGAGATTTAGATCGATCAATAACAGGGAAAAAAAACAAACCAAGGAATAAGAGAAACTCTCCACAGATCTTGGATAATTGGATCCTACCTGAGGAATGTACTTGATCATGGTCATTAGCACCTGAATTGTGCTGTATAAGGCCGGAAGAAGTCAGCATCCGATCATTATGAGATTTTGCAAATTACTTCGTATGAGCGTAAACAAACGATGAAATAACCTACTGTTTGAAAGAAGATAACAAAGGGAGACTACTGAAATCGACATTATTTTACCCATTTTCTAAATTGTACTCGAACAACCACCAAATATCTTCGATTTTTCGGAAGAAACTAAGAAAGGAAAGCCAAACCAAAGGTCCAGTGCAGGAGACATAAATTTTCGGGAGGGATGACAGGAGGAGACAATAACGATACTGGCTTAATTGACTAAGCCAAAGGGGTCCCATTGGACATCAAACCTCAGTTGCACTTGAAGACAAATAGACTCTGGGAAAGATAGCATATGGATAAAAAAGGCACTGCATATGACCGGACTCATTTTGTTCAGAATCGATGGCAATAAAGGAATAAAAAACTCTGAGGCTACATCATAATGCTGAGGGTTCACATGAGAAGAAATGTCAACTGCATACAGGAACAATGGTTATCATTTGCGCTTAGTAATTTCATAGTGAGGAGAAATGAGGAGGAACAGAGGCCAAACCAGAGCTACTTACTTGAAGACTGAAATGAGCCAAAGCCAAGAATCATGGGGTAGAGCAATGAAGAAGCACACCGCTGCGGCTGACCATACAGCGATGACAATCACAATAGAAAGTCGGGAAATCTTTTGGGTGCCCCGCTACAAAACCACAACAATTGATTCATTTCTGCTGTTCCACAGCAAAACGCTCCAACAATGAAGAGCCAACAGACACCGGCCTACTCACATCATAAATCGCTATCTGAAGCAAGGTTATCGCAGTCAACAAAACCGCATGTATGGAAAAGGCAACATCATTTGCAGCAACTGGAATCATCTGCAACGAACCCCAAAGAGAAACCGAATCAGCAGATGAGGATTGGTGGCGGAAATATAAGGTAAGCCCGGAAAATACACTGAAACTGTCTTTCCGCACTAGTTCGATTGCCTAGAAATATAGCGTATTCTTGTGTTCATGATCGGCCAGGTAGATAATTGATTACACTTTCAAAGCCCCATTGGGCTGAGTTACATGCCAAAAGCAGCAACCACAACAAGAAGCTCGCCCAGGGACGAACTAAAACAAATCCTTCCGCGCCTTTGGATTCCACATTAATCCAACCTCAGAAAACTCACCGGTTGATCAAACCTAGCAATTACAACACCGACTAACAAAACAGGCAAGCAAGCACATGCCTTTCGACAATCAATGGACGACCAAAAACATACCTGCCCACGCCCGTACTTCTCATAGTACTGTTCCTGGACGGCGGAACTGAAGTAGAGGACGCAATTGTAGATGAGGTAAGAGGAGTGCTTGGTAAGATTCAGAACGACGAAATCGAAATTCAACCCCACAACGCTGCAACAATCAGTCGAAAGGATGGATCAAAAGAAAACAAATCGAAAGCACGAACCTTTAACAGAATCAAGCAAATCCCACGAAATACCGGGTACGAAAGAGGCGTAAAACACCGAGAAAGGGAGGGGGGCGATCTACCTTTTGCGCCTGAAATTGAGGATGACTTGTGGGTAGAAGCTGATCGACCAGGAGACAAAGGCCGTCCAACCCAAAACCTGGTACAACACCTCCAAGGGCATCGAGTTCCAAGACGCCGCCATCTTCTCTCCTTCTCCCTTTCCCTGGATTTGGAATCGGAAAGCGTGGGTCCAAGTAATTTGAGGCGTCGGAAATCGAAGGAAACTGTCGGAGCTACATAATTCATACTTTTTAATTTAATTTTTAGAGCCTTTTTTTTTTTTTTTTTACAATTGTCAAATGAATGCAGGCGGAGATTCAGGTAAAAGACAAAGCCGACAAAAAACAAATATAAACATTCTCGGACTAACAAAATTGAAATTTAGATTGAATAGAGACGCATTTGATGGCCGTATTCATCATTCCGAACCGGTCGCTTTTTATTTGTTGTGCATCTGTGAATTTCTTATATAATTTTTTTAATATTTGACATGAATTGGGCAAATACTAATAATTCTTTATTTTTCACTACAAATGTGTACATTTTGTAATATACTAAACATACGTCGATTTGTTTTTTGGCATTTTTTTTACCAAGACGAACAAATAATTTATGAAGTGCGAGTAATAATTTGTGTAAAACTTTTCCTGTAAAATTTTATTAAAATATATATCCCGCTTTAAGAAATTCTTGTCTTGTTGTTATTTTGTAAGAAACAAGATATTTATAATTTACTAATATGAGAATTCCATAAAACTAATAGAAATAATTCTGTAAAATAAAAAATTTTACGTTTATTCTACAAATTTCATAATTGTGAACAAAACATTTTTTAATTTATGGGATTTTATGTGGAATATTAGTCACATTATTTCTAACAAATTATTTGTAAATTACAAAATGACTTATTTTTTAACAAGAAATTCCAATTTTGTACCATTTATTTAATAATTTGTACCAAAAGGTAAAAAAGAAAAAGTTTAGCATAGGAAAAAACTGAGAAATAATAGTTTCCTATTTTAGATTATCCTTTGATGCAGGTAGGAGGAGCAATTCATTCATTTAAAAAAAGTTATTAAATAATTTAAAATTCCTTGTCTTTTTACGCGTATTTTGTTACAAAATCCGGAAATCCTTCCTACTGTCGGTAATATGGAAAAATGTCCTATTTACCTTATCACAAGAGTTTTTATAAAATAAAAAAAATTATACGGAGAGGACGCCGTACAAGTAAAACGCGACCTCTGAACCATTAAAGTTGTCTGGTGGTGGCCTGTCTATTCTCGCACAGAAAAACGTAGTGGTCGTAATTAAAGAAAAGAAATTTGCGATCCGCCCCGGAGAAATCAGAACGTAGTGTTTAAAGTAAAAATTCCGAGCAAGAGATTTCGGCCTAGTTTATGAATCAAAGGTTCAGAATACAGGCTTAAAGGATGGAAATCTAGTAAAGAGGTGACAACGAAAACACATTAAGCGAATGCTTGCTGAACGAAGCAGTCACCAAGCGACAGGGTTACCAGGCGACGGGCGACAAGAAACAGCGAAAGCGACAAGCGACAGTTACTTGGGCGAGCGGGGAAACTCTACGGCGAAGGCCAATGGGCAATGCGATCGGTCGACTTAGCTGTTAAGGAAGGCTCCTAATGATCCCAAGATCTGAAAGGAGATTGTTGCCAAGATTGCTCACATGAAAAGGAGATATTCCATGAAGACCGTCATCAAAAGAAACATAATATATGTGCAATATTACTTTACCATATATACGTAGGTCTAGCTTAGTATAAGCACTTGTTCTTATGCATTGTACAAAGACACCTCTCTACAGATGGACATATTGTCAATTTATCTGTTCAAGCATTCCATCGTTCAAGCTCTCTTTGTGCTCCTGCGCTCTTGCTCACTTCCGAAGGCATCGTCGATGTCATCCGTAAGTGCTTCCGCTTAAGGGTGTTCGTCCGCTGTCTTCCTTCTCTCTCTTCTTTTCATTTCATACAGCGACCACACATTCAACGAATCCTCCGAATACCAGTTGCTCGTAGTGCCCGAGATTTTAGAAGTGTTTGAATCCGGCTTGTCCGCAATCACTTCCGGAGCGAACACATAGACAATGAACTATGGTCAGCAACACGAGGAGAAGTTGTCGTACTCGTCGATATCATCGTCGGAGAAAATGAGCACAAAAGAAGCGAAAATTAAAAACAATCAAATTGCATGTTTTATTTGGAATAAGATGCATATGTTTTACCGCCATAACATTTGTAACTAGACCCATGTGCTAAAGGACGGACGTGTAACGATTAAAGTAACCGTCACGTTTAGGAACGTGCTCTACTATTAGTAATGCATTCAACCTCGTTCTTTATAGTAACAGTTGCCGGGTCGTTTTAAGCTACTTTATGACCTCGAACGTCTTGCATCTCACTTCTTACCTCATGAGTCCATGGGCCTTATTAAGTCTTGTTGGGGGTCTTTCTAATTTGGAACTAGGGCTGTTAATGAGTCGGGTCGGGCTCGGACACCCCCTATCCAAGTTCGGCCCGAGTAAAATTTTACCAGGCTTGAGCCGGAGTCCGAGTTTGATCGGGCTCTGTTAAGTCGAGCCTAAGCCCGAGCCCGTCAAAAAAATTTTAGGCCGAGTCCGAGTCTGAGCCCGAATCTCCTCAATTTTTTTTTTCAAAATTTAATCATTCTTAGCAATTGATAAATATTAAAAATCGTAGAAACTTCTAAAAAATTCCTTACAAGATGTGGTTATCCAAGTAAATTCAAATCAGAACAAATAAATTATCCATAATTTAAAACTTCAACACCCAGTAAAGAGTAAAAAAAATAGATAAACGAAGTCAAGCATCGAATTTCGTGTAAAATATGATGTAATTTAGGAGGTTCCATGATCTTCCTTCTCTAGACCGATGATTTTCTTCTCGCCCTTCTTTCGTTTCCGCTCCCTCTACTTGTTATCATTAAGGAAACAACATTAGAATTATAATAAAAGTAAAAAAGCAATCTCAATTGTTATGTTGATACCTTCAAGGATTTGGGAGTGTGATTTCTATTGGTTCCTTATTAATCTGCGAACATATGAATGTGTAAAATAATTTTTAAATGAAATAGAAAATGTCAAAGGGTATTTCTCATAGAAAGTACCTTATTGGCCTTCTTGATTTTGTGTCGATTTTTGAGCCAATCACCCCACAATTAAGCATTTGCACAGTTTCTGGAATTAACGATGAATGATATGTATCAATAGCTCTTCCATCAGCACTAAATGTGGCTTCCAAAGCCACACTAGTAACAGGAAAAGAATATCCCGTGCCATTTTCGACAATATAGGATACTTCGACGTATTAAATTTCCACCACTCCAACGCATCAAATGTATCATCTCCAATAGTTCTATCACTCATATGACAATCCTCATCAAGATAAATATCCAACTCAGACTTTCGAGAATGAGTGTTATCTACGAGCTTTTTCTTTTTAAACTCTGCAAACTCGGACCAATATAGCTCTAAAGATGAGCTCAACGATTGAGTGGTTCCATCAGTAAAACTTTCTGCCTCCGAACAATGCTCACCAGTCGTACTTTGACTTTCCAAAATATATGCCTCATATATATTTTGTAAAGTACGACTAATCTCTTCAATATTGAATTTGGCATCCTCTGCTGAGTAGAGCTTTGGAAAACAAAACTCAATCACCATGAACTTGTTTCTTGGGTCTAACACCGCCGCTATAGCCATCAACAAGTTACATTCACCCCAATATTTGTCAAATTTCTCTTTCATACTTCTTGCCATTTTAAATAAAAAATGACGATCATCATTGATCTCGACAACCTTCCTATCCAACATCATCTTTACCCTAAAAACTTCATGAAGGAACAAGTTCGAAGTAGGATACTCACTACCTGAAATGGTTTTAGTGACAGAGTTCAAAACCTCCAATACGTCACAAATTTGTTTGACCTTTGTCCAATCGTCATCAGTTGGGCAAGACTTATAGCTTGGTTCTCGCTCCATGTAGCGAGAAAAAACATCCTTAAACCTCATTGCCCGTGTCAACATATCAAACGTTGATTTCCATCTTGTCTTGTACTCAATGATGAGTTTTTTGAAGGGTATCTGTAATTGCTGCGAGATATCGGCAAGCATCCTAAGTCGTGCCTCACTTTGGTTGATAAAGACCACACTATCATGAACTTTTTCAATAGTCTTCTCTATTTCAGTAAGACCATCTTGAACCAGAATGTTCAAGATGTGAGCACAACAACGCACATATAATAATCGACCATTGCAAAACAACTGCTTATCCCTAAAGAGTCTCTCAAATATCTCAATGCCACATCATTCTTAGAAGCATTGTCAACAGTTATTGCAATGACTTGTCATAGCAAAAATGAATAATGTCAAAAAATTTTCAATAAAGAGAAATGAATAATAAGTAACAATAGAATAATAACTAAGAATTATCTCGTACCTTATTCTCAATCCCCCATTCCTTTAAACATTTGTAAATTGCATCTGAACTGTCTAGTCCAAGGGTTGGAGAAGCCAGATGAATGAAATTCAAAACTATTTTTTGAAGTTTCCATTATTGATCAACAAAATGACCAGTGACTGCCATATACTTAATACGTTGACATGATGACTTCCACTTATCAATAGTGATACTAATCGCACTTATATCTTTAAACATATTAAAGACATGTTGTCTTTCTAGCTCATACACTTTGAAGCAATCATTCTTGACGGTGTGACGTGATAATCTTTGCCATTGAGTCTTTCCACACATCTGCATAAGGTTAAAACCTTCTTCTTCGACAATCGAAAATGAATGCTCATGCATCATTATCCAATGAGCTACAACCTCCCTCATTTTATCCATATCAAGAATACCATACTTAAAAGATGATGAAATTACCTTTGCGGGAGCATCATCGCGTTTGAAAGTTAATTTTTTTTGCCTTTGTAGGGAGACTTTGTAAGTGCAACAGTTTAAATGTCTCTTCAAGTGGCTCGTACTCGAGTTTTTATATGATAATTGTGTCTTGCAATATTTACATTCCGCTTTCTTGACTATGTTTTTGTCGGTCACTATTGTCATCCCGTCCCATACAGAAGAAGTTTTCACTCTCTTCTTCACGAAAAACTCTTATGATTGAACTTTTTCACTTGTGACGTCCATTGAAGGATTTCCTCCGATATTGGAATCGACTTGAGATCCCGATTCCATTTAAATTCCTAATAATTAAAGCACATTATATTCAATTAGTGAGGCACAAAGCAGATAATGAGAAGGTATTCATAACACAAACAAACTGGACGTACAAAGATGAAAAAAAGTACATAATGACGTACAAACAAACATGACGTAAAAACAAACAGGAAGTACAAAGCAGATAATGCGAAGATATTCATAATTAGTGAGATGTAACACTAAAAAAAAAATAAAGATGAATGTACAAAGTATCAAACGAGTATAAAACAAAATGATTTTCCATGTCCAAAATCATATACTCACAATTTTGTTCACATAATTAGGAAAAAAATATAACATAATCTGCCAAAAAACAGAAAACAAATTAAATTCATTAAAAAAAAGGGAGAGACGGGACGGATGGGAGATGGAGAGGGGGAGGGGAGGTGGAGGTGGGAGAAACGGAGGGATGTGGGAGGGGGAGGGATAGGGGAGGGGAGGGGGGATGGGACAAAAGGGAGGACGAACATGGGAGGGGGAGGGTGAACAAGATAAAAGGGATGGGTAGACTTGGTGAAGGAGACGGGGGAGACCGGGTGAAACATACGAGACGAGGATGGTGGGAGATCGGAGGGCAAAGGACATCTAGTCGTGACATCTAAAAATTCATGGACACTCGACAAAATAATCAGACTCTCCGCACTTGAAGCAGCTTGCATATAGTCCATGATCGGATGTACTGCGATGCACAAACATGAGATTGAAAGAAATAAAGAAAATCTAAGTGTGATCCAGTGAGCTTCTCGATAGCTTCGTGAAGTGGATGGAGAACGATAAAAAGGAGGGAAATGTTTAAAAGTTTTTTTATTAATTTTTTTAATATATATTTTATTTATTTAAAACATATATTTATTATAAAAATTGTCGAACCGGGTCAGATAGTTTGTCGGATAAGTAAATAAGCCTGAGCCCGACTTAACTTTCAAAAAATAAGACCCGAGCCCGAGCCCGTCAAAGTTTGAATTATGTCGAACCGAGCTCGGGCCAAGAGACAAGCCGGGCCGGTGAGCCGGCCCGGCTCATTAACAGCCCTATTTGGAACCAAACTATTGTTGTAGGCTCTTCTTACGCCAACTTAACCCATGAGCCAGGCTGAATGAGCCCAGAACTTTGTTGAAGTCAAAAGTGGGCGGTCATGATTATTATTATTATTTGTCATTCTTGGCCCCATTTTTAGTCGTCTTTGTAATTATTGCGGCCCAAAAAGGCAAGAAAGTCTCATTCTCGTGCAAATCATTTATGGGGGATATATTAAAAAAATTTAGATGATACAACTGTTCTTTTGCAAAAGAACAAACCTCAAGAGAGCTTAAACCAACCAAAAGCCTAGAACGCATTCAAAACATTGGGGAATGAACACCCAAACTAAAGAACTTGTTTCAGACAAACCAAAATGAAACAGACAGAGTCCCAAATATTGGATTACCAAACATAACAGCAATTGGGTATTTATCACTATCCTCCCCCCACAAAATCAATTCTTTTACCAAACTTCTGTTTCATTTCACACCTCCCTCTAACCTTTTAAAAGCTTTAATACCTCAACACTAATTCCTCCTTCCTCTCCTTCTGAGTTTTCTCACATTAAGAACAAGGACATGGACACGGTGCCATTCTCTTTCCCAGATTTTGTTTTGTTTCCCTGTCCAAGTGCAGGTTCCGTCGTCGTATTTTCTACATTGAGATTGTGCGTGTTTGATGTGAATTCTATGCACAGCGCGATCAAGGTGGTAGGTCATTGCCCAAGTTTGGCGAGTGGGATGTG
Source organism: Melastoma candidum (assembly GCA_023653495.1). NCBI lineage: Eukaryota > Viridiplantae > Streptophyta > Magnoliopsida > Myrtales > Melastomataceae > Melastoma > Melastoma candidum. The sequence goes on from CM042880.1 coordinate 2,202,498, forward strand.
AACAACCCGGCATCCGCGGATGGCTTCACTGTAATATTCAGCAAGGCCCGTGACGAGAAGAAGTCGAATGCCGCGGGCATGAGCGGACAGATCTCGCAGAGGGGTGATAACACTCAACGTCGTCCCAGAGATCCTCCTACTCCTCCTCAGGTACGCGACGAGGCCGAGTATTCTTCTTTGCCGACTTTCCGCCTGTTCTTCATGCTTATTATTTATATTCAACCTGCAGAAAAAAGGGTGGTGCTGCTTCTGATACAAGGGTGGGAAGGGATGGCCAACCCTTCTTTTCTTCTCTTTTTGGATGGAGCGTCAAGGGCGTGGTGAATGGTGATTCCTCAGAGCCATGTGAAGAATGTATATATGATGTTTTCACGTGTACTTTAAACGATATTCGTTGAACAAATCAATGCCACTTAGAAAACGAACAATTAGATCACAACAAAGTCGTCAACAACTGATAGAGAAGATTCGGACGAACACATTTCTATGTGCTAAGCTTCATAGGGAAGAATCAAACTACTTTGGTTCCGAGAGAAAGCAAGCCACGATGAGCGGAATAACTGAAGCCAACTTGAGAGCCCAGGAAGGACTAAAATTGGCAGCCGACGAGCGGGAACTGCCCCCTCCTCCGCCAGTCTGGGACTCGTCGGATGAGAGTACCTTGACGACCATGCGCTGTCCCTTGAAGCAGTGGCCTGACACGCCGCTGATGAAGTAGAAGGCGCCGGAATGGTTTAGGCTGTAGAGGGAGTTGCCATTGTTGGAGAAGAAGGCTGGACGTGAGGAGTTACAGCCCTTGTACTCCGCCTCGGTCACTGCCATTACGGAATCTTTTGTGTACTTGAACCCTAGACGAAAATTTTTCATCATTCCCAATCGAAACCAACGGGCACCAAGGTCAATATCAGACCTCATCGTCCTAAGGTCACATAGGTTAAACAACGAAGCAAAGAGATGTACAGAGGACGTCATTGGGTCGGAAGCGGTTCTCGGAGGCCCAGTCATTGTAGATCTTACTGTCGTTGGCCGGAGGAACGGCCCAGCCTCGGCTGCCTCCGACCTGGTACTCGTAGCACACGACGTAGGGAATCGAGCAAAACGGCAAGGTTAACATCATCAAGGAAACAACGAGAGCAATACCAGCCATTGTAAGTAGATTTTTGGGTACTCCCTCTTTCTTTCCCCTCCCTAAAATCTGTTGAGAAATACATATAAATATAAAGATGGTTAACTTAAACGTGGGAGAAAAATCAGGGGTTTCGTGGTGGGGCAAGTGTTGGTGATGGTGATCGTGGGGGAGTGTGAGTTAGTGGGAGGTTTCCCTCTTTCTTCTATTTTTTGAAATTAGACGTAGGAAATATCTCCACGAACCAAGCGTGCAGACGTTTGCCATAATGCCTTGTATTCGAGTCAGACCACAAATGTATGACATTAATACATACATACATACATTATAAAATATTCTTTTCGCTTTCTGACAAAACTTGCCATGCGATGAAGACTCGAAGGATTCAATAATGGAAGTTTGATTGTACGTGTCGAAAGCATTTTGAAATAACTTAACTTTCGATGATGAACGATGACTTCATCTCATAACACCATGCTTGGAATCGGACGTAGACTCTAGTTGTGCTTTACAATCCTTTGCATTTTGTGATGTTGTTTCCGGTCTTAGTTGACTGGGTAGGAGCATGTGTTTACCCATCAATCGTAATTTTGGGCCCATGACTTGCCCATGGGTTACTTTAATACTAAGCTGAAGAGTGCTTCGAGGATAAAAGCTGGTCAAGGATACAAACTGATCAAAGATACAAGCTGCTTGAGAGTTCGAGCAAATTGAGGATTTTCAGGGTATAGGTAAGGGGATATGTTCTAGACCATAAAGATGGTTAGCATAGTAGGAATACATTTCTTGAATGCACGTTATGGGTCATAATGCTCGCCAGTTGTTATAGTAGATGCACTTCCTCAAGTTCATATTAGAAGCCATAATGTACGACGGTTACCTTGAAAACCATAAATATACGACGGTTAACTTGATAAAAAAATCCGTTCTTTGGCATGCTATGTAATTAGGAACAACATTAATAGTCTTTAGTGCATTTTCGGTTTATTGTAGTTTTAGGATGAGTTCGCTATTTTTTAAATTTTGAGTTTAGTTTGGGTAAATGAGTTATCAAGTTGATGCATATTGATATTGCCATGTAGGTGAAGGATAAGAAACTCGAAGTTTGCACCAAGCAGAGCAAAATGGACAAAAATGGACACGCACATCTCCAAGGACGACACGACTTTCAATAATATGCAGAAAATCTTGTCTAACCACTTCAATTCTCCTCAAGATCGTTATTCACAGAGAGAGCGTTGTTATTTATCCGTTTTAGTTCTTTTAGGTTATTATTTTATTTTCTTAGAAACTTAGTAGATTTTCGAATATTAGGAAAAATTTTTAGGGGATAATATATTTTAGGCGTAATCATAACAACGCTTTGGTAAATTTTTTTTTTTTAGTTTCGACGACTTTTGATATGAGGAGAGGCAGAAGACATGCGTGTGCTTAAGGTTCGGGATATCGAGACGTCGTTCCGCTTCATTTCTTCCTTGCTTATTGATACAATGGTTGTTTTCTTCTAAACTTGGGATAATTCTCAGTTTAAGTACGAACTAATTCTCTTTTCTAGGACCCTAATGAAACCTAGCGTTTTATTTTAAGGAGTGAATTTCTATCTTTGTATTCTGGATTTGTGTGATTATTTACCCGTCATAAAGTGGCTAATTGTCTAATTATCAATTAATTTATTTTGAAAACCTAAACATGCTTGGAAAAGTTATTTAGATCAACCCGTGGATTGAATAACCTAAGTTAGTGTTGGAAAATGGAGCTCACCTTATATAACCAATTATAGTTAATAAATAATAGGTTCTCATTAATTAATTGTTTATGAGTAAAATGAATAGCTCGATAAAAAGAATACATCCTTAGAATTCTCCTGAGAGGCTTAAGGAGATAACTAAATCATAAGCTAATAAATTGAGAATTTAATAAAAAAGGAATAAACTTATTAGATAATTCATTAAGGGAATTTGATATTCCTATGATTGTTTATTTTCTCTTTCCTATCCGATTTTGTCATAATTCATATTTGTTAACTTGTCATCATTTTAGTTACTTACGTGAGCGTTATAAAAATTCGAGATCTATCTCTACAAGTTGGTTTTGATAGAATATTTCAATTCGCCGTCAACAACAACAAGCGTGATTAATATCTACACGAACTCGGGAGGCTACCGACCGCCCAAGTGCGTCACAAGATCACAGTCGGTTTACGGCAAGAACCGCACTGTCAAAATACCCCGTACACCAAACACGTACAACACACAATCACCACTCCGCCCTTTTTCCCCCACCAACACGAAAATGTAATCTCAACTTTTCGACTACATTTGATGATCAAACTCAGATAAGCAAAGACGCGGCGACTGCGGCGGCTCCGATGATGGCGGGCACGTTGAGGGCAGCGCCAGAGCTCTCGGGGGCTTCTGCAGGGGTGTCAGCGACCGGGGCCTCAACAGGGGCGAAGGATTCTCCGGAAGGTCCCTCGGCAGCCTCGCTGCCGGGAGCCGGGGGGGAAGCGATGTCGGAAGAGGAAGAGGACTCTGGGGCCTCAGAGTTGGAGGGGCCCGCAGAGGCGGAGGTGGTGGGGGGAGCGGAGATGGTGGATGCCTCGGGGGCCTCAGAGATGGAGGGGGAAGTGGCGGGGGCCTTGGAGATGGTGGAACCAGCAGGGGCGTAGGCAGGTGCCGCGGAGGGTCCCTGGGCGGAGGCGAGGCCTGCAACGGCCGCGACGATCAGGGCGAGGACAAGAAAGTTACGTGCCATGTCACGTGGGCGAGGAACGACAATGCAGTGTGATTTCTCTTTGTAATATTACAAGAGAAACGAACCGCAAGGAACAAAAATGAAAAAGCAATGAAGGATGAGGATTGGGTAGAAGGAGGTGGGCATGTGTTTTATACATTGAAGGTGGGAGAAAAATAAGGGAGGAGGATGAATTGTGTTTGTTAATTTGGGTCTGCCTGTTTTCTATTGATGGAAACAAAATGGAGATGAGATTAGAAAACCAGCCAAATGTTGGTTTTGCTATATTGAGAATGTTTTGTTTTTATCGCCACAACTCTCTCTTTTCAATCTTTGTTTTTCTATTCTTTTTGGCAAATGTATTCCGAGTACACTCATTTTCCAGCGTAACAGATTCAAAGTCAATCCTTTTTTTTATGACGGATGCTAGAAAATAGCATAAATGGGTAAATTTTCATTCTAACCAAAAAAACAAAAAAAATAATGGAACGACAACCATAACATAGTTAACTCAAGTCTGGGAAGTTAACTCAAACATTAACTGCCTAAAATGGGACGTCTTTATATCTCACATTAGAATATATATAGCTATTTACAAAAGCTTTGTGTAGAAGCTGATCTTCTGCAACTCAACGTTCTGTTCAGGTGAAAACTTGAGATAATGTTAATTAAGGGAACTTATGTTTCTAAATTTAATTGTCAAACCAAACTCTGCAGAAGCTTTGGCGTAGAAGGTTGACCTTCTATAGTCTTGAACGATTAGTTTTAATTCAAAATTTATCTTGATTCAAACGGTAACAAAATATGGAAAGATTTACCTCTTTCCCCAATGGTTAGATTGATCTAACCCGTTGAAGATCCATTAAGATCTCAAAGTTTTCAGGTCTGCTTATATATTGGAGGATATTTTCGTACCAAATTTACCTTATGCTATTTCCTTCTTAAATCCCGAGCGCCTTATTCTCGCTTTCACCGCCTCACACTTTTTTTCTACCTTTTGAAACCCTAAATTCTCTTTTTTTCTCAACTCTTCTATGAAAATTCTCCAATGGCACCAAAGACTAAGAATCCCAAGAGGCTGTTGAAATTCGGTGCTTCACCCCCTCCTACACAGGCTCCCAAGCCTGTTTCTGTTGATCAACCTTTTGAGGAGGTTCCACAGTCGGAGGTGCTCAATGCCGTTGATCCACCTGCTCCTGTGGTCAAAGAGGTCTTTGTTGAGTCTCAGAAGCCGTTACGGAAAATGTTCCAGATGCTGGCGAGTTCCCTACAGGAGGAGAACCATCTACGGAAGAGACTCATGTCTCTAAAGAAGGTGTGGCCGACGAATCTGCTCTTGCCAAATCTAAGGGACCAATAGTTCCAGGTGAGGAGGATATTGTCGAGATTGCAAAGCTAATCACAGTTGTGCCTCCACCAAAGCAGACGATCTCCCCAAATCTGAAGCAAAAAGGTGTGGTTTCAGCTTATTTTAAAGTGCTTAAGATTGAAAAATCTGACGACCTTAAGCTACTTTCTGCAGCCACAACATATGGTGTTTCATTCCGAACCAGGTTTAAGCGAAAAGATGCTGAAATGGTTTCCAAGTCCCTGACTAAGCTGTTCTTGAAGAGTTCTAAGGGACATGTTACCTTAACCCCAACACCTTCTGCTTTTCATTAGCGCAGAAGAAATTGATGAATTGCTGGCTGATGGCGATTTGTCCACAGTTGACACCTTCAACCGCCAATTGACTGCAAGTAAGCGAGTAGACTTTGCTTGGTTTTCTGCTAATATGTTGGACATAGTTCCAATGTTTGAGACATTAGGCTTGAAAACCTTCTGCAAGTTTTATGTTGAAGTGTTTGTGGCAAAGCTTCTGGAGTTCTACTCCAATCTCTACTTCTACAAGGACGGACGTTCTATCAAGTTCATCCGTACTTCTGTTAACAGAGTTACCCTTATGTAGTCTATCTTGATGTATGCAACTTGTATGGTTGTGAATCCACTGCTGAGGCTAGTCATGGATGCTATACTCCAATTGGAGGGTCTGGACAAGTTTCTGTATGAGAATTTGGATGGTTTTGCAACTCCCAGTTGCTGCCCAAATGTTGGTTTTGCTATATTTTCTGCCGATACTTGTTCTGTTTCCCTAGTAAATGTTTTGTTTTTGATCGCCACAGCTCTCTCTTTTCAATCTTTATTTTTCTAATTTATTTTGGCAAATATATTCCGGGTACACTCATTTTCCATTTCTTGCGTAACAGGTAAAAAAAATAATGGAACAACAACCATAACATAGACTTAATACACACATGTCATAATTTCTGGTTTTTAGAAATGGGACTTCACTCATCCTCAAACTAATGAAGGGTTACTTGAATTTGAAATGTTTCGATTAATTGGAATCAGGCTCGACTCCATACTTTTGACATATTTCTTTTATTAGACTATAGATTTGAAGTGCTCTTTATATATATAAGGACATCCTTATATATATATATTAAGGACATCCCCCACAGGTGCTGTCTGCTTCTGAAAATCTTGATGAGGAGCCAAGCATCTGGGCAGTCTTGGTGGGAGCAAGGCAGGTTGTGGAACCGCATGAGGGAAAAACCACCCTTGGACAAAGGGGCTGTCTGCCTGCGTAGGGCCGCTACGTGCTCGCGTGGAGCCGCCGCGTTCTACAAAACCCCATCCACAGGGATTGTGGAGTTAGTCACTGTCTTTAATGCAGAACCTCAATCAGAGAGTTTCTAGAGTTATAGTCACAGAACTTTGTGCATGACCCAAAGAGTTACTGATCACAACCCATCGAGCTTCTGTGACTACAAAAGTTGTAGGGCTATCTACATCATCTTCTATACTACAGAAGTGTCCCAGTACTTCTGTTGGTACATCCTTTGTGGAAAAGCCGAAGAGCTATCTACAATACCTTCTGCAGGGATGTTTTATTTCTTCTGTCAGTCTTGTATTCGCCATAAGTGTTCAATAGTGAATTCCATCCTATAAAGGTGAAGAGTGGACGTAGGTAATTATCGAACCACTATAAACCTTCTATATTTCATTTATTTTCTGCGCAAACGGTTATCTCACCGAGCATTCAACGAAAACTTAAACAGAAAATAACAGACACAAACGATTATCTCACTAAGTAGAGACTCCAAAGGTCCTGCATCAAACATCTAACGCTACAACAACCAATCATGTTCTAGAGTCGTTTTCATGATCTAGCTCCCGTAGATCATCTCTTGGTAGTACAGAAACCTACAAGGTTCTGTGACAACCTTCTACGACAAATATTATCCATATCTTAGAGTAGACCTTGCTGTTCACGCGTAGGCTGGTCAGAGGTGTAAAACCTTAATTGTAAAAGCATTAACCTTCTGCTACTACAGAAACCTTCTTAGGACTGTAGAGTCACATCATATATAAGACTTCAGCTGGTCATTCGCTGCTCAAGTAGTTTACTTTGGGATCTATTTTGAACAAGGTTCTGTAACCTACAGAAACCTAATCTTCCGCTGCTGAGTTCTATTAGTTGTAAAAAGTATAAAACAGGTCATTATATTTCAGCCTCCTCTTAGTGCCATTGTTACACCAACAATAATTAATTTTTTCGTCTATGTACGTTAAATACTAAATAAATTTATAACTTTACATTTTTCCTTTTTTCGTACATATTTTATGGTATTGTTATTTTTTGTATATTTGAACATCTAATTAGTAATCAAATTGACGATAGACAAAGTTTTCGTATATAGCAAAATTTTTGTAGATTGATGTTAGATTCATTGGATGCAGATATGTAGCGATTTTTTTTGTAAAGTAAAAACATTATAATATAGATAAAACAACGAAAATTCGGAGAGTATTTTTTTTAGTTGTGCATTTTCTTATTTGTTGTTGTTTTAATATTATAGTATTATTATACAAAGAACTTGGTTAAATGAGTTAAATTAATGTATTCAAATTATATTCATGTTACTACAAATTTATTGCTTAGAAGTATGAAAATTTACATGGCATTTAGTTTGTATGGCTGTTTCTTTCTATTTTGGCTCGTAAACATAGTTTTATTTCTTTTACAATTATATTGTAAAGAACGATAAATGTAATTAAAACGAACTACATTTCATTTAATAATATATGTTACTTACATTTTGTCTGTAAAGCCTAAATATTCAGCTATCTTGTAAGACATCCAAAAATATTTCATGAACAATGTAATTTTATAAAGCTTAATAGCCACAGAGTTACTTTTGTTGAGAGTAATTTGTGATTATAAATGGAGCAATGAAGGCAACAGTAAATGGTCATTAAAGATGGAAATGGAGAGTTGTGGAACTCCAAGAAGGTCAAAGAATTTATTTAATATGTTCAATGTATTTAGACATCTTCTATAGCTAAGACCAATAGCTCTACTCATCCCTATAAATAGTGGAGAGTGCAATCATTTCAAAAGAATTAAGAAAAAAGTATTTTGGAGCCTAGACACTTGAATTCCACCAAATATTAATCCCATGTAGGAGCATTAGCTCAACAGAAGGTTTCATTTATCCTATAGAAGGTCGTCGGCAGTACATAACCTACGTTCTGTTAGCACCTTCTCCCTTCCTATTCGATCCTTTCATGCATAATCCCCAATCCAATCCTTTCACACATAATTGCCTTCCTATCCAATCCCTTCCTATCGGCTTGATGTGGGTCTACAAGACCAAGTACAATGAAGATGAAAGCATGCAAAAGCATAAGCTCGCATCGCAGAAACTATTCACAAAAGTTCGGTGTTGATTTTACATAAGCTTTTTCTCCTGAAGCAAGGATGTAGACAATCCGTACTGTTCTAGCCATTGCAGCACAAAAGGAGCTTGAAGTATCCATCTTTATGTCAAGTCAACATTTTTGAATGGAGTAGTAGAATAAGAAGTCTACGTAGAACAACCATAAGAATTCGTGATGAAAGACACATAAGACAAAGTCTACATATTGCATAAGGCTCTTTATAGTTTGAGGTAAGCACCGAGAGCGTTGAATTGTAGAACTGATTCTTACCTATGAAGAAATGACTCTCTAGAAGTTTAATAGAACATTCACTATACATACAAAAGATTGGTACTAATTTTCTAATAACATGTCTCTATGTGGATTATATGATCTATGCTAACACCAATAGAAGCATGCTGCAAAAGTTCAAAGAAGTCATGACAGAAGAGTTTGCAATGACATATCATGGCTTAATGAAGTAATTTCTTGGATTTCAAGTGAAGCAGAAAAAATGAGAGATTTTCATTTCTCAGGAGAAGTATATAACAGATTTGTTGAAGAAGTTTTGTATGAAGAATGCAAAGTCAATTTCTACTCAAATGCCTCTCAATGAAAGGTTACGGAAGGAGGATTCTATAGAAGGATTGGACTTGAAGATCTACACAAGCCTAATGAATTCTCTTATCTATCTCACTCACACCGATATTGTTTATTATGTGAGTTTGCTGTCTAGATTCAAGAATCACCCCAGTAGAACTCATTTCACAATAGCAAAAAGGGTTATACGCTACCTAAAAGACACACAAGGTAGGACTAAAATATACAAAAGAGCAGAAAGATGATTTGTCAGGTTATGTCGATAGTGGTTGGGCAAGAAGCTTGGATGATCATAGAAAAACATCATGATACTTGTTCTGCATTAGAACAAAGCTCATTTCATGAAGTTTCAAAAAGCAAAGCACCATTACTATCTCATCTGCAGAAGCTCAGTACATCGAGCAAATGAAGCAACAAAAGAAGTTGTCTAGCTCAGAAGGTTACTTTTCGAGCTACAACAACTGGTAAACGAGCCAACAATAATATTCTGTGATAACCAATCTGCAATTGCTATGACCAAGAATCTATCTTTTCATACAAGGTCAAAACACATAGAACTTCGTCCTCATTTAATCAGAGAGATGGTTTCACAGAAGGAAATTCTTCTAGAGTTCATCAACACAATGATCAACAAACAAATGTTCATACTAAAGCAATGTCTTCGGAGAAGTTCGAGACTTTTAAAGACTACTTGAAGATCACAAATTAAGGGGGGCTGTTGAGAGTAATTTGTGATCATAAATGAAGCATTGAAAGCACCAAAGTAAATGAGAATTAAAGAAGGAAATGTATAGTTGTGATTGCTTCTCACTATAGTAACATGACAGACTCGTGTATATTTCATGATCAATAGTAACAATTAGGGAAGTAAATTGATTAAAACATTCAAAAGGTAAGTCATGTTTGTACCCGAAGATAATGTACTTATGATTTGTAATCGTACAAAGTAAAATGAACCCACCTTGAGAGTAATCCCAACGGGAAGCAATATTTCCCCATTCTTAATCCTTAAACAATAATATTAAACATAATATCCTTTCAGAAGGTTTAAAAGTGATATTATTACTTCACACATTATTTATGTATTTATCAAACAATGAATCCCAAATTTTCACAGAGTTACGTAGGATATATGGGTCCTGGCTATGAAAGAAACACAAGTGCATCCACAAAGGGCTTGTATTATAAGTTGTTGGCCAGTGTCACTTATGTTAATCTTTTTTCTAGTGAAAACTCATGCAGATTCTACGGCAAACTGAGAATGTAGAAAGCAGTGAGAGTTAAAATAGAAAACACTTGCGCGTACATAATTCTTAGTCCTTTATTATCAGGATCTGCATATGCATAATTGTGAGCATAGTTGTTAAAGGCGCCAAAAGGCGATGCCTATGGCGAGAGGCGAGGCGAGCAATGGCAAATCTCCATTCCCTGTCTCCAACCGAGGAGAGTTCATAAGGCGTTGCCTTTTTCTGTCTTTTCTCGCCTTTGGCCAAGCGAGAGGCGACTCAAAGGTGCGCCTTTCTTAAAAGGCGACGACGGGGGATGAGGGAGAAGAAGAGGGACCTATTTGTAACTATCTTAAAAATTTAAGGACTAATTAATAAAATCAAAACAATTATACATATTGAGCCATCTTTCTCAGTTGCTCGAAATCCCCTCCTCACCTCCGCCAACCTTCCCCTCTCCACCATCCTTCCCCTCCCTTACCATCCTTACCCACCTTCGCTTTCGCCATCCTTTCCCCCCTCCCACCATCCTTCCCCTCCCCAACCATCATTCCCCTCTCGCCCATTGGAATTATTTGACAGATTCAGGTACCTTCTTGGCTTTTCTCATCTTACCCGTTCGCTTCTCTTTTTCCTTGTTTTTAACATTACGAAGGCACTAGTAAACCACACTAGATGACAACTTCCTTGTCATACTCGCTTCCTTTTTCAATTTTGAATTTGATGTTGGTTACAAACATGAACTAGTGATAGAGAAGGTTCTTGATGCATACTAGGACATTCTAAGGCATCAACAGAACATCCTTTCAGCAGACAATATCTACCGATAAAAAAAACATACATCATCAAACATGCACAAACCAACTGCTTTGTTATATTCATGAGTAACCCACTTTTCTTAAAGCTTTATCCCTTGGTAAAATTATTTCCAGAGGCAACCTTTGTTGGTAATTACATGCTTTAATGCTTTCTTGCTGTAAGCCAAAATTTTGGAAAGAATTACGCGCAATTTTAGTTATAAAATAATTTTGCTTGAATCGTCTTCTAATCGACAACGTTATCGTATTTAGTAAAGTAACAATTCTAACTATTGGTCTATTTGTGGGGATGTAGAAATTAGACGATGGCTACTCAAAATCCAAACTGAAAGGATCCTTCATGGTGTCATGGAACTCTACCAAATTCTATTAACATAAATAAAGTGAAGTACAATTACTGCGGGAAAGTAACAAATGGTGGAATAAGTCAATTTAAGAAACACCTTGTTGGAGGCTATAAAGATATGAAGGCTAGTCGAGAATGCCCTCCTCCTGTTGTAGAAGAATTGATAGAGTATATGGCCAATAAGAAGGAAGCTAAAAGCAAAATGGATGCAATTACCCATTTTGATAAATTAGAAGATGAAGAAGTGTTAAATACGATGAATGTTCCGTCACATTCACATTTTTTGAGTCATGCAACATCAAATCACATTGTTGAATCTGGCTCAAGTGGAAAAAGATCAAGGGGCTCTATTGATTGTTTCTATCGCGAGTGTCAAGATCTGGGTGAGGATGTTGTCATTCAAAAAAAGAAACAAGATTCAAAGGAGCTTCATGCATACCAAATAAAGATGAGAGAAGACGCAATTAATGCCTTTTATAGGTGGATGTATGATGTTGCAATTCCTTTTAATGCCATCAACTATGATAACTTCACTACACTGGTACATGCAATTGGAGACTATGGGAGAAATATGAAGCGTCCTTCATATAATGAGGTCAAAGTTACCTATTTAAATAAGGAAGTGGAACACGCAAAAGAGCTCATGAAAGGTAGCATTGATTTGAAGGAAAGTATGGTTGTAGCTTGATGATAGATGGATGGCAAAATAGAGAAGGCAGATCTTTTATAAACTTTTTGATGAACACTCCGAAAGGAAGCTGGTTTTTGAAATCTTACTCATAGTTGAAAGAATGTTTGAGTTACTTGAGAAATTTGTCCGTGATGTTGGGGAAGAACATGTACTTCAAGTGGTGACAGATAGTGCAAGTTCAAATGTTCTTGCAGGTGAGAATCTTTTTGTTGAAATAATGTAATTTATCTTAATGTGTTCTTAACTTCTTAATCTATTTTACAAGAACATTGTTGGAGGCGAAGTACCAACATTTATATTTGACTCCATGTGTCGCCCATAGTCTAGATTTGATGTTTGAAGACATCTTCAAGTTACCTAATTTGAAGAAAGTATATGAGCAAGGAATAACTTTTAATGGCTTTAAATACAACTAGCTTTTCTCTTGAACATGTTGAGAGATTTTACAAAGAAGGATGAATGGTGAGGTTAGAAAAAACACGCTTTACAACAATGTTTCTAACTTTGAAGAGGTTTTTGGATCAAAGGGCAAATTGAAGAAGATGTTTACATCTAATAAGTGGAACGCCATGAAGATCTCAAAAAGGCATTGGGGGAAAAGAATGGAATGGATCATATTGTATACTACCTTTAGGAATAATGTGACATATGCAGTGAAGGTTGATGGTCCTTTAGTGCATGTGCTTTAGATAGTTGATGGTCAGGAAAGACCAGCCATGGACTACACTTATAAGGCAATTGATCGAGCAAATAAACAAATTGATGCATCTTTTTCTCATCGGAAAAAATATCCAATGTGTTTCAAATCACCGATAATCGATGGAATGTTCAACTCCATTGACCTCTTCATGCAACATGCCATTTCCTCAACTCCCAATTATCTTATTCAAATATGAATGTATCACAAGATGAAGAGAGCATGATATGATTCCATCATGTCGTTTAACGATCGGTGAGGGACGTTAAAGTTAAAGATGTCATTTGTAGTGAAATGGATTCCGGGCTGAAAGGATGTTTGGAACTGCTGTCAGACACCGAATATGCGAACTATAATCACTAGGCTAAAATTTTATTAAAAAAGTTATCGTAACTTATTGCTCATTGTCATTATTTATATTTTGTTATTTTTTCATTTAACAGCTCAATAGTGGTCATCATATGGATCTTTGACGTCAAATTTGTAAAAGTTTAATATAAAAGTTATCAATCTTACTTGTAGTTCTTTCGGTTGTGAGATAAACTGCAGTGTATTTGAGCATGTAACTGAATTAAATTCTTAACTCCTTTAACATAATTAAAATATTTATATGTACTTATACACACATGATTTTAAGTATGTAGTTTCACTCCAAAAGGAGGAATCGTTTGAAGCATGAAAGATTGAATATGTTGGTTTATGTGAAGTACAATAGGGCCTTAAGGTGTCAATATTCAATGCGAGAGAATCTTGATATGATTACCTCACCATATGTTGATGGAATTGAAACTTTTAAATGGAAGACATGTATTATTGAAGATGTGGATGACGATGAGAAGAACCAACATGTATTCAATGATGATGAATATTTCACATGGGGTCTTGCTATAAAAGCAAGCGAGGCTAATGAATCGCCGTATGTCACTAGGTCTTCTGAACCCTCAGTTACATTAAAAAATTCTGTGGAAAGGCGATCCATTATGGGTTCGTAACGATTGAAGTCGTTGCTAAAGATCAGCGATTTGCTGCTCAAGCCGAGCAACATGTGCCTCGTCACTAAGGATGCGGAATGGAGCGACGTGAGAATGGTCGAAAGGGTAGATAATGAAATGGGATGGCTGAATGGATGTGTATGAAGGATAGGTTGAGATCAACCTCCACGGATACAGATACACCACCGTGAAAGAAGACACAGATATAACTCGCCTGTCACACGGATACAGACACACCACCGAGAACAAGAATGAGGGCGTGGAACAGCACGAAGGATACAGGCACACCGCTACCGGTTGATACACTCTACTCAATCTGCACTTGGAATCCACCAAATGAAGAACAAGGTTGAAAGAGAATCCAGTCCTTCGGATAGAAAGACAAAAGTCTAATCTAGGTTTAAAAGTCTGAATAATCTGCCTGCAACTCTTACAATGCAAGGGCTTATATAGGCGGCCCATGGAAAGACAATAAATGAAACGAAATAAAAGATAAGAGAAATAAAATAAAGGATAAGATCAGAAATGAGGAAAGGAAATATATTACTTCCTCCCGACAAGATCTGAAAAGAAAATGGAGCTCGGTAGTGGAGTAGGCACGACACTTGGTGTGCAAGTTGTCAGACCTGAGCCGTCAGATCGTAACCGTCCTTTGGGCTGTCTGTCGTATGATTGTCCTTCGTCGCCTGGGAGTCGTGTCGCTCGGTGCTCCTTTCGCATCGCTTACTCGATGACTCGTAGATTGAGGCCTCCAGTAACGAAGGAAACGGTTGGTATCCCAAGAGTGAAGCGACGACTGTCCTTGTATCAGGAGGGTTTGGAGAAGAAGGAAACGGTTAGTATCCCAAGAGTTTTGCGAACGAAGAAGCGGGAAAAAGACGCCTGCTTGATAAGTTTTATCCGAAAACACAATACGGTTTTAAAACGCTGCCGTTTTGAGAACTAGAGATAAACATAAAGTTCTCCACATTATGTTTCACAAGGGGGCTTAATGTGGACACATGAATTTTTGGCCTCGTCCTCAATGGGCCGAAGAGGTACGACTCCGTGTGAGCACCACTTGAGGTGAACAAGGACCTAATATTAACGCTACTCGAGGAATTCGTGTGAGCACTACTCGAGAAGTGCCTCTTGAACAAGGGCTCAAGATTAACGCCACTCGAGAAGCATTTCTTGAGTATGTCATAGATAAATCCCATGCAGCTCGGGACTTGAATAGCCTCTCACTAATCGAGAGCCTCTAATGTCTCGAGGAGATTCACATCAAACCACGTCTGGTTACGTAAGGAGAACAGGACACGTGGCAAATTCAGAGGGGCCTGTTGGAGCATGACATGCATGACTCCTACAAAATAGGAATCATATCATGCGCATGATCTAGGAAGATTACATACTGGTTGAATAATCGTAACTGTTATATTTTGGGAATATGAAAGGGATTAAACGCAACTAAAACACCGAACACAACTCAAACACAGAACTGAGATTTTATTCTTTTTTTCCTGTATCCTAAAAGCGTCCTGAACCCAGCGTCCCGAAATCATCTTCCATCCTCACTACATCCGACCGCCAATCCACCAAGGTAGATTACGCTAAAGGGATCTGCCGTAGCAACCGTTCATCTGCCGCCGACCGTCGTGAAGCACCTCGCAGTTGTTTGTTTTTTCTTTTCACGTCATGTCTATAAGTGTTGATCTGTAATTCAGTACCGTTTGATTCAATTCCAGTATCGTATTCCTTTTCAGCTTGCATTCATTTGCTTTACGGCGACCACACAAAACACTGTAAAATTCGATACGTGTGGCGGGGGACACAATTCCACGCCAACAGATAGCCTTGTATTGGTTATGAGTGTATGATCGGTCGCGAAGGTGGGAAAATGGATTTGTTCGAATGCCTTCATGCTTTGTACTGACGTTTGGAGGGTCGAAAATGAATGTGCGTAATTGTTGGCGGATTAGGTAGATGATGTGGGGGTTCATCCGAAATGAGAGGTGGTAGAGTTACAGAGGAATTGTAGAGGGTCGACATGATTTGATATTTCAGCTAAGAGGGCGATAGAATATGTTGAAGGGGGAGGCTAGAGGACTGATAGTCGGTGCACAAACGCTGACTAAGTGATGGGGCCGATGTTGCCGCAACCGACACGTAAGGAACATCACAGTTGAATTTACCCTTGTGAGGGTAATACATGAACCATGGGATGATTCTTAGATGTTTTAAAAGATGTAGACTTGAGTAAAGGGTATATGAAATGTGATATTTGGTGGATGCGAAATTTGGGGTTATTCGTACTTAGCCCTTGACTAATATCCTTTATTGTATTTTTTGGACTATTGGTATTCGAATGAGAATTAGAACAGTCTTGTGGACATCCGTTTGGGGTGAACGATGGTTCTACAAGTAGAAAGAGGCGAATTAATAGTAGCGACCGCGTTATATTGTTGTAAAAATAATTTTGTACAATTATATTAGTATAAGTAGGGGTGAGTAAGTTCCAGCGTGGGTAGGTGCCGGACGTGGAACCTGGAACCTAACCTATAATGGTCGGTTCCTTATTTTTAGAACCTAGAAACTACCCTATGGCTTAAAGAACCACCCAAGAACCAACCCGCTGGTTCTGGTACTGGTTCTGGTTCCATGTCCACACTCATCAAATCCATCTCATTACTTGGATGCATGTACTTTGTATTATATCCATACTAGAAAAGAAACGAAATCATACCAGCAAATACAATATGAATTGAAACATAACACCAATTGGAATTGTAGTTAAACCACCCCCTCAAAAAAGTCGAATGTCATGATGCTCATTCATCTCATGAGTCGTACAAAACATGGTAAGGCACAATCATTTACATCGAATAATTCTTTCTGGCAACTTTGACTGTCCCCGATATGATCAACATATGGCACATGAGCAAAAAGAATACCTTCAACTATGCAAAAATTAGAGCAATCCTCAATGACGGACTTTTGAGCCTTCAAACGTCCGTAATGCCTGAATTAATATTGGCAAAATCTGCGTAAACAAGTCATATAAAGAAAATGCGAGCGGATGATACACAAACTTAGCAAGTAGAAAAAACATCATGACTCAAGTTGAAATAATTAAGATGTCTTGTTCATTTCTTTCGGCATTTTCTATGTTCTGTTCTATATTAATAGGAGATAAAGGGAATCTTAGCCAATCTTGTACACATATTAAAACCTCAACAACTTTAGGAGTCAATGAACTATGATAGCAATCCAACACACGGCCCGACGTACTAAAAGCAGATTCAGAAGCAACCGTTGATACAGGGATGGCTAAAATATCTCTCGTAATGCAAGGCAAAATGGAATACTTTGTGGTATTACTTTTCCACCAACCTAAAACATCAAAATCAGCCTTACATTCTTCAGATTTGCATTCCAAGTATCGCCCCAATTCAGATTTACCTCATGCATTCAACTCTTCCTCCATGTATCTCATGTAGTTATGCTGAAGATTCTCATGCATCTCACAACCATCATCCAAAGCAGAACCATTATTTGATCCAACATGCTCCACAATTTTATTGCAAGAAAGCGCATCATTTTTAAGCATATTTGTGGCAGAAGAATGATCATAATACTCAAATAACCGTTGTAAAACAAACTTCAGTCTTTCAACTATCAAGTTAATCACTTCTGAATCATTATGATACACTTTCTTGTAGCAAAATTTGACAAAATTCAGCTTGTAGCGTGGATCCAATACAACAGAAATTAAGACCATCATATTACAATTCTCCATACTGCCAAAGTACTTGTCAAACTTTTCCCTCATCTTGTGCGACATAATTTGAAGTTGAACATCCCTTTCTGTTTTTGCCCAATTATTCAAAGTAGTAAGTATACTAACTACTTCTTCGAAGTAGGAATTTGATGTCATATACAAAGAACCCGACAACCTCTAAGTAACATCATAAAACTTCCTTATCAAAAAAAAACATCATAAAACTTCTTCAGAAATTTAAATATCACTTCCAAATTCGACCAATCTTCACTATTTGGCAATTCATATTGGAGCTCAACACTCATAACCAAATCGTCTTCTTCTAATCTTTGAAATGCCTTCCTAAATTTCACTGCAGTTTCTAACATCAAATAAGTTAAGTTCCATCTAGTTACCACATCAAGGCAAACTGAATCTTTATGTGGAATTCTTTCTTTCACAACACACTTTTGAAAATGATCAAATCTAGATGAAGAGCTCCTGATATAACGAATCATCTTCCGCACTCGACTTATAGATTCACAAACATCACTCAAGCCATCCTTCACAATTAAATTCAAGATATGTGCAGTGCATCTCATGTGAAAAAACTCACCTCCTAGGATCAAGGAGTTGCTTTCGATAAGCTTATCTTTCAAGTATTTCACTCCAACATCATTAGAGCTTACATTGTCAACTGTCACAGTAGAAACACGATGTTGTATTCCCCAATCAATAATGCACTTCTCAGCCATTCTGCCAATTTCCTTCCCTTTATGGCTATACATAACCAAAAAACTAAATATGCATTTATGCAAGTTCCGTTCATCGTCAATAAAATGAGCAGTAAGACAAAGATAGTTCAAGTTCTGATTGGAAGTCCATGGATCAGTTGTAAGTGCAACTCGAGAGTTCAAAGAGCCAATAAAAGTTTTGAGCACAGTCTTCTCACTCATGAAAATCTTCATGCAATCTCTAGCAACAATGAATCGAGAAACAAGCTTGAAAGCAGGTTGTAGAACATTAAGAAACGCGCGAAAACCTTCATGTTCGGCAAGTGAAAAAGGTTGTTCATCCACAATAATCATCCTAGCAAGCATATCTCTGCAACGTTCTTGATCAAACACCCAAGTAGATAGAACGGTACTACTTGTGCATCCTTCTACCTTGCTGCTAGCAAACATATTTTGTCGCTTATCCATATTATGAGGAAACTTCCTATAACTATTAATATGCTTCCACATCATTGAAGTGCCCCAATTAGGATTATACTTGTACGCATTGTTACAGTAAATGCACTTCAAATTCTCTGCCTTATGAGTCCTCTCATTCAAAATCTTCGTAAAATGATCCCAAACATTAGACTTCATATTTTGTTTGCCGGTTACCTTAAGCTTAGGAGTAGCAGGAAGATTGGCCGCTGTTGAAGCCAAAGTTCCTTGAGTACCAGTTGTTTAAGCCTTACTGTTTGAGCAATAAATGGTGCCACCGGTTACTCGTTCATGGGCTCCTTGCCAGCCATAATAGTCCCATGCGGCGAAAGCAACCATCAAATTTAAAAAATATAATGTATGTGTGTGTTGCATGTTTATTCATGAGCAGGAATAAAGTATGATCATGACTGCAATCGCGAGTAACAAGCATGGAAAGGGAATCATAAAAGGCCATTCGATAAATCATGCCCATCCCAAAAAGACTGAACAAAGCAATTGTCATAACTTCAGTTGAATTCAATCATAAACAGAATATGGATAATAACTTTGAGATTATGCAGGAACAACCAAAGGCTTCCAATTCTTAGATTGCTTAATCTATCATGTAACTAAATTAATAATTAAAGAAAATGGACACCTGGTCTTTGTTCGAAAGAAGAAGTAACAATGAGTGCTTTCAAGCCCTATGCCCTACTATAGGAATCCCCCTACATGTTCGTGCTACAACGACCTCATATAAATTTTGCAGACAAGCACTTATGGATCCTAAAATCTCCTGGAACAAGAACACACAAATCATCTAATTAAGGTTAGAATATACTTCTTTCAAGTGTCATTGAAGTACGAGAGAAGGAAGTGGCAAAAAAAAGAACCCCAAGGATAGTTGAGATGCAATGGCAAAATAAAAGAAAGACAATGGTCATGAGCGAGGGAAGCAAAATCATTAACATGAGGAAGCATTTAACCAAAGTAAAGGGAATGTTCCCGATAGCAGGATCAACTGATGCAAGCTTGGACATAAATCCAGGGAGTAATAAAATCATCTACAGCACTGGGCAATAAGTCGAGAGCAGCGAGAAAACCTAGAAACCAGGATTAAGGAATTCACAAACCCAAATCGACTTCCCCCAAGCAAATAAAAAGAAACCCCCCCCCCCCCCAAAGGACTTTTATTTCACGGGGAAGAAGTCCGGAAGGATCAACCAGTTTTACCTAATTATTCTGGAAATTCGAGTTGGGAGGGTGGCTGGCAGATCTGGACCTTCGTCGGCTTCCCCCCTCTTTTGATTTCTGGTTTTGTTTCTAATTTATGTTAAGGAGGTCACCATTACCATCATCCCCTGAAACTGCAGGTGGGTGGGTGGGTAGACTAGAAGGTAAGTGTTGGGTAAAATTTTGGGGTAAGTGTTGCAAGGGACCCGGGGCAAGTGTTGGGTAAAATTTAGTTTAGGTTCCCAGTTCTCTGGGTTGGTTCCGAGGGGAGAACCTGGAACCGTACTTGGTACTGTCGGTTTTCAAAAATTTAGAACCTAGAACCTACCCGATCTATTCGAGAACCTGTACTGACACCAACCCTAAGGTACCGGTTTCGACCGGTTTCTGGTTTTACTCTGATCCTATGCTCACTCCTATTTATAAGTCTTTCGCTATTTATGAAAATGAATAAATTTGAGGTTGCGACAAGGGAGAGAAAATGGAGGAGGGCGGAAAAGGATGACACAACGGAAGATGGTGGCAAGGGAGAATGACTTGAGTGGATCGGATGGAGGAAAGAGAGAATAAGCTTGAAGTTTTTAAAACCTTTCAATCCAGCGATCCTTAACTAATACAGCTAAATTCATTGGCTGAATTTTGTTGGGGTTGTTTGAAAAGCGGTGCCTTTTTCTTTTCTTACGACCAGAATACCTTCTTGGTCTTTAGCTTACTGCCTACAACATTTGGAGATTGCTTCTCCTTTTATAGATTCCTAGGAAAAACTAGAGAAAGCATTTAATGTGCCTTAATTCCTAGGTCATTAACTCCACCCCACTATCAAGGCCATTAACACCAACCCAGTAATACACTTAATGAGATTGCAAATTAATATGACATTTAACACCTCCTCTTAATTTGTAATCTTCAGAAACTTCTTGAACAACTCGAACTTCTCGAAATTCACGACTTTTATTAGAACATCAGCAAGCTGGGCCTGGGTATGAATATACTCCATAACTATCTCCTTCTTCATCACCATTTCTCTGATAAAGTGGTGGCATAATTCAATGTGCTTTGACCTTGCATGAAACACGGGTTCTTCGTCACATCAATGGCTGACTGATTATCACAGAATACTATTGTTGGATGAGCAACCTTCTACTGTAACTCCAACAATAACCTTTTTAACCATACTGCTTCATGAATTTCTTCATTTGCTGCAATGTATTCTGCTTCAGCTGATGATAACGTTACAGTAGCTTGCTTCTTCAAAGGCAGAAAAGATATCATGACGTACTGCTCAAACCAACATTCTTTGTTCCTTGAAGATAATGGAAGACACGCTTCACTGTTGTAAAATGAGTCTTGGTGAGATTGTTCATGAACCTTGAAGACATACTTTCACTTTGCACGATATCTACCTTTGTGTGGGTTAGGTAGATCAACGAACTAACCAGGTTTCTATAAATCTTCGAATCAAACTTTTTAGCACCATCATCCTATTACAGCTTCTCATTAAGAGCCACTCTCCATGCAAAATTTCTTGAACTTGTTAGCAACATACTTCTCTTGAGAAATAATGATTTCTCCTTTGCTTCGCTTCATCTACAAACCTAGAAAATACTTCATTAATCCAAGATTCGTCATCTCGAATTCATCCATCATTGCTTTTTTGAACTTCTCCAGTAACACCTTGCTGGCGCTGGTGTAGATGAGATCATCCACATAGAAACAGGCTATTAGAAAATCAGCATCGCGCTTCTGCACATAGAGAGAAGGTTCTACCAAACTTTTTTCAAATTCATTCTTCTACAAGTAGGAATCTATCCTGAAATTCTATGCTCTAGGTGCTTGTTTCTGTCCATAGAGAGCTTTGTGAAGTCGATACACTTTGTCTTCTTATCCTTTAACAGCGAACCCTTGCGGTTGTTAAGCATACACTTACTCTTCTAGTACTCCATTAAGAAATGCTGACTTCACATTAAGTTGGAACACTTCAACCTCCATTTGTGCGGCAACACTTCGATTAATCTCCATTCTACCTACAGGGGCGAACGTCTCAGTGAAATCAACGCCGGGCTGTTGTGAGTAACCCTTTGCTACGAGACAAGCTTTGTGCTTCTGTACACTTCCATCCTCATTGAACTTTGTTTTGAATGCCCATTTTAAGCCAATTGCTTCTTTTCCTTTGGGAAGTTCTACTAAGGACCAAGTATCATTCTTCTCGATACTAAACATCTCTTCTTTCATTGCATTTCTCAATTTTTCTTCTTTTGTGGCCTCCTTGAAATTCTTCGACTCAAACGTAGCAAGGGCAAAGTTAGTTTGCTTGTAAACTTCAGTTAATGAGCGATACCTCATTGGTTGCATATCATCGTCATAATCTTCATTCTCTGAATTTACTCTTGAGGAACTAGCTGCTGTTGTATCAGTGAGATTTGAGGAAAGCACTACTGCTGGTGCTTCTGGATAAGAAAATGTTGGCTGAGTCTGAGAAGACTCGTTCTCCCACTTCCACGCTGCATTCTAATCGAAAATAACATCTCTTAAAATCACAAGATTGTTAATCTTTGGGTCAAACAAACGATAACCTTTCGATTCTTCACTATAACCAATAAAGATTAGCTTCTCACTCTTCTCATCAAACTTCTCCTTCTTCTTTGTCAAAAGAGCATATGCTACACATCCAAATACCTTCAAATGATCAACCATAGGTTTCCTCTTATGCCATGCTTCATAAGGCGTCTTGTTTTGAACAGCTTTCGTCGGTGATCGATTAAGAATGTAAGCCGTTGTATTCACAGCTTCGGCCCACAGTGAATTCGGAAGACCCCTGCCTTTGAGCAAGCTTCGAGCCATCTCAACAATAGTCCTGTTCTTCTTCTCAGCAACGCCAATCTGCTGAGATGAGTACTTCACAGTAAGTTGTCGCTGTATGCCTTACTACTTGCAATAATCAAGAAACGACTTGTAAATGAATTCTCTTCCACAATCTGTCAACAAAGTCTTTATTTGATATCTACTTTGCTTCTCTACATTGGCTTTGAAACTCAAAAAAATAGTGAAAGCCTCCTATTTCTTTTCAAGAAAATATACACATATCATACGAGTGTAATCATCAACAAATAAAAGAAGTATCTCTTGTTACTGATCATTGGAGTTTGGGTTGGACCACAAATGTTAGCATGCACCAACTCAAGAGGGGCTTTAGCTCTTCAAGAGGTATTTGGAAAAGGAAGACAATGTTGCTTCCTATACACACGTCATTCACAGACGCAAGTTGTTGTTGGCTGGATTTTTGGAAGACCTATGACCATATTCCTCTCTCTCAACAACGTTAGGCCCTTGTGATTCAAATGTCCATATCGCAGATGCCACAACTGAGCTTCATCAACAACTTCACTCTTCAATGAAACATTCAAGAACGAATTGATCCTCAGCGGAAACAAGTTATTCGCCGTCATCTTCACTACAACGATCCTCTTCTCATTTTTGTCAATGATCTCACATTGACCATTGGCAAAGGTAACCTTGTAACATCTCTTCATCATTTGTCCCACGCTCAAAAGATTCTGAGCAATGCCTGGAGAATAAAACACATTATTAATCCGCTTTTCTTCACCAATTGCTGCTCTCACATCAACGATTCTCTTTCCTTCAATCTTTATGTTTTTGTTGTCTCCAAGTTCTACTTGCGAGTTGTAGTTGTTGTCGATCTCCACAAAGTTTTCGTTATTTCCTGTCACATGATTGCTATAACCATTATCCAAAAATCACACTTCATTCATATCTTGCATTACATTGAAACAAGAATAGAATGCTTGCTTCGATTCTTCTTCGTTTGAACAATTTACCGAATTTTGAGAAACATGTTGCTGCGGCTGCTGCTGCTTCTCTTTAAAATAACAATCTCGTTATGAATGATTTGGAAATCGACATCTCTTGCACCTGAAATAGCAATCCTTTGACTCATGTCCAACTTTTCTACAAATATAGCAACTACCTTATGAATTTCCATATCTAATCCAGGAATTGTCTTCTCTACTGCGGAACTGGCTTGCTGTATGTCCTTTGCATCTTCATCGAGAACGCCCTCCATGTCCACGACCATAAAACTCTCTATTGTAGTTCACAGTACGCTCCTTCTCCTCCGACTTCTTTTATGAAATATTTAACTTCAATTGAAAAGCTTGTTCAACGGGAGTTTAGTACTTACTTACTCTTCTTTTGTGGGCAGCGAACCCACTAGCTCATACACAGAAATTTCTCCCAGATTCTTCGTTTCTTCAATCACAGCAACAACGTATTCAAACTTCTGCGGCAGGCTTCTCAACACTTTCTCCACAACCTTCTTGTCGGAAACTTCATCACAACAACACTTGATTTGATTCATGAATTCTACAACTCCCGAGAAGAAATCTTTCACCGTTTCAGACTCTTTCATGGCCAAGTGGTCAAAATCCCTCCATAAGCCTTAAAGCTTGATGGAAATCACTTTCTCCGAGCCTTGAAACTCTTTCTTTTGCAAGCTCCATGCTTCTTTCGCCTTCTTGAGACCATAAAGCCTCAGATAAATCGTCTTACTTACGGATTGTTGCAAGTTCCGCAACGCTATCGCATTCTTCATCACGTTTTCTTTTGCCGTCTTTTCTTGTGCTCCAGCATCTTCTTCTTCACTTGACATGATATTAACTCCTATTCATTTATTATCGATGTAGATTTAACAAATGGGATACCACAAGAATTGTGACCCGTATGAGTAAGGAAACTCTCAAGTACGGTTCGAGTTGACGTCTTTTTCAAAGCCTTCATCAACGATTCTCTACAAATGTTGTGAGAGTAGGAAAAGAACATGCTACCGGTAGATGTTGCCATAATCTGTTGCGCTCTGATACCAAAATTTGTTGGGGTTGTTTGGAAAGCGGTCCTTTGTTGTATCACAAGAAGGCTTTTGCGGAACTGGTATGACATAGCAAAGTTTTTCTGGAAATAATGAACAAGGAAATTTGGAGAGGATATTTTGGCTAACTACGGAGCCTTTTTCTTTTCTTACGATCAGAATACCTTCTTGGTCTTTCTCTTACACGCCTACAACATTTGGAGATTGCTTCTCCTTTTATAGAGTCCTAAGAAAGATATAGAAAAAGCATTTAATGTGCCTTAATTACTACGTCATTAACTCCACCCCACTACCAAGGTCATTAATACCACCCCACTAATACACTTAATGAGATTGCAAATTAATATCACATTTAACAAATCTGCCACCATCTCTGACTAGATAGGTGGCTGATATCATTGGAATTGGTTTGAGAGCTTGATGTTTCTCTAGGAGGTGGATCTACCCACTTTGACCCCTCCCCCGGCATTTCATTCTCGGAGTCCATAATTGCCTACAGAGGACTGGCTTGCAATGGGGAGTGATCAAGTGGTGATGCACCAGCAAGGGCTCGGGACTTGCATCTGTCCATCCTACGCTACATCTGTCCGCCCTAAAGAGGTTCCACCTTCCCCCCGACCGTTAAACTCCTAACAAGTTTGTGTTGATGAATTAGGAAGAATTGTTGTTCCGAGTCCATTAGGGACAATGGAGCAAGAAGCATTTGAGTGAATAGTATTGTGGGGACCGTTATACTGAAGCGGATATCAAAATCGATTGTTATAAGATATGTTATGAGAATTTGGAATAGCTATGTGTTTCCGATGGAAACCGCAACACGTTGAGATAAAATCGTGGCGAACCTATTGGGTTGAAAAAAAAAAGGAAAATAAGAAGAAAGGAAATAACATATTTCCATTGACAAACTGTGGACGATTAAAAACTTTACAAGAAGATTTCCTAAGATTTTCTAGAAACTAAAACTAAGAAAAAGAGTCTGGATGTGTATATGTCGTCGTTCCTCTTTTCTTAAAAGAGCAAAGCTATATATCGAGAATCTTCGGTTGTGGTTGGCGATTGATTGGCACTTGGTAGTTATCTTCAAGTCTTCCACGCACTTGTGTAAATCCTTCGATCCTATCTTCAATCAAGATTTTGTTGCTTCGATGCCTTTACTCCTCTATCGACCTTGATTTTCTGTAAAGATTTTGTTACTTCGATGCCTTTATTCCTCCATCGACCTTGATTTTCTGTCTCGTATCTTCGACAATCCTTGATTAGATTCATCGTCGACGAATTAGATTTTGTTCTGATTATCATCGAATGAATTAGATTTTTGTCTGTCGATGATGAGACTTTACAGTCGACTTGCCTATTTTATTCGTCGATTGTATTTTACTCAAACTACAATAGACGGCCAGAAATTATTAGGTGTAAACACTATGACGTTGAGGAGGTGATGGACCTTGGTCCGGGGATGTTCTTGTGGCGTTTTGAATCGGACGCTCAACTTAATCACATCCTCTGAGCGGAGCGACTGGCAATCCTTGGATGCCTAGTGCTGCGTCGTAAGTGGTCGGTTGGTATCCGTATAGATGAATTTGAACCAAAATGCTTGCCGCTTTGGGTAAGGCTAAAGAATATTCCGTTGGAGTCACAAAGAGGGAATCGTGTACATTACTAGTGGATTGGGTAAAGCCTATTTACACGGGAACAAAATTGATCAAAAGTACCGGCACGACGAGGGTTCAGGTGAATTTTGATGCTGCTGTGTTTGTCTAAAAAACCAATTGAAGCTTGTGTGTTGTGGAGGGCTAACAACGGAGATTGATGTAAAATTGATGCGTATTCACTGTGAGGTCTTCGGACACATGGAGCCTGACTGCGCTGCCACCAAAGCTGAAGGAAGCCAACAACTCCCATTGAAGCGGCGGCGGCAGCAACAACAACAGCCGTAGCAGTTGCAGCCGCAGCACCACCATCAGCACCACCACCATCCAGCTCTCCCAGCGCCTACCTCACCCGCCCTATGCCTGATGCAGCTAAGGACTTAAGTGAGTCCCCGACCACCTGGTGCTCATCCCCAGTAGTGGCCAGAGAGGATTCCTCCTTAGCGACAAGTTGTGTAGCTTTAGAGGCCTCCGTCTCTTATAATCCCTCCCAGTTGTGGATGATATTGACCAGGAATCAGCAACTGAGGCTGAAAATTGCTCTGGCAACCCCACCTCTACAACCCGTCGTGGACACGCAACAGACAGTCGGGGAAGTATCAGAGAGATTGACCGTTCCTAGGGAAGAAGGGACGCGGGGGAAGATAGTGATTGGGATCTTGTTTGTTTGAGGCATTGCTTTTGATGAATTGTCTGATGATGTCCTCTCTTCTTGCATAACTTATATTTCATTGGAGGTTTGTCCGTTTCTTCGGTCGCTTTTTCTATTTTTGTCCTCCTGCATGGTATAAAATATGTAGTGTTAGTTAGATTAGGTGCATTGTGGGACTCTGGCAGGTCATGTACGATTTTCTTTTCTCTATTCATTATTAACCTTACCAAGAAACACTAATACAGCTAGACCCACTTCTCTACGTGACAATCGTATTAGTTCAGGATTACCAGATAGTATTAAAATTAGTCATTTCGAAAATTGAAAAGACGTCGGTTTTATAATAAGATAAAAATAATAGTAAAATAATAATTACTTGTCAAATAAAAAAAAATGAAAACTTAAAACAAACAACTAAAGAAACAGTTTATACAGTGACAATTAATCAATCCAACAATTTAGCATTTTTAGGATTGTCGATTAAGCAGATACGTTTTATAAGATACCATAAACCGATAATCCGATGGCAGATGGATTACCGAGTGTAACAATAATATTTACATTTATATTTAGACAAAATATCTGTTTATGACCCGCCAAATTTTATTTGTGTCAACTTCAAATCAATATGATTTGTTTTATTTCAAGCCTTAACGTAACAATGTCACGGACCCGACGTAAGTTTCCGGGGGCAGTGAAACTTAGAGCAAAGACTTGGGGCAGTGGAGGGTGAACAAGCAAGGATGTTTTATTGTCAAAACTGTGAAGGTTTTGGATTGAAAGGCTCTCCCTGAGAATGCTTCTAAGCTTGTTGTTCTAGTGACGTTCTAAGTTTGTTGTTCTGGATGATGGTGAATGAGGGGAGGATGATGGTTGCCTACGGCTTATCCGTGTTTGTTTGAATGTATAACTTATGTGAATGTATGTTAGTCTAACAACCCGGGTTAGTTAAGCTAGTTTCAGAGAGGTAGGCTTGATTATAAAAGCCTTTCTTTTGTTTCAATTAGTGATTGGGGAACCCATTTCACCATCTCATTATTCGAGCTCTACGCGTGTGTCATTTTTGTAGGAGGATTTTAGGTCTATGAGATGCAATGCACCAAAACAAGGGCCTCCGCAACATTTCCTTGTTATCTGTAAAAGACTATAGGAAAAATGTATTGTGTGTATATTGTTTTTATTCAAAATATAGAGTATAAATCCCTAACCAGCATTCTAACCAATGTGGGACAACTCACATAATGAATATAGACTAACTTTATGTCTAAATACACTCTAACACTCCCCTTAAGCTAGAGATATCATATATGCCATCCTTGAATAGACATCAACGATCGTTGACAAACAGTAAGGGCAAAGTTGACAACAACATGAATAGAAATAGAGGCAACGTTACGGGAAGCAGCTTTAGACAACGACAATAGGCAGCAACGGAACCATGGTGTTGCGCTACTAGCCACGGAAACGTGAAAAGACAACGACGAAGGCAAAAACTCCTGAACGAACTCACCGACAGAAACGAAAAGGATAAGACTCAGATCGCCGCTGGATATCGCCGAAGCACCACCAGGACTGCCACGAGGGTTGAATGCCACACAATCGGCTACAGAAACACCACTGATTATGGGAACGATCGGATAAAATCTCGCCACGCTTAGAATCCACGAAACGATAAGACAAGTTGCACAAAGTTCATGCAAGAAATTGACGGTTGCCAAATTTGGATAAAATATTCAAAGGGTTATGTCTAAACTTAAACACAAGAGTACTATTTACAGATGACCCAAAAATGGGCTAACCCTAACTCCCCATTAGGCCCAAAATTGTAAAGACAAAAAATTAACTCAAAATAAGTCCAAAAAGTAAACTTAAGGTAATTGGGCTTGATGTTGGCTGGCTCGACTTGAAGTGTTCTTGAGCTCCCGCTCTCGAGCTCCAAGTCTCGAGTTGATGTATCAAGTCGACCACATCAATAGAGTGAATGTACCTCTCATCTCGGGCGCTCCTCTCGAGCTGGCCTCGGCTTGGCCTTGCTCGATCCAACTTGCATCATCTTCCCTTTGTTGAAGAATATTTGTCCTCAAATCAAGGGGCTCTTCATCATCCTCATAGAATGCGAGATTCTGGACGTTGAATGCCGCCGACACTTCATACTCCCCCGGTAAGTCGATCTTATAAGCATTGTTGTTGATCCTTTCGATGACTCGAAAAGGACCATCAGCCCTGGGCATGAGCTTATTCTTCCTCGTTGCTGAAAACCTCTTCTTCCGCAAGTGAACCCAGACAAGATCCCCCGGTTGGAATATCCGCTCATTTCGCCCATGATTTGCCTTAGAGTCATATTTCTCATTCTGTTGCTCAATAAGGGTTCGAATCTTCGCATGGAGCTTCAACATCTCTTCAGCTCGTCGAACTGCATCCTTTTCAAGAATACCCTAACTAGGCATTAGTAACAATTCGACGGGAATCCTCGGGTTGACACCATACACCACTTCGAACGACGTAGCTTGAGTAGTCGAATGATGGGCTCGATTATAAGCAAGCTTAGGTTGTGCGAGCTTAATATCCCAATCCTTTTGATTCCTCGACACCATAGCTCGAAGTAGGCTTCTCATAGTCCTATTCATGACCTCAGTTTGCCCATTTGTCAGCGGATGACAACTGGTGCTGAACAAAAGCTTTGTCCCGAGTTTGTGCCAAAGTGTCTTCAAAAAGTAGCTCAAGAACTTGGCATCTCGATCTAACACCATCGACAATGGGACCCCATGCAGACAAACGATCTCTCGAAAATAAAGATCTACTACGTGAGAAGCATCATCTGTCTTCCTGCTAGCAATAAAGTGAGCCATCTTCGAAAACCGACCACAACAACCTTGATCGAGTCCTTCTGCCATTGTGTTTGGGGCAATCCAAGGACGAAATCCATGCTCACATGCTCCCATGGACATTCAGCTACAGGCAATAGTGTGTAGAAACCTTGGGGCTGGACGTGACTCTTTGCGTGTTGACAGGTTGTGCAACGCCGAACTAACTTGTGTACGTCCTTAGCCATTCGAGGCCAGTAGAAATGTTCATGAAGCATCTCAAGAGGTTTTCCATCTCCTAAGTGACCAGCTAGTCTTCCTCCATGTACCTCTCGGATAAGATGCTCGTGGAATGAACTTCGAGGAATGCATAACTTAATGCCTCGAAATAGAAAGCCATCGGACAGATGATAATGCTCAATAGGCTTCTTGAGACATCCCTTATACACCTCTCTAAAGTCTGCATCTCTCGAGTACTACTCTTTTAACATCTCGAATCTGATCAACTTAGATTCCATTCTGGCCAAAAGAGCTGACTTTCTCGACAACGTGTTTGCTACGACAGTCTTCACTCTCGACTTATGTTTCAAGACGAAAGTGAATGATTGGAAAAATTCCACCCACTTTGCATGTCGTCGATTAAGTTTTGCCTGCCCATTGATATGCTTCAAAGACTCATGATCATTATGAAGAACGAACGAACTCCTTGGGCATCAGATAATGACTCAATGTCTCGAGTGTACAAATGATAGCATAAAACTCCTTATCATAGGTCGAGTAATTTAGTCGAGATCCATTTAACTTCTCGCTGAAGTAAGAAACTGGTCGACCCTCTTGCAATATTACGCCTCCAATCCCACTCCCGAGGCATCACACTCGACTTCAAACACCTTCTCAAGTCAGGAAGTGCCAATACGGGCTCTTCACACAAACGGCTCTTGAGTAACTCAAAGCTAGAATGATCCGCGGGAGTCCATTCGAAGGACGTCCCCTTCAAACACTCTGTCATTGGGGCTGCAATCGAACTGAAATCCTTAATAAATCTCCGATAAAATGAAGATAGGCCATGAAAGCTCTAGACATCATGAGCTGTCTTGGGAATAGGCCAATCTCGAATAGCAACAACTTTACTCTTATCCACCTGAATTCCTTCTCTCAAGATGACATACCCCAAAAAGACAAGTTTGGAAGTCGAGAACTCGCACTTCTTGCTATTTCCGAATAGATGTTGCTCCTTCAACTTCTCGAACAGCTGTCTAAGGTGGTGAATGTGCTCTTCTTCACTACGATTATATACAAGAATGTCATCGAAATAAACAACTACGAATTTGCCTATGAAAGGACGAAACACTTGGTTCATCGGTCTCATAAAGGTGCTCGGCGCATTCGAGAAACCAAACGGCATAACCATCCACTCATACAAGCCGAATTTGATTTTGAAAGTCGTCTTCCACTCATCTCCTTCCTTCATCCGAATCTAGTGAAAGCCACTTCATATATCCACCATCGAAAATATTGTCGACCCATGCAACTCATCGAGCCTGTCATCAAGTCGAGGAATGGGAAACCGATACTTGACAGTGATCTTATTGATTGCTCGACTGTCGACAAACATTTGCCATGAACCATCCTTCTTGGAAACCAAGATGGCGGGAATGGAACACGGGTTGAGTCTCTCTCGAACAAAGCCTGGTTCGATAAGCTCATCGACCTGTCGCTGCAGCTCTCTCGCCTCGTCGGGATTACATCGATATGTAGGTCGATTAGGCAGTGACACTCCAGGAATGAGGTCGATTGGATGTTGTATGTCCCTCAGCGGAGGAAATCCTCCTGGCATCTCCTTGGAAAACATAGCCGAAGCCTGCTCTTCTCCTGCCTCGAACAAATCAACATGTATACATACTTCTCCTCTTGAATAGCTCGAGTCAACTCAACAAACTTCAAACTGTCTTCTCGAGTTGGATCTCGAGAAGGCTTGGCTAATGCTTGAGTGGTCAAGTGAAGAAGCGTAATCTTCTTTTGGTCGAGAGTGATGGAATATGTATTCTTGTACCCATCAGAAATTGCTCGACGATCACATTGCCACGGCCTTCCCAATTACACGTGACACGCGTCCATCAGAACTACATCGCAAGTCACCGTGTCCTTGTAGCTTTGACCAGTGCTCAATGAAACCAACACTTGCTTAGTCACCCTTAGATCACTCTCTTCGCTCCACCATTGAAACTTATATGGTCGAGGGTGTGGCTTAGTGGATAACTTCAGTTTCTCGACCATTGTAGTATATGCCACATTATGCAACTCCCACTATCAACAATCACATGACACACCTTCCCCTGTACAGTACATCTAGTTTGAAATATCCTCTCGCGCTGGTCGACTTCTTCAGGCATCACATTTGTATTAAGGGCCTTTCGAATCACCAACAACTCACCCTCATCGGGTTCATCCAACACTTCTTCCTCAATGTCCCAAATGGGTTCTCCTTCTTGGTCATACACTTGATCATCCTCTGAAAACTCCATAATAGTAACGGTACGTCGATTAGGGCACTCGGAAGCTATATGCCCAACTCCTTGACACTTGAAAAACTTTCCCGAGACCCTAGTGTTTGGGTGTGGCCGAACCTCAACCTTGTCCTGATCCTTGGTATTACTCGAGATTGGGCTTCTCGAGGAAGAACTCGAGATGGGTCTCGAGGATGAACTCCCTTTGCTGAAAGGAGTGCTCCTCATAGGTGACCTCACAAGCGACTCACAAGCGTTCTCCTCGCTTGCTGTTTCTCGACTTTGTGGGCTAGGTTGCATACATCCGCAAACCTTTAATAAGGTTACAACTCAACAGCATCATCCACATGGGTTTTCAGCCCTTTAATATACCTTGCAATAGTCTGCTCATGGGGTTCAACTATATCACACTGGAGCATCAATTGCTCGAACTCGCGAGTGTACTCAGAAACACTCGAAGATTGCAGAAGCGAGTTCAATCTGAGGAACAAGTCTTGTCGATATCGCACGGGAAGAAACCTCTTCTTCAACTCCCTTTTCATTTTGTCCCACGAGCGAATCTTCTCTTTCCCTTCTCGACGACGCTGCTGATTCAAGTTCTCCCACCATAAGCTAGCGTACTTTCGAAGTCGAAGGGCTGCCACCTTGACTTGTCGTTCATCCGGGAATCTCATCATAGCCGAATGCTCTCTCAATGGCATGAAGCCAATCAAGAAACTCCTCGGGGTCTATCTTTCCCTCAAACTCAGAAATGTCTACTCGCATATTAATGGGACGTAAGGGTTGACATTCTCGAGTTTGCCTCCTGGGACTCTCCTCGTCCCGAGTTGATCTCCTAGGGCTATCCTCGTCCCGAGTTATCTCCTAGGGCTCTCCTCGTCCCATATCTATCAACAAACAGATTTTCTTCCGCGTCTTCAAAATATTGAGGAAACTGTAGTTCAGGTTGTCTCCTTTCTTCCAAGAGCTGCTGCATCTAACGACGTAACTCCCCAACCTCGTGTCCTAAACGAGTCGAACGGGCCTCCTCCAACGTTATCCCACATCGGAATCTGTCCGCCATCACTTCCACCACACGCTTAAGACAGATTCGCACAATACGACAACCTGCGCTCTCAACAACCGAACGTTCTCAACAACGTGCACTCTCCAACACGCAACACTCTCCACAACCGTGCGCTCTCAACATTTCCCAGCGCGCTACATAACCGTTCATTCTGATACCAACTGATGCGCCACAAGCCACGAAA
Source organism: Melastoma candidum (assembly GCA_023653495.1). NCBI lineage: Eukaryota > Viridiplantae > Streptophyta > Magnoliopsida > Myrtales > Melastomataceae > Melastoma > Melastoma candidum. The sequence goes on from CM042880.1 coordinate 2,236,379, forward strand.
ATGTGAAAAGACAATGACGAAGGCGAAAACTCCTGAACGAACTAATCGACGGAAACAAAAAGGATAAGACTCGGACCGCCACTGGATACAGCCGAAGCACCACCAGGACTGCCACGAGGGTTGAACGTCACACAATTGGATACAGAAACACCACCGATTATGGGAACACTCGGATAAAATCTCGCCACGCTTGGAATCCACCAAACGATAAGAGAAGTTGCATAAAGTTCATGTAAGAACTTGACGACTGTCAAATTTGGGTAAAAATATTCAAAGGGTTATGTCTAAACCTAAACACAAAAGTCCTATTTATAGTAGACAAAAAATGGGCTAACCCTAACTCCCATTAGACCCAAAATGGTAAAGACCAAAAACTAATTAAAAACAAGTCCAAAAAGCAAAACTAAGATAATTGGGCCGGACGTCGGCGGGCCCGACTTGAAGTCTTCTCCTCCCTTCTCGAGCTCCCGCCGTTCCAGGACTCGAACTGGTGTATCAACTCGATCACGTCAATATAGTGAAGTTGCCTCTCAACTCAGGCGCTCCTCTCGAGTTGGCCTTGTTCGATCCAACTCGCATCACATGGCCAGCAACAAAATATAAGGGCGAGACAACATTAGTAGGAACAACATCCGCCAGTGTCAATTACAATATGAGACAATGTCCACAGCGACAGGGGATTGTCTTGATAGTGGCAGGAAGTAGCGTCAAACAGCGAGTAGAAGCCATGCCGATAGCAACAAAAAAGAACCTCGAGAAAAGATAACCCTTGATGAGTAGGCAAGGGAAACAACAGGTAACCCTAGACATGTAAGGGCAGGGAACAACAAGGCAGGTGACAGGAGGTAAAGAAACCAAGACTCAGGGCGGGCAGGAGCAGGTAAAGAACCCTATACTAAGGGCACAAAGAACCCTATACTAATGGGTGGAAGCTTCTACGCGTGGAAATATAGTATCTTCCAGATCTCTGTGTTTTAAGGGGTTTTCTTAATCTAAAGTTAAATTCTTTAACGTAGATAAAATATGTCCCCTTCCTGAAAACATTTATCCAAATGATTTTTGAGGATGCAATTCTAACACTCTCATATGAGGTGATGAGAAATCCCGAGTTTTGTTAATTACTCAATATTTTTAATATTTATGTCGAGCTTTGAAAGAGACTGAAAATTTAAGATTTATGCCCTAATTGATAGATTGATTTGTGTTATTATTATATTTGCCCGCTCCAGAAGTGACCGCTTGATAAGTCGGATCCAAACACATCGGAAATATCTGGCACTACAAGCAACCGGTACTTGGAAGTTCGTTGAATATGTGGTCGTAGTATGAATGAAGAAAAAGAGGGGAAGGTAGTGGAACGACACCCTTAAGCAGAAGCACTTACGGATGCCATTGATGATGCCTTCAGAAGCAATAAGATAGCAGGAGCACAAGATCACAAGACGCTGGAATGCTTGAACGCCTGAATGTCTCAATATAAAAAGACTACATATTCATCTATAGAGAAGTGTCTGTATACAATGCCTAAGAACGACTATTATACTATGCTAGACCTATGTGAATACGAAAATTAAATATTGTACATATATTACACGTCCATGTTGCTAGTTTTCATTGAATATCTTCTTTTCATTTGAGCAGTCTTGGTAACAATTTCTTTCCATGTCTCGAGATCGTCTGAAATCTTCCCATGACAGTCACTGATTGGTCGTATCACCCACTAGCCTTCGCTGTAGAGTTTCCTCACTCGTCCAGTAGGCTACCGCTTAATCACCTTGTTGACCCACGCTTGGTAACTGTTTCGCCTGCCTGATGTGTTTCCACAGCTACCTCTTTACTGGCCCTCATGTGCCTTGGACATGTATTATTGACCGTTGATCCACGAATGGCACCGAAATTTGTGGCCCCGAATTTTTGTTGCTAAATATATAAGCACCCTCAAGGAGATGGAGTCAGGGACTGTAGTCCGTCTCCTTGAGAAAGACCAAGTAATCATTCCCCTGAACCCAGGTAATGTGCGCAGACGAGCATTAATCCCCAACCATTGATATCCCGGTGTGTCCGTTGCAATCCCTGAAATCTCTACCACAATATCTCTTGTCAGAGATTTCATCTTCCACGTAACCTATAAATGGCGATGCCTAGATCGGCTTCCCAATCGCAAACTATCCCCCTTTGAAAAAAAAAATAGTAGGGTTATGAGTTTTTCATCTTTTCATCTTCTACCCAAGACTTATGTCCATCACCTTAGCCCGTTTGAGAGGTTATGTCCACCACCTTATACAAGTGGCTTCTCACCTCTAAAGTCTCTACTCTCCCTCACAATGACCTGAGTGTAGTCACGGTGAGTTAGTCCTTAGCCCTGGGTTGTGCTTTGAATGGACTGACCTTTCTGGTTCAGATGTTGCTTCACGCCTCTTTGAGCTTGAGAACACCGGTGGGCACGGCCCTTATCCAAGGCTCAATTTCCTAACCTCGCGACCACTGGTGGGTTTGATGTCGATTCGGATGCGAGGATCCTCTCAGAAGATTCCTACTGCAGCAGAGCCTCCACCGTGCGATGAAGTCTTCGTTTGCAACCAAGGATCACCTCCGTCTGATGGAACGAATCAGTTACTATGGGTAACCATCTTCGTTTCTCATGGACAAACCCTTGCGTACCTCACAGAGCTCAAGGGGTTTTGTTCATCCCAGTATGAACATTTGTCTAAAAGAAGTGTCGTCTAGTAAATTACTTTTACTTTCTCATGTAATGCATTAGTCTTCCAAACAAATCCATGTAATTCGTTATGGATTCGAGTGGAAACCAATGCTTTTATTTTATAAATTCTTCGCCTATTTTCACTTCATTTAGGCGAAGTGATGCCTATCTAGGCTTTAAATGTCTTGTCTGTTTCTGGGTTATAAGGCTTGAAAGGGGTTGAGGCTTCCCGCTCACACATTCATAAATCGTTCCACTTCCTTCCTTTGTTTCACCAGAAACACCACCGTCCTTGTAACTCTCATGACTTCCGACGCTTCAACTCCGGCAAACCTCCCCCCTTCAGCCCACGAGGAGGGTGATAGAACTGTTTTCCAACGGGTGTACGCAGAAACCTTGAAGTTTCACGTCTTCTTTAGTCATGACGTGGAGTTGGACTTCGGTCTTCCGATGTCGGACTAGTAGACCTTGGGTCCGTTCGTCCCTGCGTTCATATTTTCATTCATCTCCAAGGTGGAAAAATCATTCCTTTTCGCTAGTAAGTTACCTATCAACTTCATTCCCGATGATTTCAAACCCACGGGATGGAATCAGTCTGTCCGAGCAAACCTCCGTTGCTTTCCGTCCCCGAGGAGCGAGGTGGATCACGACCCTTGGATTTCCATCCCCGAGGTGCGACTAAGAAGCACACCGCATGGGAAGCGATTGGGATCAAGGCTTTGATCACATATCATGTTCCCACATGGGCCCTAACTTGTAGGTGTATGACAGGTTCTTGTCGTTATGGAATCTCGTTGTCAATTGCTTCAACCTCACCAAGGGCCCCCCTTCATTTTGACCACCGACGTTCCCCCTTCGTTCGATCCCTCGGAACGTACCGGATCAGTGATGCCCAATGGGGTCCTCAGGAAGAATTTGAGTTCTACTTGGTGTGGTTGTCCAAGTATATCTTCTGTAATAGGGTGAATTGTCCCGGTCGGTTCATGGTTCGGGTGGCCGCCAGCCTTGTCGATGGTGCCAATGCGGACAAACCGAAACCTCTGGCTTTTGGCCCCTTTCTGTTGAGTTTGGTCTACCGCGGGCGTTACCAGGGAAGCTGCGTAGGCACAGTTTTTTCTATGCATCATTTCCCTCTCAAGTGAGATGAATTTCATTTGAGAGACGCGAATACCCTCGAGTTGACGTTCTTTGCCCGAGATTTGATCGGGATAGACTCCGCCAACCTGATTTTTGAGGTCTACAATCACAACTCTACGCCCGTCAGCTGGCCTTTACTCAATCTCTGGCGATTCCTTCTTTTGTGTCTAGGAACCAACCGCTTGACACGCGGGTCTTCGAATCCCTTGTTGACCCTGGGTTAGCCGAGCGTCTCTAGTTGCGGACCTACCCGTGGCTACCCTTCTGGAGAATGTATTCGGTGGTTGGTTTCCTATCTTTTCCAGGACCTGATTTGAAGCCTGGAGAATGATGGAAGCTTCGTCACACCTGGATGAACTTATTAACGGGGACAACCTGATCTTTCAGGGGAATCTCATTTGTCCCAGCGAGAAAGTTTCGAAGAAGCGGTCAATAAATGACACATCATCTTCCGGTATGTATGCAGGTCGTTAGGTGGTGACCTGCCAATCTACTTTATACCTTTAACAGATCATCTTCTCCCCATGGCAGGCACCAAGAAGATGAAGGTGAAGTCCGCCGGGGGCAAAGTCGCCTCTACTAGTTCGTCCCCACAGGAGGGGCGCTTGAAGAGAAAGGCACCCCTTGGATCGTCTCATGTATATGCTTCTTCTCCACTGTCAACGCGAGATTCTGGTGAAGCTTTCGCTTCTGTTGTTGTTCCAGGTGCTCGATTTACTTGTTTGTCTTGCCTTGCAGCGAAGAGCTAGACTTAATGTCATCTTGATGCAGGTACCGTTGTTCCCCCTTTGGCAATCGAGGTCGTCGATAGTGAAGGGTCTCCGGATGACATTCCTATCGCTGCTTCGATGGGTGGTCGTGCCACCCCACCAGTCACCAACAAGGGCGTTGTTGTGGTTGATGAGCCCCCCAAGCCCAAGAGACTTCGATAAGAAACTGGACTTCACTCCGTGCGTGATTATATTTTGCACTCTGATGAGTATTTAACCAAAGTACGTTTGTGGCAGCCCATGCGTTCCCTTCTCGCCTCCTTTGTCACCGCCCTCAAGCGTGGAGTGAAAACTGAGGACGACTTGGTCGCATGAGCTGTGCGTCATGCTCTTGCTCCTTTGGAAGTCCATCTGGCACTCCTAGGTTGAGAGATATGAGGATTTCGCGGTTAAGGCGAGGCTGAAAGAAAACGAACTTGCATGGTCCCTGCTGCCTCTATCTGCTACTCGAGTAGAGGAGTTCTCTCTCGAAGGGTTCGAACTCCGCAGGAAGCATGAGGCGTTGTCTGCCACCATTCATCGTATCCATGAGGAACTAAATGCCACGGCCACACACATTGCCGAGAATGACACGACCCTCAATTCTACTAAGACATCGGAGACAGTCGAGCGCGCGACCATCAACCAGGAGTGAAAGATGCTCGAGAGGGATTGGGACAGGGTTATCGAATTAGAAGTAAGAGGTTTTGTAGCGGCCGGAGTGTCAGATCAGGTGAGAAGATTGTTGTCCTCTCTGTCTACTGACTAAACTGTTACATCTGTATTTTTCCCCAAATTTCGAGGAATAGTTTCGAGATGGTCTGTTTTGGTGCTTCCCATATCGTTGGCTGGTATCTTTTCAAATACTTGCCGTTGATTTTAAGATCCTACGCTGACCAATCAAGCCCCCTAGGCAATATGAGTTTCCAAGATGGGTCTCAATTACCTGGAAATGGCCTTCCAATTTGGTGTCCACTTTCTGTGGAAGTAGTCGCGCACCCTCTGGAAGCTTCAGCTTGCAGACCAGGTCTCCTTTACTGAATGACCGGGGTACTACTCTCTTGTTGTAGTAGCGGGCGACGTTCCTCTTATAAGCCTCTGGGTGGTTCAATAGATTAATTCTGATGGTTTCTAGATTCTCTAACTCTATATGAATGTCCCCACCATTCCCCTCGTGCTCTCCAAGGTGTTTAAGAAATCTGAATGATCGGTATCATACTTCTATCGGAAGCATATCTCATGGCCGTGCACCAAGCTGAACGGGGTGACAGCTATGCTCTCCCTTTTTGTCACCCTAAGTGCACGGTTTCTCTTGAAGCAGAGTATGCCATGTGCATGGGTTGTCCCCAATCGTTCTCTGTATGACTCGCTTTATGAGTTCGTTAGAAGCCTCTGCTTGCCCATTGGACTGAGCGTTATACATGGATGAGTTAAGTACCTTAAACTTGAAGTTTTCTGCGGTCCATGAGCTCACCATTAGACACTTTTACATTGTCTACCACGATACTTTAGGAAATCCCGTACCGGTAGATGATAGTGTTCTTGATGAATTCGATTACATCCTTTGATTGATGAACTTAGAGGTAGCCGCCTCTATCCATTTAGTGAAGTAGTCCGTGGCGACGAGTATATATATGCATCTCCCATGCTTGTGTGCGGATGGATTTCTACCATTATGTCTAGTGCCCATGTCCTGAAAGGCCATGGTTTCACTACAATGTTCATGTCCGAAGCAGGGGTGCGTTTCATAGGCCCACATCGCTGGCAAGCTTGGTAGTTTCGAGCCATTTCGATGTAATTCTTGACCATTGATGGTCAGTAGAATCCGCGTCACCTAATTGACCAACTCATCTTAATTCCTGCTTGATGAGCTCCGCATAGCACGTCATGTGTTTCCATCATGACTGTGATGGCTTCGTCTAAGTCGATGCACCTTAAGACGACAACTTCATTGGTTTTTCTGTAGAGGACTTTGTCGATGAGCAAATAGTGCCTATCAATCCCCCAAATCTTCCTTTCAACTTTTGCGTTGGGATTCTCGAGGAACTGTTGTATTGGTTCTCGCCAGTCTTCTTTTTGTTTGAATAGATCCGCCATGTAGGCCTCTTTGTCCTTCATTCCATCGTCATCGTGAAATTATGGACGTTTGTTTATGAACAAGGTTGTGTTATCCTTGCGCGAATCTCAATCATTCATCCATCCGGAGGCCTTTTGTGATAAATGGTAGGCCTCTTGATTCTCTTCCCTTTTCACGTTTATGACTTCGGCTGAAACCATCTTAGCGAAAAGTTCTCTCGCCCTGCTTAGATATCGGCTCAGATGGGAGGCATGACATTCGCTTTGGCCTAAGAGGTCCTAGATTATCAACTAGGAATCACCGGGTAACTTTACGCTTTCGAATTACCACCCTATGGCTAGCTGAAAAACCAAAATCAAGGAATCGTATTCTACTACATTGTTGGTGACTTTGCCGTCAAGGCGACAGGCCAACCTGGTTTCTACATCCCAATGTATCTTGATGAAGACCCCTATGTCAGCTCCGAATCTACTAGAGGATCCATCAAACCAAATGGACAGTGTCCATGCAGGTTGTTTTCCTCACACGAATAGTCAAAGTTGCCTTCACTATAGTGACTGAAGCTTGGGGCTTATGGTACAGATTGTAGGCAGAGAGTACAAAACTCTATTTACCAACCCTTCCCGTAAGTAAGAGGTTGTCAAAGAACACCTTGGTCACCGGTGTCTTAGAGATGACATACACATCGTTGGATCAAATGTAATGTTTGAGCTTAATCACCAAGTAATAAACAACAAGGCATATCTTCTCAATTGGGGTGTATCGCTTCTCAGTCTCTATAAGGAGCCTAGACAGATAATAAACAAATCTTTTGAACCCGCCTTGCTCTTGTGCCAGCATAGACCCGATACTAGATTGTGATGCAGCCACATAAAGAATGTATGGCGCCTTCGTATCTGGTGGTTCTAGCACGGGAATATTCCTCAGGTAGTTCTTTATCTCTTGGAAAGCTCGCTCATGTTGTGGCGTCAAGGTTACATGCCCCTTCCCTTTTACTTTTAGGATCGTAGAGAAGATGCTGGTTTTAGATGTCACGTTGCCTATGAAGCGACGTATGTAGTTGACCATTCCGAGGAAGACTTGGGGTTCTTTCTTGCTCCGGGGAGCAAGTAAGTTCTGGATAGCGCGAGTCTTATGGGGGTCGACCTTGATTCCTCGTTGGTGCACTAGGAACCCAAGGAAATACCCTTTTTGGACACCAAAAACACATTTTAAAGGGTTGAGCTTTAGGTTGTGTTCGCATCTTTTCGAATGCTTCGCTCAAGAGGACATGGTGATCCTGATTTCGCTTGGACTCCACTGTCTTACCTATCAAGGAGCCAAAGATGAGGTTCATCGCCCGCTGATAGGTGGCTCCGACATTCATTAGCCCGAAGGGCATGACGACCCATTCGAATATCCCAATGGGACATCCGAATGCGGTCTTATGCACGTCTTCCTCCACGATCAATATTTGGTTGTAGTCGGAGTATTTGTTCATGAAGGATATTAATTCATGCCCTGTCGATTTATCTATAAAATCATCAGCGACGGGCATTGGATATTCGTCTTTAGGTGTTGCTTTGTTCAAGTCGCGAAAGTCTACGCAAATCCTAATCTTGTCGTTCTTCTTCACGAAAAAAGACTATGCTAGATATCCAATCTACGTACTTAGCTGTTCTGACATAGCTGGCTTTGAACGGCTTCTTAATTTCACCATAGATCATCTGGGCTACTTCCCATGACATCCTTCTTAGAGTTTGTTTCACATGTTTAAAAATATCTTATATTGGAAGGCGATGCTCAACCAAGTTTCGGTCAAGGCCAGGCATCTCCGTATATTCGCAGGCGAAACAATCCTTATAAGAGTCTGGACCTTCTTAACCTGAGACTATTTCGCTCAGCAGTGAGCTAAGGTATGTAACATGTCATGTTCCAATGGTTCCAAGTTGATTTTGCTTAACAGATCGCAAGGGACAATAGAAGTATTCGGGACTTCTTTATTTATCGAATGAATGATTGGCATGTTTTGGCATGACTGGGGGAACATCTTACATAGTTCTCCGTTTATTATGGACGCCCTATAGCTACATAGTTGTTCTAGGACATCCGATACTGGGTCGAGCGTTTCACTCTTCATTGGACGAAGGCGGGTTGAGGAGTCTGTCGGGCTCCAAATCCGTCTACATCTAATGATCATCTCCGTCTGATGATCGTGGCCATCGCCCTGTAACCATGCTTCGTGCATGTCTTTCAACAGGGGTCAGGTCTTCTTCGGCTTCCGTTTGTAATTCGTCGCCCCATCCGGTTAGAACAATTGGCCGTTCGGGTGCTGCCAAAGGCGGTTGCTTCGTCTAAGGGCCAACTTCGTCTAAGGAATTCGTCTAAGGAATTCATAGCCTACTTCGTCTAAGGGCCTGACATTTGGGTCTCCCAGCGCGTGTCGTTGTTTTGCTATCATCATGTCTTTGACTTGGTTTACTGCCACTGCACATACATAGGACATGTTAGCATTTTTGCATACTTCTGCCGCAATAACTTCTAGGCCGTGTTTTGCCCATAACAGAAGTTCCAGATGGAGAGTTGAGGGTATAACGCCTGCTTTATGCAACCAATCCCTCCCGTGCAGGGCACTGAAAGAGGGCTTTATATCAATAACAAAGAAAGCTGTCTTCTTTTCATGGGTGCCGACTCGGAGTCGGACGGGCACCACGCCTAAACGAAAGGAGGTAGTCCAATTAAAGCCGCTGATGCTCACGTCAGTATTCTCTAGCTCGGGTACATCGCTTCCAGACGTTTACACGCTTCGAACTGGAGCACGTTGATAGTCGCTTCGTTATTAATAAGAACATGGCGCATCGCCACATGCCCAAATGTGTAGCGGGAACACATGCTTCCGGAGTAATACAGGAAGCTCTTTCAGCCATCCGCTCGGGAAGTTCCACGGCACTTGACTAGTGCTATTATGACTAAAAGGAAACAGTAGACTACCTTATGTTTGGCTTTCCTCTTTCTTAGTGAATTCGGCTGGTAACATGAGGACGTTACAACTAGTCTCATTCGTCTCGGGTGGAGTATCGAACTGGACTGGGCTGTAGTCGCTCAGTGAGTTGGATGGGAGGTCACTTTCGCTTGACGCCTTTTTTCCTAAGCATCGGAGGTTGCCAATTTGGTGCGTTTTTCCGCGGCGCGTCCGCGGTACGCGGGGTCACGTCCTATCTTTCACCATGTATCCGCTACTAGATTGTCAGGAAAGCGGACATAGCGTAAGTGTTTAAGATATTGCAGGCGATTATCTACTTGAACAAATTCCCTCTTATGTGGGTCGTAACCCCTTCGGAAACTCTCCACAAGAGGAGGATTCGATAGATATGTTAACTCGGAGTCTGGTGTATTGCCTATTGGAGGATCGACCATCTCTATCTTGATCTTCTCTTCTGTCATACCAGCAAACAGCAGGAAGTACTAGTTACAACAAAGTTGACACATATGAGCGATGAGTGCTTTATGCGTTGTTATAGGCTTGCACCTATAACAAGGCATGCCAGCCGTTAGATATCTAGCTAACGAGTTTCCTTCTCTCATGGCGTCCTTGTCGCCTCGGGGGCAGTCTAGAGTGTTAGATTGTTGCCCCATGTGCCTTTTCGCCTATTGGGGTCCAAGGCAATCAACAACGCGTCGCCTGGGGAATTTCTTGGTGCAAAGTTCCTTTTGGGTTTCTTCGTTTTCGCCCACAATTCCCTGTCTCGGTAGTTCTCCAAGGGTATGGAGCTCCTTTACTCCAGTTGGTGAGGTACCTTTCCGCTCTTGATGTCTCTCCAGGTGTTAATGCACCCTTGGGCCGCTGTTGATTCCCATAGCCATCTTCTCAAGGCAGTTAAGGTCATACCATTCTACTTTCCTTTCGTTTAGCAGTTACTTCCTAAAAGTGTGGCATCGATCGGTGGTGTGCGAGGCATCCATGTGCCAGCGACAACGATCATGTCGTATGTTCTTGAGATCAACAAGGCATTGGAGTGCTCCCTTGCTCACGAGTCGCTTGAATAGCATGTTGGTGATGATTGTCTCACCAGTCTCAGTCGATTGATCTCGGTCTCCCTGCATTAATGAAGGGGCGACAGTCAGGCAGTTGACACTAAAAGCGTTTATTTCAATTAAGTCACTAATAGGTTTGACTCAATCAACGCCTGATCTCCCGAATCGGGGAAACGCCACTTCTTGGATTCTATTAGGTCCTACACCAAGTTCCTAAACGTGATTCAGTTTCTAGTAGTGTGGGTAAACGACCCATGCCACTTGCAGAAGTTCCTAGACTTTTCTCTGTCAGAGCGAGGGAGTCGATGACCTCTTTTCAATCGAATCCGCTTGTTTTGAAGAATGAACTCGAAGATCTCATCGGTGCCTCGTCAAAAGAGTATTTTCTCTCCTCTTGTGTCTTTGGAGAGGCTTTGGCTCGGATGTTTTTCTTAGTCAACTCTTCACAGGTCAGGGGTTGCCCCTTTACATACTCTGTGACATCGACGTCTACTATTGGTTCAGCCTGATACGTTACTATGGGTCCCGTGATTAGGCTCCCTTACGTCTGAGTTTTCTTCCTAAGCAGATTTTCGAAACGGATGGCTCTTTTGGCCAACTCGTTCCAGTATTTAAAAACTTCCCCTTCTAGCTTTTTCTTGAGCCAAGGAATGAGAGAATCTTGAGCAATAGCTATAAGTTCGGCTTCAGATGTAGAAGTTTTATATATCAGTTTTACCTTTCTGAGTCTTTTTAAGAAGACTGACACAGGTTCCGCAGGTTGCTGCTTCACATGGGTGAGGTCGTGCAGTGTCACGGCTGGGTCAGTTTGAGCGAACGCCATCGTGAATTGCACTTGCATCTCTTCCCAGTTCCTCACCAAATACGGAGGAAGGTTCGCATACCACGTAAAGGTCGCTTTTGTAAGAGAGCTAAAAAACAGGCGAAGTTTCTATAACCCATTAGTGGCAGCTTCTCCAGCTTGGTGAGTGAAACAGACAATATGTTTCGCGGGAGATATACCTTCTTCGTCCGAGAAACGAACGAATTAAGGCACACGGTATCCCCTTGGGATAGGGTAATCCCGGTCGGTGTTGTCAGGGTAAGGAGGACGACAGAGTTCGACCTCGTTCATATCATTCGTCCTAGGGAACTCCTGCGCAAGTAGTCTGTCTATGTAATCCCTTATTTCGAGCATGAGACCAGGTGGGGCCATCATTCCCCTTCCACGTATGGGTTGAGGGACATATGGTTGAAGGACATATTCAGGGTGTTGATGTTCTTTAAGAGGACGAATTTGATCATTCTCCTATGATCTATAAAAGTTCTCCCTCCTTTGGAATGGAAGTTGATATGCAGCCTGATAATCTTGTCGTATGCTATTCCACCCTCATTGATTACGAGCGAGGAATTGCTATGCGCAGGCCCCTTGAAGCCTGTGGAGATATTAGGGATGTCCCCCAAGTCGCCATTTTTCTTTCCTTCGGCTATTGACGCTCTATGAGCTTCAGAGTTGAAATGGTGTTTAGTAGCTGATTCACCCTTCTCCATAACATGGCTGCTTATAAATAGTCCTAATATGGTTTCTAAATTCTAGACGACAGCATCCATCATAGAACCTATTTTTTCCTTAAAGGCATCGTGCTTTCCATCGATAGCATTTACCCTTTCCATTAGAAGTTGGAGTGTACTCACAATAGCGGACAACTCTCTAGTCATATCTGACTTCGAGCTTTCATCCTCTTTGTTGTTGTTTTCACCATGGGAGCGATTGTCTGCGAGGTTGGTATTATTACTACTCCTGGTTTTCGGCCCATTGTGGTCGCCAAAGGCGTGTTCGCTCCCAATGTCTCCTTTGGACATGCCTGATCCAAACACGTTAGAAATATCTGACACTACGAGCAACTGGTACTTGAAGATTCGTTGAAAGTGTGGCCGTCGTATGAATGAAGATAAAGAGGGGAAGGCAGTGAAACAACACCCTTAAGAGGAAACACTTACCGATGCCATCGAGCCTTCAAAAGCAGCAAGACCGCAGGAGCACAAGATCGCAATAATGTTGGAATGCTTGAACGCCTAAATGCTTGAAGATAAAAATATTATATGTCCGTCTGTAGAGAGGTGTCTGTATACAATGCCTAAAAACGATTATTTATATTATGCTAGGCCTACGTGAATACGAAAATGAAATATTGTACGTATATTATGTGTCCATGTTGTCGGTCTTCATGGAATATCTTCTTTCCATTTGAGCTGTCTTAGCAACAATTTCCTTCCATGTCTCGAGATCGTCTGTAATCTTCCCATGACCGCCACTAATTGATCGTATCGCCCACTAGCCTTCGCTGCAGAGTTTCCTCGCTCGTTCAGTTGGCTGCCGCTTGATCACCTTGTTGACCCTCATCGCTTGCTAACCCGTCGCTTGGTAATTGCTTCGCTTGCAAGCATTCGCCTGGTGTGTTTCTACAGCTACCTCCTTACTGTGCCTCATGTACCTTAGGCAAATATTCTGGACCATTGATCCGCGAATGGCATTGAAATCAGTGGCCCAAAATTTCTGTTACTAAACAATACTTTGTTCCCCGCAACGATAATTGAACGTGCATTCCCAACTATGAAGATTATCAACACAAGGTTTCTAACAAAAAAGATGAAGAATAATTTCTTAAATGATTCTTTAAATAATTATATTTAAAAAAACCGTAAGATTTAGTACTTATATAACTATAGATGGGTATTGTTTTATGAAAAGGCGACCCGTTCATCTTATATAATATATTCTAGTAACTTTATACATGGCTTCCCGCTATGAGACAACAACCCCAATAATTACTTATTTGACTTTATTTACATACGTTTCCCGTTAAAAGAACAAATCAACAAAACTTAAGAAAAAAAAAAAAAAAGGTTCACCCGCAAAATGCTAAAAAAAAAGATGTTTAAAAAAATGGACCAAAAATATTATTTCACTCGGTGTAGTGAAGCTTTATTGATTGTCAGATGTGGACGACAGCAAACCCCGAATCGACGTCCAGTTGTCTTCGAATCAAACTAAGCAAGTTGGGCCAGCTAGACCGATGAATCGTTCGATTTATCAAAGGTTTTCCATCGGTTTAGCAGATTAAAACGATATCAAAGGTGGCCGGTGGTTGCATCGGTTTCTCGGCCAGCCAGAAAAATGAATTAAAAAAATGAGTCGATGAGTTCCAAACGACGTGAAATTATTACTATAACGATTGTTAATCTCGAGAGTCGCCTAGGTGGTGCCGTACATAGTAATATGACTATTGATAATGAATGATAAATAACAAGTCGCTCTCTCAAGATTGGACCTCGTTTGCTTCGATGGGAATCGTCTGTAGTGGCCGAATTTTCGAACTCGATGTGACCTAAACTGTCTTAAGCAGTCGCTCATCGGCTGGTGATTCGGCATGAGTTCTTGTTACTCGAAGATGGGACGAACTCATAATTTCCAAAATAATCGGCAGAGTTTGCTCTTCTTCCCTTGTCTGGATTGGTATCACACCTTTACATAAGCGTTAGACTCTCGTAGTAAGAATCTTCTTAATTAAGCTTTCTTAGAAGAAAGCCGGACGAAGGGTTCTACTGTTTTCACTATTTATATCATGACTGATCAGATGCTAAGGCGAAATGGCGCGGCCAATGGGTGGCTTCTTGGGTTTTCTGGTGATCTTATTTGGCATTTGTGCTGCATGTTGGAGCAATGTCGACGCCGATGCTGATACGTTCTTCTTGAGGCAATTTTGCAATGGGGGACAATTTAATGCTTTCGATTTCGTAACTCCAGCGGCGACAACCAGCATCCTGGAAAACGTCATCGTGGAAACACCAAAAGCAAACCTATTAAACTATTACACGGACAACACCGCTGCTGCACTCCACGCTCACGGGTTGTGCACCGTTTCGCTGAGTTTTGATGAATGTGCTGATTGCATGATGTCCGCCCTGCACCAACTGCTTGAGAAATGTTCGAATGAACACATTGGGGCTCAGATCCAGTTAAGAGATTGCCGGCTGAGGTATGAGACCTACCCTTTCCGCGATGACTACTAATAAATAACTCGGCATCACCTTGGTGGTCCACTTTCGTTGTCTTGGTTTATCAATAAGGGTCATTGCATAGAGTCACTACGACATTTCTGTGCAAAACCGAGTCCATGCTGCCATGTCGAAGTTTGACATCGCGTTGTACTTGTCACTATGAAGTATCCAGTCCATCGTACATTCTATCCAAAACAATCGAAATGATGTCTCAAACTACCTAATGAATCAGTGTTTATCACTTTATCGCCTTTTCTTAGCTTATGCAGAAACGTACTGTGTCACAACAAAGCGTTTCTAAGAAGTGAGGTCGGCTCGCTGTAAGCGTTACGATTTTGATCGTTAGATACTCGTATAGATGTAAACACGATCGTAAGTTTCACAATTGTTTTATAGTGGTTCGGCCTTAATCGACCTACGTCCACTTTCCACCGTAGAGGTGATTCCACTATATAAATATAATGGGTGCAAATAAACCTTTTGCACTAGGCTTTCGATATCTCAACAAGTGAGATTTAAAATTCTTTACAAGAGGAGATCACTCTTGGACAACGATCAGCTCCTTCACATAGTAGATGTCTTCTCGTTTCCAGCAGAATGATGCTCACGCTCAGCAATTGATTACTTAAAGGATTTCGACACAGCACTTTGTCACTTAAACATAAACCTATATATCAAAGCACAAAGACAACATTGTGGTAGAATATAAAACCTCACAAAATAATTCCTTACAGTGACGGAACGACTTCTCAAAGAGCATCCCGTTTCTGGTTGACACTAGAAGAATGCTTCAGCAATAATAGCTCAGCAGAGGATTTCCACACAGTTTTTGTCTCTTCTCAAGATGAGCTTGTAAGTTCTCAAGAGACAACCACACAGAGTCACTCAGAACAGACAAAAGAAAATAAGGAGTTGGTCGCTCACACAGCAGAACCTAACTTCTCACACAATGAAGTTAGGGTACCCGTCCTACACTCAGTTCGGACGTGTACGGTTACCAGCTGTTACTCACTGCGCGCACCCCTAGTGCCTATGGTGGAATTTTCAGCTCAGGCGACTCCCCAACCTACTCTATTGTCCCTCTGTATCAGGAGGTCGAGACTTCTGCGCAGCTCCCCTGTACTCGAGAGGACCTTTTTCCACTCCGGCGTCGTTCCCAACTCTTGCTCTACCCTGTAGGCATGAGACTTCTGGCGCGCACCCACAAGTGCGTGTCTAACTGCTCAAACTCCGTAGGTTCGAGACTTGCCTGCGAAAAGACACGACAATAACGGCTTCTTGCCGATGGGTCAGCAACTGATTACTGCAATCAGAACAGGTATTCACTTAGCTTCCCTGAGATGATTCGCAAGCCGCTCGTTGAACGTACCGAGGATACACAGTCCCTCTCACGATGACCAAGGTAGCACACAACCCTTGGCACTCCCACACGCAGTTTGCGAGAGGTAAGAACCAGGCGATTACTTAGCACCTTCCGTTCTCCGCCAATCACACAGATCCTCAAAGCTTCACACAGATCACACTGGCTTTGGACAACCACACAGACCACAAAAATGCACAAAGGTACTTTGGTCTGATAGCCTAGTCTGATTTTTATGGGGAAAATATCGTGGGAGGTGTCCAGGTACATCAGGACGATTTCCTTGGTTTGTTTCTAAAACTGCAGACAGATCTGAGCAGTTGTCTGCTCAAGGGTTGTTGCGCCCGAGAAGAAAGTCCTCAAACAGTAACTTCCCTTGGTTAACCTATCTCATCCGAATGAGATTATTTATTTCCATATTTTATAGATTATCCAACCTAATGATAATCTTATCACATCACTGTTTAAAATCAAGATTATTTGATTTGTCATTTTATCTCTTTACAGTAACGCTGCTGCAGTTGATTAGAATAAAATATTTTGTTTTCAAATATAAACTTGGAAAGCTAATATTATAATATTGAGTTGCCTAAACGTATGATTTGGAATGTCCAAATCAAATTCAATATAATTAGACATCTAGACGTATATTCTGAATTAATTTAAAATATAAAATAAATACGAAATATATATTTCCATATATTTAATGAACAAGCGTAACACGACAGTAACATCATACTATAAGATAGTAACATACTGTTCATGCTAGTTGCGGCTCAACAACACTTTGCTCAAGCGAATTACTAAAGATAAGCTTTCCTCTTATGAATGAAATTAATCAAAAGGATTTTGATTAACTTCCATAATTAGAGGCTTTATAACCATAATCATGGTAAAATATATTCTAAATTAAATTAGAATATTTAGAACATCGAGATAATGATTGAAAAAAACCAAAGTTAACAGAGGTGAATTTCACGGAACCTCGGTAGTCAGTCTACTTTGTTGTTGTGGGATTTCATGAACATCGACTGTAGTTACATCCGGCATTACATTAAAACCCTGTTGGTGCTACAAGGGAATCGATTCCTACGACTTGGATTCAATAATGAATCGAAAAATATCGGAAATTTGCGTAACTCTCTTAAAACTGGTTTTTTTTTTTTATTATTACATACTTGCATTTACGAAAATTGACAAACTGCAGTCCCTCGTTATTAGGGGTGTAAATGATCAGAACGGTTCGAGAACGGTTCGCAAACGGCTCGAGAAAAGTTCGAGCTCGGCTCTATTATAAACGAGCCGAGCTCCAGCTCGAACTCGACTTGAATGTAAACGAGCTCGAGCTCGAGCCTTAAAATTATTATTAGAACTATTCGTGAGCTTATATGAACAAAAAATATTTAATAATCTAGATGGTAGAAGTTTTGTTACCTAACCAATAGGTAAGGGGTTCGAACCCCACGGGCCACGGCACCACACTAGCTAGTAGTTTCTTTCCTCTTTTATAAGAAAGAATCGTCCCACTATTAGAACAATAATATATCACCCTAAAGATGAAAATTATAGTAATAATATATCAGAACAATAATATATCCCACTATCAGAACAAGAATCGTCCTCTATAATAATAATAGTAATAATATTTTCTTCACCCTAATTCCAAAATTATAAATCTAAAATAGTAATTTCAAAGTGTTAAATCTAAAATATTAAAAGTTAAATCATAAATTATAAATTCAATATATTAAATCCGAAATGTTAATTATTGAACAATAAAACATTTAGTTTTTAAGCATTAGACCTTATTAAACCCATTTTTTTCCTTTTTTTTCCTACGTTCTTTTCTCCATCAGCCTACCACGCCGATCAGCCCGACCCCATCGTCGTCCGATCTCGTGAAGTCGAAATCCGGCCTCTCTTCTTCCAAGGTACAACACTTGACGCCACGATGACGATTCGCCTCTTCTTTCTGCGTTGGATCGTGTGTGTGACGCATCTTTTAGGGTTTTCTGTCTGGCCGATTGGAGCGTCTGTATGCTCCATAACCCATAATTCCAACGTCCCCCAATCTGTATGCTCCATAACCCACCTCCCCACAATGTTTTTTTATACTCCCCTTCTTTCGGATGCCGCTTTGATCAGTGCCGTCGTTTCCCGTTTCGATGGTTTGGGTTTTTTTTTTCCTTTTGAACGACGAATTTAGATAATACAAGTATGTCAAATATGAGCAGCCTAGGAAGAGGCACGGCTTTTTGTTACCATTTTTTATGTTTTGTTCCTCTTTTCTACATTCCTACTGCCTTTGTGCATTCTTACAGTTTTTCTACAATCCTATATGAAAATTTTAGACTCGTAAAATTGTTAACATCCCCCGTTGTTTTCTTTTTAGATGAAATCATCACACACACAAGAATCGATTGGTCAAGCTAGTAATCCAAGTGTTGATGACACAATAGAAAGTCATGAAGTTGTTAGTACAGATGGTGGAGAAACAACCAAGGAAGATGAAACTTGTGAATTTCAAGTGAAGAAGAAAGCAAAAACTTCCTTAGTATAGCTGGAAATGAAAATAGTAACTGCTGCAAAAGGGGTTAAGAAAGTGGAGTGCATCCATTGTAAGACCCACTTATCTTACAATGGTTCTGCGACTACTCACTTGAGGAGGCAGTTAAATTCGTGTCAACTTAGAGCACGAAAAGGACAACAACAACAAATGTTATCGTTCAAGCCTACTGGTTCTAATCCGATTTTGATGGGGTCTGCTTATATGGATGGAAAGCTTGATATGACAAAAATGAGAGAAGTCGTTGCGCATTGGATTTTAATGCATGAACATCCATTCTCGATTGTTGAAGAAGAAGGATTCAACCTTATGCAAAAGCGTGGAATGCCTCAGTGGGAGAAGATTTCACGCAACACCATCAAGAAGGATTGTGTGCAAGTTTATGAAATTGAAAAAGAAAAATTACGGTGTTTACTGAAAGATGTGAAGAGGATTAGTCTTACTACTGATATGTGGAAGTCATCTCACCAGAGAATTGAATATATGGTGATAACAGGCCATTTTGTGGATTCTAATTGGCAACTACAGAAGAGAGTTCTAAATTTTGTTCATCTTTCACCTCCTCTTCGTGGGATTCATATTTCTGACGGGATTTACAAATGTTTAAAGGAATGGGGACTTGAGAATAAGGTATGTAATATTTTATTTTATAGTTGATTTAAATTTTGGTTATCTTATTTATTCTAATTAAATCATATTATGCTATTGACAGGTTCTTTCAATTACAGTCGATAATGCTTCGAAGAATGATGTGGCGCTGAGAAATTTGAAGGATACTTTCTCAAGACAGATTAGGTTATTGTGTGATGGAAAGCTACTTCATGTTCGTTGCTGTGCACACATATTGAATCTTATGGTTCAAGATGGGCTTTCTGAAATTAAAGGGATCATTGAAGATATGCATGATAGTGTGGTTTTTATCAATCACAATGAAACACGATTGAAGATGTTCTCTGAGATTGTGCAACAACTACACCTACCTGACAGAAGACTTGTCATTGATTGTAAGACGAGATGGAAACCCACATATGAAATGTTGTCGAAGGCTATCAAGTTCAAAGAGGTTTTTCCACGATATGCGGAGCGGGAAACATCTTACTATTGTTGCCCAAAGGTTGAAGATTGGGTGAAAGTTGAACAAGTTTGTGAGATTTTGGGTGTTTTCAATTCCATCACCAATATTATTTCAGGTAGTGAGTACCCCACTTCGAACTTATTCCTTCATGAAATTTATAGGGTGAAGATTATGTTGGATCGAAAGTTCACTGAAATCAAAGATGAGAAGCATTTTCTCTTTTCGATGGTGAATAAGATGAAGGAAAAGTTTGACAAGTATTGGAGTGATTGCAATTTGTTGATGGCTATTGCAGCAATTTTAGATCCAAGATGCAAATTTAGGGTGATTGAGTTTTGTTTTCCAAGACTGTATTCAGCCGGCGAATCAAATGTCAACATTCAACTTGTCCGTGATGCTTTATATGGTTTATATGATGATTATGTAGCTGAATATAGAAGTGAAAGTGAAGAACAATTATCGCAAAGTGGGCAAAATCCTGTGATCACTGAGTCATTATCTTCATCATCGGGTTGGTCAGAGTTTGCTCAGTTTGTTAAATCTATAGAGACCACTCAACCTTCAAAGAGTGAGTTAGAGAACTATCTTGAGGAAGGTTGTTATATTGGTGATACAAGTTCAAGCTTTGATGCATTAGAATGGTGGAAAGTTAATGCATCGAAGTATCGTATCTTGTCTAAAATTGCCCGTGACATTCTTTCAATTCCCATTACAAGTGTAGCATCGGAGGCAACATTTAGTGCAGGTGGAAGAGTTATTGATGCTTATCGTGCCTCATTGTCTACAGAAACTGTTCAAGTCTTACTTTGTGGAAGTGACTGGTGTAGGAATTTACACAAAGTCAAGAAAAGTAACAAAGTAAAGTTCTTATTATTTTTACTATGAAATCTCTGTATTGTAGTTTTATAGTTATTGATATTTATGTAATTTTGTAGGAATCGAACCAGCCATTACAGATCACACTTCCTATTCCATGATCAAACATGACAAATGCAAGTTACATCTTCTAGAATGGTGAGAATCGAGTACACATTTTTTAAAATAATATAATATTGGCACTACTTATATTTTTTATTTTAATTTCCAACTGTAGGTGTACACATGGTGCTATTATCCAAGTGATGGTAATTCAAGATGCTAGGCAACCATGACTTGTTCGTGAAATTTCAAGAAACTATGTTGGAACACTACTTTGATACTTGGTTTTGCTTACGTTCTCATATATTGAAGATTATTAAGATTATTTGGGACTTTCATAGTTATTCAGAGATGTTATATGCTTAATCATGCCACTTTAATCTATTGTTATATGGCTTTATGAGGTAATTTTGAGTTTCATTTTGGTTACCAATTAATATCGAGCTTAAAAAGAGCTCGAGCTCGAGTTCTAATCGAGCCCTAAACGAGCCCCAGCTCCAAAAAAATAAACGAGCTCGAGCTCGAGCTCGTATATACCAATTTTATCGAGCTCGAGCTCGAGCTCGTATATACGAGTTTTTATCGAGCTCGAGCCTAGGAGTTCTCTGACGAGCCCGAGCCCGAGCCCACCATTGTTCGGGCTCGGCTCGGCTCGTTTACACCCCTACTCGTTATATGCTCCTGGCTAAGAGGAGGATCACTGGGACTCATCCCCGAGTAGAAGTTATTGAATTAATGGGCTTGGACAGGTTATCCAAGCCCATATTAATTATCCTGACATGTTATCCTGCAAGATCTTAGAAAGCCCATCATGGGCCCAATATCGAATCCCCTGGGCATTCCCTAACGCCTTCTCAGTTTACGTTGTTTGAGTAGAGTCGGAAGAAGTCAAACGACCAATCAATTTTTATTTTACGTTTCTAGTATAATCTTATATTTGCAAATAATATGTCACGCCGCTGTCGCCTAATAGTTTAGGCTACTAGGATACTTGACTATAGTAAAACTCATAGAGAGAACGATGATTAAGACGTTGTTGTACAGTACCATCAACTTCAATAAACTCCTCCCCATCATCACGCATAAACTATAAATTAGTAACAATCCTTATTTCTTTAATTTATTTATGTATTATATAATATAACCACAAAATATACGAGATCATACGCGTACGTAAGACGCATCCTTAAACAGGTTCAAATACTTGTGCGGAGGAACAAAGATAGGGAACGTGAGTATATCACGGCACGGTTCGGAGAAATTTAGAATAAGGTTGGGACACCTTCATCATGGCAGCACACAAAAGTTGTGAACTTCTCCATGATCCTCAAGCATTCGGGGCACTTGATGTTGTCCGGGATCTTCCTCCCTATGGTCGAGAACTCGAGCCTGCAACAGGGACGAGTGGCCAAATGTAGATTGTTGTAGTGCTCCTTGAATGCCTCGTCATAGCCCTTCGCGACCGCCTTCTCCTTCCAGAGTTCATACTCGAGCAATGTCGGCAAGACTGTCTTCCCGTGCCCATTGACCACAACGCTGGACCCCTTGCTTAGGACGGCCCACCCTCCTTCCCTGTCATAGCTGAGGATCCTCTTGATCTCCTGCATCACAGGGTCGAACTCGTCCGATCTCCCGAGCTGGAGCTTCGAGTACAGCATGCTTTCGAGCCGGGTCCAGAAGAACCAAACCATGGTGAGGTCGGGCAAGGATGAGCTCAGCCCGTCGGAGTTTATGACGGAGATCACACGCCGGACTTGCTCCCGCTTGTTGCTCTTGCCAACGTAAACCATCTCCAACGGTATCTTTGCGGCTTGCGCGACCTGACGAGCTGTCGTGGTGAACTTCCGGATCCATTCAATGTCGTCACCCCCATATAAGAAAATGTACTTGCCTTCCCTTATCTGGTTTTCGTGCATCGAATGGAGATTGATCAGTTCAGACATTAAGGACGATCGGATATATTCAAGCGAGTAACCAAAGAGGCCAAAGGATTTATTACCCAGTTCAAGATGTTGTTGTCGATGCCATCGACAAGCAGCTCCAATCTCCAGGCTTCATCCTTCCAGAGTGCTTCCTCCCTCGTGCTCGTGAAAGGGAACGCACTGCTTCCCCATATCCACATCATGTGGATCGCGTTCGGGCACACGACCTTGCCTTGTGGGTCAAGCATCACCAAGATGGGTTTGTTCCTGAAGTTCCACTTCTCCCTTACGAACCTTATCACCGCCCTGTCGATCAGTCTGGGGTGGCTCACAGAGTACCAAGCCATCGTTGACTGCAGGCTCTCAAACCGCTTCTCTGTGGCCTCAGTCCACTGAATTGAAGGGTCTACGATTGGGATCCACACCACCTCGTACAGGGTGTCGAACCTCGACGACCCCTGCCGGGATTCACCATAGATCTGCTCGAGGACCATCAGCTCTTCCTGGGCAATGTTGAGTCCAGAAATGAGAAGGATCACACTTTTCCTTCTCAGGACATCGAGACCGACCTGAAATTCGATCCGGAGAGCATCACTATACTAAATTCAGAGAAGAAAGTTAACAAACAATACATGGAAGGAATTGAAATCCCCAGACCTTTCTCTTCGAAGCCCCCTCAATCAACGGCGAAACATCGTCTCTCGCGTATATCAGAGCCTTCAGGATCTTCATGTTGTCGATATGGACGGTGTTGAATAAGTTCACGAGGATGTTGTAAGCTTCCATCTGCCTCCTTTCCTCTGCATCATATAAATTCATACCATGAAAACTGCTGGTCATCGACTGATCGAATGATAGTAAAACGTAGTTTCTTGGAACTCACTAAACTATCTTGAATGCAAGAAAATTCTTAGAAAGAACAACTCTAATGTTTTCCTTACCAATGTGTTCATAGCAAATTGAGATTTGCTTCTTCAGGTGTTCTAAAATGTTCTTCAATTTGTGAGCCAATGTGGACATTTCCCATGATTCCGTCGTTGATATATTGTACCTAAATTGTTAATCAAATCAATTAGCGAAAATAAGACACTGGAAAGTTAATAAAATGTTACTAATCACTCACGCATGGCCCATGCTTGTTATGCTAACAATTTGAGTTGCGCAAGCCACGACGCTCCTGATCGTCCAATACACAGCCACTGGGATCTGTGACGTCCCCGCAGAGAAAGCCGGGAAGTCCTGTGAGATGTATGCGACTGGGAACTCCTTGAAGTCGACGATGCACTCGGCGACATCCAACATGATACGGATCAAGCTGTTTAGGGACTCAAACCTTGGCTTGAGATGTATCGACTGTTCCATCACCATCGGAAGTTGCTTGAGCATGGCCATAGATCTCGCAAGCTGGTTGCTCGTGTAGATCTGGGCCAGGAGCCAGAACTCACCATAGTTCAGCGCGAACGCCGCTAGGACCAGGACAAGTTTTGCATCCCATGGGAAGTTCGATAGCATTGAGAAGATTTCCCTGGTGGTCGTATGCGCATCTCCTCCGCTCAACGCCTTGATCGAGAGCTGCCAAAATTTCGTGCGAAACCAATGTGAAGGGCGGATGCACATATCAAAACGCCCTGCATCTAACTGTTGAGTACCTCATAGGAGATCTGGCCGATGATAAAGGAGATGGACTCGAGCGTGGCCATGAACGCGACTTGCTGGGCCTTGTTGTCCATGTTCTCCAGTTGTTTTGGCGTAGCCTGGCATGAACAAATCGAAACTTCTCGAAACCGCACACATGTGACCACACATTCGAAGTTACTACCACCACATAACTTACCATGACGACGCCGTCGACACCCAACCCGGCGAGCCTGAGGATGTCCTCGACAAGGGAGAGGAGGGGCCTCACGTCGACATCACGGCCGTCAGGGGAATGAGTCGCCACGACCTGCTTCATCATCACGTTGTCATCGGAGAAGGTGACGAGCGCTCCTCTATCGACTCTCTGATGAGAGGTCACATTCACGTTCGGCAAGTAAGTCGGTCCCCTCGTGAGGTCCATCAATGCCACCTGAACAAGCGAAACAAGGGAAGGGAAGATAGTCTTCTGGTGGTCTGGTTTGTTTGGTGTTCATGTAATGGGGAAGGTATTTATAATTCTTTCTTCAGAAGGAAACTGAATATGGTTGGGAGGCAGGAAAGGGGACAGAGACAAAGAGAGTGAATCCGCTTCTTTGCTTGATGTGGTAAAAATGTAAACACAGGAAATGCGCTCAACCTCCGACCCAAGCAAACTGTTATTCCCTTTGGCTCCTTCTCCTTCTTCTTCTTCTTCCTCGTCCTTGGTCGCTCTTCTTTCTTTCTCTATTTTTTATTACAACTTTATCTTGAGGAATTAATGGTTGCATTACATATGTCGAGTTTTATTCTAATTAATCGTGATTAGGCTCAGTTTTTCCTCCTCCTAAGCTTATTTGTACAAATATGCATATAAAATATTCACCGAAAAGTAATTCGACAATATAAATGATCTTTTCATCAGTTTGTCTAATCTTTTGGCCATACGACTAGTTTGTTATATTTCTGTTTTATGTTTTTTTTATTAATATAATAAAAATAAAAATAATTGGAAAATATATTAGATCGGAATAGGACAAAAAAAATATAACAATCATTATTTTTCTATTTTTTTTTTAATTGGGCCTTATGTCGTTAAATAGTTTAATAAATTACGGTAAATTTATTATATCTCTTTCTAAAAGTCATTTTTTGAAAAAGATATATTATCAACAAATTTTGAATAAAAATTTCGTGTTTCACGTAATTTTAATTTCGTGCTTCTAATAAGTTTATAATAACATTCTTAAAATAGCATTTCTTAATATTGTAGTGAAATATTTATTAATTATTTCAAACGTTAACTTCGTTTCAATACTTTTTAATAGGAAACTTTTCATTAAAATAACATTGAGAGAAGAAGCCTCTCTGATTGCTTTTATAATTTAGTGCTCAAGAAGCGACCCGTGAGCTGACAAAGCATAAAAATAAAAACAATGTAGTAATAAAAGAAAACGAAATAACTCGGACAAGGGGTTTGCTATTCGGGGGATTACCTGAAAACGGCGCTTTTCTCAATTTTTATAACTTTTCCTATCCAATTTATTTTTTTAATTGGAAAATTTTAATTTTTATATATGACATCGTAATATATTAAATAGAAAAATAATAATTAAAATTTTCTTATAATATAAATATCTTATTTTAAAATAAAATCGAAATAATAATTTCATAAAATATTAATATGGTTTTGATTATAACTTACGGAAAGTAAGCATATGCTAATTAGAACGTAAGCATTGAAAATAAATCTTTCAAAATAAAGCTTCTCGTTTCTAAGTGGGCTGATCTATTCCATTGAAGGAGAAAACATATATGCACTATTTTGCATATTGAATTGGGATGAATAACGGTCAATCAATCTTTCCTGTTGCACTTAATCATGGCCAAATTCAGTATGAATTATGACAAGTGACAAATCATCCAAATATTGACTTCTCACACGTGTGTATATGTAGAAGGTGTGCCAGTTATTTATGAAAACTAATGTCGAGGATTTCATTGTCCATAATCCTAATATGTCATGTCAGCCCTATCCTTTAGGATCTTGAACACAATTATAATCATATAGCAAGATTGATCCTACGGAGCATCTCTCATGATGAGGAAACATTTTATTTTACCGACAATTTGTTTCCTTCTTTTGCAAACTTCAGTCAACAATTTACCCTTCTATAAATAGTTTTTATAATTCTATAAGATATGACTTTGTGTTAGTTTAAAAGGCAAGAGACATTGTGAAAAATCGTGTAGTTGTATCGAGAGACTTGGGAGCTTTTTAAAAAATAATTGGGGCTAAGCATTTATTTAGAGAAGGTTGGCGTCTAAAGTGCAAGTTGTGCTATATACTGTACCTTACAGCTCCAGGGTTGGATTTTCCTTCTTATGTGCTTGCTTAGGGTTGAATTTTCATGCCTCTACATCAGTATGATCAGCTATATACTGTACCTTACAGCATATAGGCCCAACATACAATTTAGTGTATGTCTTTGTGTCAGATTTCAATATACACCTTAAGAGTCTCATATGATTGCAATCAAGAGAATCTTCATATACTTGCAAGATTATGCTAAAATCATATTTTGGTATCCCTCATTATCAGAATTTGATCTCATTGGATAATCAGATGTCGATTTTACAAGTTGCAAAATTTATAGAAAGAGTACTAGTTGTATTTGTCAACTAATGGGGTCGTTAATTTCTACATTAGTGAACTCTTCTATATTATATATTATTCTGTCAAGGACTTTGTAAGATTTGCTAGTGAGTGAGTATCCGATAAAGATACATCAATTTGATTTAGCTTTAAAGTTTCCTAAATTATCTTAAAAAATTCTTAAGATAAAAATGGACTTCCAAAGGCATAAAAATACCAATACACAT
The DNA here is from genome assembly GCA_023653495.1 of Melastoma candidum. Taxonomy (NCBI): domain Eukaryota; kingdom Viridiplantae; phylum Streptophyta; class Magnoliopsida; order Myrtales; family Melastomataceae; genus Melastoma; species Melastoma candidum. The sequence continues at coordinate 2,263,436 of CM042880.1, forward strand.
GTTTAGTTGATTGGGAGTTTTCTCTAGTTTGAGTCTTATAAATATTATATGTTAATTGGCCAACCAACAATCCTTCAACTTAGGTCATGTTGCACGCATCTCAATGTTCACAAACGATGCCTACGGAGTGGCTTCACCAATGCACACCTTCTGTGATTGAACACAATCACTACCTCCTCACGAGAATGCTTGGTGAGACTCAACCAACTTCCAATAAGAACACCTGCCTAGAAGCACTTCATACGAGAATGCTCGACTGAAATATTTTCACCAAGGTCTCTTCAACTACAAGAACGCTCACCTGAATCGACGTCCGGCTTCCTAAGATAACACATGCTTGAAAATTTTCCATGGCACACTCATAACACGTTAAATCTAACAACAAAAATGCACAGAGCAATACGCCAAGACACTCCCAATTTCTTTTTATATTTCAATGGGTAGAGATGACCTTCCATAAAAAAAGAAAAGATAATTTCCATCATATATTTTCTGGTCAAGTTCATTTATGTCGTGCATATATCATTTTGGGATAATCCTATATTGATTTGATATTAATAAAATCTCGCAATCCAAAGATAGTGAAGTACAAAAGGTACTAGACTAAGGAGATCAACGACCTTTTATTGATGAAAATAAATAATAATTTATTTTCAAAAAACTTGACATGTTCTAAAATAATTTAACGAACCTAGACACAAATTATGTTACTTAAATGATTAAATGTAATTTTTAATTAACGTTTTTCTCTCATAAAAGGTTGGAAAGAAACTTCCATAATAACAAATATAAAAAGTAGAAAAAATATTTCCTTTCGCTTTTAAATGGTAAGATGTTAAAAAGTTCTAGATAAGAACGTTCATTTAATTCTTTTAAAAGATTAATTAATTAATTATTCAAATATCAAAAAGGAAAAGTTTTTCATATATTACAAGGACCAAATTGGTAGGTAAAGATACACAACCACCAAAACGAAACACACATACTCAAATATATACTTTAATCCACCAAATGTAGAAGTGATTGAAGGAGAATCTCTCACTTTGGATAGAAAGGATAAAATATTAAAAATTCCTCATAATCTATCTACTTGCAAAAGCACCATATATAGTATCCTTGAAAGAAAAAGAAAAGTAAATGCAAAACATTAAAGATGCGAAGGAATTAACAACATGCACAACTACATTGCATGCACGCTAGAAAATTAAAATGTAGAGAAAAAGATAGTGGTTGATGGTCGACCACCTGCATTGAAGTCATCTTCTGCCACAACTTGCTCAACCGACTATCTCGCTCCACACTTGCTTCTCTCGATGTTACTCGAGATTGTCCTTTCTCCTGCCTCGAGAATGGGTTGACTCGAGATGAATTTTGACCAATGTTGTCGACGAATGGCGGATGTTTCCTCGAGCTGCTTCCTAAGTCGTCTTGGCTTCTACTCGTCAACTGAAACCAAGATAACATGTCCTCAAATCGACAGAATCTGGGGTTAGGGCGAGTCATCGACCGTCTTTGTATCATGTTCCCCTTGTTGAAAGGATTTTATCATCAAACTAACAAGGTTTTCATCTTCAACAAATAGAGTAAGATCATTGACATTGAAGGTGGCAGAGACTCCATATTCTCCTCGAAGGTTGATCTTATAGGCGTTATGGTTGATGCGAAAGAGAACATTGAAGGGACCTTCTACTCAAGGCATCAACTTATTCTTCCTCTTGGCGGGTATACGTGCGCCCTTCGGCCTAGCACGCACATGACGGTTCGGATGAATCGAGGATCCGGGCCCACTCCCCCAAGGCCCAATCAGGTCAATATCACGACTCGAGCGCCAGTCGTTGTGGAAGGGAATTGGGTTGGGCCTTCCCTTATTCCCAAATGGGTCTACGGGGCATTCGTCAGTCGTATCCAGTTTCTTGGAGGTGACGGACGAAAGGCTGCGTTAAGGCCTCATTTGGGAGCTTTTAGGATGACTTGGGAGGGCTTCGTAAAAACATTTGTTGCTGTTTAATCTAGGTAAACTATACGGAGTCGTCACCGACTTGATTTTGAAAATGGTTTAAGTCGGAAAAGCCTGAATGAGTTCGGGGATTCTTATTTATTAACTCTTATATTGTAAACATGCGAAAATGTGACGATTGTCCAAAAAGCTTGTTTTTTATTAACAGGCATTGGACCCAATCCGGGAGTTGGGCCGGATTCATATTGACGTTTTACGGGCATTGCACCCGAATTTAGGTCTATTTGATTAAAAATCAGCATACAACATAAATCCTAAAAGCCTAAGACATGCAAGCAACAACACCCAATTATTTAATCAAAAGGGATGGGGAAGAGCGTTAACTGTAGGCTAATACACTTGGGCCCGCAGCCCATTACAAGTGGGCTTTGAATTCGTGGAGTCTCGCATCTCCCCTCAATTACCTTTGGGCTTATTAGTGGGCCGCTTTGAGGCTTCATTCGTCGCATTTTTTAGACACGGAGATCCAACCCACACGGTTTGTTACATTTAGTTTGAATTTATTGAATTGCATCCTTAATTATTAAAAGAAAACGTACAAGTGATGGTTATGCAGAAGCGACCCGCATGAAAAATAACATTATTAAATGTTCGTACATAAAGTAGCCTCATATTATTAATTATTATAATCTCTTATAATCAGTGCCTCAATTTGACTGGCTCTTATTTTAAGAAATGGAAGAAAAAAATGAACTTACAACGCGAATGGCTCGTTGGAAATTATTAGTTTAGGAATATCATGCCGGAATTAATTTGTCTTCGTAAATTTTTAACAATAATTTAGTATTCGGCTATAACCTTGCCCTGTGATTTAGGCGGACCTTTTAAATCATTTGGCTTATCCCTTCGCACCCCGATAATTACTTACGACAAAGCCTCGCGATGTCAACTTGGCCGACCCTAGAAATTGTGGTGAACTAAGTAAGCAAAAGTAAACGTCAATCCTTCGAAATGAATGGAGAAACCCAACGAGGCGTCGGATCCGTCGATGAAGAAGACTGCAATAGAAAGCGGCAATTCCCTGTACATCATGACGGCAGAGAAAAAGAGAGCGCTGGGAGCCGCGAAAAAATAATTCCCGAAATGTTCGCTCTTCAATACATTTTTGTCGTAGCGGTAGGATTGTTCCTCGCGTGCAACGCGGTGCTCTGCCTGGACACGAGACTCCTATATCGGATCTGCAACAATGATGTATTTGGCTACTTTGATAATAGGAAAGGGCTCGCCCTGTAGTTGGTGGATAAGACCATGTACTCTACGAAAGATGCAGATGGTTAAGAACTCTATCTGAAGGACAAAGTCAACGGTAACTTTGTGTACAGTCACGGGATGTGTTTTCGAGTATCTCACCAAGGATGAGTGCTTGAAATGCATGGAGTCCGCCAAAGAGCAAATGTACCAAGCATGCAGTAGAGATGGGATGGGCGCCGAAGTCGATCTCACCTCGTGCAGGCTCAGGTACGAGCTCTATTATTTCAATGATGGATAGACCAAACATGGAAAAGAAGGTACCGTACTTCGGGCACTGCACATATTCTCGGATACATCCCTCGCTTCACTCCTTTCATGACCAACCCGAGAATTATATGTACATTCATGGCAGGACGATACTTTCTTCTCTTCAAGGTAATGTCTGCAATAACTCTCCGAGGTTTCCTCGAAAAAGATCACGGTATTCGTGTGACGTCTGCTTTTACGATTCCAATTGTTCGGTGCGAAGGGATGTTGTCGAAGGTTTCGACTCCTCTTCAATTTAGGATTGTTCAAGAGAATAAATATATGCTCTTTCCATAATTCCTTGTGGGCATATGCCAAGAAAAAACCATCAATGTTTGTTAAAGTAATTCAAGTACACACTGCGAATGTTGAAGCGACTCGGAACGTTCTATTAATAATATACCTAAAAACCACAATTTAATATGTTTACTTTAACTAAAACCAAAAAGAGACCACAAATATAGTAAGATTGATCGGTTCACAACTACTTCATTTTCAGTGATACTTTAATAAAGCCTCTCCCCGAATAACTAAATCTCTAAAAAGTATAATCGATAGAAGAATGAAACTGGTATATTATACATGGGAAAGATCTTTTATGGCAATAGTAAAACCACACGATAGGACTGCCACCCAAAACATAGAGTAATCCACTCACAACTACGACACCCGAAACCGCAATAATGGGCAAAGCTGCACGGGACACAATCTGACTGTTTCGTCTTTCTATATTGTAGATGTTCGTTGAATGATATAACTGCAAAAATCAAACAACCTCTCTTTCCCCTCTTTCTTGTTCGTTTTGGTGAGCTACCATGAAGATCACGAACTCGAAAACCGTTGATCCACAAACGATTGAGCCTCTCAACGGAGAAATTGAAGCCGAACAAATGGAAATGTCCTAATAAGAGTTGGTGTTCACACCAGCCAACTGCCAAAACCATCCATTGCTGCACGGAGCTTTGCTGCCCCGGATCCGACCTTATCATCTGTAGTGAAACCGATAATTGTGAAAGTCAATGAAAAATCCTTTCATATTTTGTGTCGCGGACTTAGAGAACTAATCACAAACCTTAGGCCAATGAGGAAGACCTATTCACCATGGCTCAAGCCGAGCCTTGGATCTCCCGAAGGAGATCGAGGTCTCGAGTCACTATTAAGGAAGACGCGAAGAACATTATTACATCGATTTTCAGTGCTTCAGTGGCAATCTGTTTGTGTACATACGAACAAAATCAATTCATTGCCTTCCATGGAAGCACAATTGGAGTGCTCTAAATTTGGTAAAATTATGAATCACTCTCTATTTATCAGGAAAACGATTCATCTTTTCTAAAGATCGGAAGAGAACGGAGAAAAGAAAAATAAGCAAACGGGAAATGAATCATGTAGATTGCTCTTTCATTGTAAAATTTGATAGTCATCCAGTAAATTCACAACGAAGAGACCTCACAAGGTCAACCGTGTAGTTGTCTGGTGAGACCTAAGTCTCATGTAACAAGGCGTCGGAGCAGACGATGAAAAATTGACCACAATGTGTGGCGTGATTTCCTGACAACCACGTCCGGCGTTGAAACTTGTGTAGCACAGAGAGAATGGTAGTCCAAAATATATTATCCTGATAATAAGATTACTACTATATCCAAAATACATCGAGTTTGGACATTTCGCACGGTATTACTCTCTTCCAGTGAAAACAAGCACATGAGTTAGCAGGGGTGTGACCTTCTGAATCATGATATGCCCATTGATAAACTCTCGGTTGGTGATGGACATTCAAAATAACCATTGCAAACCGCTGGGAGCGTACTCCCTCGCTGATGCTACTTTGTAAGGATTAATATTTGGATTGATTGAAACAAAGGTTTTATATATCGCGATAGGCTTCTAGAGTAGTTGGGCTCAACCAGGTGTTCTCCAATGTGCTACGGGGATGGCAAGGAATAGATGATTCTCATACCAAAAACGAATGGGAACGTCTCTAAAAGTGCGGAATGGAGTGATGTGGGGATGGACAGAAGGTTGTGTAAAGGGGGTGCGGCTGGAACGACGAAAAAGGAAAGAGGAAAACGATAGGTTGAGATTCAACCTCCACGGATAGAGAAACACCACCGTGAAAGAAGAACTCGGATAAACTCGTTTGGCCGTGGATACAGATACACCACCACGAACAAGACGAGGGCGAGGCACAACGCGGAGGATACTGATACACCACCACCGGTTGATACGCTCAACTCAATCTGCACTTGGAATCCATCAAATGAAGAACGAGATTGAAGGAGAATCCAATCACTTCGGATAAACAGACAAAGTCTTACAAAGGGTTTTTTTTTTTAATCTGATTATCAAAAGTTGTCCAAATGCTTACAAGGGCGCCCATTATATAGGGATCACCAGATCAAAAACATAAATGCAAGATAATGAACTTAGATAAAATGCATGCATGGCCAGATTCATGGACGAACCATAAATGACTTATTGGAAATGCAACAAATATAAATGCATGCTAATGCATGAATGATATGGGAATTTGAGATGCATTTAGTGTGGAGTTGATTCTGCTTCGACGGCTTGCTTCGAAGTGTCCGTACTTCGACGGTGACTTGCTTCGACGGACCCTTACTTCGACGTTGTGCAAGTTAATCGATGATGAGCAAGTTGACAATTCTAGTCGATGGTGCGTCGATGGTCCTTGTATCACAATGTGTCATATTTTTGCTCCTATCCACATATGGATCTAGCATGCGTTCACATCGCTCCCCCATAATTAATATGGAATTATTGATCTCTTGCATAATAACCTGGAGAGGACCAAACGACATCACCAAGGCCTATACCCCTGTTTTCCCACAATTGGATAGTTGTTGCAGCCACTAGTGCTATTTGACATTACTTCCAATGATCTGCTCATGCGAGGAAGACAAGGACTGGGTGAGGCTAAGAGTACATAACGTAGGAGAGAGCTAGAGCCATAGTGCACGATTGTGCTCAGGAGCATGAATTCTGTGATGGTGCGCAATACAAAGCAATTGTCACGAGCTCAAAAAGACAACATAGGAAAGGTTGAGCTCTGCACGGCTCGGAAGGTCCAGGGAAAGAGAATTTGGTAATTCCGACGCAAGGTTGAGATTGTTAATATTAAGTTTAGAGTTGAGTATTTTAGAATTTGGTAAAAGAAAACATCATAAACATGCACAACACTAGTGGTATATCTTACATATGCAGAACACCCAGTTGCGACTTTCTTTGCATGGTTCCTCGAGACAACGAGTTCGTGGCTAACCCCACACCAGAAGACAACAACCTCTATCCCAAATTTCATCACACATAGAAGTACTACAGAAGCTGGTCAATCCATTTATGCATTCCTAGAGCTTTTGTCCTTGTCTCTAGTCCACTATACGCTAGCACGCTAGCCTCCTGTTGCACGTCTCCTTCAATGTTATCCGCAGCCTCCCGCTGCACATCTTCTCCAATGTTATCCGTATCCTCTAATCAACAATCCCTCGTGGCCTCTAAATCACCTTCACAAAAGACTTCATTAAGGCTACAGCCTTTTGCCGCTCCCTTCCTTCACGTGTGCGACTAATAACACTCAAAAACACAAATACACGGACACACGAACACTCTATCTATTTTACACCTTCCTCATTCAGCTTTACAAGACCAAATTCACCTATTTATATAAAGCCTCAAAACTAAATGTAAAAACTGAAATTAACGTAATTAAGATTAAAGGTAAATAAATAAATTATCAATGTAAAATTTCTTATTATACAAATGGCGTCACCCATTAGCAAATATCCATTTGTAATTAAATCAAATCAATCGGATTTTGATTTAATTAGATTTTCATGAATAATGAGTCACAGAAAAATTCATTTTCATACATATGATTCATTTAATACGGATGAATGATGTTTATAGCTATGCAAAGAATAATTTCTCAGTTGATAATAAGATCCATTGCAGAAAGTTTCCATAAATAATATTATTTTCTTTAATGATAAATATATTAATTATTTATTTGCTTTGATGACAAATTATTTGATTTTGATCTGGTTGGACGTGTTGATAGGATAATTCTTATGGAATATTTCATTTTAATTTCATAGTTATTTATTAAGTGAAAAATTATCTAATTAAAATATCTCCTTGCAAAAGGTTATCACTTATCTAGTTGTATAAGGTCTAAATTCTATCTCGCAGAAGATCAAGCTTTTTATGAGTCATCATCAAAACTATACCAATATTAGCTAACGCTCCACCTCAACCAGTAATTCCATCTCTATCTCGTTAACCCACTTGAGAGGTTGTCCATCATGACTTTTTCGAAAAGATTAAATACCTCAACCAGTAACTCCATCTCTATCTCGTTAACCCACTTGAGAGGTTGTCCATCATGACTTTTTCGAAAAGATTAAATACCTCATCGGTTCAAGGGTTCCCCAAATCAACTTTAGGACTCTACCTCCTAAAATTGTAATGGTATCCTTCATAATCTAAGGTTATAATAGAAATCATACTCCGAAGATTCCACCAGAATAACGAGGATTAAAAGAGCACCTACGAGTGTCGCTCACTTGCCCAAACTTGTCCCCCAGTTAAGAAATCCAACAAAATGGATACTAGAATATTATAAAAGATATTATACAATACAATATCAGATAATATCTTACACGATATCTTGTTAATTATGAAAATCAATATCATTCTTATATCAATCCTGAGTTACAAGTTGACTCGTTTAGGAAAAACATCATATTTTCATTGACAAAAGTGAACGTCTACAAATTTTTATTTACAAAGCTTGCGTCCTTACGGCACATCTCCTACAAACCTGTTAAACACATCCACAAGAACATTAGTTTATACAAATCTCAATCGATGTCCTCATTTCACTTCACTCGGAGGACATAATCTCCATCAACCGGACCCTTCATTCCACATACTTCGAGGGCGGGAGTGCCCTCTACTGGTCCCGTCGTTCTTTCCAACACCCAGGGATCGTAATCAACAAGGCATCGCCACAACTTACATACACCGAGAGCATGATCGTAATCAATGGGGCTTCTCCAACTTCACACACCGAGAGCGGAAACGAGTTCAACCGGTCCTCGTTCTTAAGTGCACTGAGGGCGGGATCAAGATTTACTAGTCCCCTCATCATCACAATCATTCGCGACACATCCAAACCCATAAAGAACCTAGTCGATCCTATTTCAAAATATCTAATTGATCATATTTCCCAACTACGTTGATTATCTATCCATTCTCTCGATTCGATTCCATTGGCGCACTATATACTAAAGAACTCACTACGTGTTCGGGGCATGTTTCGTTGATTTCATCCTCCGATAGTACAGGGTGTGTTTGCAAACATTTCAAACCTCCGACGACTTCAATAACAACATTCTCAAGGTCAAAACTTTAATGGCGACCTTCCTAGGACTTTTAATTAGGCTAATTAGGGCTCTATTTTGTTTGGAATCTGATAGGAGGTTCGTACGAAAATATACAAAGTATGATTCTTGTGTATAAAAGTCCCTCGATACCACTTATGGGTGGCAAGTTTTGAAAACCCGTCTTCTTTGTAATTAGAAGACAGGTTTTCAAAGCCCGCCCAAGCGACGGTAAATTCGGTATTTTGGAAATTTCGACCGTATTTTGTAAATTTTTTTTTTAAAACTAACCGTATTTTCGTACAAACCTCCTACTGTTATGTTGCGGTTAGGAATCACGACACTCAATTTGTAAAGAAAACGTGGTTCCCGATTCACGACATTACCTTCGGGGAAATATACTTTAGTTGGGCAGCAAGTCACTGACATCGAAAGGAGTGTTGTTGTTTGGAACCGTGATAATTGGGTACTTAAAATAAAGTTTTCCTAATTGTGCTAGTGTGACCGTTTCAGGAAACACATGAGAATTCTTGAATGGAAATGGAAAAAAGATGGAACTCCAGTTCCTTCGAGAATGGTAAGATCTTTGGCGCAAGAAGAGGGGGTTGATGATGTAACGCGACACTCCTTTGGTGTCAATGACACGATTCCCAACAGCAACATACCTCACGAACTAGTGTCGCAGTGAGTAACCGTGTTTTCGCATTTTTTGTTGTAAATTTTAATGTCGCGGACCGAAGGGTCTAGGGAAATTACAGACCTAAACGAAGATGTTATTTGGGATCTGGCAATATTACAAGGAACGGGTTGGAATTTGTGGAGAGAACTTCTCATTAAGGTCCATAAGCACCTAAATTTTTATATGCTCTGAATACTTGTTCGGAATTAACGCAAAACTTATGTTATTTGATACCCGTGCATCTTTAGGGTGATATTCACGCATGTTTTTTCTTTTGTATTTTTTGGAACTACCTTGTAATCCCTTGAATTTATGCTTAAATAATGTTATTTGATGAAAGGCTTCCTAAGTATCCCTTCAATTTTTATTTAATTTCGGACAAAACTACTTTATTTGTATATTGGAGCTATTTTCTTAAATAATGTTCGTCGGATAAAAAAGGATTCACGAAATATGACACTAATTATTGAAATTCGTCGAATAATATCCCTAAATCGATATTAAAAATATCAAATTTAATTCTTTAAAGAAATCAATATTTTTATTACGTGAAAAAGTTGAGAAATCGATCAAGTTATTTATAAATCGCATTTATAGAAAGTTGAGAATTTCGATTTTAAAAATATCGAGTTTTTATAAATTGAACCAAATATTTTTAATATCAATTTGCTATTGATAATTTGTCTTTAGGTACCAAGAAGATAGAGACCGTCTCCGGAGATTTCAGCGGTTTAGTTCTTTCGATTGCTCGCTCGATTAGACCACATAGCCCGTATTTTCAAATCCCGGGTGCCCGTCCTCGACGGAGCTTCTTCAATCAGGCGGTTGCCGTAACCGTCTTGATCGGGTGTCTTCTCTCGCTTTCCCTCGGAAATCCACCGTAGTTGGCGAGGGTTTCGCTTTTGGTCTGTTCGTTTGCCTTCAACCACCGGTGAGCGAGCTCAAATTAATCCTTCTCCTAGTTTGTTTTCACTTTTTGCGGTTCTGATTTTTGTGATGAAGATGAATGGGTGTGGTCGGCTGTTCTTCTCCCCTATTTAGTTTTGTGCTGTATTTGGATTCTGGCTGGAGTTGCTTATACTTTGCCTTTCCCATTTTGGTCTCTCTCTAGAATATCTTTACTCTTTCTTTGATTGTAGGTATTTGGGTGATTTGGAGGGATTCAAATTTTCAAATTAGCGTACATTACACTGAGGTTGGAAGTGATTCCAGAGTTGGTCTAGTTGTCAAGGTGAGACCGGGTGAGCCCCTGCACTCTAACTCATGCAGGATGGGTGCAGTCCCTCAGGGAGGGGCCACAACTCCTTAAGGGCAAATACTTGGTCATGTATTTTTTGTTGTCTATGTGATTGCCATTAGCAGATTATTTTGAAAATGGCATAAATTCTTTTAAGAAAGGATGGAGGGGGTTTACATGCAATTTCCTTCTAAACTCCATTACATTCCATCTACTAGTCGACAATCATCATGTATATAAAGTCGTCGACCATGTACTAGCTATGACGTCTTGGAATGAGAAAATATTTTCCTTTCTGTTTATGTAAAAATATTAGCAACTGACATATTGTGCACACGTTTCCTCGATTTCGTACAAACAATAGAGTTATGTGAGTCAAAAAAGTGCCTTTTCTAATTTGAGATGAATATTTCCAATCTATGCTTTTTCATAGGAAGCAAATTTTTGAAGAGATTATCAATTGGTTTGTTAGTCCAGGAGAATCTGTGAGCTAATCCTTCGATGCATTGGTTGACATGTCGGAGTTCTATCGCGCATACAGCTATAATCATGTCTTGTGTAAGAGTTAGTATCGTTGCTCCTCCGATGAGTTTTTGGCATAAAGATGAGATCTACATGCTTTTTGTTACAAATGGTGTTAGGTGTTTCTTAGAGTGACGTTTGTCAGACTGTCGTTTTATAGGACGTAATTCGACTATTGGTGTGTTGAAACTATGCTTGATTTCCCTAATTGATGTGCATCTCAATTTTTGAAATTGTTTGTATGTTTGTACGAAATTTACTTCTAAGAATGGTTTTGTAGTTCAACATACTACACGTTGCACGTGTATCCTTTTATCATAGATTTTATCTATAACTTAACAAAAACCTCAGTAATAGTTGGATGGTATCTCAATGTGCTTATGATGTCACACTCGAGGGACTGCTGTGTTTTTATGTCAGAAGCTGTTATTTGACTTGTAGCTGAGATGTTGGCAAATATATTTCAAGCCTCAAAATAGACCAATTCTATTGAGAAAAAGAATGTGAAGCGTGTGTTGCACGTGTTTGGGGCAGATCTTCAGCGTTCCTAGTGATGTGTTGTAATGCTGTCTCTTTCTCATCCTGATCTCCGTCAGAAACGATTGTATGGTGGAAAGCAAGCTTGGTGATATCATTTTCTTTTGTTCGTTGAGACACTTGTCTACGGGGCTAATTTGCATCATTGGCATATTTTGTCAGATTCATGTTGACATCCTTTTAGCTTTTGCTCTTCGATTTGCACCATGTATTTTATACAAAAAGGGATCAGAACTTTTCTACCTTTGTTTGTAAGCAATACAAGGATAAGCATTGCGAAGTTTTTGTATGTTCTAACTGCACTATCCGTTTTCCTTTTAAGTGGTATTCTTGGCTGATTTTGGACAGTTTTTAACTAAGGGATCTTTTTGTAAATCTCACATTTCAATGCTCTGATGTTTGTGAAATGATCCAAATTTGTCCTATCATTCCCAGTTCTAACAATAGGTTTCCTGTAATTTTTCTTTTCCTTTTTCATTTTGGTATAATGGTGGTGTCAGGACTAGTTTATGTGGATTTCGTTGTGGCCTCAAATGAGCTTAAATCTGTTTTAAATTGTACTTATTTTGATTCTTACTCCCTTTCTGTTATAAGGTTTCTGTATGTCTGTTTTAAATTGTACTTATTTTGATTCTTACTCCCTTTCTGTTATAAGGTTTCTGTATGGATTCCAATGAACAAGGGGAGCAAAATCAAGATGGACCCGATATCTTTGGTTATTATTGTCGGGGAGTCACATTATTGCTAGCAGGCAATGATGACTGGTCCACTGATGTGGTTGACGATCACACCAAATCAAATTCAGTCTTTGGTAATCGAGTTCCTGAAATTTCCAAGAAAGAGATTTTGGAATCTTTTCTCACACAGGCTGCAATAGATCTGTCCACTGAGTTTGATGAGGTATACATATTTTTGAAAACCTTGTTCATGACTGCCATAACATGCTTAAAATGATATTTATTGGCTTGCTGGAATGCAGAAACGTTTGAGTTATATAATTTTCTTTAAATTTTGTGTATCTCGTCCTCTTTTTGTTTTATGTGTGAGAAACTGGAATTGTCATCTCGGAAGATGAGTGCATATCCTTCTCGTATCTTCCTGTTATGAAGCACTTAACCCCTACCAGTCAGGGTTAGCTAAAAAGAAGCAATTACCATAGTCCAAGAAGACCGCCAACTACAAGGAATGTTAATATAAGACAATTTGAGCACCTGGAATCAATTTTCTTCAGACAACTCTTTCTTTTAGTTTACTTAGTAATGTTTTGAGAAAGATTCATCTCTTGTCAAGTTATGCACACATTTGTCATTTCAGTAACAGTTTTATGGGCTGTGAGTTATGTAGATATTGTGGGGAGAAATTGAGAGTGAACTTTGAGGTCATGACGAGAAATAGGACACAATGACAACAGAGATATGCATTAGCTGACACAATCTAGCGGTATAACATCTTTTGTGGTGTTGCATAATATTTCATAGTTTTGTCCATCTATTGATGAGACTTATAATCTTGATTTATGAACAATTGAGATATGTTTATTATTTATTGCTATTGGTGAGCAAGTTACCTCACTTTTTACATGGAAAATATTTTGCTCATACATGTCAGGTACGCCAATCAGTCCTAAAATTGCATGAAGTCATAACCATTCTAAGGAGAAATGGCCCAGAAGAGACTCCGTATGATCCAGAGGGAAGTTGTCATAAAAAGATTAAGATGACGGCCACAGGCATCTCCATTCCTCGGAGTCCTGTTATAGCTACTAGTGGTGAGGTAATCTTTCATGTCCCCATTGAGTTGGACAAACCCATCTAAAACTTCAGTTGATGGATGTAACTCTTTTTTGTGTGACTTTAAATTCAAAGAATAGTTATTTCCGGATCAAATCGTGTCCGAACCTATTTCACATCAGTATTCCTTTCCTACAGTCTTCCTCAAACACTGGTGGTGCCAAGTCCCAAAGTAAGGAGCATCGAGGTGGGTTGTCGGAGGATATTGATCACGGATCTGAGGTTGAGGTATGCAAGAGATTATCTGCTTGGTTATGTTATGTACAGAATTTGAGTGACGGGAACCTTTGAGTTTCTCGGATGACTTAGATTGATGATTGCTTTTATACAAGCCAAATACCGAGGGATATGTATAATGTAGGAGAATTCGATGTTAGTGTGTGGAAGGAAATGCTTGATTTGGAGTAGAACTACATTGCGCTTTCCTCTGTGCCCAATGTTAACGGGTTCTTGACCTGAAGAGCAGCTAATTAATCTGCAGGATGCTGATCTACGACTTGTGCTAGAAAATAATGGCCCCGTGGTCGAGCTCTTGTTGAAGAAATACTTGGATGAGCAATATGAAATTGTAATCTTCGAAATCGCTCTTCATTCAGTGTCGATGATATGGGGAACTACAAGTTGTTGGGAAGCTGATATTATTGTTTTCCTTTATATTTGTAGCTGGCGTACATGATGCAGCAAATGAACAAGCTCCTTGATGAGGTGTTTTCTCTGTGGAGGTAAGTTCCTTTAAGTGCAAGTGAAAGAAACTATTATCACTGTTCATGGTCCTTTCATCTTATGGGCTTGGGGTGGTGATGTCTGTCTAAGGCCGATGACTCTTCCAGAGAAACAGCAGCTTCAGAAACTGATTAAGGAGCTACCAGAACAACATCTCGCTGATGTTGCGGAGCTCCTCACAGATCCGGAGGTCGAGGATTGCAGTGAATTCTTCGTCGACCTCGACAAGAAGGTAAGGGACTGGATACTTGTGGATTTTTCCAAATCTGGGATTATGAGATGACAACCCTTTTGTGTTTGGTAATTCTTTGTTTCGTAGGAAAACCGGACCCTTTGGAAGATTTACTACATCATCTCCAAGGTGCGTTCTTTGTCGAGGCAGCCGTCCTTCATCGCGATAGCATAAATGAGTACTGCTTCGGAGGGTGGCAGTATTCCACGGGGGAGGCCAAATTTTGTCACCTTGACCTCTTTCTGTCTTTTTCTCACAGCAGAACGCGCCGATCAATGGCCACCTGGGTCAATAGTATGTGAAACTCTGGTCCGTTGTACTTAATTCGCTGAGGCTATGACGATAGCGAATCACTGAAAAAATGTAGTGAATATGATGCGCCTAAGCCGTTGACGAAAAATCAGTGGCGGGCTTGCCTGATTCAACGGGTTTGCATACTTATTAAGAACATACATCCAATACATTGGGTTCCCATACCCGGTACTGCCTGTTTCAGGAATAAATTAAAAACATAGCTAAACTAGTAAGACTAGTACTGTAATTAACAGAAGTTGGGAAATGAAAAGTAATTAATTATTTACAAATGAGTCCTCGCCATCGGCTAATTTCCCTCCGGGGGCATTTGGGTTCGTTCGGAAGTTGCTAAGATGACGACGGCAGCGATCTTGGCTCGCAAGTCCCTCCAATCCCTTCGAGCTCGTCAGTTTGTGAGTCCTGCCCAAGCTTCTTCTTTCCCGATTTTTTTGGGTTTGCGCGTCGGTTGAATTTTTGGGTGTTTCTGTTGATGAGGCGAGATCTCATCGGTCATTTTGTCTATCGGCGATCTTTTTGGTGATTTTAAGGTATTCGACGTCTATAGTGGAGTGTGAGTTGTGTTGAGAGTGAACTGATTGATGTGATGGGATCTACCTGGTTGGGGAAGGTTGATCAGTCGCAAGCAATTGGCTTGTGGTTCTATTTGCAGACGGACTTGTTTGTGGTGAAGGCATCTCGGTTGTTTCTGGGGGTGGGATTTTGATGGTCTGGAGTAATTCCCTTTTATTTGGTAGGGATAGTGCGTTTTGGAGGTGAAGCTGAGTGAGTTGTTGTTGCTTCCTTGTATTAATTGATCCCTTTGAGTCCTGGTTACTGTATGATAAGATTTGTGATGGCCATAAATTATCTGCTTTTTCATTCTGAGTGATTGGAGGGGTGACATTTTTCTTTCCATGACGGGCAAAGCATTGGAAACATTAAGTTGAATGTCGAAGCAACCATCTTCGGAGGAATTCCTTTGTTTCCCTTTTGCATATCTATGATGACCAATCTATCGAGCATGATCCCTATGGTCTAGACCTAGGGTTGTCATTTCTTGTTCCTTGTGTCATGTGAAATTGTTTGGCACTCTCAGGTTGATATCTCGCAAAATACAATGTTTCATCATTGATTTCATTTTGCTTACAAATAGACACATTTTACCCTTATCTTCTAGGCTGTGTCAGGGCCAGCCTTGCAGAATTCCCATCTCTATGGACTGCGCGCACATTCATACTCAACAAAGAAAGGTTTGATATGCTTTATGAGAGAGCATGTCAGGCATGCGGAATTATCTCTTGGTCCTGCCGCTACCATTCTATAATTCAAATTAGAGATGTCATATTACTGCATATTTCTTTCACTTGAAATAATGGACGAAAAAATGGGAACCACTGTTCATGTGGGACTTTCATTTCTCTTGAATCTTAAGATTTTTTCATCAATGAAATCTGGTGAATTTACATCTATGTGCGGCATATTTTGGTCATTTGGCTGCTGTTTATCCATTCTTTTTTCTCTTTGGCACTATTGTATCTTTCTGCTGCAGAGGATGAAGAAAGGGAACAACTCGCAAAGGAGATTTCAAAGGATTGGAGCTCAGGTGTTACAATCAAGTCTTACATACCTTTCAGTTTGGATCTTACCTATTGTGTCTTGACCTGATACCTCATTCTTGTGGTGGTAGTTTTCGAGCGAAGCATCAATACACTTTTCCTCACTGAAATGGTTCGGGGTTTGATGCTAACCCTGAAATACTTTTTTGAACCAAAAGTTACTGTAAGTCTCTTATTTGGGTACATTTTGTTTCATTTTCCATCTATGCAAGGGTCAGATGTTGCGCCTTTTATATGTATTCTGTAGATCAATTATCCTTTCGAAAAGGGCCCTCTGAGCCCTCGGTTTCGTGGAGAGCATGCCCTTAGAAGGTACCCAACAGGAGAGGAGCGCTGCATTGCCTGCAAACTTTGTGAAGCTGTGAGATCTCACTTGACTATGTTAATTGTGTTTCAGTACCATTATTGAAGAAATTGTCAAAATTTTGTCCCAACTTTTTTAAATTCCCAGTCTCTGGATATTGTTTGTGTCTTGACATTGTCCATATTAATTTGACTACAATCTTGCAACTTCTAACCTTCTACAGTTTCTTTTTTTTTTATTCTGACCAGATTCATGGATGTAACAACAATTAGGATTTTATGTTTTTGTTTTTTCTAGCTTTTGGCATTTCAATTTTCAGTGATATCATATTGAAGGACCTTGCTCTTTATTCCAAGTACCAATAAGTCTGATGAAATGGCTGTTGCTTGGCCGTTTAGATATGTCCAGCACAAGCTATTACCATAGAGGCTGAGGAGCGAGAAGATGGGAGCCGTAGAACAACCAGGTATGACATCGACATGACAAAATGCATCTACTGCGGCTACTGCCAAGAGGCGTGCCCCGTCGATGCTATTGTCGAAGGACCCAACTTTGAATTCGCAACTGAAACCCATGAGGTATGCAGGACATATAACACGTTTTACGCTGCTGTTTGTCTCAGAGCTATGATGTCCATCATGTGAAATTCTCGTCCATTACAGGAACTGTTGTACGACAAGGAGAAGTTGCTGGAGAATGGAGACCGCTGGGAAACTGAGATCGCTGAGAACCTGAGATCGGAAAGCCTCTATCGCTGAGTGATTGTGTTCGAACAACTTGTACCAGGTCGGCAATATTTAATCTGACTGTTAAAATAAGGAGATCCGAGCAACTGAATGAAACTCCTGGGGATGTTATCACAGCAGTAGATATTTTTCCTTGGGCATTATATCCATGACAGTCAAAATTGAGTGGCGGTTTTCAATCTGAGGGTGGCGCATTGGTATTTGATTTTTGTTACATCGCATCAACATTGTAATCCGGATCGGGGAAAGTTTGGTTCCTGAAATATGAACGTGCAGATGGCCTTATTTTCCGAGTTATGTTTCGAAATAATCCTCGTCAAGAAAATATTTTATGAAATAGTATATTAAGTTCGTAACTTTTAGGCCAAATTATCAAATATATTCTAAATTTTGGCACATTTTTTATTTAGCCTAACATTTGAAAAATATCCTCTTACATGCCAACGTCGGGCCGTTAGCCGTTTCCGCTAACGGAGTTCTACGTGACGCTAACGTGGTAATTAACGTCGTTAATGTCATGTTTTATCTATTTTTTCCTCAGGCTAAATTATCAAATATATCATAAACTTTGTCACTTTTTACTAATTTAGTCTAACATTTGAAAAATATTCACTTGCATCCCAACGTTGGACTGTTATCTCCATCATATAATCCGTAGCCGTCCCAGTACGAATAAATATTTTAATAGATTTTTTAGCTATTATGAACAAATTATAGTTGTTCTAATTAGAGTCAAAGTTAAATATTTTAAACATATTCAGGATAACTAAAATTTCATAACATGCCCACACAAACACATTGTCGTACATTATCTAGGCAAAAACACGGTCATTATCAATGTAAATAACACTGTATAAGTATGTTAACATTGTTACACAAATGCACAACACCATGCCAACATTATTGAGGTGTCAACTTTTTGGGGTTGGGAGTCGAGGGTTAGGGTGGGATAATGGCTGGGGATTAAGGGTCGGGGTGAGACTGTAGTCCGGTGCCGATGTATGATTGGTCGGAAGTATGATTAAAATATTCGTTAAGAGTGAGATTAAAATATATTTGGAGCTTTATTCGGGGTTTACGGTTCAATTTGAGAAAAACTAGATTAAATGTGGTGCTGACAGTATTAATTGTCATATCAACGTAGCGCAAGACTCCGTTAGGTTCGATCGCGAACATAGAATATAATGAATATAACGGCTCAACGTCAGGATGTAAGATGATATTTTTCAAATGATATAAATAAAAAAAAATGACACAGTTTAGGATATATTTAATAATTTATTATGGAGAAAAATAGATCAAATGTGGAGTTGACGGCGTTAACTGCCATGTCAGCGCTACGTAGGACACCGTTAGCAGGGACAGCTAACGGAGGATATAATTGAGATAACGGTTCAACGTTGGGATGTAAGAAGATATTTTTTAAATGATATGCTAAATCAGAAAAAAAAGTCAAAAGTTTATGATATATTTGAATATTTGGCCTAACTTTTATCATTCTACACAACTTTTAAAATTCAATTTTTATTTTCATCATCGGAAATCTTTGTAACAGTAATCTCAGTGGCATATTTAGGTGATGATGTTACAAAACAAAAACGAGCATGTCACACGGCATTAAATGTCATCATTAGCCTCAAAAAGCGTAGCTTTGTATCAAAATACGGTTAATTTTAAAAAAAAAATTGTGAAATACGATTTAGAACAAGACGGGTTGGGAACACCTCGCCATTAAGGCAGGATTGGGAAACCGCCTTTCACACACTTAAGAAAAATTTCTCCTCATGTGTTGGGGTGAAAGACACGGTTCACAAACCCGTCTTTGTCCAGTTACACCTGGGGCGCGGTTTAACCGCGCGTTAAGGACGGTATTTCTGGTAAATTAGAAACTAAGACCCTATTTTGCGAATTTTTCTCGAAACTAACCTCAATTTCATACAAAGCTCTCAAAAAAAGTACCACTACAGATACTTTATTTAGGCTATAGGTATCGAAGGCATGTGGTTCTTGAATAAACCGAATAGGCTATGGGTTTACACTTTTCAGAAGTTTTGAAGACCGGTGGTATAAAGTACGGTATCAAATTATCACTTTGAAAACAAAGAATTTGGAACTCAATGGAATGTAATTAATATTTAAATAATAATTTATAATAATTAATGTTAAATTCGTCCGATTTTTTCTGAATCTTAACACTAATGTTTCTCCCAAAAGACCAAAACCATAATGTTGGTAGTAAGACTTAATATGTTTAATGCACTTATTTTTCTTTGGTACAAAAGTTTCTAAATCTCTCGTTTAAACTACTTATGATTGAGTCGACAACCCTGAGCCCACTTAATCTCATCATTTTATGCTCGAACTACATAGTTTAGCTAATGATTTGAAATAAGGTTTTGAAATAATTATCATATAAAAAGTCCTACAAATTTGTGTTAAACTAAAACTACACGCCAAATATTTATGCAGCACAATTGGAGATATGAATTGAAATTGGTTCAGGAATTGAAATCGGCATTAAAAGAGTATCTTCTTGTTGACATGCAATTGACGTGCTGGTAATCTTGGGCCAATCTTGGGCCTATTTCTGACAAAGCTAGTAGAGGCCCATGAGGCCTATAGCTAAGGTAAACATGCCAGGCTCACGCCTGCAGTCTACATGGACTATATAGCAAAAGAAGTCTACAGATGCGGGGTAATGACCTTGTAATCAAGGGAAGTCTACAAGCCTGTGCCTCCAAGAGACACAAAGTCAACAGGCTTGCGCCTACAAAGGATACGAAGTCTACAGGCCTGCGCCTACAAAAGACACCAGTCAAAGGAAAACGGTTCCACAGTCCCGAGATAAATGGGACTTGTTACCCATGCTTATATCATCACACATCTTAAAAGGTAACCAATTAAACCCGAAGTCAGCGGAGTTCACGATCCACAATCAAACGAGTGGAAGTCAGTTAGCTCCGAGATTCTTGGGGAATCAAGTCTGGAAAATCTTCGGAAGGTCGTAACAGACCGGGTATAAAAGGGAGAGGATCTCCCTCAAAGAAAATCACGAACAAATCAGCCAACAGAAGCTTATCTTGCTTGTCACCCCTTAGTTGTTAGTTGTTAGGATTCCCCGACCTGGGCGAAACTCTTAAAGTTTCATTGGTCTTCCTTCCAACGTCAGAGTGAGCAACCGTAGCTCGGACAACAGATCCCCGCCTTCACTTCCATTACCAGAGTGAGCAACCGTAGCTCCGGTAACAACCCTCCGCCTTCACTTCCAACGCCAGGACGGGCCACCGTAGTCCCGGTACATACCTCCGCCTTCGACTCCAACGCCAGGACGAGCCACCGTAGTCCCGGTACATACCTCCGCCTTCGACTCCAACGCCAGGACGAGCCACCGTAGTCCCGGTACACATCTCCGCCTCCAACTCCTCCGCCAGGGTCAGCCATCGCAGCCTTGGTGTCCACGTTCGCATCAGCACCCGACCGCATCCAGTCCTTCAAGTCCAGCAGCTAAGTCCTGCTGCCCGAGGAGCACAAGACAACAGCGCTCTGCCATCAAGTCTACAACGACGCCCCAAATCTATGGAGCACTGTAGTTAGTCTACAATCTTACCACCGTCCTTATTTTTACTTTTATGGCTGTAAGCTTTCTTTACTTCGTGTAAAAACTGTTTGCATTCAATTAATCTCTTCAATTACTTACTGGCGACCACATCTACAAATCCCTGTGAGTCTTATTGCCAAATATTTCCGGCGTGATCCGTTTCATACGCGAACACGTTTTTGGCGACCACAGTGGGAGACGTGAAACTTAAAGTTTTCAGATGGCAAATAATACCAGGAGTGAAGTTACTCGCGATCCTCCTCCTCCTCCATTAGATGGAGATGATCAGCACCCACCAGCCGACTTAAATATCGAGAACACGGCTCTAAGAAGCCAGGAAACCGGGAATCAATCCGATTCTAGAGGTCATACTCCTTCTGAGTTTATTTCCAGAATTGAATTCCATAAAGAATTTAATGATATGAGGAACCTAATGGATAGACATATCACTGGGTTGCAAGACAACATGGCTCAGATTCTGGAACAGCTTAGTGCTTTGAGTAGGCCAAGCCCTGCGATGAAGCCAAGCACCCCTGTAGACAGGGAAAATTCCTTTATGGGAGATGCCCGGCACGTAGAAAGGCGCAACGTATCATTTCAAGGAAATGAGCCTTGGGGTGGCACTAACCCACGTGCTACCGAAGTAGGTAGCAAGGACCCAATGTCCCCGTCAAGGCCTACAACCTCCCGATTAGAAGGCATTTGCACGATTAGATACGCCCATGTCAATCGTTGAGGTGATGCGACTTAAGCAGACTGCTGGAGAACACCCAGGGTAGTTCCTCATGCGCTTGCGCAAGACACTGCTGCGCTGTAGACCTGCGATTCCTGAAAGGGATTAGCTGATGATCGCGTTAAACACATTATCTATGCCTTTCAAGAAAAAACTACAGGGAGAAAGGTTTAATGACCTGTATGACCTGGCCAGGAGGGCGACGTAGTACCATCAGTTGTTGATGGAAGAAGCGCAGTCTAAGCATGCCTTTCAGCTGGAATCCTTTGAGGTAGACATGGCCGAATTCGTGAAAGGCGAAGCAACGGTTTGTGAGCCTCTGGCAAGAAAAAATTCAAAAGCTAAAGCGTCCCAAAAGTCCGGCAAAGAAAGAAAATATTCTTTCGACGTAGACAAGGCAGATGCGATCTTCGACTGGCTCATCCAACGGAAGCGCATCAAACTTAAACCGAGCCATAGAGTTCCCTAGACAGAAAGGGAAAAGACTAGAAACTATTGCAAATGGCATGGGTCGTTTACGCACACGACCAGGGATTGCCTGTCATTTAGGAATATAATCCAGGACCTTATAGAGTCCAAGGAATTGTGTTTCCCTGAAGTCGACGAAGTCATTATGGTGGACGATAGGCCTTTTGATGATAAAGTAGCTATTCATATGTTCGATGTTGCTGATGTAGACATCAATTTCATCGAAACTAATATAGATCATTCCCTGCAGGACATAAAGATCCCCGGGGAGACCTTGGTGGCCAATGCCCTCTTTCGTCGACTGGCTGATAAGGGTGTAGTCACCTGCCCAGTCAAGGAGGTTGCGCCTAACCTTTGCTGCTGGCATATGGATGACACGCACACCACCGATCGATGCAATACTTTTAGGAAGTATCTTCAAAACAATCAGGGGGACACCTAGTATGATTTGGCCCCACTTGAGGAGGTAGCAATGGGAGTAGTGCCTTCAAGCTCGCGAAGCGCCTCTAACAGTTCACAAAGGGGATTTAAAAGCCCCCCAAGCGCCGAGCGCAGGCCAGCAACCCGGGGAGGAAGAGGTGGTCCACACGGTCGAGGTCGAGCATCCGAGCAGCAGCCCCGTGCACCCGAACGTCCCAGGCGACACCTGGAGTTTAGTGACTCCTCGTCTCAACAAGGTGCCAAGTCAGGGCAGGAAAGGCTTGGCCATTCTGATGAATCTCGCCCCGGGATCACAGAAGCTGGTAACCTTAGTAGAGCCCAACGGCCCGAACAACCACAGGAAAGGG
The DNA here is from genome assembly GCA_023653495.1 of Melastoma candidum. Lineage (NCBI taxonomy): Eukaryota > Viridiplantae > Streptophyta > Magnoliopsida > Myrtales > Melastomataceae > Melastoma > Melastoma candidum. Next base: position 2,286,619 of record CM042880.1, read on the forward strand.
CGAGCAAGCCAAGACATGGAATGCCTAAGGTAGACATTCAGGCGGTTTGGACAGGCCCACCAATAGGTCAGTTCTTGGAGGCGAAGATGCTCTGTCAAAAATGCAAGCTCATAGCTCAAAACAAGATCGTGATCACTCAACTCTGCACTTCCTGCTGCGTCAACTATTTTCTCAAACTTGTAGACTTGTCCACACATGGGGAAATCGTGGTCGAACCCGCGCGCCCTACAGCTACAGGTACTTGTGAAACTGACAACACTTGCTCGGAATCGCAGCAGCTCCCCGTACGAACAGTAGTGGGATACGACCCATCTTTTGGCTACTATGTGTAGGTACGTCAAATTCTCCTTGGTTCTAAGAAATCAAAGGTGATTAAAGTAGTTAACCCTTCGAAATATTGGCAGAAAGCAATAGGCAAGACCACTTTGCCACCAAGGGCGCGCAAGAGGAGGGACAGACGTCTAAGTCACGTCGCCAAAAGGCCTAGGCCTACCCTCTCAGGAGCAGCCCCACCGACTAGAGCGCCTGCGAATGGAGTTAATGCCGAGGCAGAGCGCGTTGAGTCTACGGACCATTCAGAAGAGCCTGGCTCGAGCTTTAACTATACCCCACTTTGGAGCGAGATCCCAAGTGATGTCGACGGGGAAATGAGGCCAGTCGTAAGCTGCAACGCCCTTACCCTGCCTGTAGACTTCGCTTGTAAGCGAAACACAAGGACTCTAGTAGGTAAAGTGCCTCTTCCTTGCTCTCCAGTTTACCCAGCAGGCTTTCCATTAAATTGGTTAGAAAAGCCATCTGACAGCATGAAACAACACATGCATTCATTATACATAACTGCTACCTTTGATGGTACGGTAGTAAGCCGAGTCCTTGTAGACAACGGAGCCACCATAAACGTGCTTCCTTTGTCCAGGTTTAAAATACTTGGATATAAGCCTCACGACTTGGTTAAAACCAATGTCGCAGTAAGTAGTTTTAATGGTAGGAAATCCGAATGCCTGGGGGTTTTCTCAGTGCACCTTGAAGTGGGTCGCCAGGAAAGGGAGACTGCCTTCTTCGTGATAGACATAATTCCTACTTTCAATGCGCTTTTGGGCCGCGACTGGCTCCATAAAGCTGCAGCTATTCCTTCTACGTTGCATAGAGAATTGTTGCTTTGGGTTGACTCTGAGATTAAAATTATCAAGGCTGATGAATATTCCTGTTGTGCCAAGGGTATCTTGCATGCAGAGACAAGCAAGACTGTCAAGGACCTCACACAGGACCAGCGCTATAAGCTTGGCGACCCTACAGTAGGACCCCTTGGCGAGCCATCCGGAAAGTTCGACTATATCGTAGACTACAGGACATCACACCCCAAACCGGACATAGGGCCGATCGTTCCAACTGGATGGGGAGATGAGCTGTCTGCCCAAGACATTGAGGAGGTTCTCCAAGAAGTCAACTCGGGGGAAAACTCTGCAGCGACTGACAAGGCGAAAGATGGAGGAGTAGAGAAAGATCAACAACATAGTGCTGCGGAGTTGGTGCCCGATAGACTCCTGAAGGAAGGGACTTATGGACCATAATGAAAAGGGAACCGAAGCAGTCGCCGATGTCCTTCAACGGCTCCAAGTCTACCAAGGAAATCGCTGCTGAAGACAACCTATCTCTTGGTCTTCAATAAAATCAGAAGCGCTTAGAGCGTTTAATGCTTGTAATAAGCCCGTGTCTACCAACTTAGGTGGTTCAGAGGAATGTGAGTCTTTGATGACACCATGCGACCCATTGGTCAGCATTAACCTAGGAAGCGAGTCCTCTCCTAGAGTTCTTTTCATTAGTTCTTCTTTAAATAAAGAACTTTTTGATGCGATTAGGGGAGTACTTGAGGAATTCAAAGACTGTTTCGCCTGGGATTACACCGAGATGCCAGGGTTGGACCGTAGACTAGTAGAACACACTCTTCCTATCAAAAATGACTTTAAACCAGTGCAACAAGCATCTAGGCGCATGACCACTGAAGTTACACAGTTGGTCTTCGATTAAGTAAAAAAACTTTTTCGAGCAGGTTATATTAGGACCTCGCGTTATACAGAATGGATCTTGCCCGTCCTTAAAAAGAATAGAAAGATCAGAGTCTGTATAGACTTTAGAGACCTCAATCGCGCCACCCCAAAGGATGAGTACCCTATGCCTATCGCAGACGATCTTGTAGACAAGACAGCAGGGCACCAGACTATGTCATTTATGGATGGATTTTCTGGTTACAACCAAATTTTCATCGCAGAAGAAAATATACACAAAACAAAATTCAGATGTCCCTTAGGGGTTTTTGAGTGGGTAGTAATGTCATTCGGTTTGAAGAATGCTGGCGCTACTTATCAGTGAGTAATGACACTATATTTGATGCCTCTCTTGGCAAGACAGTAGAAGTCTACATCGATGATATAGTAGTTAAGTCGACGACAGGGGAACCTTAGTCTTAGTCTACGTTTTCAGTAATGCGTCCAAATAAAAAAGGAGAGAAAACAGAGGAACAGAAGAAAGAAAAAGAAGAGGCTCTAAGTAAAGTCTACTTATGCTGTTTCTCGCACTTGGTTAGCCCTTCGGCTATTCCCGCATCGTGGACTTAGCTGGTTCCACTTCTTCCTCCATTTCTTGTTTCCTTCTGCCTGCTCGCTATGAGGGTCAGGCTAGAATAGGTCAGCCCAGGAATGCCTATGGTTTGGCATATTGGGCAAGTGCCTCTACATTCCTAAGAAGCTGACGGAGGCATGGCGACCGGTGAATACCTCCGGTCTGTCTTACTAAGCCTCCGCTCCCTCTTCCCTGGAGTCTTGCAGAGGCGAGTCAACTTGTGAATACCTACGGTCTGTCTCACTTGGCCAAGAAGAGACTCACAGGCCCGGACATAGCCAACTTCCTGCCTAGCGAGGTCGGTGTGCTGTAATGTCCGATTATGGAGATGTTAAATCCCCTGGATCTTCATTTGCTCCAGAAAGAGGTATGGACCATCTGCAACAATATTGGGCTGACCGAACGGTTTTCTAAGGTTGCCAGTCTTTGGGTTGCGCATGGAGGCCACATCTCGCAGGAGGGTACACTGTGGTTGGACGATCCTTCTTCGCCAAGGAATGTGGCGAACAAGGGGAAGAGGAAATCAGTTGTAGTGTACACCTCCGAGGGGTCTCTAATAGGACGAAGACACCTTGATACTGGGTCGTATGGTTGTTTGGCTCCAGACAGTTGTGAGTCGCCACCCTTGCACCCCCAGAGTTTGTTCTGGGCTGTTCGCTTTTCAGTGGAAAGGGGTAACGAGAACCTTTTGTCTTTAAAAGACTCATGAAGGTAGAAAGGAATGAAGCTTCTATGGAGCAGAGTTTAAGGAGGCTTCGCAAAGAGGCAAGTTTTGAAGGAGAACCAAAGGCTAGAAAGTCTAAGAGAAGGAACACCATGAAAAGGAGAAGTGAGGAATTACCAGGATACTTGAGGGGAAATTTAAAGAATGGCTCGAAAAGAGAAGGCAAGTCTGAGAGTCCCGAGGAGGGAAGGTGAAAAGCTTTCCTCTCGGGAAGAGGAGGAAGACAAAAGGTCTGTCTGCAAAAGGGGGGAAGGTGAAAGGTTTCCTCTGCAGAGCATATCTTGTCGCAGGAAGAATATCTTTTTGGCAGAGAATCAAATATTTTTACTGAAGCGCGCAACGTCAGAAGCGCTCAGGCGACGGAAGTCCCTCAGCAAAAAAGGGGGGCTTATGTTGACATGCGATTGACGTGCTGGTAATCTTGGGCCAATCTTGGGCCTATTTCTGACAAAGCCCGTAGAAGCCCAAGAGGCCTATAGCTAAGGTAAACAAGCCAGGCGTGCGCCCGCAGTCTACATGGACTATGTAGCAAAAGAAGTCTACAGAGGCGGGGTAATGACCTTGTAATCAAGGGAAGTCTACAAGCCTGTGCCTCCAAGAGACACAAAGTCAACAGGCTTGCACCTACAAAGGATACGAAGTCTACTGGCCTGCATCTGCAAAAGACACGTGTCAAAGGAAAACGGTTCCACAGTCCCGAGATAAATGGGACTTGTTACCCACGCTTATATCATCACACGTCTTAAAAGGTAACCAATTAAACCCGAAGTCAGAGGAGTTCACGATCCACGATCAAACGAGTGGAAGTCAGTTAGCTCCGAGATTCTTGGGGAATCAAGTCTGGAAAATCTTCAGAAGGTCGTAACAGACCGGTTATAAAAGGGAGAGGATCTCCCTAAGAGAAAATCAAGAACAAATCAACTAACAGAAGCTTATCTTGCTCGTCACCCCTTAGTTGTTAGTTGTTAGGATTCCCCGACCTGGGCGAAACTCTTAAAGTTTCATTGGTCTTCCTTCCACCGTCATAGTGAGCAACCGTAGCTCGGACAACAGATCCCCGCCTTCACTTCCATTACCAGAGTAAGCAACCGTAGCTCCAGTAACAACCCTCCGCCTTCGACTCCAACGCCAGGACAAGCCACCGTAGTCCCGGTACATACCTCCGCCTTCGACTCCAACGCCAGGACGAGCCACCGTAGTCCCGGTACATACCTCCGCCTTTGACTCCAACGCTAGGACGAGCCACAGTAGTCCCAGTACACATCTCCACCTCCAACACCTCCGCCAGGGTCAGCCATCGCAGCCTTGGTGTCCACGTTCGCATCAGCACCCGACCGCATCCAGTCCATCAAGTCCAACAGCTAAGTCCTGCTGCCCGAGGAGTACAAGTCTACAGCGCTCTGCCATCAAGTCTACGACGACGCCCCAAGTCTACGGAGCACTGTAGCTAGTCTACAATCTTAGCACCGTCCTTATTTTTACTTTTATGGCTGTAAGCTTTCTTTACTTCGTGTAAAAACTGTTTGCATTCAATTAATCTCTTCAATTACTTACTGGCGACCACATCTACAAATCCCTGTGAGTCTTATTGCCAAATATTTCCGGCGTGATCCGTTTCCTACGCGAACACTTCTTGAGTGCTTTTTTTATTTATATGATACGTTCTAGGTTATAAAAATAAGAAACCTAAAATTACATAGTAAGTTTCAGGTTCCATGTCCGTAAGTTACTCATCCGGAACATCTCCCTTTTTAACTCATATTTTAAAAAAAATGTGAGAAATTGAATAAAAATAAGTATTTTAAAATTTTAAAATTTGTATGAGGTAAGATAAAAAAAAACATACGGCCATTTTATGTGCCCGCGTATTTAATTTATGTAAACTTTTATATTGTTATTAATTAAAGGGAGTTCCCACGTCATTTTATGTGATTTATTTGATGAAAACATGCAACTTTATTTAGCAAAGAAATGCAAGTAGTTTTTATTTAGCTTAGCTTTTGCCAAGCATCCTCATTTTCTTTTTCGAAAGATGTATTTACCGACGTATTTATTTCTTCGTCCTTAATAATGGGATTATTATCTGTGGTAAAGTGTTAAACATAATTCCAGCCGAAGGGTTTTTTTTCTTATTTAAGTCATTTAGATATATCTTTTTTATATAAATTTCCACAATATTTGCTCTTTTTTCAAAAAAAGAAAAGAAAAATAATAATAACAAAAGACTCTAGAATAATTAGGTCACTCTGAATGACTTTTTTTTTTTTTGCAAAATATACGTATATGTCCCTAACTATTAGCAAACTTTCTTTTCTGTCAACATCTTTTTTCATATACAAAAATGTCACTAACTATGTTATCAACCTTTTTATGGCCAATCTTAGACGACGTTAGGCAAATTGCCGACGTGGACATAACGGAGGTCCTACTTGAAAAGGACCAGAGACGTCCTATGTGGAGGGGTCATCGGTCCTCCTAGCCCTAAATAAAAAATCAACAAAATCTTTTGGAACCCAAATTCGCCCAGATCCCTTGACGAAATCGGAGACGAAAGCGAAGTCGAAGGCGAAAGCGAAAGCGAAGGCGAAGGGGAAAGGGGCAAGGTGAAAGTGAAGACGAAAGCGAAAGTGACCGTAATCGGAGGCGAAGAAGGACGTGAGGTTACCCAGTTTGTGACTCGCTTGAACCAGGTAGGAGCTTCTCGTCACCATCGAAGGTATGTTCTCAAACCCTTTTGTCTCCACTGTTCCCTCTCGTGATTAGGTAGGTTAAAGTTTAAGTAGGTAATTTGGGTGTTGTTTGGCTGAACAAACAGATACAATGAAGCGGCTGAATCTGAATATGCATATTAGTGGTAGGATGTGTTTTTCTGGGTTGTGTTCTTTCATAGGAGGCACGGTAGTTAAGTATGGTGGGGTGCTGCTGACCTTTTAGGCTATTTCACTTTTGTGGCCCTGGCTAAAGATTCAGGGCTAAATAGGGTGTTGAAAATGTGGTACGGGCATCCGGGTTGGTTTGTCGCTGGTTAGAGAAATTGTAGGAGACTCGGAGGTTATGAAAATGATAGAAGAATGTCAAGAAGGTGGAACCGTGGATATATACTGTGAAGGGGAGGGTGATAGTCTGGCTGATGACTTTGAAGTATAAGAAGATCATCATGAGGAGACTAATGATTTAGAAGTAGAAGAAGATCCTAATGAGGAGACTGATAAGGAGGATAATGAGAATGAGGCTAGAGATGATAGGGTTGAGACTAATAAGGACGAGGAGTCGGATGTTCCTCAGCCTAACCCACTTGTTATTGATAGTGACATGCCTGTTCTTGAGGTGGAGTCTGAGTACGAGAAATCAGATGCCGAAATAGGAGATGATTCTTGTTGTGTGACCATAGGGAATAGACGGAAGCAACTATTGTGTGAATTTACTGAATATAACCCTCATTGTGATCACAAATTGATTGAATGGAAGGATGGTTTGTGTTTTGAAAATCCTCTGTAAATGCATGAAGCTGTCAGCGGTATGCTATTGCAAATGGGTATAATTTGCGTTGGAAACGAAGTAATGAGAATAGACAGGAAGCTATTTGTGTTAGAGGTTGTCCGTGGAGATGTTATGGGTCATGGCTGAAGAAGGAAAACATATTTGTTCTTAGGTATGTGTTGAATGAGCATAAACGTAGTCGGAGTATAAGTAATCGTCAAGCAACAACTAGATGGTTGGCAAATCAATTCATGGAAGGGATTATTCGCAGGGCTGGTGTGACAGCTCGCGAAATTCAGCAGGAAGTTATGGAGAAGCATCATTTAGAAGTGCCATTAATGAAAGTTTATAAAGCCAATTGGTTAGCTGATAAGTTGGTTAATTGCACCATAGATGATCATTTCAAGGATCTGAGACCATATATTGATGCGCTGAGGTTGAAATATCTGACTTCTACATTTAAGCTGAGTTGTGACTTGACTCTTTCTACAGGGACGTATACAACTTTCAAAAGATTCGTCGTATATTTTGATGCTCTGAGATCTGGTTTTATAGAGAGATGTAGACCTTTTATTGGGTTTGATGGGACTTTTATTAAACATAAGTGTGGTGGGATTCTTTTAATTGCCGTTGGTCGCGATGACAATGAAGGAATGTTTCCCATTGCTTGGGCTATTGTAGAAGGGGAAAACACTGATTTTTGGATCTGGTTTTTAGAGTTGCTTTTTCAGATTCTTGAAGTTGGCACTGGAGCAGGTTGGACATTCATTACAGACCAACGAAAGGTATGTCATTGTTGTTCCTGTTGTAGAAGGTATGTTATTGTTGTTCATCTAATTTGTTCATTTACAGGGACTGCTCAATGCGATTGCGAATCTGGCACCAGCCGCCAAACATAGGAATTGTGCAAGGCATATTTAATAGAATTGGAAAGTGAAACACAAAGGGTTGTTCCTCAAGAGTTGCTTCTATAAGATTGTGAAGAGTACCAATGAGATTGAGTATTCAATAGCGTTGAAAGAGATGAGAGAAGCCCGTGATGGATTACCTGATTCAGTAGAGGCAGCTGATGATTTCCTTAAGCAAGGGCCGCAACATTTCTGCAAAGCTTTTTTCAGCACATCAAGTATGTGTGACATTATTACAAATAATATGTGTGAGACCTTCAATTCGTATATTGTTACTACACGGAGAATGCCTCTTATTGATATGCTTGAGAGAATCCATCGGCTGTTGAAGGTACGACAATGTGGAAGAGAAAGATTGCCGATCGTAACCACGACAGCTTGTGTCCAAATGTAAGGAAGGAGGTAGAATTGCTCAAAGAAAGTGATAGAAGATATGTCGTGAAACCTTCATTGGCAGATAAGTTTGAGGTGTCTCTTGCTAATAATGACAAGGATAAGTACTTGGTAGATTTCTGTAGACATGCTTGTAGCTGTCATTTTTTGGATTTGAATCATCTGCCTTGCTCCCATGTAATAGCTTGCATCAATTTCATGAAAAGGCCAGTAGAAGATTATGTGCATACTAGCGTAAAAATTCAGTCATATAGGAAAGCATATGTTCATGTATTGGAGCAGTTAGATGGAGTGAAGTTCTGGCCGTGTGAAAACTTAGAAGTTATAAGGCCACCGCCTAATAAAGAGCTCCCTGGCCGACCAAAAAAACACAAAAGAAGGGTTTCTAAGGAGGAAGAACCAAAGGATTCATCACAACCCATTAGAGTATCCAAGCTTTCTAAAAGAGGAACATGTATGAAGTGTTCTATTTGTGGTGTTTTCGACACAATAAAAGGACATGCAAGGATAAAGCCTCTTTGCAGCAAGCTTCAACTCCAGTTCAAACAATGGATGAGCAAACATCTGAAGGCTCAGGTATAATTTCATTACCTCTTACTAATAATGCCAACATAAACTCAGTTTCCTCTTCTTTATTACATTACAGAGAGGACAATGCGCATGACTTGTCAGAACTGTGGAGGACAGGGTCATAACAAGAGAACGTGCAAAATTACTCCTGCAGAAAGAACAACAATTGTAGAAGATACAAGTGCTGATCGGAGCCAGGAATCCGTTGTATCTCTATAATCGAGACGGAAACAAGTTGCTCAGAGGGGCATGGGAAATGCTACGTGGAGGGGCAGGGGAACTTGAAACTTGGTGTTTCGTAGTGTCTCTGTAATAGGGTGTTGAAATTTTTTGAAATGGTGCTGTTGAACTTGAAATTTGCTGTCAAACAATCTGCTGGTTATGGTTTCTCTTCAATCTGTCTTTGTAATGGTGCACCTTCTGTAATGGTATTGTCTTTGTAATGGTGCACCTTGCTGTCAAACTTTTTTTAATCTTTCAAACATATTACAACATGTTGCACTTTTCTGAATCTTTCATCCAACAGCCAAATGTAAATTGTTCAGACCTATTACAAACAATTTGTGTTCCTCCAACAGCCAATCGCAAAGACATATGATCCAACTTTCAGACATATTGTTAAACCAAATCAGACATATTACAACTGTCCACATATGTGTTCCTCCAACAGTCAATTTCAAACATATTACAACTGCAGCCAATCTTGCTGCACCCTAATCACCCTAACTAACGAAAACAACAAAAATACATTACAAACACCGCTAAGCAAACTACCACCAATCGCAAAGTATTGATTTCAGTCTTCATTTTCTCAGTTTCTCTTTAAGCTTCTTGTACCTTTCAATCTTCCCTTCCAATTTTGTTATATGATCTCCTGTCGTTTGACATTTTCTCTTCAAGAATTCGATCTTCTCCTCCAGTAGTTTCTTCGACTCCAAAAGTTATACCATTATTTCCTTCTGCCTACTTGGGAAGTCCTCGTCTATCCACTCGAAAAACTCACAATCATCTTCCTGTCATTATTAGAGAAATCAACAAGCTTGAAAACAGACAGATCGTTTGTAATGCCAAAACATAAACACAAATAACATGTGTACAGTTTGACCTTCCAGCACGAACACCTGTAGAATCGCCGACTTGGGTTGCTCTTACTCCAGGATGTGTACAGTGCGACCCTCCTTCCATGGTTGCAAACTCGTCCACCAACACTTGAGCTCGATACAATAGAACCACTACTCATCTCGTTGCCACTCATTCTTTTAGAATATACAGAGAGACGCGTGCTACCTCGTTCGTACCAAAGTCGCCTCAGTCTTTCGCCTTCGCCAAAAGTTAGGGTCACCTCACTTCCTTCTTTCTGGGTCGCCTCACTTCCTTCTGCCTCCTAGTATGGTTCTAAATTATTTTTCTGATTTTCGATTTGGGGGCGACGTCTGGACCCCTCTCCACATATACTCTTTTTCATATCGAACGTCTCTTGTCTTTTTTACGTAGGACCTCCGTTATATTCACGTCGACAATTTGCCTAACGTCGTCTAAGATTGGTCATAAAAAAGATTGATGACATACTTAGTGATATTTTTGTATATATAAAAAAAAAAAAAGACGATGAAAGAAAAGAAGTTGGCCAATAACGAGGGACGTATACGTTAGCCACTCTGAATGACTTGACCCGCTGCACAAGCCACACCCACCTCCTTCTTTCTTTTCTTCACAAACCACAAAAGAAAAACCCTAATCGGTAAATTACCCCTCCCCATTAACAGCTTTAAGATCCAACCTTTTTCCTTCCATGTAGTTCTTCCTCGTCAGGAAGCAACTGGGTCGCTCCCGATTTCGCTGATCACATCTTTTTTCCAGGGGTGCTTTCTGCAGACTAATCTAATGTCGAAGGCGGCGGTGGATCTCCCCCCGAAAGGCGGGTTCAGCTTCGATCTATGCAAGCGGAACGACATGCTCGCTAAGCAAGGTTTGAGTGGCCCGTCTTTCCGGAAGACGGGGACGACCATCGTCGGCTTGATTTTCCAGGTGTCGCTGGACGATGAAGTTTCTGGTTTGCTTGATTTGACTGACTATTTTTTGGTGTAATTTGGTTCTTGGAGGATCTCGTTGGATTCTGGCTAGGCATTTGGCTGTGTTCTGTCAGCTTATTAGTGAAACTGTGGTTTAATAGAAATTACTCACTCTTTGACAATGATTGGGAAGGAAATGGTGCTTCGGTTGCTAGTCGAATTCATTTGACTTTTGACGTTTTGATTGGGTTATCTGTCATGTCTACTTTCATGTTGATTTGTTGAATTGCATTTACCATTCTGATTCTTCATTTTGCCCTTTATAGGTTGAATAAAGAGATTGCTCATTGAGTGCCGTTTGGCTCACTTGTTTTTGGCGTGCATTTCCTTTCTACTGTAGCCTCTGTTTCTCGTTGACTAATCGCAATCCTGTATATGTGATGATCTTGGGGCTGTATGGTATAGCTGTGCCTCATTGCCTGTTGGACTTCTGGGGTAGATCTTTGTTGGAAATTCTCTCTAAACTGGAGCTTTTTAAGTTCTCACCTTTCATATAGCAACAAAAGAATTCCCTGCAACTTCCAAATTATAGCAAGAGAATAGTCATATAAAATACGCCCAACTTCCTACAATTTGTAAATTGTATAAGTAGCGCACAGTGATACACGTGAAACTTCTTGCGAGCCGAGCCATCAGTAACAGCAGTATTTGCATGGCTGGTGTAGGATGGCGTCATTCTGGGAGCAGATACACGAGCAACTGAAGGGCCCATTGTCTGTGATAAGAACTGTGAGAAGATCCACTACATGGCTCCAAACATATATTGTTGTGGGGCTGGAACAGCTGCAGACACTGAGGCTGTAACTGGTACAGTTAGCCTTTGAGTATAATTAAGATGCTACAGACTGTCCTGTTTGCAATTATTCTCCACGCATATTATGCTTTGCTAAATTTTCATTTTTCCTTGAAGACATGGTCAGTTCGCAGCTACAATTACATCGGTACCACACCGGCAGAGAGTCGAGGGTCATCACAGCCTTGACACTTCTTAAGAAGCACCTTTTCAAGTAAGAATGATTCGATAGCAAATTTTATCTTTTCTCGCTATTGTGAATGTGGGCTGAAAATTCTGCTTGCCATTCTAACGCAGCTACCAGGGCTATGTTTCTGCTGCTTTGGTTCTTGGTGGAGTCGATTGCACAGGACCCCATCTGCATACGGCGAGTGTTCTCTTGTGATTTCCTTGGAATGCTATTTTATCCTATATGACAGGTTTTTATCTTATGTGAACATCTTTGTTCTTCAGATATATCCCCATGGATCAACTGACACATTGCCATTTGCCACCATGGGATCTGGTTCCCTGGCCGCAATGGCTATGTTTGAATCCAAATACAAAGAAGGACTATCGGTGAGCATCACTTCATTTCTTCATTTTGTTCATGGTCCATCCATGGGCTTCAAAACCTCTTCAAAAACCTCATGAAAATCAAAGCCTTCGGCCATTGTTCTTGGAGTTGGTTAAGTACTTCCTTTTTTCGTCAAGTGATCATATAACTGTTTCGTCATTTGAACATTGAACATGGGCTGTCTTGGGAGTTGGAACCGACTGGGGAGATGACCTTTTCTAAATCTCATTTAACTGCTATTGAAATATCTTTTTCAAAGATTTTTCATTTCTGCCTGGGTTTACCAGATGCTTATCTGGATTTTGAGTCTCACATCATAATTCCTTATCCTTCACACATGCGATTGTTTTAGCACCTGAGCCTCAGTATATACTTTGGATGGGGTAGTTCCACCTTCACCTGACACCAGAGTCGCTATTTGTCACCTAAACCAATGAGCACTACTGTCTGCTGTCATGCCATATCCCACGTTGAAACACAATTGCTAGATGTTGCTTCTGTGACATCTTCTGCATTACTTCATTTTATATAAATGTTTTCTTCTCCCCTGCAGAGAGACGAGGGAATCCAGCTTGTTGTTGAAGCAATATGCTCTGGCATATTCAATGACTTGGGTAGTGGAAGCAACGTTGACGTTTGCGTGATAACTAAGGTTTGGTTTGGGCATTGGAGAGCTTGTACATTTTCCGAGTATCTTATTCAGTAACATTGAGAAGGATGCATGCTGACCTTGTGTCTGTTTTTATTAGGGGCACAAAGAGTACCTGAGGAACCACTTATTGCCAAACCCTCGAACATATGTTAACGAGAAAGGATATACATTCCCCAAGAAGATAGGTTAGTTAGTTCCTCTCCTCTCACCTCAGGATGCCGTGAATGCATTTTCATGTCTTCTTCTTTTGTTTGTTTTGTTTTTCCTTTTCTTCATAGACTAACAGTCTTGTTAATTTATCTATATCTGCAGAGGTACTGATGACGAAGATTACCCCATTGAAGGAGAGGGTGGAAATTATCGAAACGGGAGATGCCATGGAGGAGTAAGGAAACGTCATCATGTGTATGGACATGGTTGCCACCCTTGATCGTCCGAGATCCTCCCATCAACACAGACTTTTTTTAAACTTTGTGCTCTTCATGAGGGTAGAGCTAGCTTGCATTTAACACTCACATGGATGAAATTGCTGTTTTTCAGTCTTAAGTGAGAACTGCCGTTTCTTTCTCATGCTGGAAATCGTTGCAGCTGAAAAACAACACGATGGAACTCTGAGCTAAATCCTTTCTGTCTGAAGTAGTAAAACTGTCCTGCTACCCTTAACTAAAATGTCTGGTTAAATTATTGACCCCAAAAGGTAAACCCATTCGACTCATGCCTCCTTCCACCAGGAATGAAGCAAAAAAAGAAACAAATTATACCACAATTCTTTTCTGTCAAGCCTTCACCCAGTCATCCCCATGAGAACATTACCGCATCCGTCCATTATGTTCAGCGTAAAGCTGCACTGCAACAGAATTTGCCTTTGATTAGAGTCGCCAAGAGTGATAGGAACCTGATGGGTATCCTCACAAAGGTCTTCCGGATCCAGAGAATCTCGAGCTGAGGTCATTGTATATCTTTGAGACTGCGAAAAGACGAGGATCGTCTTCCGGTACCTCACGGTCCTGATATAAAAGAACTACTTAAAACGGCTGCAGAGTATTTATAAATGGAAATCTCACAATGTCTTGCTAAGCAAACCGGAATTCAACTGATATCAGTGAAAGAAATTGACAAGGCCTCTCACCTTGACACCCTTGTAATATGCGTCCACGGCTGGAAACGAAGGCACAATCTTGCGAGCTCATCAGATCCCACATGTAGTTTGCCGTGATATACACACCCTCCAGCAGGAAATTTCAGGTCAAAGATGTTCTGAAAGTGATTGGGGAGTTCAGATCTCAAAGTTGCTTCCCATACAAAGATTACTAACTACAAACAATGTCCTAAACATACTTGACTCGCTTAACAAGTCTCATTTATATTTCATGCAACAAGGGATCAGGAGATAACATGATTAGTTAACAATGGATAAAATTACTCATTCGAGTTTAGGTATGTCACTGCGCAAGCAAAGTTGGAGGACTAGCAATTTCAAAATACCAGTAAAAGAATAAAAAAGAAATTCTTCCTGCTTTAGCGTTAAAAGGATAGGAATTGATTGACCGTCTCCAGAGGCAGCAAGGAGGAGATCATTTCCCATTTCTGAATTCAGGAAGAATTTTCGTGCGTTCATTTGCACCTACGAAGATATCATTCCCATTAAAGAGCAACGACTGAAAGTCAATCGGCAATCCCTTCCATACCAGTGTCTTTTGAGCCAGCTGCATTCCCCAAGGTGTATCATGGCTCCCTCCACCTGTGTCTACAAACCTAAAGCACATGATTAAGGCCTGCATCTAAAATATTTGGCCAAAAGTACAGACCGGCTTGGCTCCATTGACGGAAAAACTGAAATAAACATCTGTTCGCGTCGAAAACGGATCACGTCGGAAATATTTGGCAATGATACTCACAGGGTTTGTAGATGTGGTCGCCAGTAAGTAAATGAAATAGATTGAATTAAATATGCGAAGTTTTACAATTAAAATAAGGTGCTTACAGCCATAAAAATAAAGCAAGAACGATGGTGCAACGTCGTAGACTTGCTTCTGGGCACTAAGAGGCGAGGTCATAGACTTGCCACTGAACGCTGCAGTCTTGCGAATCCGGACGATGGGGACGTCGAAGACTTGGCGCTGGGCGCTGTGGACTTGAGAATCTGGGCGATGACGTCGTAGACTTGACAACAGAGCGCTGTAGACTTGCGACTCTGGACAGCGAAACTGGTCTGCTGGGCTTGGTGAATGGAGTGTGGTCGAATGTAGAAGCGGATATGGATACCAAGGCTACAGTTGCTCACCTTGGTGGCGGAGTCAAAGGCGGAATTACGTGCCGGGACTACGGTGGCTCGTCCTGGCTGTGGAATGCTGGCGGGGAGTTGTTACCAGAGCTACGGTTGCTCACTCTGATGGTGGAAGTGAAGGCGGAGTTTGGCTGTCGGAGCTACGGTTGCTCACTCTGACGGTGGAAGTGAAAACCAATGAAACTTTAAGAGTTTCGCCCAGGCCGGGGAATCCTAACAATCTAAGGGGTGACGAGCAAATAAAGCTTCTCTTGGCTGATTTGATCGTGAATTTTCCAAGGGAAGATCTCCTCCCTTTTATACCCGGTCTATTACGACCTCTAAAGATGCTCTAATCTAAACCACCGTCGTGGATCTCAGAGTCAACACACTGTCCTCTAAGACGTGCCACTAGTGCGGACGTGGGTTGTAGACTCCACTGATTTCGGAGTTAATAAACCGTCATTTGAGATGTGTGACCTATGCAGACGTGGGCCGTAGACTTCCCACTGATCTCGGGGTCACTAATCAGTCATGTAGTTCGTGTAGATTGGGGCTATAGGCCTGGTGCGAGCGTCCCGTCTTTTCTCTCATGGGCGCCGCGTCCTACTGTGGGCTTTGTCAGGGAATAGGCCCACGATAGTCCATCATGTCAACATAAGCCCCCCTATTTTTGCTGATGGGACTTCTGTCGCCTGAGCACTTCTGACATTTGCTTGCGTTTAAAGAAAACCCTTCGTCTTCTTCCTTCAAGCTTTCTTGAAAACCCTTGTAGACTTTCTGAAACCCTCGTTTCTTGCCTTGATCATGTCTACTCTTGCTACTTTCCAATGGCACTCCCAACGCGCTGGACCCTCCAGCGTTGTCCAGACTAGCGACAATGGGCTGACATTAGGTCATGTTCTTGACCCTGCCTTCTTCCCCGGCGTGGTACACCATGAATACCTGCTCACGGAGTCCCCCATCCCCATCTGCCGGGAGGATTTTGCGGACCCCCTGAACTGGGAGAAGAAGAGCGGCTTCCTCTGCTTCCCCTCCGTCGAGAAGCCAGTGGTGCAGAAGTGGTTTTCGACTTGGCTTGGGAAGTTGGAGCACAGGCTGAAGGTTTATGGCCTCTGGTCGTTCGTCAGGCTGTCCCTGGTCGCAAAGCGTTGCGACCCTCGGGTATGTGCAAGTCTGGTTCCGTTTTGGAACGACTTGGTGAACTGCTTCTACTTCCCCGATGGTCCTATGATCATAACCCTGGAGGACATCTACTTCTTGACGGGGAGCTACATGGCCGGCATCCCCGTCCGCCTCCATCCTGTAGACGACGACCACCACCCCACCGAAATGCTCCAGATTATGAGTACGGCAAGGAGGCACCTGGAGATGATTGAAGGTCAGTCTGCTGCCGTCTGGGGAAAGGCTGAAGAGGTTGAGTTCTTCAGCGTCTGACTGAGCAAGTACGTGTTTTGCTTCACCGGCAAGCGCGTGCCGAAGTTGGTTTCTGGAGTCGCCAACTTCCTGAGCTCGGCCTCCAGCCAGATCGCCTGGGCCTCGTTTCTGTTGGGGTTGGTCTACTAGGGGCTGCACAAAGCGACGACGTGCAGCAGCCCCTTCCCTAGATATCCAACCGGCGGCCCCCTATGGCTTGTGCATCTGTGGTCCTGCCTGTGGATAAGGGCATCTCAAGCAACGTAGAATTTTTTAGGAAGATATGGCTTCCATTCTTGTTCTCTTTGGAGGTCAGCCAACTTTTTCATCCAGGAGAAGATACCAGATGCCCTCCGGCGCCACTCCAGTTGCGTGCTACGGGACGCACATGCTGGAGTCCTGCTGCCGGTCCAACGACCAGTGGTTCAATTTTGAGGCGCCGACAGAAGCTCACCCCGGGCTTATACTGGGGCTTAGTTTTAACCAGCAGGGACCTGGTCTGCGTGTCGGAGGGGGGTTTTTCCTTCGAAGTTTACAACCCCCAACTCTGTGCAAGGCATGTTGGCTTTGTACAAAGCTCTTCGGTGCCCTTCTCCGACACCTCCAATGTCCCGATCAACACGCGGGTCAGCAGCATTTTTTCAAAGGAATCTCTCCAAGCCTCGATGAGTCTCCTAGCCAGGAAGACAGAGCTCCAGCACATGGAGTTTTCTTTTGAGTCTACCCCAGTTTTGGCGACAGAATTCTTTACTGTTCAGTGGGCAGTTACATTCGACATCCTGCTGAAGAGGATGTCATTTCTTCGGACCTCCAAGGAGCCGGATCTCTTCCTGTCCTCCGACATGATGCTGAAGACAGGACAGAGGCCACCTCCTGGTATAGACTTATACTCATCTTCCCTGCCCTTTGAATTGAGAATTCTTATCTGATATAAATTGTAGTCTTGAGCGTAGACTCAGGGGACTCTTCACCAGAGAGCGGCCCCCCTCCCCCGGCTAGGCTTTTAACTCGTCTACGCCGACAAGCTCTTGCCTCTACAGGCAAGAAGGTCGAGCAAGGAGCGGCCAGCAAGCGCAGAGCTCCTACCCCTGAGTCCTCTGATTCCAAGGACGTACCGATCTCCGTCTCCTTCAAATGTCGCCGTCCCGCCATCCAGGACCCGGTTCCCATCTCTGTCAGGGCCCCGGAGCCTTCAGGGACCTCTTCTGTGAGGTATGCGACGCTTTTTACTATTGAGTACTGTGACTTTTCTTCAATTAACCGTATGGCATTGTTTTCAGGAAAACGACCACGACTCTGAGCCCGCCCCCTCTAATTCCTCAAGCGGCCGAGTCTCCTCGAGAAGCGGTACGTAATCTCGTGTCTACGCCATTTCCTGTTTTAAAGCCTAAAACACTTTATTCTCTCTCCAGGGTCCAAATCAGTCCGGGGAATCCGACCCTGAGGAAGAAGCTTATGATGAAGCCAATCTGCCTCCTCCTTCCGAGGTATGCATGGCAGGTGTAGACTTTGTTTGTTTAGTTTCTATATTGATGTTAAATTTTGACTTGTAGACTATTCCTTTCCCAATCCCTGAAGTCCCAGCTGCTGAGGAGCCGGAGGCCCCTGCTGTTACAACAGAGAATGCCGTTCCAGAGATGGTAGGTGCGACAGGCACTAACCCTTCTGCTGCTGCAGGTCCATCATCGGCCAGCCGACCTCCCAGCCAACCGTCAAGCGGGACACCTGGGGAAGGAACTCCAAGCTGCCTGAGTGAGCTTGATTGCCTGATGGCGAATGTGGACCGTGTTGGGAGGCTCCTTCG
The DNA here is from genome assembly GCA_023653495.1 of Melastoma candidum. NCBI lineage: Eukaryota > Viridiplantae > Streptophyta > Magnoliopsida > Myrtales > Melastomataceae > Melastoma > Melastoma candidum. The sequence goes on from CM042880.1 coordinate 2,304,869, forward strand.
CATTGAGACCTTCTCTGAGGACCAGTTTAAGGACCTTCAGAGCTGTATCAAGGAAATCGAGGACTCCCCAGCCACCACTATCGAGATGCAGGCAGCTTGCGAGGAATTCAGGAGGCAATTCTGGACCGAGTGGCCGGCGTACATACAAGAGGCGGTTCGCGGTGCCCAGTCCAGGATTGTCGTCTTCCTGAAGAAGCATGTGGAAGGATAGGCTGATGTGAAGCTTCTCATTTGGCAAAGGGAAGATTTGACTCGCCATCTTTCGCAGGTCCATGCTAAGATTGTGGACCTTATGGCTCTTGAGAAAGATCTCAAAGAGCGGGCCTCTGTGGTAGACTCCTTGCTCGCAGAAAGATCTGTTCATGCCTATGAGCAACAGGACCAAGATGAATTGAAGTCTTGGTTTAGACAGAGGAATGAAGTCACCACCAAGAGGACCCGGGCCAAGGTTCTGACTTTCTTGTTCGTGGAAGCAGCACACGGAGTGCCTAGGCCAAGCGCGACGAGTTCAAGCAGGCGGTGATTGTTTTAAATTTTTTCCTCTGAGGTCTCAAGGGATGACACCCTTTTAAAACAAACCCATTTCATTGTTTTTACCGGCTGTAGACTAAGGCCCCAAGGGATGACACCCTCTAAACAAACTCTCTAGTCTACAGCTATAGTATACTTGTAAATTCAATTCTTAGCAATTTGTTCCCATATAAATGGGAAGCGTTCACTCAGAATCTTCTTGTGAGATTCTCAAATGGTCTTCCTATAGTGTTTCAGGTACTTGCCATTAATTTTTAGAGGTTGTCTGACTCCTTCAAGGGTCGACAATATGTAGCTATTTGCTGAGAAGGTCTCGCTTACCTGATACGGTCCTTCCCAATTTGGAGACCATTTTCCTAGACTCTAAGGATAACATCATTTTCCAGACCAAGTCGCCAATTCGAAAGTGTTTATGAACGACTTTCTTGTTGTAATGGCGAGCTATCCTCTGCTTGTGTACTTCTATCTTGTCTACAACCTCCAGTCTCTTTCTTTCCAACTCTTCTAAGGCTATATGCATGGCTTCGTCTTGTAGACAAGGTTGGCTGACACGAAGCGACTTGTACCTCATTTCAATGGGCAACACTGCGTCATGGCCGTAGACTAGCGCGAACGGAGTTTCTCCAGTACTCTCGCGCTTAGTGACTCTTAGAGCCCATAGTATATCATTCAATACTTCATGCCATTTCTTCGGATTAAGCCCGACCATCTTTTGAATGTTATTTTTAATTAATTTATGGGAGGCTTCAGCCTGTCCATTCGCTTGAGGATAATATGGAGTGGAATTCAGGATTGAGAAGCCAAACTCTTCGGCAAACGCCCTCACTCCTGAGTTGTTAAAAACCGTCCCGTTGTCTACAACAATGTTTTGGGGAATGCCGAATCGATAAATGATACAAGTTCGCAAAAAACTAATGACTTCATTATGGTTAATTTTCTTGTAGACTTGTGTTTCTACCCACTTGGTGAAGTAATCTGTTGCTACTAAAATGAATGCATCCCCTCGACTAGAGTGAGGATGAATTTCCCTTATCACATCTAGAGCCCAGGTCCTGAAAGGCCAAGGTTTGATCATAGGGGTAAGGTCAGTTGCTGGGGCACAAGGTATCGGGCCATGTCGTTGGCATTCTTGACATCCTTTGGCCATTTCAATGCAATTTTTCATCATTGACGGCCAATAAAAACCATGTCTACGAATAATCCAACACATTTTTACCCCTGTCTGGTGTGACCCACAGAGTCCCTCATGGGTCTCCATCATTATTGGAGTAGCCTCATCTAAGTCTACGCATCTTAAATGGACTCCGCTTGTATCCTTCCTATAGAGTACACCGTCCAAGAGGACGTATGACAGCGCCTGAACTTTGATTCGCTATTTGGCTTCCTGACTGGGGTCTGATAAGAAGTCTACTATTGGTTTCCTCCAGTCTTTATCTTGGCTCATTATGTCTACGGCCATGATATTGTTTTCTAACTGCAGATGCGATCCTATTTCGGGTATGTTACCCTATTCTGTCCTGTTTTTGTATCCTGAAGCTAACTGCGCTAGGCTATTAGCTATTACATTTTCATCACGTCCCACAAATTGAAAAGTGATATCTTCAAATCGTGCGACTAGCCGCTGTACTGTCTCGAAATAGGGCAGTAGCTTGCCTTGACAAGTGCATTCTTTGTTAACTTGGTTAATGATTAACTGAGAATCTCCCCTGACACGGGCTTGCATTGCCTTTAGTGCCATGATTTCCTTCAGTACTGTTATCAATGCTTCATATTTGGTAGCATTGTTAGTAGGTATTACCTGTAGACGAAAGGCTAGTCTAATGTCTTTACCCATCGGGGATATTATATGAACTCCTATCCCCGCTCCATTCTTAGTGGACGAGCCATCAAACCACGCCTGCCAGACCTCTTCGGTCGCTTCTTCTTGTTCTATAGACAAGGTCGGGTCATGGTCGACTAGAAAATTAGCCAGTGCTTGTCCGTTGACTGACTATTGAGACTTATATCTGAGATTATATGGAGACAGAATTAAGCTCCATTTGCTAATCCGTCCACTGAACAATGGACTTTCAAAGAAGTACTTGATAATGGGCGACTTGGATACGACATAGACTTCGTCATTCCCAATGTAATGCCTAAGCTTCATGACGGCATAAAATACCGATAGACACAACTTTTCCTTTGGAGCATACCTGACCTTAATTGGTGTCGATTGCCTTGACAAGTAATAAACGGCCCTTTCACGCCCATTCTCATCCATCTGAGCCAACATAGCCCCTATGGTCGTTTCAGTGGCAGCTACGTAGAGAATGAACGGTTTCCCGCACTGAGGGCGTATCAGGACTAGTGGACGTGTTAAATACTTTTTTAAAACGTTAAACGCTTCTTCGTGTTTCTCTGTCCACTTGAAATCATTTTTTCCCCTTAATAGGTTGGCAAACGCCTCAGTCTTTCCTGCGACATTTCCGATGAATCTACGCAGGTAATTCACCCTTCCAAGGAAAGCCTGTAATTCCTTTTTGCTTCTTGGTGCTGCTAGATACTGGATGGCTTTTACCTTGTTTTGATCGACTTCAATGCCACGTTGATGTACTAGGAAACCCGAAAATTGCCCCGCTTTAACTCCAAAGGCGCATTTAAGTGGGTTTAGTTTAAGTTGATGTTTTCTCTTTTTCATGAGAGCATTTCTGAGATGGTCGACATGAAGTTCTTCCTTTGTCGACTTGACAACTATATCGTCGATGTAGACTTCCACTGTCTTGCCAAGAGATGCGTCGGATATAGCATTCATTACTCGCTGATAGGTGGCACCAGCGTTCTTTAGTCCAAATGGCATTACTACCCATTCAAATATTCCTAAAGGACATCTGAATGCTGTTTTATGTATATCTTCTTCCGCGATGAAGATCTGGTTATAACCGGAGAACCCATCCATGAAGGACATAATCTGGTGCCCTACTGTCTTGTCTATAAGATCATCCGCGACAGGCATAGGGTACTCATCCTTTGGAGTAGCACAGTTCAAATCTCTAAAGTTTATACAGACTCTGATTTTGCCGTTCTTTTTTAATACGGGTACGATACTAGAAATCCACTCTGTATATCGTGACGTCCTTATGTACCCTGCTCGAAAAAGCTTTTTAACTTCTTCAAAGACTAGTTGTGTCACTTCCCTAGTCATGCGCCTTGGTGCTTGCTGCACCGGCTTAAAATCTTTCTTGATGGGAAGGGTGTGTTCCACTAGTCTACGGTCTAGCCCTGGCATTTTAGTATAATCCCAGGCGAAACAGTCCTTGAATTCTTCAAGTACTCCTTTAATCGATCAACAAGTTCTTTATTAACTGAAGAACTGATAAAAGGAATCCTAGGAGAAGTCTTGCTTCCCAAATTGATGCTAATTAACGGGTTACACGGGGTCATTAAAGACTCACGTCCCTCGGTTCCACCTAAATCGGTAGACACGGGCTTATTACAAGCGTTAGGCGCTCTAAGCGCTTCTGAGTTTATTGAAAACCAAGAGATGGGTTGTCTGTCTACAGCAATGGTGTTCCTGGTAGATTTTAAGTCGTCGAAGGACATCGGCGACTACTTCGGTTCTTTCTTCATTCTGGTCCATAGGTCCCTTCTTTAAGGAGTATATCGGGCTCCAACTCCGCGACAGCATTTTGCTGGTTTTTTCCAACTTCATTTTCATTTTGGTCATTCGCCTCTCTCCTTACGGGGTTTTCACCCGAATTGACTTCTTGCAGGACTTCTTCTATGTCCTTCGCGGTAAGCTCGTCTCCCCATCCAGATGGAACGACTGGGTCTGTCTCTGGCTTAGGGTGTGACGTCCCGTAATCCACAATGTAATCAAACTTTCCAGATGGTTGGCCAAGGGGACCAACAGTAGGGTCGCCTAGCTTATAGCGTTGCTCCAGCGTAAGGTCCTTGACAGTCTTGCTTGTTTCTGCATGGAAGATACCTTTGTCACAACAAAAGTATTCATCAGCCTTAATAATCTCAACTTCAGAGTCAATCCATAACATCAACTCTCTATGTAAAGTAGAAGGAATAGCTGCAGCTTTATGGAGCCAATCGCGGCGCAACAAAGCATTAAAAGTAGGAACTATATCTATCACAAAGAAAGCAGTTTCTTTTCCCTGGCGACCCACTTCTAGGTGCACAGAGAAAACCCCCAGACATTCAGATTTCCTACCGTTAAAGCCACTCACTGCGACATTGGTTTTAACCAAGTCATGAGGCTTATATCCAGTTATTTTAAACCTGGATAGAGGAAGCACGTTTATCGTTGCTCCATTGTCTACAAGGACCCGACTCACCACAGTACCATCAAAGGTAGCGGTGATGTACAAAGAGTGCATGTGTTGTTTCATGCTATCAGATGGTTTCTCCAGCCAATGACGTGGGAAACCAATTGGATAAGCTGGTGAACAAGGAAGAGGCACCTTACCTCTTACGGTTTCCACTTTTCGATTATTGGCGAAGTCTACAAGCAAGGTGAGAGCGTTACAGCTCACAATTGGCCTCTTTTCGCCGTCAGCATCACTTGGGATTTCACTCCGAAGAGGAATGTAATCAAAACTTGAGCCAGGCCCTTCTGAATGGTCTGTAAACTCAATATGCTCTGCTTCAGTGTTCAATCCCTTTGTAGACACTCTGGCAGGTAAAGCGGCCCCTGAGAGGGTAGGCCTAGGCCTCTTAGCGACGTGACTTAGACGTCTGTCCCTTCTCTTTCGAGCCCTTGACGGCAAAGAGGTCTTGCCAACTGCTTTCTGCCAATGATTCGACGGGTTAACTGCTTTAATTACCCTTGATTTCTTAGAACCTAGGAAAGATTGATATACCTCAATAAAGTCTCCAACGAATGGATCGTATCCCCCTACTGTCCACGTTGGTACCTGTTGCGTTTCTGAATAACTGTTAGTTTCACAAGTACCTGTGGCTGTAGAGTGTGCGGGTTTGACCACGATCTCTCCTTTCGAAGATAAGTCTTCAAGCTTGAGGAAGTAGTTGACACAACAGGGGGTGAAGAGTTGAGTGATCAGGATCCTGTTATGAGTTATTAGCTTGCATTTCTGACATATCATCCTTTCGTCAAGGAACTGAGCTATCGGTCGTCCTGTCCAGAGTGCCTGGATGTCTACTTTAGACGTTCCGTGTCTCGGCTTGCCCCCTTTCTCCTGTGGCCTTTCGACCCGCTGAGTCCTGCTAAGGACATCCCCTTCAACAGCTCCAGAGCGGGATTCGCCGGTGTGACCGTTTCTTTCCTGTCATAGTTTTGCCCCTTGTTCGACGGACGAGTCATTAAACTCCAGATGTCGTTTGGGGCGCTCAAAAGTACGGAGCTGTTGTTCAGGTGCTCTGCCTCGACCATGGGGACCACCTCTTCCTCCCCGGATAGCTGGTTTGCGTTCCACGCTTGGGGGACTTTTGAAAACTCTCTGTGAGCTATTAGAGGCACTTCATGAACTCGGGAAAACTATTCCCATTGCCACATCTTTGAGCGGGGTCAAATCATACCAGGCATCCCCCTGATTGTTTTGCAAATACTTCCTGAAAGTATTGCATCTATCAGTGGTGTGCATGTCATCCATATGCCAACAACAGAGGTTGGATGCCACTTCCTTGACCGGACAGGCGACTACACCTTTGTCAGCCAAGCGACGGAAGAGGGCATTCGCTATCATGGTCTCCCCGGGGATCTTTATGTCCCTGTAGGGAAAAATCAGTATTAGTCTCGATGAAATTGATGTCTACATCAGAAAAATCGAACATATGAATGGCTATTTCATCGTCAAAGGGCTTGTCATCAACCATAGTGACTTCGTCCACTTCAGCGAAGCATAATTCTTTCGACTCTATAAGGTCTTGAATCATGTTCCTAAATGATAGACAATCCCTGGTCGTATGTGTGAACGACCCATGCCACTTGCAATAATTCAAGTTTTCTCTCTTTCCGTCTGGGGGCTCTGTGGCCCGGTTTGAGCTTAATCCGCTTTTTTTAGACAAGCCAGTCAAAAAGCGTATCCGCCTTGTCTACGTCGAAAGAATATTTTCTTTCTTCGCCAGACTTCTGAGATGCTTTCGCTTTTGAATTCTTCCTTGCTAGTGGTTCACAAATCGTTGCTTCGCCTTTCACGAATTCGGCCATATCTACTTCAAGGGTTTCTAACTGATGAGCGTGCTTAGACTGGGCCTCTTCCATCAATAACTGATGATATTCAGTCGCTCTCCTGGCCAAGTCATAGAGATCGTTGAACCTTTCCTCCTGTAGCTTCTTCTTGAAAGGCATAGACAACGCGTTTAACGCAATCATCAACTGGTCCCTTTCAGGAATAGCAGGTCTACAGCGAAGCAGCGCTTTTCGTAAACGCATGAGGAATTGTCATGGGTGTTCTCCAGCGGTCTGTTTAAGCCGCATCACTTCAAAGATTGACATGGGTGTGTCTAGCCGAGCAAATGCTTTCATAAAGAAAGACTGCATTTCCGCCCATGATGTTACTGACTCGGGAGGTAAACTTACATACCATGTGAAAGCATCTCCCGTGAGTGAATTCGGGAATAATTTCAGCTTTCAAAAGTCATTGGCTGCAGCGTCTCCTGCTTGATGAGTGAACCTGGCTATGTGCTCTATAGGCGTCATCTCATCCTCCCCTGAAAAACGGGTGAAATCAGGTACTCTGTATCCCTTAGGCAGGGGAAAGTCTCCGTCGATGTAGGCAGGGTATTGACTCCTGTATAGACTAGGATCGTCCTGCCTGACAGCCCCAGGTACCATCTGCTCCAGGACTTGAGCGATTGTCTCCCTCAGATTATGTGGTGGTACGTGATCGAACTGTTCTCGTACATAGTCCTGGTTCACTTTCTCTAGGGGATAAGGCACCCTCGCGGTGGTTCGAGATGGTTGTGGGTTTACCGAGACATTCGTGTAGAAGCTTTCCGCCCATGGTAGACTTCCTATGGCCGGAGCTTCCCCGGAAGGTATCTCCTCTACAGGTGCTTTACCAGGTCGGCGAGGGGGTATGCCACTTGAATATCTGTTTGTTTCACCCTGCGCCTCTACATCATCGTCTACAGGGTTCACTGCATATACAACATTTGCCCTCCAAGACGTAGGAGATCGAGAGGTAGTAGGCCTCGAGGGGGACATCATGTCCCTATTGCAGACCTATGTAGTGCATTGGTTAGCGCCACTCCAAGGCTCATCCTCCTGGAACGACACATTGCGCCTCTCTGCGCGCTGGGCATCTCCCATAAAAGAATTCTCCCTGTCTACGGGGGCGCTAGGATTTGCAGTGGCATTTGGCCTATTCAAAGCACTGAGTTGCTCCAAAATATGAGCCATATTATCTTGCAATCCAGCGATATGTCTGTCCATCAGGCTCCTCATATAATTGAATTCTTTGTGGAATTCAAGCTTGGATATGAACTCATAAGGGGTATGTGCCCTGGAATCAGGTTGATTCGCAGTTTCTTGGCTTCCTAGAGCCGCGGTCTTGACATTTAAGTCTCCCGTTATAAACTGACCGTCTCCATCTAATGGAGGTGGAGGGTCGCGATTTCTCCACTCCTGGTACTTTTTCCCATCTGTTGACTTTAAGCTTTATCGTACTCCCACTGTGGTCGCCAAAAACGTGTTCGCGTCAAAAACGGATCACGTCGGAAATATTTGGTAATGATACTGACAGGGTGTGTAGATGTAGTCGCCAGTAAGTAAATGGAATAGATTGAATTAAATATGCGAAGTCTTACAATTAAAATAAGGGGCTTACAACCATAAAAATAAAGTAAGGACGATGGTGCAACGTCGTAGACTTGCTTCTCGGCGCTGTAGACTAAGAGGCGAGGTCGTAGACTTGCCACTGAACGCTGCAGTCTTGCGAATCCGGACGATGGGGACGCCGTAGACTTGGCGCTGGGTGTTGTGGACTTGAGAATCCGGGTGATGACGTCGTAGACTTGACAACAGAGCGCTGTAGACTTGCGACTCTGGACGGCGAAACTGGTCAGCTAAGCTTGGTGAATGAAGTGTGGTCGAATATAGAGGCGGATGTGGATACCAAGGCTACGGTTGCTCACCCTGGTGGTGGAGTCGAAGGCGGAATTGCGTGCCGGGACTACTGTGGCACGTCCTGGTGGTGGAATGCTGGCGGGGAGTTGTTACCGAAGCTACGGTTACTCACTCTGAGGGTGGAAGTGAAGGCGGAGTTTGGCTGTCGGAGCTAAGGTTGCTCACTCTGACGGTGGAAGTGAAGACCATTGAAACTTTAAGAGTTTCGCCCAGGCCGGGGAATCCTAACAATCTAAAGGGTGACGAGCAAATAAAGCTTCTGTTGGCTGATTTGATCGTGAATTTTCCAAGGGAAGATCTCCTCCCTTTTATACCCGGTCTGTTATGACCTCTAAAGATCCTCTAATCTAAACCACCCCCGTGGATCTCGGAGTCAACAAACTGTCCTCTAAGACGTGCCACTCGTGCGGACGTGGGTTGTACTGATTTCGTAGTTAATAAACCGTCCTTTGAGAAGTGTGACCTGTACAGACGTGGGCCGTAGACTTCCCACTGATCTCGGGGTCACTAATCAGTCATGTAGTTCATGTAGATTGGGGCTATAGGCCTGGTGCGAGCGTCCCGTCTTTTCTCTCATGGGCGCCGCGTCTTACTGTGGGCTTTGTCAGAGAATAGGCCCAAGATAGTCCATCATGTCAACAACATCATCCTCCACCAAAAGTTTAGATCATAATGTTGGATAATGGATGGACTAATAGTCCGGTGAAGGAACTGTAGCTAAAGAATAAAGGCCTTAGCAAGTTCGATGATATTGGATTTTGGAGGAAACCTTTAAGCTTCAGAAGATGTCCAAGAATTTTCAACAGACAGCTACTTAGGCATACCCCATAAAGTTCAATGTGAGGGGCCTTCCCAGAATTCAATGATCATGAACTATAAACTGCCACACTAGTTTGGACCCTAAACCTTTTAAAGACATGTAAACTAAGTACTTCATAGTTTCCCTAAAATTTTTAAGTTTTGTACCCATTTACGGTTAGTCCGTAAAAAAATTCGTCAAATACGGTTTTAATTTTCAAAATCTCCAAAATACAACATCTAGAATTCACCTTTTATTTTTTTGAAGGCGGGTTTTAAAAACCGTCTTTAGTCCTTTTTGGAGGACAAGTTTCAAAAAACCACCCCCTCCATGTTAAAAAAATTACCATAGAAACCTTACCGTTTGACCTGATTTATATTTTATATCTTAACACACTCCTCAAGCCGAACCGTGCTGGCATTTTTGGCTCTAGGCCCTTGGTTTAGGGCTAGACAGGCCCTTTTGGCCTCTCGTCATATTTTGGGATTTTTTCGTACACAAGGGTTTGAAACCAAAACCGCGTGGAGATGGTTGTTTATTGTCCTCCACTGTAGATTTGAGACCACTACCTGAAGATTGATGGCCATTGGCGCCTTCTACACGTATGGGCTTCCAATTCGGTGGCTTCCCATGCAGTACCCTACACGTTTGCCTAGTGTGACCCACTCTTTTGCACTGCTCGCAGTACGAACATTGTCGGCCAGATGAATTTGAGGAATACCCAGGCTCGGAACTGCTGCAAGGCACTGTTAAGTTTCCTCCTTTCTGAGAAGGTCGTGGAGTCAAGAGAGCCAACTGGAGATTCTGTAGGAGCATTAAGAATCACCTTGCGTCGTGTCTCCTCGCGACAAACTTCTCCAAACACATTATCAAGAACTAAGAAAGGTCGTCGACCTAGGAGTCTGCTTCGGATATCATCAAAGGAACGATAAAGACCAGCAAGAAATTCAAACACCCTTTCTTGGTTCACCTTTTGTCGATAAAGTAATGTGTCCTGAGTACATGCCCAACGATTATCTGTACACGAATTTAGTTCTTGCCAAAGTGACCATCTCCAAGTAGTATTCAGTAACATCGCGACTCTGTTGTCGTGCTTCATAGAGTCGAACTTTTATGTCGAAGACTTGTGCAATATCTTCGGCATCTGAGTAGGCCTTCTCAGTGAATCCCAAATTTCTTTAGCACTATGAAGAAACATGAACGCATTCACAATACTCTGATGCATCGAACTGATCAACCAGGCCATTATCATGGAGTTTTTAGCCGTCCACCCTTGTCGACTTCTGGGTTCCGTCTCTGAAGGTTGAGGATAACTTCCATCCACATATCCGAATTTCTCTTCACCCATGAACCAGGAGTACATTTTGCGCCCAACGTCTATAATTTTTTCCATTCAGCTTCTCGTTGATATGTTGGAAGGGAGAATAATGTAGTAGTGGAGATAGGTTTGGTTCCCTCTCAAACCTTTCAGAGATATCACTACTATCCATTAAAGAAATGAAAAAAAAATCAAGCAGCTTTTAGGATCGTCGTTCTGATACCATGCCGAAACCTTACCAATTACTTTGTATCTTAACAATTACTTTGGAGGGCAATCCGCCCTCCCTTCAATCCACCATTTTTTTAAAAGAACAAGTGTTATGAGGACAGAATTTTTGTACAATTAAGGATGAGTTTTGAGAACCTGCCCTAGCTACAATTAATGTTTGAAACATCAAACGTATTTCGCAATTTATTTTGATAAAATATTGATATTTGGCCCCATCAATAGGCCAACTTTAGATTTTGGAATATCGTTTAAAAATTTTTGAATTTGGCCTTATTTCGATATTACTTTTCGATTTGGCCTTATTCCTAACGGCCATTACAATTTCGACGGTAAACCTTTAGATTATCCGACGTGTCTTAAAATTTTTGTTTTTCCTACGTGTACTATCCCGGCCCACGTGCCATTTGGCAAGCTGGCTAAAGTTTGACCGACAAAAAATTAGCAAGATTCAATCTAACTAATCAAATCCACACAAAAAACTGAAGAACCCCCCACTGACAACTATTGGCAATGGCAATGGTAATGGATTTAATCAGGTGGTGGTGTTTGTGATTTAGAAGAAAATATGAGAAATTTCGATTTGAACAAATTCCAATTGGAGGAACTAACCAAGTTGTAGTAGTAGGGGATTGGGATGCTGCTTAGGCTGGGGAGTGTTGGGTGGTCGGGTCTGCCGATGACGGCATGTTTGGTCCCGCCCTACATCCCTCCAGCATGGACACCACGTCCTGCACCGTCGGCCTCGTCAGTGCATCCGGCGCCGTGCACAGCAGGCCCACCTTCACCCCCAGCAGGAACTCCCTCCCACTCCGACGACTCCGGGTCCAGCTCCAGCAGCTCGTTTATCTGACCCCTCTATAGTTGTTTCTTCACCCACTTCACGATGTTTTCATCTTGCCTAAACACCACCGGTCTCTTCCCCGTTAGTAGCTCTAGCAACACGATCCCGAAGCTGTACACGTCCGACTCCCTCGTCGCCTCCCCCGCTAGAACTGCCTCCAGCGACACGTACCCCAGGGTACCCGCAGCCGATGAGCTCGATCCCTCGGCCGGGGTCGGGGCCACGAGAGCACGCAGTCCAAAGTCGAACAGGTGTGCCTCGAAATCCACATCAAACAGAACGTTCTGAGGCTTCATGTCGCCATGGACGATCGAGGAACCGTGGAGGAATTCCAGCCCTTGTGTTGTCCCGAGTGCGATGAGGTGGCGCATCGGCCAGTTGAGGACATGACCATCCTGGTGGGCTGCCTCCTGGAGCAATGTGGTGAGGTTCCAGATCACCTCGTACGAAAACCCAAACCCCTTCTTGATTTATTTCATTGATTATTGTCTACGTAGTACAAAAATGTTAGTCAGACCACGTAGGAACAAAAAAGGAATGTTATAGATACTTCAGCTATTCGTAACATAAATCGAAAAGTAAAATCGAAATAAGATCAAATTCAAAAATTTTTAAACCATACGTCAAAATCTAAAGTTGGCATATTAATAAGGTCAAATATCTATATTTTGCCATTTATTTTTCTACAAAGTGACACGGACACCGGGTATCCAATTTCATCAGTAGTAAGGAGAAATCTGAACGCCCCCAGAAAGCGCAAATCACATCACGGCCCCAACGTTTTGATCCATACGATCCTCCTCCGAGTAGTAGCAGGGAGCTGGGAACAGTGTTGTACTCGGACAAGCTGACTTCGTTGTCAATTGAGTAATTTTTTTTAAAAAAAAATTAAGTACAGTATTCCATTTTCATCTACCCCTTTGTTTTCTTTCTAAAACACCGAAATATTTCCATCATCTTTTCTTTTCCTTGTCTTAAAAAGCTTATTTTTTTAAAGGTTAACTTCGAAGTAAACCAAAATTGTTGTTTTTTTGTACCTATTGTCCGTCCCTTGAATTACGGGCGGGAATTTTCAAAAAACACCATAAATTAAATTTCAATATTCGCACGTGTCCTGAAAATTTTGTCCCCTAAAAATAAACTGAAATTGTATTTGGGAATTATTAAATCATCGTACACTGTAACTAAGCGGGGTAAAAAATACAAACTTTTACTAATATTGTTTCCCGGGAGTGGGAAATGTTAAGCTGAAATAGGCTTTACAAAAAACAACAACAGAACAAGATTGGCAAGGACGGACGTCCGTCCATCAAGCTGCTCCGGGCAAGCAAACGAGGGTGTTCGAGTCGTCACCAGAAGGGGTCCGCTATAATGCCTTGCCTGGTATAAGGACCTGTTTAGAAGTACCCTTTGGTTATGGCATCCTCGAGGTCATTGAATTCCCAAGCGTCCTCCACCGAGTACTGCCCTGCAAAAACAATGATGGCACATAATCTTAAGCTTTTAACATGGAAAGAAAACCCATAATTCTTACAGAGACACGAGCTTTGGTATGCAGTCAGATGGATAATCAGTGAAATTTCGAGGGTGAGAACCGATGTCAGCGATGCATTGTGTAGAAATGCATTTATTGGCATGCGGGGATCCCCCAGGGCCCAAAAAGGAGGCATTACCTATGGAATCTCTTCGAAGGGCAGTCAAATGAGCACAGCTGCAACAGAGTTTGACAAAAAATGAATATCATTCTGTTAGACTCATGTAAAGATGCCTCTCGTTGCGAAAGTACCGAATAATACGTCATACCATAAAACCATGGTGACCATACAGAAGGTCCATGCCAAATATTGCATTTTTCTGTCTTTATTATCTCAGATCACTAACCTGCCAAGAGCCTTCCCAAAATCTGCACAAAGAGAACGTATGTATGTCCCTTTCGAGCATGCGACACGGAAAATCAAGTTTTGCCTGGAAACAATTAACAAATTAACTTTTTAAGTACCAGATGATAATGTATCCACACAAAAAGCATGAATAATGATGATCCACTTGGCTAGTTGGAGGTCACAAACTAAAAGCGAGACTCGATAGAAATACCTGTCCTCCAAACTCCGTTCAATATCAAGCAAGAATATCGAGATCTTACGCGGTGAAAGCTCAATGCTTTCCCCTCTTCTAGCTTTCTCATACATTTTTTCCCCATTAACCTACAACAAGTTGAAGCTAACAACATGACGATGAAATAAAATGCTTCTAGTCTTTACCAGAACAGCTGAACAGTCATGTGATAAACATAACCGGAGGTCGCTTATCTCATTAATTTCACGCAAAACCAAGAACGACAGCCATCCCGCTTACTTTGATTGCAGAAAACATGGGAGGAACTTGCCAGATCTCCCCAACGAAAGATGCAGCAGCTTTCTTAACATCTGCATCTTTTATATGTTCCCATGGCTCCCGCTGTATCACCTAAAACCAGAAACCAAATAATTGAAATATATGAATTAAAGGTTAGACAAAAGAACAAGTTTAACACAGATACACTTGGAGTCCTTGGCTCAACAAGTAAACTTTTAAGGTGAGATTACGGGATATATATCCTCATCGTTCTCTATCCCATAAGGTGAGATCTATGCATGTCGGATACATGTCATATTTCTACATAATAACTCATAATAACTCCAGACAGAGGCAAGACAGAAAATGAGCACAAGGCTAAAGAATGTCATACCGGTGAATCGGCATCCAAAGTCGATGTCGCCTCTCCTAAACGGAAAATCCCACTATAACCTTTCACCATACCTTGGTATCTGGAAAAACCACAATATTCATCATCACATTTTACCACAAACTTTTAATAATATCTTTCAAATAGCAAAATTAACTAACATAACTAATATTTGAAAGAACGAATGAGTTGGAATGTGCTTTTCCTATCCAAGGAGAAGAAATCTTACTCATCTGCTAGCTTGGTAGCTTTACCAACACACACGATCAGCAAACCGGTAGCCATAGGATCAAGGGTTCCAGCATGGCCTACCTGCAAAAGAAATGGTCAAAGCCAAAACATGGGAAAGAAAGATACCAGTAACCTCATGAACTAATGCAGCATAACTAAACCAGCACCTTTTTCACTTTAACCAGGCGGCGAAGCTTCCCACAAACCGTAAACGATGTCCAGCCTGCCAGCATTAGGACGTAATGAAGTAAACAATCACGACCGACAAAGCTATCACCAAATTCAACTAACATAGCGGCCCACACATATCAATGTAACAGTACTATCCTATACAAAAATGCTTACAGCTACAACCTAAGATCAATTATGCCATACATTGAATCACCTAGGCCGAAGAAAGAACCCACCTTTCGGCTTATTAATCAAGACAACTGTTCCATTAGGGCCATCCCACCGGGGTGGGAGCTGGGTACTTCTAGTAACCAAGTAAGGTTTGTCATCACCACCCTCGTCACCTTCACCTGGAACTTTCTTCAGATACTTGAAGAACTCCTCCACCTTCTTCTCCACAACAACATTCTTCTTCTCAACCTCAGCCTTCTTCACCTCCATCTTCTTCGCAACATCTTCGTCGAAAAATACTAACTTCCTATCACCATCATCTACTTCTTTGCTACCCTTCTTCCTCCTCACTGCATCCTCAGTCCCCTTCATTGCCTCCTTGTACCCCCTCTCGTCGACAAACGCCTTGTCCAGGCAATGCTCAGGGAAGTACTTCTTCTCCAGCTTATACACCATTTTGTAATGCTTATCCTTATCCCAAGGATAAGCAAAAGCGTCGTAGAAGTACAACTCCTCCTCCCTTTCATGCAACCGGTCGAAATCCACGACCCTCGGCTTCAACTCAACGAACCCACCCTCGCCCTTCCTCTCGTTTTCAGAATCCGACCCGTACAGCCTCCTCTCCCTCTTCCTGAGGTACTTCCGCTTGGCCCTATCCAATCCTCTGTCTTGCGAACCGGGTCGGTCTGAAGACAGCTTCTTTTCGACCCAATCATCGAACTCCATCTCCACGGTGGGGTTCTCATCGCTCCCTGAATCATCAGGCCCCTCGTCTGCCGCTGCAGAGGGGGCGGGCGGATGACGGCGTGGTGATCGTCTGGGGAGGACTGGGGTATTGACGATTAGGTCGTACTGGAGAGGGTACGGCGTAGAGGTAGTGGAGAACGCCGAGCAGGGGGGCGAGGGCCGAGTCGAGGCGTGGGCGGCGATGGCCGCGGTGGAGGAGTGGGGACAGTGGGAGGAGAGGAAGGGGAACTTTGGGAGGAGCTTGAGGAAGAGGGATTTATGGGTCAGATGGAGTTGGAGAGGCCTCGCCGCCATGGGCGTCCGGACTGTCGGAGCCTTCAACACTCTTCTTCGTGGTTGTATGAAGTTTTACGAGAAAATTACATGATTAGGCCTGATAGTAATCAGAATATGGGATGCGGCTATTAATCAAAGAGGTTTGTGCCTAATTTTGAAAAAAATTATAAAATATTTTTTTAGTTTTAAAAAGTCCTAATTAGCAATTATATCAGGTACTATACCCATTTTTTCCGATCTATCCCGTCGTTTGAAACGTATCATACAGTAACTCATATTTAAGGCGTTATTTCGACATTATCTTCTATTAGCTTTCTTTCTGACCGAGTCCGACGTGTCCGCACACGTGGCTATGACGGCGTTAAAAATCACCGTTAGCCGAACGATAGGATAGATTGGAAAAAATGGAAAAAGTACATGATAGAATTGCTAATTAAGCCAAAAATATAAAAGATTCACAGAGTCCAAAATTAGCTCAAGCCCCTAAACCTTTTAAGGAAAGAATGAAATAAACCCCTGACTGTCAATTTCGAATTCTTCCCCACACGTGTCAATTTCGGATGCCGATACCTGTCTGAGATAGAAAATGGAATCGATTTGTTCATGGGCATCTTCCAGGTCTTTCACGACTGCCTAAAATACTCGTGAATTGACAGAAGTTCCTTGCATTCGGACCATTAATCGGAAAAGAAACCGCATTATAGAATACATAGACCCGAGAAGGATTGACCTAACCTGGTAGCAGGTCACGGTTTGGAAGCAGCAGAGCTCCTGAGTGAAATCAGGAAACTAATGGTGTGGTGCCGGATCCGGTTACTCCCATCGTGTTGGGACACGTCGGACTCCGTCAAGATGGGACCTAACGGAGGATAACGTCGAAGTAACGTCGTAAGTTGGGGTTACTGTACGATACGTTTCAAACGATGGGATAGATCGAAAAAATGGGGTATAGTACAGGATATATTTGCTAATTTGGCCATTATATTTTAACGGCGTCAGAGCCACGTATGCGACACGTCGGACTCCGTCAAGATGGGACCTAACGGAGGAAGTAACGTCTTAAGTTAGGGTTACTGTACGATACGTTTCAAACGACGGGATAGATCGGAAAAATGGGGTATAGTACATGATATATGTGCTAATTTGGCCTTTTAAAAATTAACTAGACATTATTGTTAAGTTTATGTTTAAACGACCAAATTGATTTTACACATAAGAAGACAATTTTCAGTAAAACTTTGTCTTTAACAATGACTTTAAGTAAAATTGTCTGCTACAACTTTGTCTCAAATAACGATTTTAAGTAAAAGGTAAAATATACGATAATATCAAAAACTATTGCGAAATTTTTTATTTTGTCAAATACTTAGTTTGTTATACGATTTTGTCACTAACTTTTGTTTCTATATTGATTTTGACCAATCTTGAATTTTACCATGAGAAAACTAAACAGACCTCAATTTAAAAATTTCAGTTATTGACTAAAAAAGTAAAAAAAAAATGGGTAACAATATTAAAACATTTCATGTGTTTTTTATGATAGGATTTTAACGGTTAAATTAAGTAAGTTGGAAGTCGAAGTCGTACTATAGTTATTGATGCAATTAAGAATATGTAAAATCAATGAAGGCCGGATGATGATTCTATTGTGCGGTTACTACTGGATTGCAAGACGATGCAATGAAACGTTGGAACTCAACTACTATAGGAGAAATGTTATACAATATTAAGGCCTTATTTAGTTTTCTCACAGTAAAATTTAAGATTGGCCACAAAAAATTACAACCCTAAGGATAGTGATAATATCGTATAGTAAAAAAAGATTTTGAAAAACAGAAATTTGTGGCATAGTTTATGATGTTATCGTATATTTTGCCTAAATAAAATTGTCTTTAACTGTTTTGAGATTTCCTACAAGTTGTCAAACGACTTTCATCTAATTGAAATAGCGTCTTTCGCTAAAAGTTGAGATCTCAAATAACGACTTTGGGAAAATTTTTTCATCAAAACGGATTGTTTTAGGTCGGACCAAAGGTTGTTTGAAATAATAATTTATCTAATTCTTAGGCAAAATACATATTTATAACATTAACTTTAGACCAACTTTCATGCTTAGCTATAACTTAGTTTATTATATGGTTTTATCGCTAATTTTTATTTTTGTATTTGATTGTTTGATATGCATTCTATAACAGTAGACATTTAACATCTCTTCCACGTGTTCCTCTACCTCATCATCCACCTCTCCCATAGCAGCAACCCCCTGACCCATTAGTCGGCCTTCATTAATTTTATGCATTTTTGGTAATATCAGCAAGCCCTCGTTGAGAGTTCGACTTTCAACCCACTTGATTTGCCCATCAAATTATTCTCTCTTCTTTCAAACCTTTTTTATTGGTGGATAAATGACATTGTCTGTTAAGGACTTATTTAGCTTTTGACCGACGAAATTTAAGATCGACCGAAATCACCATAAAGTTAAAAGCTTGTGACAAAGTCATATAGCAAACCAATAGAAAGTTGGCCCAAAGTGGATAGCATAAATCAATATTTTTCCTTTATTTGAAATAATGTTTTATAGTTAAAATAAAAGTAGTTTCAAACAGCCAATTTTCAAGTATTTTCTAGCGGAGATATGGAGCTGGTACCGAAGACTCATGATCCTAGCTACAGAAGTAGAATCATATATTTGATGTAGAAAACATCAGTCAATGAAAGAGATGAATGAAGAAAACCCATGACCCGACAATTAGTTCATACCCATAACTTATAGTCATGATTGATGTCTAATTTAAAAGCATCCAAGTAGTGAGATGCCAGTGTACAACTGTCATCAATAAACCTCTCCAACCCATAAGCTGTGAGACAAGTTTGTAATTGATTATTCCATGAGGGTAATTTACTTCATTGAGCTTAACGTAGAGAATGGAGGCAACATGCAAAATAGGTTTTGAAAAAAAAAAAAAAATGAATGCTTGAATTGAGTGTTTGAATGAAGGGTTGAGGGTGACGAGAGAAAGATGGAGGGGCAGAGGAGTAGGTGTAGACCTGAGCGCCACTATTAGACTGAACGAAGCTCTTACGAGTATAGATCTGAGATCACAACGAACACTATTTCAGAGAAAAAGAAGGTAATTCGCGGAAGAAGATTAATGAAAAATCTATGATAAGATTTCATTATTGAGTGGCCCGATATATATAGGTTTTCCATGAGAATATTCTAGAATACAAATTGTTAGAGCTAATAATGTATACTTCAACTAATCACAAAAGCTTTTATGAATAATCTTAATTATACAACAAAAGGGACATTCAACAGTTGGGGTATTGCAACATTTTTATCATCTCTGATGAGACAAAATCAACTATCGATGCGTAATAATAGACAAGGAAGAGGAGTCACCTATAAAAGAAGCAACTAGAAATAAGTAAAAGAATAGGAATAGTTGATTTTTTTTTAATAACAACTTCTAATTACTTACCAAAATATCAACGATGCTCCACGTTTTACGATCCTTTTAAGATGCACAATACAATATAAGACGGACGAAACTCTCCAAATTCAACTAAAATAACGTTCATGAGGTGATCTCTTTTGGTATTCTAGTGTTGAACATGGTCATTGTAAAAATCCCTCCAATTCGTCTCGGACTTTCCTTTCATGCTCACCTCTATTTCATGAAGCAAACTAATTGAGACAATATTAAAATGTCGTAACACATAACCAAATGATCAAAATACTTTCTCAATTGTACTTGTCCTTAGAGGTGACAATTAGTGTCAAAAAGCCATTTAACTCTTGTTCGTATATTAGACATCTGAATGACATCCAATAATTGTGGCGACACAATGAAAGATTAATTCCAACATATTCAAGTACCATGACACATTTTCTAGCTTCCAAAACTCTTCTGTGTGAAACAACATAATGATATTTATCATAATCACCTTGTGAAAGAATGATACTATTAGGATCCACATGAATATATTCTCGAAAATGAATAATCATAACTTTACAATCTAGATGAGAATGATCTTGTGAAACCACATGATTGATACATGAATATGGATTAAAAACTTTATTATCTCAAATGTATGATCATTTTTTCGAGTGCAATCATTCAATTTACATTTAGATTTGTTTTCTGCATCGACATGATCATGTACATGTTTGATGCATTATGCCCACGCGAAATTTATCCTTATTTGATCCACCGTATCAATAAAAAAACATATTAAAAAGGAATACAACCATCCTTCCATATTGAGAATGCTAATGGCTTTTCCGCTGCACATTACGTACACATTCATCACAGTTTACATTTGCATGTTTTTCATCACTATCCATTTCATTGAACTAATCATCATAATCACATGCCTTACTTTTTATCATCTCGTCAATCCAATCATCATTGTGACATGATGTTGACAGAGGAATATATTCTTGTGTTCGCCTTAGTGAGGCTAGCTGAAGCACTATTCATTGGGGCAACTTTTATGAGTGAAAGAATGTCCTCCACAACCACGATTGCTTCAATATATAAGTATGCTACTTGAATTACAGGCCGTTGTTTCTTATCACCATAATTCAATGCAACTTCAATTAAACCACCAACATATATGATTAGGACCAATATAAATTGAGTCTTACTATAGAGATTCCAATAAGCCATTTCTGAATTATCTAATACTAAAATCAAGTTTTAACTCAATCGCAATAATCTCGATGAAGCGAGATAATCGTCACCAACATGCATCTTAGTATCTAAATTCGGATCTCTATCATAGTAAGTTCCCTCGAATAATGCCACCTGGGGACCAGCATTCAGACCGGGCTCGGATACCCGCGTACGAATTTTGGAAAATTCCAAACATTAGAATTTTTTTTTACTTCGAATTCAAGTCCAACTTATGTTAACTCTGACTTTTTGAATCCGAAAATAGTTCAAACTTGGAATTCAGAAATCTGAAATATTTCGAATTAAAATAAATTTTAGGTCTACAAATCACAATAATCACTACAAGTCTGATTTTTGGATTTAAGCTATTGTGGGCTATGAGCTTGTCTTTTTTGTAATTTTTACGATTGTCTTTTTATAATTTATCGGATATTCAGATTATTCAAATTTTCCTTCAAAATCACAATTCAAGTCCAATAAATTTTAAATTTGAATAAGTCTGAATCCAAGTCCAATTCTGAAAATATCCAAGTCCAAATCCAAAAAAGAAATCGGATTTCAGATATTTTGCTCTCCCTTATTGCCACCCAACAAAAACACCACATAACTCATGTCATCGTACCTCTGATCAATAAATATAACAAAGATTTTGTGTGGCACTCGTTAAGAGACTGTTAATGTGTTTTAAATTTAGTAATTTAACATTTAATATGTTACGTATGTTGTGTTTTTTCTTAATTCACAATTTCTTAAAATTATAAAATTACATTTAATGACATTAATAATTATATATTTACTATTTATATGTCTTAACACATGTACCCGTTAACAAAAACTCATATAACAATAACTAAACTTCAGTCCGAAAAATACTTAAAACAATTACATTTGTTGTAAAACAACGAAACAAGAAGGAAGAAGATTGAGAGAATATATAAGAGAAAGAACGTAGCAAGGGGGAACGAGTTTCTTTATTGATTTCGATCGAAGGTACAAAATACTTCTTACAAAGCCCTCTATTTATAGTATAACCAAATGAAACGTCTCGGTAGATGAAAGGTCTCGGTATATGAAAGATCTTGATAGATAAAAAGTCTCGGCGGGCGAAGAGTCTCGGCCGTTACTACTCGGAGTCATAATGGCATTCACAATTATTCATAATACTCCCCCTTGAATGGCCATTATGATATTGCCTCGTTAAAAACCTTACCCGGAAAATCCTGTGCGAAAAAAACCGTGGTCAAGGAAAAAAAGAGTACAATATTTTTACTCCCCCTCTTCATAGCCTCATCGTAGATCTCCAAGTTTACGAATACTGATTTTATGTCTAAGCCTCTCAAAGGTCGTCTCAGGCAAAGCCTTTGTAAATAAATCTACCAGATTATCTGAAGAACGACTTGTCGAATGTCAATATCACCACTCTTCTGGAGATCGTGAGTGAAAAAGAATTTTGGTGATATGTGTTTCGTTCTATTGCCTTTGATATATCATCCTTTCAGTTGAGCAATGTAATCAACATTATCCTCATATAATGTCGTCGGGACATTCTTATTTGCATGTAAACCACATGATTCTCTAATGTGATGTATAATATATCTCAACCATACACATTCTCTTCTTGCTTCATGAATCGTTATAATCTCATAATGATTAATAGATGTGGCAGTAATAGTCTGCTTCATAGATCTCCAAGATACAGCAGTACCACCACATGTGAATACATAACCTGATTGAGATTTACCTTTATGAGGATCGGATAAATATCCTGCATCTGCATATCCTATCAATTTTGCTTCAGGAGTATAAGGATAATATAAACCCATATCCGTTGTACCTCGAAGATATCTAAATATGTGTTTTATCCCATTCCAATGTCTCATTGTAGAAGATGAGCTATATCTTGCTAATAAATTTACAGCAAACGATATATCAGGTCTAGTATGACTATCAAGGTACATTAGTACTTCAATAACACTAAGATATGGTACTTCAAGGCCAATTAGTTCTTCATCATTCATTCGAGGTCGAAATGGGTCTTTATTTATATAATGTGATCTCACAACCATTGGACTACTCGATGGATGCGCTTTATCCATATAAAATCTTTTTAACACATTTGATGTATAAGCAGATTGATGGACAAAAATTTCATTTTCTAAATGCTCAATCTACAAGCCAAGAAATAACTTTGTTTTCCCGAGATCTTTCATCTCAAATTCTTTCTTGAGATAATCAACTGTTTCAAACATTTCATCAGTGGTGCCGATAATATTCAGATCGTCGCCATAAATTGCAATTATTACAAATTGTGATCCAGATATCTTAATAAACACACATGAACATATTGGATCATTTTGATATCCATTTTCAAACAAATATTCACTAAGACGTTTATACCACATACGTCCAGATTATTTCAATCCATATAAAGATCTGTAAAATCTGACCGAGTAAAGATCTCGACGATCTGAATTACATGCTTCTGGTATTTTGAATCCTTCAGGGAGTTTCATGTATATGTCGTTCTCAAGATAGCCATATAAGTATGCTGTAACGACATCCATCAGTCACATCTCCAATTTCTTATGAATTGATAAACTTGTCAGATATCTAAATGTTGTTCCATCCACCATGGGAGAATATATCTCATCATAATCAATACCAGGTCTCTGCGAGAATCCCTAGGGAACAAGTTGTGCCTAGCTGACAATCTCATTTTTCTCATTTCTTTTTCTTACAAATACCCATTTATAACCGATCGGTTCTACTTCTACACCTTCAGGTGTACGGACAATAGGTCCAAAAAACTTTATGCTTTGCGAGCAATTTTAACTCTGTTTCAATCGCATCTTTCCATTTTGGCCAATCATTTCTTTGTCTGCATTCTTCAATAGACTTTGGTTCAAGATCCTCGTTATCATTTATAATATCGCATGCTATAGCATTTGCAAACTTTTCATCGACGTCGACTTCATCTCGATTCCATCTTTTTCCAGTCAAAACATAGTTTATAGAGATCTCTTCATTTTCAGGTACCTGTGATTCTTCCGGAATCATTTTCTCAATGACTGGACGCTCTTCTGGAGTAATTGTTTCCTCAGTTTGAGCCTTTACTTCTTTTCTTTTCCAAGGATTTTTATCTTTGGAACCGACTGAACTACCACGTTTCACTTACATTTTAGGCTCATTATCAATACTACGTTGTCCTTCAGGGACATCAATTTTTATTGGAGCATTTGCAGCTGGAATACAAGACTTTGTCACTTCCTTAGGGTCAGAAAAACATCTGGCAATTGATTTGCTAAGTTTTGCAAGTGAATAATTTTCTAAACTTCGAGTTCTGATTGTTTTGTACGAGGATCATAGTGAGCCAATGATAACTCACGCCAGATTATTTCCTTTTCCAACTGCTTATTTTCCCATTTTAATGTTGGAAATATCATTTCATCAAAATGACAATCGGTAAACCGTGCCGTAAATAAATCACCCGTCAATGGCTCAAGATATTTAATTATAGACGGTGATTCATATCCAACATATATCCCCAATCTCCTTTGGGGTCCCATTTTTGTGCGTTGTGGTGGAGCAATAGGCACGTATACCGCACACCCGAAAATTCTTAGATGAGATATATTTGGTTCCTGACCATGAACCATTTCCAAAGGGGATAGCTCATTATAATTTGTAGGTCTGATGCGAATTAACGTTGTCGCGTGCAAAATAGCAAGTCCCCAAGCATGTATTGTAATACCTCAAATTAATATGCGGGCCGCAAAAATTATTTTCAGCCCAAACCCGAGCTCATTCATGGCCCAAGCCCATCCCATCCTTCTGTTATTTTGTTTCTGTTTATTTATTACAATAAGTCCCTTGCCCGACAAAAAAGGGAGATCTTACAACAGATTACAATTTCTCTAAAGGAAATGACAACACCTCTTCTTCTGACGCGCCTCCACACCTGGCCAAGAAATTTCGGCGAATTCAGATGATCATCTGCAATGAAGATATCCTGACAACCTCTGTGGCAACCTCTGTGGCATACTGAAGAAGAACTGTTCTGTCCCTTCAAGCTTCCTAATCAAATTAATTGGATCTCAACAAGACCAATTCATTTTCAACAAAATTAGTTTTCAACGGAAGGAATAGCCTAACTAGAAGGGAGGACTAACAGGGTAATTGGAGGATCCTCGGGGAAGGGGATAAAAGAGGAGATTCTTCATTTGGTGGGGGAGAGAGGGGGGGGGGGGTTGAAAAAAAAGAAGCACACCGCTTCTCTTCTAAGAAAATCGCAGCTCTTCCTCTGGATGTTTAGAGCCCTCCGCCATTTCTCTTCAAAGAATTCCTCCAGCCTCCGCATCCTGTTGGCCACCTCCACTACAAGGACCTTCCAACATCTACGAACAAGGTGTATATCCTTAAAGTAACCCCCTCCGCCTCAGTTCTCCGGTAATAGCCAAGTACCCCAGTGACAGCTCCCTGGCGTCTTCTCTAAACACCTACGGAATCGCAGCAACCAACCCTTCTCCAGTAAACCAGCTTCCTCACAGACCAGCGAACCAGCCATTCACGTCAGCCACGCCAGCCTTCCCCCCATCTCCCATCTCCGGCCTACCCTCCAACAACCGGTGACTGACCATCAGGAGCTCCAAGCGGTCCATCCTCCCTGTCCTCATAGTCGGTCCAAAGATCCGCGGCTTCCCCTAAGACTCTTCTCCAGGGAGAGTGGCGTAGCGGCTGTGGCGACCCCCCAAGAGCAAAACTCTCATAGCCGTGACATCCTAGACGGATTCCCCCGACCCTTGACTGACGACGATCACTCGACAACAATCCTGCGGTGGTGGTCGTTCTTTCCTTCCGACGCCCTCAGATCTGGCTCCCCGGCGTCCTCCAGCCCCCCTCCTCTGCCCTGAAGCCGCCCCCCACTCCAGCAACTTCGCGACAGCCCATGCGAAACCTCCACCGGCGTGAACGCCCTTCCCCGGCACCCCTCCAATTCGGCAGCCACGGACCCCCCCCCCACTCCTACTCCACGGCGGACCCGATCCAGCTCCAGCCGAGCCAGCAACCCTCTTCCTGGCGCCTTCAGCTTGGCGACGGCCTTCATCTCCTCCCCGCTTTCCCGAGCCCGCCTGCAGCAAGCCTCCCCTCCAAAACTCATAGATCCGGCGACGCACCCACCATGCACGGCGAATCACATCAGATCCGAGCCGACCCAGCAAATGACGGAGCTTCCTCGAGTCCTAGCGGCGGTCAAAGTCCTCCCCTGATGACCCCAGATGATAGATCCTTCAGCCGGCGTACCTTGGGTTCGGTTGGCGCACGGGTTCCTGGAGCAGCAAGTTCGTCATCCTCTCCTTCGCTTCGCTCGATTTCGCAGTATTTGGCTCACTGTGCCGAACGTCTCGAAGAAAAGAAACAGTCCAAGAGATGAAAGGAAAGTTTTTTTCTGCTAAGGGGGAAGCCACCGACAAAGCCAATCTAAATCTATGGGTTAGATCGTGGGCTAAAGGCAGCCGTCACCAACAAATGGAAGAGAATGGGCTTCCGTCTGCGGCCCATGGATTTTGAAAGGTAACAAATTCACTCTCTTTTAATAACTTTGATTTTAATAGCTGCGAGTCTTAGCTTGGAATTTTGATGAGTTAGTTTTTTTTAAAAAAAAAAATTAATTAACTATCTTCATTTGATAATTATAACTCATCTTATTTGGAATTCATAATTGAATGCAATCGGAGCATGTCAACCATTCTTTAGACTTGTTTTATCATTGTTAAGACTTTACTCTTTACGTTGTCGTTTGGATTTATTATTCTCGTGAATTAATACTTGATTTTGATATGCATTACTAACATCCATCTCTCTTCGTTTTACATGAAAAACACAATCAAAACTCGGACATCCCGAAGAATCGCGACCCTACTCAACGATTCATACGGTAAGACATGTCTTACTAATTTAATTCAATTGAATTTGAACTTGATCGATATCATCGACACGGCTTGACATTCGGCTCTTCCTCTACTTTGCATGTAAACACCGAGGAATTATTACCAAGGAATGTATCCTCCGACGACGCGGACGATCGACATCAACGGGCTCACAACGCCCCGTAAGCATCGCTCTTATTTCATTAAGTCCTAATTATTCATTTCGATTTAAATTAGGACTTTCTGACCACTTCTTTGTTTTCTTTGCATGTACACTAAGCATGCAACTTCGGAAGATCAAATTCGAAATTTCGAAGACTAACTCGAAGGTGCGTGTATCAAACCGCGTGGATCCACCCCGGCCTAAAAACCGCGGGCTCGAAGACAAAGCGGCCCCAACCTTCAATCTAAGGTACAAAGGGGAGGTGCGGGCCTCCCCGAATTTCATTTTTTAAAAGCCCACTTGTAACGGATTGCGGGCCCAAGTGCATAGGCCCGCAATCACCGCCCCTTTCCCGCCCTTTTGATCTAAATACTTGTTTGTGATTGCACGCTTGTTTAGGCTTTAGGTTGAACGTCGCATGTGAGTTTTAATTCAACTAACCTAAAGTCGGGCCCAACACCCGTTAAAATGTCGACAAGAGTCCGGCCTACTCCCGGATCGGGTCCAACACCCGTCAATCAAAAGTTAAACTTTTTTGGACAAATCGCCACCCTTTTCGCATGTGTTAGAATATTAAGGTTAGTAAATAGGAATCCCCGAACCCAGACTCTGATTTTTTCCGACTTAAAATCACACCATTTTTTAACTAAGTCGGTGGCGACTCCGAACAAGTTTACCAAAGCTAAACTACACCCTACCCTTTTTCGGAGCCATTTTGGATGAGGTGACGGCAGACCGAGCCGCTCCCTGGGCCCTCCCCGAAAATCCCAAGCGAGGTCTTAACGCAGCCCTTCGCCCGTCGCCTCCAAGGACTGGAGACGGTCGGCGAAGCGTCCCGCAGATCCGCTCGGGAAACAAGGGAAGGCCCAGCCCCGGGTCCCCTTTCCGCAGCGTCCGGCGTTCGAGCCGGAACGTCGACCGGACTGGGCCTCGGGGGTGCGGGCCCGGATCCTCGGGCTGCCCGAGCCGCAGCGCACGTGCTAGGCCGGAGGGCGCGCGTACATCCCGGATGGCGACTCCGCTGGGGACTCCGCATGTGGATTCCTACCGAAAATCTTTTACTAACCACATGCGGAGGGGAGTTATTTGTTTTCGCATGTAATTGTTTGGCTCGGTGCCTTTTGTATGATCTTTTGTCTGCGTATGTTTACTGCTTTTTAGGCATTTCTAGGTATGCCCGAACCCGGGGCTAGGATTTTAGGGGGGTCACCGTTAGGCCCAGCTGTGCTGCTCTTTGCGGTATGGTTTTGGGTCGGGGCCCCGCCTCCCTCAGTCCGAGGGAGGTCTAGAAACCTCTTCCGAGTCTAGAATTGCTTGCACACTATAGGTACCAGACGCCGCACGTGCATTTGCTTGTTACTAAGTGACTGTTACTCGTGCAGGGACAGGTTCAGGTACGTTTTGTATGCGATAAATATGGCACTAACCTTGTTCGTTTTGCAGCGGTTTGGGTTGGTTACAGGGGGGGTTTCCGAATCTCCTTTCTCCCTTCCCTACCTCCTCTTTTCATGCCATCATACTCATTTGCATCCATTTCACACGAACGCTTGTTAATCAATAATCAATAGATCAACGCTATTATAATTGTTCGGCATTATCACTGTTCAAGTAGGAGAAAACTTGCATGCAAATTCATCTCACGTTAGGAGTTGGATTGGATTGTTATTACAACTGAATGACGTCCAAGCATGCAGGTTTATCAAATGGACTCAATCGCACTGCGCTCGGACATCCCATCCTCTGACAAACTCCGGGATTGGTTCAAGGTGCTCAGACCCTCAGAACAGGAATTCGTCAAGCAGAAGCTCAAAGGACTACTCCATTTGATCAGACTCGAAGTCGATTGGTTCATGCTGCAGCACCTCGTCGCCCGGTGGAACCCGAACACGTACACCTTCCATTTTGGTACCCTGGAGCTCGCACCGCTTTATGAGGAATACGGACACCTCTCCGGACTCCCTCATCTCCCAGGAATATCGCCTCTGCCTCATTTCGACAAGCCGAAAGAATACGTCACTAGCTTGCTTCAGATCTCTCCAGCGAACGCGTCCACCTTATTCACCACAGAGGGGCACATCAGCATCAGGGAACTCTGCAAGTATCAACTGACACCGTACATACCGCAAGGAGGAGACGGTCAAGGTTCAGCACGTGCCTTCATCCTTTTGTTCGCAGGAACAGTTCTCTATCCCTACAAAAAGGAATCGATTCACGGACGAGCGGTCTACCTGACGAAGGCCATTCTCAAAGGACAACCCTTCCTCCCTAACCTAGTTGGTGAGATGAACTACAGTCTTACCAAGATAGTGCGGAAAGCAAGAGAAGGAGTTCGGAACCATCACTTCTCCTTCAGCCCTCCATTGCTCCAGGCCTGGTTCTACACTCACATCGGCATCACCGGAGAGTCATTCAGGCGGGAGCAGTTTCCAGACTTACTCGACCGCATATCGGACCGCGCTCGACTTCCAACTCGCACATTTGCAGGGGTTAGGGCTCTTTTCCGCTCGCTGGAACCAGATGATTTCTATCGGAAGGCCAAATGCTTTGACGTGGACCTGGCCATTACAAGCTCCCCAGACGGAGATTACATCCCGATCGCCGGGATCACTGGGACGTCTTATTACTGTCCAGCAAGGGTGATGCATCAGTTTGGAGGAAGTCCACGAGTTAGACCAGCGCCGAACAAATTATTTGACCCGATCGACTTGGACAGCCAACCGGCAAAAGGAGCAGTTCAACGGGTCATGGCGCATATCGCTCGGGTTTGGACGGATCTCAAAGAGGAGGAGTACAATCTTTTCATGGAGCGTCAGGCTGACATCGACGCCCGATCTGCACGATTCCAGAAGAAACGGATAACCCCCTGGGATCGCATTTGACGGCTGCATCTCCTCGCGATCCTTGGGCCCGCGAGCCCATCCTATCTTTCATTTTTATTTTAAGGAACTGTATTGTGAAATGAACCTTTTTGGATTTTATCTAATGCACTCCTTTTTCACTTGGATTGAATTCGTTATAATCACAATCCAATCCTTGCATTAGACATACAATCATACATAATTACATGTCACGCATCCAAAGTTTTTTTCATTTGATATTGATTGAATGTTCTTTTCCTGAACAAGGTACTGAGCAATAGCTCCATACCGAAAATGCCCCAAATATCGCGCCATCCGAGCAGTGATGGCCGAAGCTTCAGCAGGGCAAGCACTGACTCCCATGGTCCTGTCTCCGGCAGCGGAAGAAGAGATGGCCCCGGCTGCCGGAGTCACCATTGCCGTCCCGTCGCCCGCCGCCATTGACTTCTCGGCCGCAATGGAAGCGGCCTCACCTTTCCCAATGTTCGCCTTCCCGTCGCTGCCCCAGACCATCCTCACTACCGGACAACCCTCAGATGGGAGGACCTCACCGATGTACGTCCCACCGCTGGTTGCGTCAACAGCGCCGTCGGTGATATCGTCAGCTGCTCTTCTGGCGGCAGCTCCCCTCAATTCCACCTCAAACGTACTGGCCCAAGGTGCCGGCCCTCCTTCACTGGGAGACAAAGTGGAGTCTCTCACAGCCGAGCTCTCTTCTTTGAAGACGATGATGGCTGAGCTTCTCCAACGACAGCTAGCAGCCACCCCTGCTCCTGCCACCTCCCAAAACCCCCACCTTCCTCCTGTCATGCCAGGACCCCAAACATCAACATACCCATTCCATCCTAACCTAAACACTTCACCAAACACTCTACCTCCCTATAATCCGGTCATGCCCGGATCCGCTACCTCCACAAGTGTAGCACCTTTATCTAACCCATACATCAATGCACCATCCCTTTCCCTTCCCATGCCTCAGCCATATCTGCCTCCATACTACCCTCAACCAACATCCCGAGGGCCAACTCCCTACCTCCCAATGTCGTACGGGCCAACTCCTCACACCCACACTCAAACAACCGGGCCAACTCCCTACCCTCAAACAACCTTCACACCTCCCGCTTTCAGAATTTCCCAGCCAATTGCTACCCCCTCAGTTCCGCATGTGGAACCAGCCTTGCCAAGCCCACGAACTCGTAACGCAGCGATTGTCGATGAGTTATTTGGCGAGCAACAACAGACCAGCGCTTTCGAGACAAGGCTCGAGGCTAGGATTGCCTCAATGCAGCAAGAAGAGGCTCGCCGCATGGCAAAGTTGGAAGAGCGCCTGAACGCCATCCAGGGGCATCGGGCACACAACTGGGAGTACGCCAACTACCAGATCCCTCAGATTCAAGTCCCGCCAAAGTTCAAGATGCCCGAATTTGAGAAATTCCGTGGAAACGGCTGCCCGGAATTACATCTCAAACACTTCTGCCACAAGATGGCCGTATATCCAGCAGACGATAAGTTTCGCATCGCCATGTTCCAAGAGAGTTTGGCAGAATCAGCGCTACATTGGTACTACACCAAGGATGTCAGCCAGTACGCGACGTTCAAAGACTTGGCCCTTGATTTCCTCAACTACTACAGCTTTAATGTTGAGATGGCGCCAACAATATCGGATTTGCGGAAATTGAAGAGATACCGCACCGAAGACGTCAAGCAGTTTGCCTACCGTTTCAGGCATATCGCATCCCAGATAAAACCTGCACTTACAGAGAAAGAGCTCATCGACGAATTCCTCCAGCTGCTTCCACGTGAGTACATGCCCTATATGATCGGGCAGACATTCTCCACCTTCGCCCAGGCAGTCATCAATGCAGACAAGCTTGACGGAGTAAATCGAGAAGGGCTAATCCCTTCCCCTTCAGCGAAACTGACGGTGAAGCCCAGGCCCAAGGAGCTAATTGCAACTGCTGAACAGAATAGGCAGTCAATGAGGGCAACGCCACCCCCGACCTCGTACGCGCCAAGGACGTATATCGCAGCCGCGCTCAGGCCTCCAGCCCCGGCAGCAACTCGTTTTAGACCCCCAGTCAACATGGCGGGACAACAGCAGCCAAGGCCTGCACAACCAGAGCGCCCCCGGCGTAGACTCGAGGACTTGACTCCAACACCAGATCCATTGGATGTCATGTTCGTCCGCTTGAGAGATATGGGCTTTATCAAACCCGTGGAACCCAAGGCCACCAACCCCTCCTCGTTCGGATACAACCCCAAAGCGGTGTGTCAGTACCACTCAGGAGCAGCAGGGCATGACACCAAAGATTGCATCGCCTTGAAGTTCAAGATTCAGAATCTGTTGGACGAAGGAGCCATTACATTTTCTGCGCCTGCGGCTGCCCCAAATGTTAAGAGCAATCCTCTTCCTGAGCATGTGAATTATATCGGGGCAAATTTCTTCTCAGTTTTAGCCGAACAGGAAGAAGAGGTGAACGTGTATGAATACGAGTACGCACCCTCAAAGAGCGTCAACGTCATAAGCGCCGGCCGTAGTCGAGGCCGAGGCCGCAGCCGAGGTCGAGGAAGAGGTCGTGCGCCCCAGTCCAGCAGAAGTGTCCAGCCCATTATCCTGCCGGATGGATTTACATTAGTTCCCCCTCGGCGGCCAAGGACGCCCTATGTTTATACTTCGTTGGGATCAGCACAACCTGAAGCGTGTCAGACAGAGTCATCGCCTGCAGCGGAACCAAGGATTCCAGTCGTGATGGGACCCACCTGCACGTCTCTCAGCCCAGAAGTTGAATTAATTACTCGCTCCGGAAGGGTAGTGCCAGCCCCTGAAGCCTCGTCTCCAGCCGAATCTTCGAAGCCCAAGGCGCCTTCAAACGAGCAAATCCGCAAGGTGATTTATACGGTGAAGGGAAGCGACTACGATATAGTCGAGCAGCTCCGAAAACAACCAGCCCAAATCTCACTATTCGACCTCATCCATTCATCTGACAAGCACAGGGAGATGTTGGAAAAGTTTCTAGCCGAGGTAAATGTGCCAGAACAGGTTGAAGTCGCGGCGTTAGATGCGTACATGAGCAGCATGCTGGCGAACAACATAATTACCTTCTCGGAAGACGATCTACCGGAACAGGGGCCGGATCACAACAATGCTCTCTTCATCACGCTCAAGTGTCGTGATACCACCGTCTCCAAGGTTCTCATCGATGGCGGGTCAGGGGTTAATATCGTCCCGTTGGCGGTAGCTCAAAAGCTCGGCATCAACTTGGAGAAGCTTTCACAATCCTGCTTAACTATTCGGGCTTTCGACGGCGCGAAGCGGCAGGCCCATGGGGAAGTTACGTTGGAGATCAAAGTTGGGCCAACCCTCTTCTCTACCCAATTCCAGATTCTGGAGACTGCGGGGTCCTTCAACATGTTGCTGGGGCGCCCATGGATTCACCAAGCTGGGGCAGTTCTCTCAACGCTTCACCAGATGATTCGATTTTCCTCAGATGGCAAGCTCATCACAGTCCGGGGAGAACATTCGATGGAGCTTTGCCACGAGATTGACATGCCATACGTGGGAGAGCCAACCGAAGAGCCATCAACAACGCAGACCTTGGAGATGGTCAACATGGTGAGGCGCGACTACAAATCAGATCCTTTGATGACATGGGGCAACATCAGCGCTGCGAAGGAGTTCCTCCGACATGGGTATCAACCGGGCCAAGGGCTTGGAATCAGAGGACAAGGAATGATTTATCCGATCACTATCCCAGCTCCAGCAGGGACTACTGGACTCGGATTCACAGCCAAAGCGCGGCGCAAACAGGGCAATCACACCAGCAGCAAATCGGCCATCCGTTTCGTCCGTTCATCTGCGGCGACAATGGAAGGCGAAA
The DNA here is from genome assembly GCA_023653495.1 of Melastoma candidum. Classification (NCBI taxonomy): domain Eukaryota; kingdom Viridiplantae; phylum Streptophyta; class Magnoliopsida; order Myrtales; family Melastomataceae; genus Melastoma; species Melastoma candidum. The sequence goes on from CM042880.1 coordinate 2,338,489, forward strand.
TCCTGTCGGAGAAGTTGGAGAATGTGAAGATCCAGAAGGATGAAGAAGTCGATGACGAGCAGATGACTGTTGAACATGTTAATGTCATCCAAGTGAATATCGGGCTCGGTCATAGGCGTCGACCACGCATGCGAGCGCCGTACTTCCGAGCTCCAGTAGTGCCAATACCGCCCAGGACGCCACCAAGGGTTGAAGCGCCTCCTCAGAGCAGACGCGCGGATTCTCCTACTACTAGTGAAGAAGTGGAGGAGAAACAAGACGAAAAGACAGGGACACAAGAGCCCGAAGAAGAAGTCTATATGATGGAAGCGTCGATCCCGACCGAGTCAGACAGGCCTCTCGACGGGTGAAACTTTCCATCTTTACTTTTCTGCACTTAGATAGTTAGAGTCTAGAGTAGGTTACCTTGCTACATTCTGGTCGCGGACTAGCAAGGTTGTCTATATGTAACGCGACCCCTAGGCAGCACCTAGGGCGTTTGTGGGATCGGGCCGCTGATGATCAGGGCGAATCTAAGGAAACGACGAGGGACCCGCTGAGTCCTGATCCCACAACATTTTCTTTTGGTCATAAGCGTATGCCTTATTGTCGCATGAAACGATATTTCGAATGATTCATTTCAATGCGTCACTCTGATTTCTGCTCCTTTTCAGGAACGGCGCTTCGGGTACACCCGAGAACACCCCTGAACAAGATGGAGAAGCAGTAGACGACCCCAAATCCATAGAAGGATATTATGGCTTGGAACAAGGTCTTCAACGACATGAAGAACCAAAGGACATCACACTGCAGAGGCCGGTCTCAATCAACATCGGAACTCAAGATGACCCCAAGGAATTGTTCGTTGGCGCAGACTTGTCAAAGGATGAAACTGAAGACATCACCAACTTGCTCAAGGAATTCTCCGACGTCTTCGCTTGGTCGTACACAGACATGCCGGGATTAGATTCGGAGATTGTGGAGCACAAGATTCCTACAGACCCGTCAGTTCATCCTATAAAGCAGAAGCAACGCCGGTATAAGCCCGAACTAGCCCTTGCCATCAAGGAAGAAGTGGATAAGCTACTGAGGGTCAACTTTATCGAAGTGTCTACCTATCCACAATGGGTTGCCAACATAGTCCCTGTCATCAAGAAGAACGGGAAGGTCCGAGTCTGCGTCGACTACCGCGACCTCAACAAGGCGAGTCCCAAGGATGACTTTCCAGTCCCGCACATCGACCTTTTGGTGGACAATACCGCTGGATTCAACAGATTCTCTTTCATGGATGGATTCTCCGGTTACAATCAGATTCGCATGGCCGAAGAAGACAAAGAAAAGACAACCTTCACGACGCCCTGGGGCACCTTCTGTTATCGAGTCATGCCTTTTGGACTCAAGAATGCTGGGGCAACTTACCAACGTGCTATGGTGGTTTTATTTCATGATATGATGCATCGCGAAATTGAAGTCTACCTCGACGATATGATTGCCAAGTCCAAAGAAGATGAAAACCACACTGTGATTCTCCGGAAGCTATTCGAACGGCTTCGTAAGTACAAGCTGCGCCTCAACCCCGCCAAATGCGTGTTTGGAGCAACTTCGGGCAAACTTCTTGGTTTCGTTGTCAGTAACAAAGGCATTGAGATTGATCCTGATAAAATCGAAGCAATTCGTGATCTCCCAGCTCCAAGGTCAGTCAAAGAGATCCGCGGCTTCATGGGTCGTGTTAACTACATCGGACGGTTCATCTCCAACCTAGCCGACACATGCAAACCACTGTTCAAGAAATTAAGGAAAGACGTCAAATTTGAGTGGGACGATGATTGCAAGATCGCATTTGAGCATATTAAGACATATTTGACAGAACCACCAGTTCTTATCCCGCCAAAGCCGGGGCATCCTCTCACGCTCTATCTCACCGTCAGGGAAGAATCATTTGGAGCCATGCTCGCCCAACAATTGCCAGGTGCCAAGGAGCACGCGATTTACTACCTCAGCAAGAAATTTACAGATTGTGAGTCGAGATACACAACTTCTGAGCGTACTTGCTGCGCACTCATTTGGGTTCTCCACCGACTCCGACAGTATACTCTGCATTATGAGATCCTGTTAGTGTCCGAGAATGACCCACTCAAATATCTCTTCAACAAGCCAACACTGATGGGAAGAGTATCAAAGTGGCAATTGCAGCTCGCCGAATTCGACATTCGACTCCACTCCACGAAGTCAGTCAAGGGGAGAACAATCGCTGATCACATCGCTGAATATCCGGGAACGGATGATTCATCTTTGGAAATCGGACTGCCAGATGAGAACATCTTACTCATGGAACAAGAACCAAGGTGGAAGATGTACTTCGACGGTGCAGTTAATTCCTCAGGATCGGGAATAGGAGCTGTGGTAATCTCCCCAGATGGACAATATTACCCAACGGCCGCCAAAGTCACCTTTCCCTGCACGAACAACATAGCTGAATATGAAGCGTGCATCCTCGGCCTACTTCGTGCAATCGACATGCGGGTTAAGCTCCTCGACGTTCATGGAGATTCGACACTCATCATCTCCCAGACAAATGGAGCATGGCGCACTCGAGACCCAAAGCTCATTCCATATCAGGATTATCTACAAACACTGATTAGACAATTTACTGATATTGAATTTAATTATCTCCCGCAAACTGATAATCGATTTGCTGATGCTCTTGCAGTGCTCGCCTCAATGATTCCATTGGCTGGAGAAATGGACATCGAGCCCTTGCGCATCAATATTGCTGATGATCCAAGCTGCATGCATATTGAGCAGAGTCAACCCGAGAATTCCCTACCTTGGTTCACGGACATCAAGAATCATTTACAATCAGGAGGGTTTCCTCAGAATAGCACGGGGAAAGAACGCAAATTCATCCGGAGGATAACAAGAAGTTATTTTCTAGACGGTGATACCTTGTACAAAAAATCCTTCACGACGGCTCTCATGCGATGCGTCACTAAGCAAGAAGCTGAAGCCCTCATCGTCGAAGTCCATGAAGGGGTTTGCGAACCACACATGAACGGATACGCTCTCGCCCAGAAAATCATGCGACAAGGGTATTATTGGCTCACAATGGAAGCAGATTGCATCAAATATGTCAAAGCATGTCACAAGTGTCAGATTTACAGCGACAAGGTACATGTGCCTCCAACAAGACTTTACCCGCTATTTGAACCATGGCCGTTCTCAATGTGGGGCATGGACGTGATCGGGCCCATCAATCCCAAGGCATCCAACGGACATCGATTTTTACTGGTCGCAATCGATTACTTCACCAAGTGGATTGAAGCACAATCCTTCAAAGAAGTCACAGCAAACAACGTTGTGCGTTTCATGAGGGCAAACATCATCGCCAGATATGGAGTTCCAGAGCTATTGGTCACAGACAATGGTTCAAACTTCAACAGCAAACTAATGGAATTCCTATGCACGGAATTTCGAATCAAGCACCTCAACTCTTCACCGTACCGTCCACAAATGAACGGTGCAGTCGAAGCTGCCAACAAAAACATGAAGAAGATTCTTCAGAAGACAGCAGTTACCTATCGCGATTGGCACGAAAAGCTCCCTTTCGCGTTACTCGCCTACAGAACAACGATGCGCACTTCGACTGGGGCAACTCCCTTCGAGCTCGTCTACGGCACTCAAGCAGTCATTCCAGCAGAGGTCAAATTGCCAACTCTCAGGATATCATCCCAAAGGAACATGACAGAAGAAGAGAAGGCCAATCATCAAATCGCCCACCTCGACTTCATTGATGAGAAACGACTTGCCGCGGCTCACCATATGCAATGCTACCAACAGCGCATGTCTAGAGCATTCAACAAAAAGGTCAAGCCAATCAGGTACAGACCAGGTGACCTCGTCCTTAAAAGAATCCTACCGAATGTCAAGGATCCACGAGGAAAATTCGCTCCAAACTACGAAGGACCGTTCGTCGTCAAGCACGCCTTCTCAGGAGGAGCAACCATCTTAGCAAAAATGGATGGAGGAGAACTGCCACAAGCAATTAACGCAGATGCTCTCCGACGATATTACACCTGAATGGTATCCAGGTCTCAAGTCAGACTTTTGAGACGATATCTGTCAGCTGAATTCTTTCACACCTCGAAAAAATCAGGATAAAGAAGGCTGATATCAGGGAAAAGGGAGAAATACACGATCATTCTTCTCCTCATTCAAGTTAAGCGAAATTACATGAACACATCTCGTTTACGTCCTTTGTCTCGTGGGCAGGTACAAGAGCTCCTCACACGAATGGTACATAACTCCCATGACAAAGGCGAGGGTGGTAGGGCGGCAAAGCTTCAAGTTAAAATCTTGTAGCAATTTCGTCAGACCTTCAATCCCATCGGACGAAGATGCATTGATGAAATCACACGAAAAGGGAAGTGTCAAAACTCCACTTCACTTTTCTTACAAATGAAGTTACATGAGCAAACTTCATTCTTACTCTAACAGAAACAAGTTACAAGAATTTCCTTGTTTCTAGCCATCTGTTTGGTAGGTACATGAACATCCTTACACAACAGACATCAAGCAAGAGTAGCAATTTCGTCAGACCTTCGATTCCATCGGATGAAGATGCATTGATGAAATCACACAAAAAGGGAAGTATCAAAACTCTACTTCGTCTTTCATACAAATGAAATTACATGAACAAATTTCATTCTTAGTTTGAAAGAAAACAAGTTACATGAGCTCACTTGTTGTCTGTCCTTTGCTTAACATAGGTACATGAACACCCTATCTTATAGACAAAGGCGCGGGCGGTTGGGTGGAAAATTTCGAACCAAAGCTTCGAGATTGCCTTTGTCGTTATCATGAATAACCATGCCAAAAGGGAGTATCATTTACATTGCTCTCTAACAAAATTTTTATCATTCCTCAGATAGAATCAGAACAACCATTGAAGTGGACATATCCATCCCACCTCCCCAGCGGATGTTTTGCTTCATCTTCCCAAGTGAGAGTCAAAGTACATGAGTTAACCTCGTTTTCGTCCGTCGTCAACTGTGCAGGCACATGGACATCCGTACAGTATGGTACAAATTCCTAGGCAACGGCGTGGGTGGTCGGGTGGAAGCCGTTCCGAGTTCAGTCTAAAAAAAAGGACATGGAACCCAAGAGTGCACAAGAGCACCATGGAGGTTTGAGTATCTAAACCTGTTCATTTCTTAAGCATTTGTGTGCCCAATTGCATATAATTTGAAACCTTTGATAATAAGAATGTTTCTGGGCGAGGGTGGATAAGGCAAACCTATTCCCAAACACTTACCCAGAGTGATGAGCGCAAACACTGTGAGGATTCACACACGAGCGTTCAGACGGATGACGAATCCTTTGACAAAAGATGCTCTAAACCGGGATGAGATCGAGCATTTCTTCTCTACCCCCAAACACAGACATCGACCATTGCTAGCCCCTTTCGAGCCAAAGTTGAAGTTTTTGTATACACTACACCCAACGAGTCTAAGGACCGCCTCGCATCGAGGTTAATATGGAGATCCTGTAGCTAGAAACCGGAAGCAACGGATCGTAGAGGCAACACTTCCTTAAGATTCAAGCGAAGAGGCATAATTGACAGTTAAGCCCATCAGTTGAGTCGTTCCTAAGAACCGAGCTTCTCAAAGAGCTTCTCAAAAGACACAAATTCCAAGGAAAATTATCAGAAAACAAAACGGAGCAAATCTCCGTAATTCAACAAAGAAAAGAAAGAATCGGCGCAAAAGACCAAAGTCTTTAAAAGAAAAAAAAAACAAAAAATGAAAACTAGAAGAGCAAAAAAATAAAGCACCAGGGCCGATATTGCTGGTCGCAAAAGCAAAGGTGCTACTCTTTCGAACAAGTCAAAGACAAGCCTTCCCCAAAGTGGATTGTACACACCTACCGGTTATTCTTCTCCAACAAAACACGTCAACTGGTAAGCTGTCTGGAAGATGGAGAATTTGCTTGAATGATGAAACCTCTACGATCCAATAACTTCCGATGAGGTCCTTAAACTCTTTCTTTCAAACAACTGATTTAAGCTTTCAATTTAAAGGCCTTATACCAAAGCCACATTATAACCCGAATAAAGACTCCTTTGACCGGTACGCAAGCATCCAAGTCAAAGTAATTCCGAAATCCAACTGAAATGAATTTTAGATATGAGAGTAAAACACGAGAGAAATCAGAAAACATTCTCTGCTCTCATTTAGAAACATGCTTTTAAAGAGAAAACAGAACGAAGCATAATGTGCATGTACATTTAGCTATTTTTGTTTTCGTAGCGACTAATGTTTTCTTTAATGAGTTTTAGGGTACATGTTGACCAAGAATAATTTGAGGTATTAACGATATCCTTGCGAAAGAATCTCTTCAGATTCCCTCTCAAGGAGGGGCAAACTGTAATACCTCAAATTAATATGCGGGCCGCAAAAATTATTTTCAGCCCAAGCCCGAGCTCATTCATGGCCCAAGCCCATCCCATCCTTCTGTTATTTTGTTTCTGTTTATTTATTACAATAAGTCCCTTGCCCGACAAAAAAGGGAGATCTTACAACAGATTACAATTTCTCTAAAGGAAATGACAACACCTCTTCTTCTGACGCGCCTCCACACCTGGCCAAGAAATTTCGGCAAATTCAGATGATCATCTGCAATGAAGATATCCTGACAACCTCTGTGGCAACCTCTGTGGCATACTGAAGAAGAATTGTTCTGTCCCTTCAAGCTTCCTAATCAAATTAATTGGATCTCAACAAGACCAATTCATTTTCAACAAAATTAGTTTTCAACGGAAGGAATAGCCTAACTAGAAGGGAGGACTAACAGGGTAATTGGAGGATCCTCGGGGAAGGGGATAAAAGAGGAAATTCTTCATTTGGTGGGGGAGAGAGGGGGGGGGGGGTTGAAAAAAAAGAAGCACACCGCTTCTCTTCTAAGAAAATCGCAGCTCTTCCTCTGGATGTTTAGAGCCCTCCGCCATTTCTCTTCAAAGAATTCCTCCAGCCTCCGCATCCTGTTGGCCACCTCCACTACAAGGACCTTCCAACATCTACGAACAAGGTGTATATCCTTAAAGTAACTCCCTCCGCCTCAGTTCTCCGGTAATAGCCAAGTACCCCAGTGACAGCTCCCTGGCGTCTTCTCTAAACACCTACGGAATCGCAGCAACCAACCCTTCTCCAGTAAACCAGCTTCCTCACAGACCAGCGAACCAGCCATTCACGTCAGCCACGCCAGCCTTCCCCCCATCTCCCATCTCCGGCCTACCCTCCAACAACCGGTGACTGACCATCAGGAGCTCCAAGCGGTCCATCCTCCCTGTCCTCATAGTCGGTCCAAAGATCCGCGGCTTCCCCTAAGACTCTTCTCCAGGGAGAGTGGCGTAGCGGCTGTGGCGACCCCCCAAGAGCAAAACTCTCATAGCCGTGACATCCTAGACGGATTCCCCCGACCCTTGACTGACGACGATCACTCGACAACAATCCTGCGGTGGTGGTCGTTCTTTCCTTCCGACGCCCTCAGATCTGGCTCCCCGGCGTCCTCCAGCCCCCCTCCTCTCCGGAACCCACAGCGCCATCCATGCCCTGAAGCCGCCCCCCACTCCAGCAACTTCGCGACAGCCCCTGCGAAACCTCCTCCGGCGTGAACGCCCTTCCCCGGCACCCCTCCAATTCGGCAGCCACGGACCCCCCCCACTCCTACTCCACGGCGGACCCGATCCAGCTCCAGCCGAGCCAGCAACCCTCTTCCTGGCGCCTTCAGCTTGGCGACGGCCTTCATCTCCTCCCCGCTTTCCCGAGCCCGCCTGCAGCAAGCCTCCCCTCCAAAACTCATAGATCCGGCGACGCACCCACCATGCACGGCGAATCACATCAGATCCGAGCCGACCCAGCAAATGACGGAGCTTCCTCGAGTCCTAGCGGCGGTCAAAGTCCTCCCCTGATGACCCCAGATGATAGATCCTTCAGCCGGCGTACCTTGGGTTCGGTTGGCGCACGGGTTCCTGGAGCAGCAAGTTCGTCATCCTCTCCTTCGCTTCGCTCGATTTCGCAGTATTTGGCTCACTGTGCCGAACGTCTCGAAGAAAAGAAACAGTCCAAGAGATGAAAGGAAAGTTTTTTTCTGCTAAGGGGGAAGCCACCGACAAAGCCAATCTAAATCTATGGGTTAGATCGTGGGCTAAAGGCAGCCGTCACCAACAAATGGAAGAGAATGGGCTTCCGTCTGCGGCCCATGGATTTTGAAAGGTAACAAATTCACTCTCTTTTAATAACTTTGATTTTAATAGCTGCGAGTCTTAGCTTGGAATTTTGATGAGTTAGTTTTTTTAAAAAAAAAAAATTAATTAACTATCTTCATTTGATAATTATAACTCATCTTATTTGGAATTCATAATTGAATGCAATCGGAGCATGTCAACCATTCTTTAGACTTGTTTTATCATTGTTAAGACTTTACTCTTTACGTTGTCGTTTGGATTTATTATTCTCGTGAATTAATACTTGATTTTGATATGCATTACTAACATCCATCTCTCTTCGTTTTACATGAAAAACACAATCAAAACTCGGACATCCCGAAGAATCGCGACCCTACTCAACGATTCATACGGTAAGACATGTCTTACTAATTTAATTCAATTGAATTTGAACTTGATCGATATCATCGACACGGCTTGACATTCGGCTCTTCCTCTACTTTGCATGTAAACACCGAGGAATTATTACCAAGGAATGCATCCTCCGACGACGCGGACGATCGACATCAACGGGCTCATAACGCCCCGTAAGCATCGCTCTTATTTCATTAAGTCCTAATTATTCATTTCGATTTAAATTAGGACTTTCTGACCACTTCTTTGTTTTCTTTGCATGTACACTGAGCATGCAACTTCGGAAGATCAAATTCGAAATTTCGAAGACTAACTCGAAGGTGCGTGTATCAAACCGCGTGGATCCACCCCGGCCTAAAAACCGCGGGCTCGAAGACAAAGCGGCCCCAACCTTCAATCTAAGGTACAAAGGGGAGGTGCGGGCCTCCCCGAATTTCATTTTTTAAAAGCCCACTTGTAACGGATTGTGGGCCCAAGTGCATAGGCCCGCAATCACCGCCCCTTTCCCGCCCTTTTGATCTAAATACTTGTTTGTGATTGCACGCTTGTTTAGGCTTTAGGTTGAACGTCGCATGTGAGTTTTAATTCAACTAACCTAAAGTCGGGCCCAACACCCGTTAAAATGTCGACAAGTGTCCGGCCTACTCCCGGATCGGGTCCAACACCCGTCAATCAAAAGTTAAACTTTTTTGGACAAATCGCCACCCTTTTCGCATGTGTTAGAATATTAAGGTTAGTAAATAGGAATCCCCGAACCCAGACTCTGATTTTTTCCGACTTCAAATCACACCATTTTTTAACTAAGTCGGTGGCGACTCCGAACAAGTTTACCAAAGCTAAACTACACCCTACCCTTTTTCGGAGCCATTTTGGATGAGGTGACGGCAGACCGAGCCGCTCCCTGGGCCCTCCCCGAAAATCCCAAGCGAGGTCTTAACGCAGCCCTTCGCCCGTCGCCTCCAAGGACTGGAGACGGTCGGCGAAGCGTCCCGCAGATCCGCTCGGGAAACAAGGGAAGGCCCAGCCCCGGGTCCCCTTTCCGCAGCGTCCGGCGTTCGAGCCGGAACGTCGACCGGACTGGGCCTCGGGGGTGCGGGCCCGGATCCTCGGGCTGCCCGAGCCGCAGCGCACGTGCTAGGCCGGAGGGCGCGCGTACATGTATCAGGAGTTTTTTTTATAAGTATGTATCGTATCGGGAGTTTTGTTCTCATAAGTAACGGTCTGCAATTAATTAAAGATGTTTTATCAATGACTCTGCAAGACCATTTTGTGTATGAACATGTGCTACAGGATGTTCAACACTTATCGCAATTGACATACAATACTCATCAAAAGTTTGGGAAGTAAATTCACCGGCACTATCAAGATGAATACATTTTATTGGATAATCCGAAAAATGAGCTCGTAATTTGATAATTTGAGCAAGCAATCTTGCAAATGCTTGATTACGAGTTGACGCGTCAATTAATTCTATAAAGTATCTGAATGGTCCACATGGCAGATGAATAAGCCCACATATATCACCTTGTTTTCTTTCAAGAAATTTTAAGGGTTCAACCCTGATTTTTAACTGTAATGGCCTAATTATCATCTTCCCTTGGGAACAAGCGGCACAAGAAAATTCATTGGGGAGAAAAATCTTCTGGTTTCTCAATGACTGCCCAACGAATGATTAATTATTCTTCGCATCATTATAGCTCCAGGATGCCCCAATCGATCATGCCATGTAATGAAATTATTTTGATCGACAAACTTCTGGTTTGTAACAACATGTACTTCGCTAACACTTATATTTGTGAAATATAGTCCAGAGGAAACTGTGGGTAGTTTTTCTAATATACATTTCTTACCCGATATGATATTTGTAATACACAAATATTCATTTTCATTTTCATTTGAAGTCTCAATGTGATATCCATTTCTACGGATATCTTTAAAACTCAATAAATTTCTTTGAGACTTAGAGGAACATAACGCATTATCGATACGAATATTTGTTCCTCTGGACAGTAAGATATTTGCTCTTCCGGAGCCCTCAATAATTTTCGTACTTCCAGATATCGTATTGACACTTGTTTCGTTCATTACCAAGATGCTAAAGAATTTCTTGCTTTTCAAAATAGTATGCGTTGATGCGCTGTCTACGAGACAAATACATTTTTCATTGGTGGATGATTCGCTTCCGGGAACTTCCATTTTGCTGACTAATTGCGCACAGTGTCTTGCTCTTCTGGGGATCGTGATAAATCGAGGTTGCTCTTCTGGGAATCGAGTATCCGCTTTTAGGAAATGATGATTGATGATCCGCTTCTGGGAATCGTAGATCCATTTCGGGGGATCGAAATTTGGTACGAATAAACTTTTTGATAAATGTAATAAAAATATTGAAATAACGTGTAGGATTACTGTTTACAAACTCCAGAGAATCATTAATTTAGTGCCCTTTCAATCCGTGAAGAATCCTGCAGATGATCGTCGTTTCTCTTTTCATTTGTCGCTTTCCGATAGAGCTTCGTGCTGATAACGTGTTGTAAAACAACGAAACAAGAAGGAAAAAGATTGAGAGAATACACAAGAGAAAGAACATAGAAAGGGGGAAAGAGTTTCTTTATTGATTTCGATCGAAGGTACAAAATACTTCTTACAAAGCACTCTATTTATAGTATAACAAAATGAAACGTCTCGGTAGATGAAGGGTCTCGGTATATGAAAGATCTTGATATATGAAAAGTCTCGGCGGACGAAGAGTCTCGGCAGTTACTACTCGGAGTCATAATGACAATCACAATTATTCATAATAACATTAAATTAAGTTGAAATTAATAGCTATCGTTTGAATTTACAAAAACATAAACAATTAATCTAATATAGTGGGGGACAATGTACTTTTACGGAGAGAGTATTCTCTATGATAGATGGTGACTACTTTAGACAGAATATGTAAAAGTGAAGTGGAAAATAAAAGGAAGGGGAATATCATTAGTGTGTCGTTAAGTTGAACAGCTAGACAACGAGGATCTAATTCCAGAAATAGTTTTGTCATAATCCCCATTTTATTATCGTTAGTCTTCTAGACTAATAATTGCTCCAACAAAGGTATGTTGGGGCGGAATTGTGTTCCCCGCAATACGTATCAAATTTTATAGTGATTTGTGGTCGCCGTAAAGTAAATGAATAAAAAATAATTAGGAAACAACACTTGAATTGAAATTGAATAGTGCTCGATTACAAAGACTGAGTTTTTACAACACCTATAGACATATTGAAAAGCGAAAAAACAACAAATTGACGATGACAGTGCTTCACAACGAACGACGGCTATGGCGGACTCCTTTAATGGAATCTATTTTGGTAGATTGATGGTCGAAATTCTAAACGCTTTTCAGGACACCTTCAAGACGCTGTGGGGAGAGCAAAGGTTGTCGATCAACCTGCCGATTTGGACTTATTGATTGATCATCTCTTTCAATGAGAGGAACAATACATATTTAGAATAAATTCATCAAACTCAGGATAGTAGGGAACACAAAAAAACTATCGAAAGATGTGGGCAAATGATGTTAATTGTCATAGATCATGGGTGCCTCAAGATGCCCCTATTTTCTTTGGTGTTAATATGCATGAATATATGATTACCCAGTAGGGGACGGCCGAAGGCCGGGAGGATGAAGTGGGACGTCAACAGTCCACTCTCGAGAGCATTACTCTTCCATCCCGGGACGGACTCGAGCGATGTCAGATTTATCATCTTCCTTCTTCTCTTTCGGTTGTGTGCATAGGTTGTGCGTCTAAATCGAGCGTGTGTAGCCTGAGATATAGTTAAAATATGGCACACAACGCTTTTGTACTCGAGCCAAAACGTCGTTTCAGTCGACTGAGCATAACTTTGACCACAAAACCTCAATTTGCTCGAAATTACTTGGGATTGAGATTGTTCCCTCACTGACTCTTCTACAACTTTTATGCTTTGAGTTTTTTTATTCGAGGTCGGCTTGGACATATTATGGCCGGTCAAAGTCACAACTATTCTGATTTCGAGATCTGATCTCGAGATCAAAACACTCATTCGATAATTTGAGCATATCTTTACCTTCAAAGATCGGATTAGCTCAAAACAAGTTGATTTGTCTTCTTTGTTCTCGACCTATAACTTTTATGTTTTACATTTTCCAATTTGAAGGCGTGTTGAACGAGCTATAACAAAAGTGGAGTTATGGCTTTTAGTAAACCATCGTAACCTTCACTCGGAGCTTTCTTCAGGCACGCGAGGAACTCCTCCACAAAAACATTTTTCATCTCGATCCATCTTCTTCCCATCCATCTACTTCACAACACCGTATTTGAAATACACTAACTTCCTCTGTCCCCGTCATCTACTCCTCCTTTGCTACCCCTCTTCCTCCTCACCGGATCCTCCATCCCCTTCATCGCGCCCTTATACTCCCTGTCGTCGACAAACTGACTTGTCTGAGGCAATGCACCGGGAAATACTTTTTCTCTGGCTTGTATACCATTTTGCAATGGTTATCCTTATCCTTAGGGAAAGCAAAAGTGTTGTAGAAGTACAAATCCTCCCATGTTTGCAACCTGTCGAATTCCACGACCCTCGGCTTCAACTCAAGCCCTCGCCCTTCCTCTCATCTACAGAATCCGACCCGTAAAGCGTCCTCTCCCTCCACCAGAGGTACTTCCTCTCAGCTCTAACCAATCCCCCGTCCCACGAACCAGTCTGGTACAAAGACAGCTTCTTTTTGGCCTAATCGTCACTCCATCTCCAAGGCGGAGTTCTCAACGCTCCCAGAATCAACAGGCCCCTTAAGGGTAGTACGAGCGGTGGCGGGGGAGATTGTCTGGGGAGGACTGGCTGTTGCGGCAGGGCAGTGGATTCGTGGTCTCGAGGGCGGCAACAGACAAGGTGGAGTAGTGGGGGCAGGCAGAGGGAGGAGAGGAGGGGGAGCTTGAGGAAGAGGGATTGATGGGTCAGGTGGAGTTGGAGAGGACTCGCCGCCATGGGCGTCCGTACGGTCGGAACCTTCAACCCTCTTCTTCGTGGTGGAACACGCGGTTTCACTAGAAGAAAATTAGTACTTGATGCCGTTCTATTGTTAAGAGGCGCAAATACATGATGAAAGATTCTTGTGATGAAATTTTCACATGGAGAGAAATAAATGGGGTCCCATCATGATATCCATCTGCATCTGCCGTCTTCTGACATGGTGGGACGATCTGGATAAGGGGCTTTACGTGTACCACTAGTATAATTCGGTTTGCTTTTCATCATCACCAGGGATTCATTCCTTCTTCATTTACAGCCAGAGGAACACACAGAAGAAAAGAGCCATGAAAGCGGTGCTCTCTTGATTCCCTGAGGAGGAAAAGAAAAACCAGCAGCAATGGATGTCTTTTCCTTACAACCCACGAACGTCAACTTATCCGCGTCTTCCCGACACGGGCTGTTCCAGAAGACCTTCTTCCATGGTCAGGCAGCCAAGTTCTTGCAGCCGAGGAAGGTGCCTGTTGCCAGAAAACTCAGGCTCCTCGGGTCTCCGGGTAAGGTTCATAGGGTTGCTGTCCCATCTCCAGTTGCATTCATTATCCCTAATGGAAATGGGAAACATTTGTGATTCAGTATTGATGTCCTGTGGGAAAAAATGCACATATGAATATGTGCAGATGCCCTTATGCTGATGCCAATATATGAGAATTCGCTGCTGTGGTGGGATGAATGATAGTGTAGCTGATACTAATCCAACTAGACCATCAGTCTTCGTTTTATAATTTCCTCTGTGCGTTGGGAATGGTACATTTTTGGTCATGCGAGAAAGTAAAATATAACTTTTGTTTTTCGGGCGTCCACAGGTAGCCCTACATTCCGTGGGAATGTGATCAAGGCAGTGTCAAGTGGAAGCGATTCGAAGGACGTGAATCTTGTTTTCGTTGCTGGAGCTACTGGCAAAGTTGGCTCACGTACTGTCAGGTATTGGCAATTTCATGATGTTTCTTTGTTGTAGCATTGCTCCACAGATTCTTCCTTTGGATAATCGAATGCTTGCCGACTCATTGTCAACCGATTCATTTATACACAGGGAACTCCTCAAATTAGGATTCCGAGTTAGAGCCGGCGTGCGAAGTGCTGAGAGGGCGCAACCTCTTGTGCAGGTAACGTGCTGTCTGCTCATCATCCTTACCCCATTCCTTTGAGGTTGGTTGCTAATTGGGGCAAGAATTCCCCACAGAGCGTCAAAGAGATGAAGGTTGAAGGCTCTACAGAGGATAGCTTTCAAGGTAGGAACATATTTTGATCCTATATTAAGGGAAGGTGGTGGCTAATAATGGTTGTTTCTCGGCTTTAGTCCAGTAGTAGAAAAGCTCGAAGTCGTCGAGTGTGACTTAGAGAAGCCTGACCAGATCGAGCCAGCCATAGGCAATGCATCATTGGTCATATGCTGCATTGGTGCTAGCGAGAAGGAAGTTTTCGATGTAACCGGACCTTACAGGATCGACTACCTTGCTACAAAGAATCTCATCGATGCTGCCGCCTCGGCCAAAGTGAACCACTTTATTATGGTTTCGTCTCTGGGAACGAACAAGATTGGATTCCCAGCCGCGATATTGAAGTAAGCGGACCTTACAAGATTGCCCACTGCTTCAAATTCCTCCAGTGATCAAACATGATTCAATTGATCTGATTTCTTCTTCATCATTCATCTGTTTAGTTTGTTCTGGGGGGTTCTAATCTGGAAAAGGAAGGCCGAGGAAGCACTCCTTGCCAGTGGAATCCCTTACACCGTTCGTACCTCGACTAGTACAGCTGCTCATGTGGTATCATCGCCTCCTGGATATTGAGCGATTTGATTTATCTTTTACATTTTGTCTTGTTCAGATTGTTAGACCGGGAGGAATGGAGAGGCCGACGGATGCTTTCAAGGAAACTCATAACATCACCTTATCCGTGGAAGACACCCTATTTGGAGGCCTAGTATCGAACCTCCAGGTGATTTGATAGTCATCTTCCCTTGGTAACATTCAAACGAAGCATCTCGAGAATACATATGTTTCCCGATAGAGATTTACTGTTATCAGGTCGCGGAACTTATGGCGGTGATTGCCAAGAACCGGCGACTTGCATACTGCAAGGTGGTGGAAGTTGTCGCGGAGACGACAGCGCCCTTGACTCCAATGGAAGAGCTTCTTCGGAAAATACCATCGCAACGCCCCGAACCAATTGTACTAATGCTGCTGAATATCGAACTGGATCTTCGGCTCACATCTTTTAGATTATGGAGTCTCCTGTGAATTCTACAGGTACAGGATGCTGTCCCTGAGCTACCTGTCGGAGGGAATGATGTCCCGAGCAGCGTAATCTCTGATGTTGTCGACAGCTCCAAAGATGCAACTTCCTATCGATCGCCTTATTTCGCGTAAGAAATCTTGCTGCAACCCTATTTAAGGTTGATCGTCGTGTCATTAGTGATATCATCATTCATTCTTCCAAGATAAGATAACTTTTTTTTTTAAATAAACAGATACGACAACTTCAAACCACCTTCGTCGCCTTCACCGAGCACTCCGTCCACTGATCCTCCAGCTTCGACCTCCATCGACATCTCAGGGAATGGCAGTGCAAAGCCTCTCAATGCAGTCGAATCAACCCAGGTCACGGACCAAGCACCGCTGCCATCCTCGGGGCCTCTTTCTCCATATGTCGCGTAAGATTTCTTACTGTCTATTATAGTCCCTAAAACACACAGCAGCATCGAGAACGTGCAGCGCTCCTACACGGAGATACAACGCACACATCTTTCTGCTCGTCAGGTACGAGGACTTGAAGCCGCCGACGTCACCAACTCCACAGGTGCCGTCTCTCTAGAACCAGGGAAAATATACATCAACCCAGAACTCTCATTTGTCGTCCATCCGTTTCTCTTCGCAATTCATGGCATGCCCCGTCGCAGCATTTTTGTCTCCGACGCATAACCTTTTGAGTAATAAAGAGTGTGCATTCTGCAACTACCCGGGGAGCACCGCTCTTCCCAGATCCCCTGCTTGGTTAAGGAAGAGTGGGCTTTGGTCCTACCCTTGTTAGTGGGCTTTTATGAGCCCAAGCTAAAACGTCGTTCTTCTGAGGGTTTAAAAAGAAAAACATGGGGAGGGGGGGGGGGGGGGGGGGGGGGGGGTGGGGGGGATCGGTGATTTGTTTTGTTTAATTTAAAAGAAGAAGTTAAGGGTGTTCTTTATTTATTTTTGGGTGTTTAGAAGGAATCGCCAGGATATTTAAAAAGACAGGCAAAAGATATTCCGACCAGTTGGCAAATTCCAGCCATTTTTTTTTTTTATGAAATGCAACAACTGATGACAGTGGCACCCAATGCTCACCCCCCACCCACTCTTTTACTTATATGCCGTGTTTTGTTTTCTTGTGAAAACCAGAGACTCCATTCGCCATGAACTGGATACAATTTTATTATTATTTTTATTTTATTTTTAAATTGTCGTTCAAATATTTGTTATTATTTAAACAAGGCAAAATATACGATTATGGCTTTAACTTTGAGCCAACTTTCTGTTTTGTCAGAAATTTAGTTTGTTATATAATTTTGTCACCAACTTTTATTTTTATTTCGATTTTGGCCAATCATGAATTTCTTCTAGCGAAAGCCAAACAATGCCTTAATATAGTCTAACATGTGTCCTATAATAGTGGAGTTTCGACATCTCATTCATTCGTCTCATAATCCACTTTATCCGTAATAGTCGTCCCCTAATAGAACATCATCCGACATTCATCGATTTTTCATATTTTTTGACAACATCAGCAACTATCGTTAACTTCGGCTTCCAATTCACTTGATTTGTTCATCAAAATTTTATAATAAAAAAATAAATGAAAGGTTTCAATATTATTTTCTATTTTTTAAAATCTTTTTTCTTTTTAGTCGATAAATGAAAATTGTCTATTAAAGCATTGTTTGGCTTTCGCTAAAAGAAATTCATGATTGGCCAAAATTAAAATAAAAACAAAAGTTGGTGACAAAATTATATAACAAACTAAGTTAAGGACAAAATAGAAAGTTGGCTCAAAATTAAGGCCATACATCAATATTTTGCCTTTAAACAACACTAGCAAACTTGATGCGGACGTTGCTGTAGTTGGATTTGGCGATATCCGGTAAAAGGAGGAGTTGGACCTTACATCGGCGTATGTGCACTCGTTGCATGTTTTGGTTCTAACAGTTTAACCTTCAATTAATTTCCAGAAAATTAGACTAAATTTAGGAAAAATCTGTACGGTGGAGTGGAATGGTATCTAAAAAAAGATTGGTTAACAGCACTCACAAATTATAAAAATATATAATATATCACGTTCTTACTTAATCATTTAAACTTTAAAAGGGCACGTGAAATAAAATATTTTAATTATAAAAAATAAATAAATAAATAAATAAAGAAAAGAAATTTCCCATCACCATTTTTCTTTACCATTTTTGTAACATTAAATGCCAGGAAGAGGCTCCACGTAAGTAAGTACATGGTTCAGCCACGACCCCTCACTCTCGTTCGTCGCTTTCGCGATCTGCCGTAATAATAAGATTCAAGAAATTGATATAAATATTCATGAAAAAAGGATTATATCGGAATTACTTCAAAAATATAAGTTTTTTTAATAAAAAATGAGAGGGTAATGTATAAAATAAAATAACATAAAACAAACGAGAGAGAGAAACCTTAAAAAGGATTGAGAGATCGGAAATATCCCAATAGAACATGCATTACATTATCTGTCAATATGTCTAGTCACACCTTGAAACAAAGGAGGGAGGCGCAACCAAACAAATATCTATCCGACAAAAAAAAACAAAAAAAACAACTCATAATCGTCCTCCCCCCCCCCCCCCCCCCCAAAAAAAAAAACATTCGGCACACTTCATAAACAACATCACAAAGATTCTCTCTCTCTCCCGTTTCCCTCCTCCACTTCGAATTAGCCCCGAAAGTAAGGGGACCTTTCCCCACCTTCCCTCCAAAGACTCTCCTGTCCCCTCCCTCCCTTTCCCTCCTCCTGGAGCCACGGTGTCTCTCTGGGTCGGTGGACTTCTACCCCATTGTTTGCTCTCCCTTTTCTGATTCATTTTTTGAATGATGTCCGATGGGTATTACAGCTCCAAGAAGACCGACAACGTCTGTGGCCAGGTCATTTTTCCCTGATTTCCCTACCCATAAGTTTCGATTTTTTTAAGGTTGTTGGATTTCTCTCTTTCTCTCTGTTTTTTTTCTCTTTTATTTTGGAGATCTTTTGTGGCCTGGCTGTTATCGTCAATTGGCTCTCGAAATCGTCGGGATGATTTCTTTAGATCTTTTCGATTTTTGATATTGGACTCGGGAAGGTTTTGGGGTAGTCGGTCGAATCGGTCGATCGTTTTTTTCTTTTTGGGTTGTCAAATTTGGTCAACTTCGTTTGATTTTGTAATTTGGTCTTCTTTTGTTGATGTTTTGGGGTTCTGAGATTCTTTTGAATCTGCAGCACGCGACCCGGGCGGCATTGAGCATGTCACGGCGGCTCCGATCCGTCATGCAGGGGTTGGACTTGAAGGCCCTGTTGTTTCTGTTCGTCGGCCTCCCGTTCGGGATCTGTTTGTTTTATGTCCACGGCCAGAAGGTCACATACTTTCTAAGACCGCTCTGGGAGTCCCCGCAGAAGCCCTTCCACGTGATACCGCATTATTACCAGGAGAATGTCTCGACGGAGACCCTCTGCGAGCTACACGGGTGGAAGACCCGCGAGTTCCCTAGGCGGGTGTACGATGCGGTGCTATTCAGCAACGAGGTTGATATCCTCATGATCAGATGGAAGGAGCTGTACCCTTTCATCACCCAGTTCGTGCTGCTTGAGTCGAATTCGACCTTCTCGGGGATACCAAAGAAGCTTGCCTTCGCGGAGAACCGGGAGCAGTTCAAGTTCGTCGAGCCGAGGCTGACTTATGGCGTCATTGGCGGGCGGTTCGCGAAGGGAGAGAACCCCTTTGTTGAGGAGGCCTACCAGCGAATCGCCCTTGACCACCTGTTGAGGATCGCCGGGATTGAGGACGACGATTTACTGATAATGTCCGACGTCGATGAGATCCCGAGGGCAGACACGATCAATCTTCTCAGGTGGTGTGACGATATCCCATCCATTCTCCACTTGCAGATGAGGAATTATTTGTACTCGTTCGAGTTCCCTCTTGATGACAAGAGTTGGAGGGCCTCGGTTCACCGGTACAGGAAGGGGGAGACGAGGTATGTGCACTATCGGCAGACGGACGATCTCTTGTCCGACGCCGGGTGGCACTGCAGCTTCTGCTTCCGCCACATTAAGGATTTCATATTCAAGATGGGGGCATACAGCCACAACGATCGGGTCCGGTTCCGTCACTTCTTGAACCCCAAAAGGATCCAGGACATTATCTGCAGGGGCGCCGACTTGTTCGACATGCTCCCCGAGGAACATACATTCAGGGAGATAATAGGGAAGATGGGGGACATCCCTCACTCGTACTCGGCAGTGCATCTGCCGGGTTTCCTGTTGGAAAATGCCGACAAGTACAAGTATCTGTTGCCCGGCTACTGCTTAAGAGAGAGTGACTGAGCAGGCGTTCTGCACATAATATATGATCGAGACTAGCAACATTTCTTGTACAGAGCCAGAATTGGGGGCAAACTAACTCGGTTGCAGGACTTAACTCATAAGACGGGCAGTGGAGGCGAGATCGGTCAGACTGCGGCGGGGACTTGGTGGTGCCACCTCTAATTAGTAATTTACGAAACAAAGGCTCCGATTGTTCATACAGAAGAGTGAGTGACACCTTGTCTTTTTGGGAGATTCATTCGGTTGTGTTCAGTTGCTAATCTCTCTCAATTAAATCCTCATCCCCTTGATTTAGGTATAATACTTAGTCCTGTATTATCTTCCTTCTGGCTCAATGAAAAACATGCATGCATGCGATCAGTCCTCGTGTCTTCTTCTCCGGCCCTCGCGATTCGCAATCTCGATGAAATGGACGGTTGTGTGTCGGGAGGTGTCATTGTTGGGGGGCTCCGTTCTAACTAAGGGAGGGCTCAACTCAATTTAGTAAACACCTCCGACTCACTCACTCACACACTCCTAACTGATCTTCTCCATGTGCGCCCACAACAACATGAAATTTATAATTTTGGGAACATGTTGGTCGACCGTGTTTGTTGACGACTAGTATTATAATGAAACTTGGTGCTTTTGGGATGGGATAATCAGGGAAAAGTGTGTGTGTGTGTGGGGGGTAGTTTTATTATCATAATAAATTATTCAAATTCCAAATTTATTATGTATCTTTAATGTATAAATTTGATTCTGCAGTCAAAATGTTTGTCACCAAATACATAAAATACGAAGCAACCAAGCATTTACACAATGTTTTGTAAAGGAGGGGGTGGGACTTAATTATTGGGAGTTGACCCTTGGTTGCTTTATTAATAAAAGAAAACAAGGGGGGGGTGTTATTCGCTGAGTTGTTTTGGAACATGTTTAACTCTGTCTAAGTTGGGGAAAATTTCTAGGATGTGTCTGCCTTGGCTACCATGCATGTTTTAATTCAGGGATTATTTCACTGATAACCCTAAGAAAGGATGGAGATTTTTTCAATACTGATGAAAATACTCATATATATTTTCCATAGATTTTATGTTTTTTATTTTTAATTTTTCTTTAAAAATTTAGAACAATTTTTCCGGTGTATTACTTATTTATTTATTTTTGTCCCTTTTATGGTTTTGCCTTGTGGGTCCAAATTTCGTGCCGTGATTGCCTCATATATATATATATATAATATAACACTACAATCTCGAGCATATATTATCTAATACTTCTGCATAACCGATAAGGATGGATAATTTCTGGGGTATTAATTAGGAGTTAAGAAAAAAAAGAAAAGAACCCACGAGTTAATCCAGCGTTTTTTGTTTATACAATTTTTGCAACTCCCGTGGCATTGAAAAATATTACTTAGAAGGTCCATTTTTTGAAATGAATGGATTGAGAATAGAGTAAGACCTCCCCCACAAATATTACCGAACCTGAGTTTGCATGTGGTGTCGGGATGGTTTGACCACTACACCTAACATAAACTGAAGATATACATGAGATCTTACTTGAATATTGTGGGCAAGTGCGTGATAATTGCTTCTTATATATACATAGCAAAACTCTTTTAAACGACAACCTAACTCAAGGGTGCTTTAAACCAACAAGCATTTTAACATACTCATGAGATCAGCCGTAGTTGTCCCAGACAAAGGCTATCAACACACCTCTTAAGAGTTTATGAATTTTCTGAGAATTATCCCATTTGACCCACCTTGTACCCCTAAAATAATTGCAGCAACAATAACAAGGTTCAACAAGAAGGCGAGACAAACTTGGGCGGTGCCAACCAACGGCGAAAGATCGGACGTGGGGTACGAGTATTAGCAAGGAAATTTGTTCCATAAGAGTATATATCAAAATTAGATGAACATGTTGTTGTCCCTTTTGATTATGACTAAATTCGTTCAATTTATCTTAAGGATGGAATTTCGAGAAAAATAACATAACTTCATGATGGACGACGACTAAGCTTAATATAAATAGCGTACTTGAGCTTGTAAAAGAGACATAACTCAACGCAAACTGACCAATTATGTTACCCGATGGAGACAACATACAATTTGGGAGGATTACGTCAGTTTGGGCATTTCATCGAGCGTGTGGCGGGCACAAATTTTGAGCTTCGGGGAGACTACTTCTGAGCTTGGATTTTATAAGGAAGTCGAATTCTTTGACAAGATGGCTCCAACATAGAGTTAATTGAAACGGTTTCGTCGAAATACGACGAGAAACGAAAGTGATATCACCATGGTAAAATGTGGGTCTCCAAACGACAAAGCTGGAATTAGAAGATGACGATGGTTTTAGTCGAACAATTCCTGTGCATAACTTTGGACACCTGAGGAGGCTGCACTCAAACTCATTCGAAAGCATGAGTATGCCTTGAAAACTTTGTCTGAATGAGTAGAGAATTATAATAATTTCGTGAAAATCTGACAAGAAACGAAGGAGATATTGAGGTCAGAATTTAGGGCTTCAAAACGAGAAAACTGGAGTTAGATGATGGTTTTAGACATTTCGTCGAACGGCTTTCGGGCATACTTTTGGATGCATCCGACCTCTCGGATTTGAAAGCTTGAGAATGCCTTAGGAAGCTTGTTTCAGGGGATGAAAATAGCAGTCGTTTCTTCGAAATTCGATGCGACACCAAGGTGATATCGAAGAGGAAAAATAAGCATCTCTGATAAAATAAGGGCCGCAGTTGGTCGTCAAAATTTTTTTTTTCAAGTTTTCTCTGTATGCAAATGTCAATTAAAAAATACATGTACAAATTCTTCGCATTACGTGTAAGAAAAATAACCTGACATTATGTAAGAATAAGAACATGGAATGATGCGAGACGGATGTGCTTGAACGATAAGGGTGGTGTTGACGTCGCCTTAATTGCGTCGATCAGACGACAAATTGAACTAATGCTGCTGGAGTGCTCGGGTCAAGCGACAGGTGAAGGAGCAAAGCTATCGGGCGAAGCGACACTGTCAGGCGACGGAGGCTGAAGCCACGAGAAACCCAAGAAGCGATTTCGATATGACGTCTCAGGTCTGACAACTTGCAGCCCAAGAGTCGCGCCTGCTCCACTTTCCTGCTCCGCAACCTTTTCAGATCTTGTTGAGGGGGAAATATTATATTTTCCTTCCTTATCTTTTGATTTTATTTCCGTAACTTTTATTTCGTTTCCTTTATTGTCCTTTCCTTGGGTGACCTATATAAACCCTTATATTGTAACCTTTGAGGAGAACAGCTATCTTGAATTTAGTCATTGAAACCCAGAAACTCTTTCAGTATCTCCTCTTATCACTTGGTGGATTCCGTGTGTAGCGAGATTACCCGATCGTTCATTACACCGGTAGTGCGTAGCTGTATTCGGTCGTGGTGTCGTTCAACCCCGAGTCCAAATACGGTGGTGCTGTTGCTGTATCCGTACGAGGTCCGAGAAGGATACGTCCATTCTTCGGTGGTGGCATAGCTTGTATCCGGAGGTTGGAGCGTCGTTTACTTTCCAGTTTATCACTCTCACCTGTCACTATTCGCCATCTTGGTTGGTTTGTGTCGTTTGAGCAATCGAACCGTCCCACCCCGTCCCCGCATCAATTGGTATCAGAGCGCAAGGTTGTCATGGAAAACTGATTCCGTCGTGGTATGACGTTAGAAGAAGCTTGTTCAGCCCGTCATGAGCAGGAAGTTGAGGAGTTGAGGCACCAAGTGCAACAGCTTCTTGGAGAGAGAAGAAATCCGAGAGAGCGTTCTCCACAACCCGTCGAAGCAGAGGAGGAACACAACCCCTTTGTGAATGACTTAAGTGACAAAGAAAATTCGAGGAGAAGTCATCGAGAGCGACAGCCCGCTCGACCTGTTAGTATCCGTGTAGACAACCCGGAGTTTGATGAAAAGTTAGATTCAGAGGAGTTCGTCGATTGGCTTCAGTCGATTGAGCGAGTATATGAGTATGAGGAGATACCGGAGGATCGACAAGTGAAGGTAGTAGCTTTACGACTCCGTAAATATGCGAGTCTATGGTTGGAAAACCTTAACCTTCAACGTCGAAGGGAAGGAAAGGAGAAGATTCGCTCGTGGGAAAAGATGAAGCGAGCGATAAGGAAGCGATTTCTTCCTAAGCAATACAAGCAAGACCTATTCCTCAAGCTGAACTCGTTACAACAAACATCGAGTGTAGCGGAGTATACTCACGAGTTCGAAAAGTTGATGATACAGAGCGGTTTATTTGAACCTTCAGAACATACTATCGCTAAGTACCTAAGAGGAATGAAACAACACGTCGCCGATGCAGTGGAACTTCAACCCTATTGGAGTTCCTCGGACGTTTGTAATCTTGCCCATAAGGTTGAGAAGCAACAAGCGAAAAGGGCGAGCACAAGAGCGACTATGAGGACAACGCCTTTCAGCAAAGGGAGTGCGTCTATGAGAGCCAACCCGTAGATGGACAAAGGAAAAGCGAAAGTGGACCCTCGTTCCCCACCCATCAATATTGGGGCGAAGAAGTGTTTCATGTGCCAAGGGATTGGGCACATGGCGGCAGAGTGTCCTAATCGACGAGCGATAACCATCATGGAGAACCCAGGCGAAGAAGAGATGGAAGAGCCACTAGGCGAACCTATTTGGGACGTCGAAGAAGAGTATGATAAAGAGCCCGGCGAGGGAGAGCTCTTGGTCATTAGAAAAGCTCTCAATGCCAATGCTGTTACCAAAGAAGTCGACCAACGCGAGAAAATCTTCCAAACCCGTTGCACTGTTCAAGGGAAAGTTTGTCAAGTGATAGTCGATAGTGGGAGTTGCACTAATGTGGCTTCTACCATAATGGTCGAGAAGTTGAGGTTACCGACCAATCCGCATCCTCGATCATACAAGCTTTAGTGGTTGAGCAAGGAGAGTGACGTAAGAGTCACAAAGCAAGTTCTGGTGTCGTGGAGTATTGGCAAGAACTACCAGGATGCCTCACGTGCGATGTCGTACCTATGGACCCTTGTCACCTACTGTTGGGTAGACTAAGGAAGTTCGACCGACATGCCATACATGATGGTTCAAGAATACTTATTCTATCATGCTTGACCAGAATAGATCACCCTTATACCATTATTGACGATGACTGCTATACCATCAAGCGACAAAGAGTCCAGTTCGACACGAGTTGAGTTGACCCAGGCGATTCATGACGAAAGGAGGATTTATATGCTGATGTTGTTCGAGGAAGGAGAAGAACATGCTGCGACCATTCCGCCACAGGTTCAAAAGCTCCTTCTGGAGTTTGCGGACATGTTTTCGGAGGAGATGCTAGGTGGGCTTCCACCTTTGAGGGATATTCAGCAACAAATCGATCTCATCCCCAGAGTATAGTTGCCAAATCGTCCAACTTATAGATGTAACTCGGACGAGGCGAAAGAACTGCAACGTCGGGTTGAAGAGCACATTGAACGTGGTTTTGTTCAGGAGAGTCTTAGACCATTTTCGGTCCCCGCAATTCTCGTTCCTAAGAAGGATGGCTCGTAGCGAATGTGCGTCGATAGCCGAGCGACCAATCGGATCACCATCAAGTACATGTTTCCTATTCCTCGACTTGATGATATGCTTGATGAATTGCATGAATCGACTGTCTTTCAAAAGTAGACTTGAGAAGCGGCTACCATCAGATCCGAATAAGAAAAGGACACGAATGGAAAATTGCATTCAAGACTAAGTTTGGTCTCTACGAGTGGATGGACATGCCATTCAGACTTTCAAATGCGCCCAACACCTTCATGCGATTGATGAATCAAGTATTTCGTCCGTTTATTGGAAGGTTTGTTGTCATTTATTTTCGATGATATTCTTGTGTATAGAGCACTTAGATCATCTCCGAGTGTTTGAGAAGCTGAGGGAGCAACGATTGTATGGAAACAGCAAGAAGTGCGAGTTATGACATCGAGCTTGGTCTTTCTGGGCTATGTTGTGTCGGGAGAAGGCATTCGAGTCGACAGAAGCAAAGTCCAAGCTATTCGAGATTGGCCTACGCCCAAGTCAGCTCACGACGTGCGGAGTTTCCACGGCTTGCTTCATTCTATCGGAGATTCATCAAGGATTTCAGCACTATTGCGGCCCCTATGAATGAGTGCTTGAAAGGACCAACCTTTGAGTGGTCGACGGCAGCTCAGTTGAGCTTTGAGCAACTCAAGCGCCGCTTGAGTGAAGCACCTGTGTTAGCTCTTCATGATTTTGAGAAGGTATTCGAAGTTGAGTGTGATGCTTTTGGAATTGGCATTGGTGGTGTGCTTTTGCAGGAGGGACAAACTCTCTTCAACAAGGGGAGGATGATATAAGGACCATCGACGATAATACAAGGACCATCGACGCACTATCGACTAGAGCTGTCAACTTACTCATCATTGATTAACTTACACAACGTCGAAGTAAGGGTTCGTCGAAACAAGTCACCATCGAAGTACAGAAATGTCGAAGCAAGCCATCGAAAACAGAAGCAAATCCATATCGAATGCATCTCAAGTTCCCAGATCATTCATGCTTTTTCCATTCATGCATTAGCATTTATGTTTCTTACAATTCCAATAAGCCATTTATGGTTCATCCATGAATCTGGCCATACATGCATGTTATCTAAGTTCATTTATATACTTGTTCTGGTGATCCCTATATAATAGGCGCCTTTGTAAGCATTTGAAGAACTTTTTTATCAGATTATAAACCCTTTGTCTTACTTTGTCCTTCTATCCGAAGTGAATGGATTTTCCTTTAACCTCGTTTTTTATTTGGTAGATTCCAAGTGTGAATTGAGTTGAGCGTATCAACCGACGATGGTGTATCTGTATCCTCCGTGTTGTGCCGCGCCCTCGTCTTGTTCGTGGTGGTGTATCTGTATCCACGGCCAAACGAGTTTATTCAAGTTCTTCTTTCACGGTGGTGATTTCTATATCCGTGGAGGTTGAATCTCAACCTATCCTTCATCTATCTCCAGCTCAATTCCTATTTCCAGCCACACCGCAAAACACATCATTTCGTCCATTCCTACGTCACTTCATTCCGCACTTTTAGTGACGTGCCCCTTCCCTTTCGGTATTAGAATCATCTATTCCGTGCCGAACCCGTACCAATGAGCTTCTACAAGCTTTTACCTTTGTATTGAAGCCCAAATCAGGAGCAAAGAATGTAGTCGCTGATGCTCTCTCGCGAAAGATGTCTCTACTATCCGCGATGGAGACAAAGCTGATTGGATTTGAGTACCGAAAGGATCTGTATAAAGACGATGAAGATTTTGGAGGGATTATCATCCAATGTACAAATCAGGCCGTTGATCGATTCCATCAAATGAATGGATTCTTGTTTTGAGATTCTAAGTTGTGCATTCCCAGGAATTCGACGCGAGAGCTACTCATTCTAAAAGTTCATGGAGGAGGAATAGCTAGACATTTTGGAGTCGACAAGAATCTATCGATGCTGCAAGAAAATTTCTATTGGCCTCGAATGGAAAAGCAGGTGCGAGGTCTTATTTCAAGATGTGCTATTTGCCAACAAGCGAAGAGCCGAGTCCAACCACAAGGCCTTTACACTCCACTGCCCGTCCCAGAGCGACCATGAGAGCATGTAAGTATGGATTTTGTGCTGGATTGCCGAGAACGCAGCGGAGAAAGGATTCAATCGTGGTTGTAGTCGATAAATTCTCGAAGATGGCGCATTTCATTCCATGTCAGAAGACGGACAATAAAACTAATGTCACAGATTGTATTTTCGAGAAGTCTTGAGGTTGCATGGAATGTCAAAGTCGATTGTATCAGATCGAGACGTCAAGTTCCTTAGTTACTTTTGGAAGACATTGTGACAAAAGATGGGAATGAAACTCATCTTCTGTACAACATATCATCCTCAGACCGATGGACAAACGGAGGTTGTCAATCGTACTATGGCTCCAATCCTTCGAACCTTAGTCTCGAAGAACCAGAAGGACTGGGATGTGAAGCTCGCTCATGTGGAGCACGCATCAAAGCCCCTGCTCGACAATAAAGTCATCACCCTTCGAGGTAGTTTACGGACTCAATCCTTTAGTCCCCATCGAACTAATGCTCGTGAGTGATGCGAGATCAGTTAGCCGGGATGCTGAAGAACGTGCAAAGGAGATGAGATTGCTCCAAGAGAAGATTCGAGCACAGATAGAGAAGGCTAATCATCGTTACTAGGGAAAGGCCAACCGAGGACGTAGAGAGAAGATTTTCCAACCTAGAGAATTGGTGTGGGTTCCTCTGCGGAAGGAACGCTTTCCTACCAAAAGGAAGAACAAGCTGATGCCTCGAGCGGAAGGACCTTTCAAGATCGTCGAACGCATCAACAATAATGCCTACAAGGTCGAATTACCAGGAGAATATGGAGTATCCGCCGCTTTCAACGTCAAGGATCTCATACCGTATGTTGAAGATGAGGATTTTGCAAGTTTGAGGACAAACTCGCTTCAACAAGGAGAGGATGATACAAGGACCATCAACGATGATACCAGGACCATCGACGCACCATCGACTAGAGCTGTCAACTTGCTCATCATCGACTAATTTACACAACGTCAAAGTAAGGGTCCGTCGAAACAAGTCACCATCGAAGTAAGGACACGTAACCCGTCGAAGGAAGCCGTCGAAAACAGAAGCAACACCATATCAAATGCATCTCAAGTCCCCAGATCATTCATGCATTTTCCATTCTTGCATTAGCTTTTATGTTTGTCGCATTTCCAATAAGCTATTTATGGTTCATCCATGAATCTAGCCATGCATGCATGTTATCTAAGTTCATTTATGTACTTGTTCTGGTGATCCCTATATAATGGGCGCCCTTGAAAGCATTTGAATAACTTTTTTATCAGATTATAAACCATTTGTAAGACTTTGTCTTTCTATCCGAAGTGAGTGGATTCTCCATCAATCACGTTCTTCATTTAATGGATTCCAAGTGAAGATTGAGTTGAGCTTATCAACAGGTGGTGGTGTATATGTATCCTCCGCGTTGTGCCGCGCCATCGTCTTGTTCGTGGTGGTGTATCTGTATTCACTGCCAAACGAGTTTATTCAAGTTCTTCTTTCACGATGGTGATTTCTGTATCCGTGGAGGTTGAATCTCAACTTATCCTTCATCTATCCCCAGCTCCATTCCTATTTACAGACACCCCTAAACACATGCTTCCGTCCATACTCTACGTCACTACATTTCGCACCTTCAGTGACGTCCCCCTTCCCTTTCGGTATTGAAATCATCTATTCCTTGCCGACCCCATACCAACTTGGTATCAGAGCACATGGTTGTCAAATGGCCGGAAGATTCCAACGTGGTTTGTCTCTAGACGAAGCACACGTTGCTTGGCTTGAGCAGCAGATCGCTGATCTTTAACAGCAACTACAGTCGATGCGGAGACATCATGCATCGACCTCCCGTAGTCGATTGGACAGCGATGATGAGGAGAATCCTTGGCGTGAGGAGTCTCAACGAGGATCTTCACCGGAGTATCGTAGGCAGGAGAGAAGAGCCCGACGATGAGTATTCAAATTCCGGAGTTCGAAGGAAACTTGGACCCCGAAGAGTTCATCGATTGGATGCACACGGTCGAGCGCATCTTCGATTACGAAGAGGTGCCAAAGGAACGAAATGTTAAGTTGGCAGCTTTAAAGTTGAGGAAGTACTCCAGTTTGTGGTGGGAGAACACCAACCAACCACGTCGAAGAGAAGGGCGTGATAAAATTCGAACATGGTCGAAAATGAAGAGGGCTATGACTAAGAGGTTTCTGCTAGAGCATTATCGACGAGATCTTTATCTCAAGTTGCAGTCGCTTCAGCAAATTTCAAGTGTATCGGAGTACACGAGGCAGTTCGAGAGACTATTACTGCAGTGTGATGTCCAAGAAGCCCAAGAGCAAACCATTGCCAGGTATCTTCGAGGACTTAAACCCCAGATCGCGGATGCGGTCGAACTTCAACAGTATTTCAACTTCGACGATGTTAGAGCACTTGCCCACAAGGTTGAGCAGCAGCAAGCGAGAAGATCGAGTGCCCGCTCATTCGTGAAGGTTCCGCCTTTCAACAAAGGGAGTAGCTCCTAGGCAAAGCTACCGTCGATGACGACGAGGAAACTCCACCATCGACTTCTAAACTTGAAGTCAAGTTAAACAAGCGAGATAATGCGAGGCGATGTTTCAAGTGCCAAGGAGTAGGACACATGGCTTCTGAGTGTCCATCGAGGAGAAACGTTGTCATTAGAGAATTATCCGATGGGGAAGAAGAGTTCGATGATAACGTCGATCCTATTTGGGATGCTGAAGAGATTGAGGAATACCCGGACGAAGGAGAGTTGTTGGTCATCTGAAAAGCTTTAAGCGTAACACCTGCTAGAGAGGAGGTCAAAGGGAAAGTATTTTTCACACCAGGTGCACAGTCGAAGGAAAAGTTTGTTTGGTGATTGTGGATAGCGGAAGCCGCACCAACGCTGTGTCGAGGATGATGGCGAAAAGCTTAAGTTACCTATTGAAGCTCATCCTCAACCTTATCGACTACAATGGCTCAGCAAGGAGAGTGATGTTCAAATGACTCAGAGAGCGAGAGTTCCATTCTCGATTGGGAAAAGCTACAAGGATGAAGTCGTTTGCGACGTTATTTCAATGGACGAATGTCACTTGCTCCTAGGAAGACCGTGGTAGTTTGATCGACGCACAGAACATGGCGGATATCGCAATACATACTCAATCAGCGTCGATGAGAAGAAGGTCACTTTGATGCCCCTGATCACTCAACTTATAGTAGCACCACAGAATCGATCTACCGATTAGCATCTCAAAGGAGTTCAATTGGTTCAAGTGATCCATGAAGGTGAGAAGGCTTATTTTCTAATTCTTGTCGAAACAACCCCGGATCAATCGACGAGCCATCCCCTAGCTGTATCTGTACTCGAGGAGTTCAAGGAGGTGTTTCCAGAGGAGCTGCCAGTAGAAATATCACCTATGCGAAGCATTCAACACCAGATTGACTTGGTTCCTAGAGCGTCTCTACCCAATCGACCGGCTTATCGATGCAATCCAAAGGAAAAAGCTAAGGAGCTGCGGAGGCAGGTGGATGAGTTAGTCAAGAAGGGCTTGATTCGAGAGAGTTTGAGCCCTCGTTCAGTGCCAGCCATATTGGTGCCGAAGAAGGATGGCACTTGGCGCAAGTGCATGGATAGTCGAGAGATCAACAGGATCACAGTGATGTATCGTTTCCCTATCCCTCGACTAGATGATATGTGGATTTGCGGAGTGGTTGCCACCATATTTGAATGAAAGAAGGCGACGAGTGGAAGACAACCTTCAAGACTAAGTATGGGTTGTACGAATGATTGGTGATGCCCTTTGGTTTGTCAAATACACCTAACACGTTCATGAGATTGATGACCCATGTCTTGCGACCTTTCATGGGGAAGTTTGTGGTCGTCTACTTCGACGACATCCTCATCTACATTCGAAACAACCCGAAGCATGTCGGCCATTTGCGAGTTGTGTTCCACACACTTCAGGAGGAGAAATTGTATGGAAATCTTAAAAAGTGTGAGTTCTTTCAGCCGAGTGTGATATTTCTTGGTTTTGCAGTATCTGCTCAATGCCAAAGAGTTTGCACGACATTCGAAG
Organism: Melastoma candidum; assembly: GCA_023653495.1. Lineage (NCBI taxonomy): Eukaryota > Viridiplantae > Streptophyta > Magnoliopsida > Myrtales > Melastomataceae > Melastoma > Melastoma candidum. Next base: position 2,370,398 of record CM042880.1, read on the forward strand.
CTTTCATGGTTTAGCATCGTTCTAAAGAATGTTCATTCGAAGTTTCAGCTCGATCACAGCCCCACTCTGCTTGAAGGGAGACAAGTTCAAGTGGACTTCTGTTACACACTGACCATAAGCTCTCAAATACATCAACGGTCAGCACAAGCTCAGTCAACGACATGCAAAGTGGGTCGAGTTTCTACAAGCTTCCACCTTTGTATTGAAGCACAAAACAAGAGCAAAGAATGTAGTCGTTGATGCTCTTTCGAGGAAGATGACTCTACTATCCGCGATGGAGACAAAGCTGATTGGATTTGAGTACCGAAAGGATCTGTATAAGGACGATAAAGACTTTGGAGGGATTATCATCCAATGCACCAATCAGACCGTCGATCGATTCCATCAGGTGAATGAATTCTTGTTTCGAGATTCTAAGTTGTACATTCCCAGGAATTCAACGCGAGAGCTACTCATTCTAGAAGTTCATGGAAGAGGAATGGCCAGACATTTTGGAGTAGACAAGACGTTGTCGATGCTGCAAGAAAATTTCTATTGGCTTCGAATGGAAAAGCAGGTGCGAGGTCTTATTTCAAGATGTGCTATTTGCCAACAACCGAAGAGCCGAGTCCAACCACAAGGCCTTTACACTCCACTGCCCGTCCCATGAGAGCATGTAATTATGGATTTTGTGCTAGGATTGCCGAGAACGCTTTATCCGATCCATTCTGTCGTTTGAAACGCTTCCTACCATACCCGTACTTAAGTCGTTATCACAAAACTAGCATCCGTTACCTCCCCTTGTAACGGAGTCCGATGTGGCAGTTGTTAGGTTCGTTGAATGTGTAGTCGCCGTATGAATGAAGAGAGAGAGAAGACAGTGGACAAACACCCTTAAGTGGAAGCACTTACGGATGCCAACGACAATGCCTTCGGAGAAAAGCAAGAACACAGGAGCACAGGGCTAGAGTTCTTAAAAGTAAAAATGACAATATGTCCGTCTGCAGAGAGGTGTCCGTATACGATGTCTAAGAACAACTATTTATACTAAGCTAGACCTACGTATGTACGGTAATGAAATATTACACATATATTACGCATCCCTTGCTGCCAGTCTTCATGGAATATTTTCTTTCCATTTGAGTGAATTTGGCAACAATTCCCTTCCAAATCATGAGATTGTAGTGCCAGAGATTTCCGATGTGTTTGGGTCCAGCTTGTCTGTGGTCACTTTCAGAGCGAACAGCTGTCACGTCGGATTCCGTTATAAGGGGAGGTAATGGATGATAGTTTTGTGATAACGGCTTAAGTATAGGTACGGGTAGGAAGCGTTTTAAACGACATGATGGATCCGAAAAAACGAAAATAGTACAGGATAGAATTGCTAATTAGGTCGTGTTTTTTAATACCGTTAAAACCATGCGGACTGCCACGTCGGATTCCGTCACAAGAGGAGGTAACGGAGGCTAGTTTTGTGATAACGGCTTAAGTACGAGTATTAATAGGAAGCGTTTCAAATGAATGGATTGATCAAAAAAACGAAAATAGTACCGGATAGAATTGCTAATTAGGCCTATATTTTAATTAGTCGTTATTCAAAGTATGTTTTTCATGTTTCTTGTTTTTACCCCGGAGGTTATATTTCCAAAGTTTTGAATTGAATGTAAAGTAGAAGGTTTGAGAATTCCAAAGTCAAATATTATTTATTTAAATGGATGTACAATCTCATTCCTACATATAAATAAATGACAGGTAAAAAGATTATAGCAAGCTCATATGAACTTCTTTTTGTACCTGGAAATTATAAGCTTTGGCAACTTCCTTTGAGATCATCGTTGTTCCTACGATGCTCGTAGCTGCTACTTCCCTTTGCAGTGCAGTCGTCAAAGGCACAGTCGACACGGCGTCAGATTGGTACTTCTGCTACAGAAGTTACTTATTAAACGGTAACTTACTGATTTCTCTCCGCTTTGCCTTTGAATGGGCAAAACAAGACATGTCAGCCGCGCCTTCCAGGAGCATTAGGAAAGGTGTACCTACTTTGGCATCACAGCTTATGTCCCCGGGAGCTGCAGTCTTCACATCTCACAGCAAGAATGCATGGACTGTCTAGAGGCTCCCCTGATGAAATCAGTTTCAATGTGCAGGTTCCCGTTACGGGCATCCTTCACACTCGCCGACTGTGTGCTGGAGTATCAACAGTTTACGTTCAAGGACAAACTCTGAATAAAAAGTCTCACGTGTATTACCTTTCGAGTTTCATGTGTCCTGATCTTTATCAAGGTCGGCTACCTTTTGAGTTTGATGGTTCATGATCTTATCAAGTTTGTTAGCCGATGCCACTTCCGTATCATCATAATAAAAGATGCATGTGTTGTTGCCAGCAGTGGCGAAGCCAGAAAATTTATCCGGGGCGAAATTTAGCGTAATCAAAGTTTGTGGGACCAAATTAAAAATTTATGTAATTTTAAAGGACAAAATTTTATAGAGAAAAAACTTTAGCTAACAATTAGTAATTTTTAAAATCCAGGGGGCCATGACTACCTCGGTCCGCCCCGGCTCCGGCATTGGTTGCTAGGATTATTATCCTATACTGTATGCTCTCATTCTTTGTCAATCCTACATGCATTCCACAAAAGTCATGCAAAGCTTAATGCAGCGTAACCCAGAAAGGGAGAAGTAGTAGTACCAATTTCGAAAAATCGAACCTCCCCCGTCACCTCGACAGGCACGAAACTGTGTCCTGATGAAGTAACAATATGCTTGGTTTTACGTTATATCAACAGTCTCCTCGAATGAAATCACCAATATCAAACACGAAGGAGTGATGAATATGGGCGTAACTTCTCTCCTGTTCGGGACCTAACGCTTGGTCGAATAGGTCTAAATTATGGACAAAGTGTTTTATAATACTATATTATAAATAATTATTAGGGCGGTACCCATCCTTTTAAGAAATCATAATTGCCTATTCATACACCGTAGCATAGCTTTACTAATTGGCATTTTGTAAATTAGATTTTAATTATTAAAGTAAAGGAACTAAGAAACTTGCTCTATAAATAAGGAAAGTGGTCGAACAAATAAAAGGAGGAGAGAATTAAGACATTCGGCCACAGAAGAGAGGAAACATTCGGGCGAGGCTTCCGGTGAGACTACAAAGTAAAGAACTCCGAAGTGCTAGCAGCCTAGAGAGAGTTTGAGTTGTTCCGCCACGTGTATGGATAGTTTTAGAGCCGTCGCATTTGGGACTCTTGAAGGTCACATCCACAGTAACGAAATACGAGTTTTAATGTATTTTATTATTCAATTTATACGTATTAGAAAAATCCGGGATCGTATTTCGAATAGTTTTTCGAAACGAATTTCCGCTGCGTATCATAAAAACCTAACACTTACATAGGAGAAGGAGCTCCGGAAGATGATACGTGTTTTCGAGTAGGAACTCCCAAAGGGAACTGGATTATACAAGGGAGTCTACCTGGCGTGAGCTGCGTACACGACAATATCGAACGAACACATATTTTTTGTTGACAGCGCCCGCCAATCCAACAGAATGATTGTATGTATACGCATACGAAATTATTAATTATTTCGTCGGATGTTTTGTTATTGTTTTGGATAATTCAAAGAAGGGAAAAGGGCATGGCGGGGACAACAAGAAAAATTCCATTCCTCCTTTCCAGAATTTTCTATTATCACATTGTTCAAATAAATGATGCCCGGTTATGTCACATTTATCACAGAAGGAGGCGACATGATATGATTATGAGTTTGCTTCAATAAAAGGGAAACCTCTTAATTCAATCCAAAAGAAATCCCAAAAAGTTGAGCATCTCCATCTTCTTCTTCTTCTTCTGACAAACCTCCAAAGCAAAAGAAAATGGGAGAGAGGCTAAAATGCAAAGGGGGTGGTGGTGTAAGTTTGCTTCCAAGTGAAACAATGGATTCCAATCACAAGTTTGTATCTTGAAGCAACCCGAAATCTTTTGCATTTTTACATGCAACCTTCAATCACTCCTACTTACACAAACCAAATTCCTCTCCTCCCACCTTGTCTTGTTTTGAGGTTTTCAAAAATGGTGGAGGAGGAGGATTTGGTTGCTGAAGCCCTCGTCAATGTCAACAACAGGGATGCCCAGATAACTGCCGCTGCCCGTCTCTGCGATATGACCGGTAGGCAGCGCCATAAGCTTGCCGAGATGGGCGTCATTCCCCCTTTGATCTCCCTCCTCCACTCCCGGGATCATGCCGCTGTCGAGGCCGCTCTCTTTGCTCTCCTTGCCCTCGCCTTTGGCAGCGAAAGGTCGGGTACTTCCCCGCGTGGATGTTAGTGCCTGTTTAGTTGGTTCGTGATTGGTTCTGTGTTTTGATGATGGGGATTCTGCACATTCAGGAACAAAATCTGGATTGCCAAGTTCGGGGCGGTACCTGCAATCCTGAATCTCCTTCAAGGCAGAGGCAGAGCCAGAGGCCGAGGAAGGAGTTGTCGGGTGTTCGAGTCAGCTCTTGCGGCGCTACTGGTCCTCTCGTCATGCTCTGAGAACAAGCTGCTCATCGCATCGTCCGGCTGTCTTGGACTACTGATCTCGTTCCTAGAAGAAGATGAGTCGTTCTTTCACATGGGCGAGCGAGTGATAATCGATACTGTCTCAACGATACAAAACCTGTCAATATCACCTCCGGTTGTCCCCATGATTGTGGCTTTCGGCGGGGTGTCTTGCCTCCTGGGAGTCATCGTCCGCTTGGGGACATTACACGAGCTGACAGAAAAATCTACTGCAGTGCTTGAAATCCTACTCTCGAGTTCCCCTGCAGCGGTTACGGAAGTTGCCTCAGCTGGTTGGGGCATAAGAGCTATGGTCATGATTGTAGAGGAAGGCTCCCCACAAAGTAAGGAGCACGCCGTGGCGGTACTTCTGCTTGTGTGCCGAAGCTGCCCGGAGAAGTACCGAGAAGTGATCCTGAGGGAGGGTGTTATGCCGGGACTTCTCCAGCTAACGATCGACGGAAGTCAGAGAGCGAAGGAACTCGCACAACATCTGTTGATGCTGCTAAGGGATTCTCCAGGAACCAGGCCAGGTAATAAGCACTCGGGCCACAAATACATGGAGCGGATCATGGAGGAGATCAATGCCAACGAGGGCGCCAACGATATAGAGGTTGGGACCGCCTTAAGAATGGTGGAAGAGATGATCGCAAGGCTAAAACACGAATAGTATAGAAAAAAAGAACTGAATTAACAACTTTTGCCATTTCTTTTACGTTGATTTTAGCAGTCAATTCCCATTGTTAGATTCCAAGTCATTGTATTTTTACTCCGTGTTGTGCAAAAGGATGGTTTCCACAGCTTCCAACCATGCCATTTTTTTAAGAACGCACAATATATCGAACACTTGGATCCCCACTCCAACTGCAGGAAACTATTAAGAACGCACGATGTCCCGACATCTATGGGGGAAAAGGGATGCATATAACTTCCGGACCCAAAACAGATGGAGTACCTGTTTGCGGTAATTGTCATAAAGCCAGGGCGATGGTAGCCACGACCTCGACAATAGCATTAGCAACAACAGTTGATAATATACCAAATTTAATGATGCATTTATAACTAAAAAAAATTTAAAACATTTGCCGTGAACTTACCGAATGAATTAATAGTAATAATAAAAAAGGCCTTTTTCATTTATTTTAGTATATTATTTAACTTGTGCCAGGATTGTAGATTACACACAACATTTTTAAATATAAGTTTCCTGACTTTTTTGTTCAATAATTCACTCCTCGAGAAGTTTTATTTAAAAATAAGAATATGAAATCATTAATAAATTTCTAATACTTTGGAGGGAGTTAATATGTACAAGATCAAAAAGTCAGAAACCAACCTCAACCCAAAGCCCCTGGGACAAGGAAATGTTTTATTCCCCAGCATATCTATGAAATTAGAGCCCATGAAAGAGAGAGGTTATGTAACAATCGGGAGCTAACCGACGAACCAAAGTCAGCCTCAGACCAAGAAACAGAGGAAAGTTCCCAAAATTAGATAAGCTGAAAAAAAAATTCACAAAGTAGTTTCGAAATTCTTGAAATTATAACTTATAAGTCAAACTTACAGAAAGAAAATAGAACTTCACTTTCAAAAAGACCTTAAGGAAGTTGAACTCTATAAATTCAGCTTCCCTTTTTAATTTTTTTTTAATTGAAATAGAGTTCAACTTCCTTATTAGGCAAAGTCGAACTCTATAAGTTCGACTTCAAGACTGTATTTTTAAAATTTTGAAATTTTTTACCTTATTTTGCGATTTTTTTTCGAAACAGTAAAATAGAACAAAACCGTTAAGAAAATATATATTTATTTCAAAGCGAAATGCTTTCCTTTTTCAGAAGGTTTAATCTATTAATAGCGTCGTCTGGAAAGCAGGATGGATGGATGGAGGCATCACACACCATCCAAGAGATGTGTCGTATTTCATCTAGAAGACAGATACATTGTACGCATTTGTGAGTTGACACATTCCTTTTCTGATATTACGGCACTACAGAGCCCCGTGGCGTCCCTGAAGGCAGGATCTTTGTACAAAATTAATGTTTGTTCGGAAAAAAATTCGAAAAATAGGGTCCTAAATTTTAATTTATCTGAAATATCGTCCCAAAATGCGGTCGAGAATCGAAAATCGAACCACTCAAAATAGGTTCACCAACCCCACTTTGCCCAGTTCCACCTAAGACGTGGTCGGGAACCGCATCTTTGTAAATTGAGTCGCGTGCTTCTTGATTGCGTCATAGGAACGGTATTTTGAGAATTTTGCAAAATTGAATCATATTTCATAAATTTTTTTCAAAACTAACTGTATTTTAGTACATAGCCTCGTTGAAGGTAGCCTTGTCCCATTTCACCCGCAAAAGGATATAGCGGAGAGCGAACGGCTAGCTACCAGGTAAGTTCCGTAGCACATTCTAGCTACATAATAGATGAGTTACACGGTATAGTGTACAATAGGTTACACGAGTTTTTATCGATGAGGTATTTGCACAACAAGATTTAATCACTCCATCATATCACTGTCTGCAGATCACTCTGTCGTAGTCACGGCACAATTGGATAGCATTCTCGCAGTTCAAGCACAGAATCAGGAACCTGGAAACAAAAAACTGCAGGGTTCTTTCTACCAATAGTTGGATGGAGGTCATCGTTTTCGATAATAATTTAGATATCGTCAACAGATAAGTATAACAACAGCCCTCTCTGACTGCCTGTTTTCAGAAGCGAGACTAGGGGCGAGAAACAGATACAATGGCGAGGAAGATGGTGATAGACTAATAATCCTAGTGAGAATGAAATCAGAGCATTGATTTATGGGCATAAAAGTGCCAGCGCCTAAATAAGCCAAAAGAATCAAGATTGCTCGAACAAATTGTCGAGGTACAGGTTCAATATGTACCTTCCGGTGGAGAGGACGTCAAGCCTTTTCTCGCTGGGCTCATACTTGCCTTTCCTGAGCTTGTACCGATGAGTCACGGATGAGATGGTATAAGCCTGGCCTTCGATTGTCACGCTTTCCCCACATTGTAAATTCTGTTCCAAACAAATATGCAAAAATCAAACCAATCAAACATAATGGCCGCGTCAGTAAAGCCGTGTGCATATCTCCGACCAGAGGCCAACGCTTTTATGTCCCCTGAAAGTCGGAAAAGAATGAGAAGTCCAAAGAGCTCGACACTGCAATCAGAACCTTAACGACACGATCCACTTGGTATACAAAGCCATCACAAAGAAAATTTGCATGTCGAAGCCAAATTATTCATCAGGATAACAGGGATCCTTCATCTACCAGTATTACTATCAAAGAGAGATAGCCAAGGATGCATTGTCATCTTAAGCAGCAACGCGGATAAAACCGCCTCGTCATCCTACATCACTATCCCTCATCCATCAAGAACAACATCATACTAATCACCCGTGAGTTCTCTTCCCAACAATTCGTCGCCGGCGGAATCGAACACATGAAACTTGATCACAAACTCGACCATCGAACCAAAAACTTCACCCCAAATCTAGGCTCACAAAATCTGGATTTTTTTTTCCCGATCAAATTTCCCCCGTGACTCCCCAACCCTCCCGTAGATCCCACCTTTTAGGAAAACTCATTCCGACCCAGTATCCTAAAATTCACCAACCTATCACATCTCCCGACCACATCAGAAGCGAGAAAAACAACAACTTGAGAACCTGAGGGAAGCAACGGACGCCCAAGCTCCTGGGAGGAGGAGTGATTTCGACAACTTTGTAAGGGTAGTTCCCATCCCTGTCCCTCTTCCTGTCCCTGTCCTTCTTCCTGCACACAATCTCGCCCCGACCCACTCCCTTAAGGGAAAAAAAAGAGATACACCATCCAGAAAATAAGAATCGCATTCCACGATGAAACCTGCAACTCGAACCCCCAAAAGAAACGAAAGTGGAGGAGAAACCTCGGGGGATGTCGGGGAAGGCCCACCTTGTGTGACGCGGCGGAGAATGAAGTCATGGTGATGGGCGTCGTCATTTCAAGGAAACCGGCAAATACTAAGGAGGGGGTGGGGGGGGGGGGGGAGCGCCGTGGGCAGCTACAGGGAAAAGGAATCCCAGCCAGAAGAAAAAACAACAACAGAAAGGCAGATATGAATTGGGAAGAAGCATCTTATTTTCTTTTAACAGAGAAATAATTACAACCACCAAAGAAGAAAAATGGAGCCCACACTCTTCTTCTTCGCAAGATATCTTGACGATTTAATTTCCCGTGATAAGGAGGGTTACGACATACATACAGTATGAGATTCAACCATATGAAAACAACGCAGGTTTCATAAAAGCAAGCCCATGAAAGCATCAGAGCATTAATTAAACATCCTTCCATTCCTCAGGATGAGAGAAAAATCTCATTCATCCCCGCTTAGGCTTTGTTTGAACTGTCTACGGATTCCGAGGGAGAAGGAAAGAAACGAAAACTATCTGTCGTTCCCACCGTAGCTTGTGCCGCCATACTTTCCCCCATCAAAGTCATATGCTCTATTCATACCTCCTCCGTAGTGACCCGTGCAAGCCATAGATGGGTCTCCCCTGTAAGGTCTCACATCCGCCACATGAATTGCCAAAACTGCCACCATATTAAAAATTTCTCGAGTCCTTAGAGAGATGGCGGGTGGAGCACTCGGAAGCAAACAATCAAACACAAGCACGAAAGATGACCAATTATCATCTCAAAATGCATTGGAGAATGACTTCACTATCCCTAAAGCTTCATGGGCATGGCTGAAGGCAGCAAAGGAGGTCATGATTGTGCACTTATGGGCTGCCGCTGTGATATTGTTTCCGTATTATATCTGTGACTGGTCTCCTATAGGCAGGCTTTGCTCTATGGAGTCTGCTTTCCGCAGACTTCCTGGGGCTTTTCTTCTGGTTACTGGGATCTCTATCTGCTAGCACCAGAACAGGAAAAGGATATTGGGCACTCCTGAAATCAGTGACTGCAGAAATAGTTTCGTTTTACTATTTACCTTTGGCATGGACTTTGTAGTTTGTTGCCTCAGCTCCCTTTTTCATTTGCTCGTTCTTTAGCCCGTGGCAATCCAATAAGCGGTAGCGTATGTTGGTGATGTCTTGATGATTGGTGTGGGTGTTCTTTTTTATACGGGTACAGTTTCTGTCGGAACCGAGCTTAATCCTCGCTCTGGTATGACCACAGAAATACCTTGGACAACAAAGGAAACAAGAATTAAGTTTGGAAAGCATCCAATAATTTTCTATATTATTACCTATTCTATTTATACACAAGGATCATTAACTTCCCACTAACTAGGAATATGTGATGTCAATAATCCACCAACAAAACATTAGAAACGTGCAACAAATTAATTATAACAATTCACCCCCTAATTCGTTGCACTTGGACAACTCCAATCTTCTGCCTCATCTTCGCGAATTTTACACGCCCGAACGCCTCGGTGAAGATGTCGGCCAGCTGTTCGTCGATTCGTATATGATCGATCTTCCCTTCCATCCTCGATGCATTCACGAATGAAAAGATATTTTGTGTCAATGTGCTTACTCTTGTCATGATTCACGGGTTCATGCTCAGTGCAATTGCCGACTTGTTGTCCACCAGTAATTTTACCTGAGCCGGAGCATGCACCGTCAACTCTCCCAAAAGTCGACTCAGCCACACGTCTTAACATGTTGCCGTTGTTGCCACAATGTACTCCACCTGATAAGAAGAGAGTGCCATGACCTTTTGCTTTTGTGATGTCCATGATACAAGACACGAACTGAGAAAGACCGCTACTCCTGTGGTACTCTTTCGATCATCGACATCGCCGGCGAAGTCATTGTCGTTGTACCCAACAAGTCCGAGTTGCAGTTCAGATGTCCTTTTGTAGCTACAGCCATAATCAATGGTGCCTTTCAAGTACCGAAGTATTTGTTTTACTGCGGCCCAATGTTCTGCTTTAGGATTTTCCATGTATCTACTAACCACGACCACCGAATAAGCGAGATCAGGTCTAGTATTAACGATATAACACAGGCTACCAACAATACTCCTATATCTCGTGGCATCCACGGCCTCCCCTCCTTTATTCTTGCAAATTTCTTCCGATTTTTCATGGGAGTTTGACAAGGATTGCAGTCGCTCATCCCTCCCACTTCAAGGATTTTGGCCGCATAAGAACTCTGATTGAGGGTGATCTGTCCCTCTTCTTGCTTCACTTCTATGCCCAAGTAATAGCTCAGTAAACCGAGATCACTCATATTGAACTGCTGCATCATCTCGTGCTTGAAGATGGCAATATCTTTGTTGTCCGGCTCGGAGATGATCAGATCGTCGACATACACGCTGACTAATAGGAAGGAGTCATGATCCCCTCTTCTGTAAACTGCATTCTCCAACTTGCTTCGCTTGAAACCAAGCGCAATCAATTCCTTATCAAGCCTTGCATTCCATGCCCGTGGCGCCTACCTCAGCCCATAGAGGGCTTTGCTGAGCTTGAGCACTTGCCTTTTCACCCTTTCCGAAGATGAAACCTGGAGGCTGGTGCACATAGACTTCTTCGGTTAGATCATCATTCAAGAACGCAAATTTCAAGTCCATATGATGAACTCCCCACCCGCGGCGTGCAGCTAGAGCAATTAACAATCGCATCGTTTCCATTCGCGCAACTGGAGCAAATACCTCTTCGAAGTCCATGGCACTGAGCATATCCTTTTGCAACCAGGCGGGCTTTGTGCTTGACAATGTTCCCCGTCATATCCTTCTTGACTTTGAACACCCACTTGAGCCCTATCGCTTGGTGTCTAGGCGGTAATGTTGCAGGCTCCCATCTGAAGTTCTTTCCGATTGCCTCCATTTCTTCCTCCATCGCCTGACGCCAACGATTTTTAGTTAGCGCCTGCTCGATTTTGTTCAGCTCCTCGGCAGCAAGCATACAAAGCCCGTTGCATTCAAAGTCGTGAATCTCCTCCGTGTTGTCGATAATGTTTGTGATCATCCGAAATCTAAGCGGCACACCGTCTGAGTCAGTAGTGCCCTTAGTCGGAGGAGTTGCCCACTGTATACCACTAGAATTCTGTAGTGTGACCTCTGAAAATTATCGTTGGCTTTGAGTAGTAGTGGTTGATGATGTCGAAAATGGGACATCCACTGAAGAAGGCGTTGTTGGCATATGCCAGTTTTCCGGATCCATAGTCGGAGGGCCTTCAGCTTCGTTTCCCGTTGTCAAATGGCCAATGGTGGATGTATACTCTATGGTGAAGGTCTTTGCCGTGCCGCATTGCTCATCACCATGTTCAGCCCAATCCATGCCTTTTGTTCGTTGAAAGCCACATCCCGGGTGATTATCAATTTCTTCCCCACCGGATTGTACACCCGGTATGCCTTCGTTCCCGCCTCGTATAGAAGAAAAACACCCGGCACCGATCTATCTGCAGGTTTTGTCACTCCCGGGCCGACCACCTTAACATATGTCAAGCATCCGAATGTGCATAGATGCCAAACGTTGGGCTTCCTGTTGTACCACGCTTCGTATGAAGTTCTTTTGTCAAGACTCCTAGTTGGAGACCTGTTCAGGATGTAGACTGCTGTCTTCACAGCTTTCCCCCAAAATTTCGCCAGTACTTTCTTGCTCTTAAGCAGATACCGAGCCATCTCTACCATGGTTTGGTTCTGCCTCTCAACAACCTCGTTCTGTTGAGGCGAATACGGCGCCGTGGTGAAGTGCTTAATGCCATTTTCATCACAATAATTCTGGAACTTGATGGAGTTAAACTTGCCACCGCTGTCAAATATGAATTGCCTTGAGCCTACTGCCGACTTCATTTTCAGTGCCTGCCTTGCTCTTTTTGAAGTACTTGAAGGCCTCGTCCTTGGACACTAGTAGCGCCACCCACATGAAACGATTGTGATCAACAATCAGTATAAAATAGTTCTTACCTCCTGCTGTGGATGGTGAGATCCTTCTACACAAATCGTCATGGAGCAACTCAAGCCCATGCTCCGCCATCACAAATCGTCATGGAGCAAATCCTTCCACACAAATCGTCACGGGCATGCCTTCCACCATCTTCTTAACCCCGAGGTTACGGAGTGATCGGAAATTTAGGTGCCCAAACTGAGCATGCCACTACCACCGACACACTTATCTTCAACTTTAGCGTGTACAACCTGTTCCTGGTGCGTGTCACACGGGCCAACAATGCGCGTTCTCGATTGAATACATGCAATACGCCGTCGTCGATGACAATCATACATCATCCCTCTTCCAGTTGTCTAAGACTAATGATGTTACTCTTCAAACTTGGAATATAATATATCTGCGTGAGAGTCATATGGCCATTGTTCTTGCACACTATCATAACCACACCAAGTCCATGTATCTCCACTGTTGAGCCGTCACCAATCCGCACCAAGCCACGGACAGTTTCGTCAAGGGACATTAGCGCAGCTCTGCACCCCATCATGTGGTTTATCGCTCCAGTGTGCAGCTACCAAATGTTATTGTCGCTCTCCACAGGGAACACGCGCTCCTCATTGAGGAACACATTCTGAGTTGTGGTATGTATAGCGTCGCATTTTTGATCAAGGAGCAGCGGGGGTTGCTCGACATCGGCTTTTGCAAGATGTGCCTCCTCACGACGATCACGTCTTGGCTTCCTATACTCCTTGGCCCAATGGCCATAGATACCGCAGTTGAAACACTTTCCTTTTCGTCGTGGGGTCCTTTCCGAGGTCTGCTTCACGGTAGTTTCGTGACCATCGTTACAAACTGAGTCCTTGTTCTTCTCATGAGGCTGACGAATTGTCCTTTTGCTACTTGTTGAGGAACCTTACATCTTATGCTTCTACTTGGTGAGCCACTCCTCCTACGAGAAGCAACCTCCCAACTTTGTCGTGAATGTCACTACTGCTGTCAAGACGATCCTCTGCTGCTCGCAGCCGTCCGACCAACTCCTCGATCGTCATCGTGTTCAGGTCGAGCAAGGTTTCAATAGAGAGAGCAATCTGGGAGTAGCGGGCTGGCACGACACGAAGAAGTTTCTTCACGACACGGACTTCTCCTATCGATTCCCCGAGTGAAGGAATGTTACTGGCAAGGGCAGAGATCCTCATGGCAAACTCATCGATGCCCTCACCCTTCTTGAAAGCAATGTTCTCGAACTCCTTCAAGAGCCTCTGTGCATTCGCCTCTTGAACACGTGCGATGCCAATTCGTATCGACTTCACCGCCTGGAAGCCATAAAGAAAACCCAAGGCCCATTCATTATAGTTCGTGCGTGTTAATGACGGATACATTATCAAGCCGCCTGTCTCCTTCACCACACGCTCAACCATGACTTCACGCGATGTGCAACTGTCATCTTGGGTTATGAGGTCCCTCTGGTGTGGGGAGTTGTCGCCAGACATGATCGGCTGGCTAACAGTCCACCTTACTGGGCTCTGATGTCACTTGTCAGAACCGAGCTTAATCCTCGGTCTGGTCTGACCAGATAAACAGCTTTGACAACAAAGGAAAGAAGAATTGAGTTTGGGAATCACCAGATAACTTTCTATATTGTTACCTATCCTATTTATACACATGGATCATTAACTTCCCACTAACTAGGAATATATGACGCCACTAATCCACCAACAAAATTGGAAACGTGCAACGAATTATTTATAACAGTTTCCTACAAAAAGATCAGCTTGACAGAAAAGACTGGTCTCCCGAAGCTCTAACATGGCCGAGGCTATGTTGCTAAAGCGACAATGGTTTAGTAAAGCATCTTGTCTTTAGACTCGAGAGGATTTTTACCATTCATCACTGCCTTGTGAATAAAGAAGAATGGCAGGAAATGTGTCCGGCGTCTTTTAAAAGGCGATGAGTGGGCCTATGTGGTCATGGGCTTGGGCCTTCTAGGCCCACTGTGGGTGGTTAACAACAATTTCTTCGAAGAAATTTTCAAAGTTGTTTGGTTTCAGTTTCACAGGACGTTGATTGAGCATTCAATTTTTTCTAAAAAAATAAAATTAAATATTCGTTGTAATTTAGGAATACGAATCGTGTTCTGCTTTTTTATATTCGGTTACCTGCCATTGTGTGGAGATAGTATCTACTACATTAATTGCATTGGACCCTTTTCTCATAAAGAAAAACAAAAAAAATCACTTTTATTATTTTGGAAATTGGCCACCAACACAAATACTTGTACACATAACACAAATAGTGCTTCTAATAAAACTATACAACTACACTTTTACCCCAATAAAGAAAAGAAACGCACCCATTATTTTCATTAAAACGTATCACTCTCAAATCTATGCCTTTTTACCAACCCATTCTCCTCCCATCTGGGCCAATTATTGGGCTTCTTTACGGGCCTTAAATTAATGTCTTTTTTGCTAAATTGTTAGCCCGTTGCGATGTGCTGTTAGCACGAATGGGAAGGTTTGCCTCCCAAAAGTTCAAAATAGATCCCGCCACGTCAGCAAAAATTCGCTAAAATCCCACACTCCCTCCCTGTCCTCGCGCGCGCGCGCGCCAAAAAGAAGGTAGGAAAACGGCGTCGCTCGCTCTCTTCCACCAAAACCTTCCTCCCCCTCCTAATTTAGTCGAGCCCAAACACAAGCAGCAGGAAAAAGGGAAAATGGGGGAATCGATGCGACGGACGAGTCACGGCTCTTTCTTCCTCGACCTCCATTCCCGGGAGCTCAACTCCTCCAGAGGTGAGTCCCGACGCCGGACTTCCTCTCCTCAGTCTCCCCTAGGCTTTGTATCCCCCCCCTGGTCCACCGTATGAACGATGTCGTTGTTTTCCCAGTTAGGAAGCGGGCGGATGCTCCGGATTACAAAACGGAGGCCGCCGATGAAGGCGCCATCGCACTCGAGCACGATGGGATGGAGTCCCCTCCCCTTGCCTTGTCCTTCTGTAAGGTACGCGCTGCCTTTTCCTTCGCCCATGCTTCGTTGTCGGTTTTCTCTTGTGCTATGCCGGTGAGTTTTATGTTAATGTATTGCTTTACTGTTTGATCCTCGGCACGAGTTTATTAATAGTCTTAAGTTTATGGCGTAGGAGGTTAGGTTTGGTTAAGCTAGTATTTGACATGATTAGGGCGTTTTGAGCGACAGTTTCTGTCAGATTCCATCGGGCTACAGCTACTTTGGTTTATGCACATAGGTTTACCTGAATGTGTTGCGATAGTAGAGCGTGGTTCAAAGTCAGTTTAGTGGATAGTAAATGTTTACTACTTCATGCTTTGTCCGCCCCATTGGTGCATGCGCGATTCTGTTTGAATGGATTTCAGTGTAGACATTTGTTCCAATTCCTTGTTCTTTTTGGTTGTTAATCTAATCTAACGTGATGTCTAACTCCAATATGTATCACCAAGATGCTGAAAATGTCATGCCTTCTTTTCTGCCCTTTTGTAGACGAGCAGATGCTCACATATCCTAGCTGTATCTGATGAGGATGGGTATTTGAGCCTATTTGATATGCGGAAGAAGCTACATGCTTCCGTATCACACCAGGATAATGCAGGTTTCTCCGACTCCTTGTGCCTTAGTTTGCCTTTTCTTTCTCAGTTCTCAAAGTCAAGGTTCTTTGACATCTTCTGTTTCGGTGCATGCAGACCAGGCTAGAGTTGCCGAGTGGGTTGCTCATCAGAATGCTATATTTGACATATCCTGGATAAAGGTGACCCCTTAAGTTCGTTTTCACTTAGCGTTGAATCCATGCATCTAGAAACATTTTGACATCCAATTAGAAGTCACGAGATATATGAGGGACTGTCTTAGTACTGTTTCATCAATTTCAGATGACTTTTAGCCAGGGAATTAGTTTCTAAATGCGTGATTCTTTCTAGTGTTGAAAACTAATTTTCAAAGGAATTTTCGAATCCTAATTTGACCGAGGCTCAATTGATGGATGGAGTTAACAAATCAATTCAACCAATTTAAAGGGAGGTAGCCTAGAAAATGATATTACTCTTTCACTAAGTTTTCCATTTATTAGTTAATTCTCAATTACTCATCGTTGTTCGGAATTCCCCTCAGTAAGTTGTACTAATTGTTCTCATACAGGATGATGCCAATATGCTTACCGCATCAGGAGATCAAATGGTGAGTTGGATGACTATTTCTGGATTTGCGCCTACTATCACCTTTCTGATCATCTGGGACTTTATTGCTTAAAATTAAGTCGTGTCAAAATGTGTAGCCCTTGAGTCCAAAGCAACTGGCGATGCCATTGTTGTTGCCCAAATATTGCTCATGCCAAATTAGTTTGTTCGACTAATCATGGGGATTCTTCTCTTGAACAGATTAGAGTATGGGATGTCGAAAATAAGAACTCCCTTGTGGTATTAAAGGGCCATGAAGGAAGTGTCAAATCTATCTGCTCACATCCTACCAACTCTGGTAAGATCAATGACTGATGCATGCGTGATTATATTGGTTAGTGTTTGGTTTAATGATCTTCAAATGGACAGACCTTCTCGTTTCTGGTTCAAGGGACGGTTGTTTCTCCTTATGGGACTTGAGATGCAACCCCAAGGGTAGGAATAAGCTAGGAGAACCTTGTCTTGGGTATGCTCAAATAACCGAATTTCTGCATCATGCTGAATTTTTGTTTTTCATTTTACTAATTGATTGCATAGTGTTTTCCATCAAATTGATGTTTAGAGAGATTTGGTTGGTTGGGTCTGATACTAAGTCTATTCTTTCAGCCCGATCAAAACAATCAAAGGAGCCCACAATTTTCCTAATGGCAAGCGTGTCCGAGCTAAAAAGGTGTTTTTCTTTGGGTTTTCTCTCTAACAGTTTATTCTAGAGGGATATACTAATGTATTCCTATAATTTGACAGGCTGCCTCTATGAGCATTACCTCCGTCCTCTTCCTCAAGGATGGATGTGGTATGGCAACTGCCGGCGCATTAGACAGGTACTAAAAAGTCATATTTCTGGATGTTCCATTCTATTCTTCTGGGCGGATACTTAATCCTTTGTTTTTTCAGTGTTGTGAAGTTCTGGGACCCCAGGAATTTGACACTTCAGCTTGACCAGACATGCGCTAATTACGACTCCAACGATGAGAAGGTTTTAGACCTTTTCGCATGTGATTTGCGAGCTATTTTTCTGTAGATCTTACCAAGTAGTTATATTATCTTCTGTAGCAGGATAAATCGCTACATGGCATTTCTAGCTTGTCTCAAGATATGAATGGAGTGCTTCTTTCTGTGTCGTGTATGGACAACAGGTACAAATTGATATATTGCTTATTTACTGTATGCTTATATCATTCGGCATAGACCATCTTCAATGCCTCTTATTTGACTGTCTCTTTGCATTCTTCTGTGCAATTTCAGATTTTCTTCTCGCAATGGTTGAATTTTACGTTAAAAATTTTTTCCTGCTACTGAACCTTTATCAGAATCTATCTGTATGACATCCTTCGGCTGGAAAAGGGTCCCGTTAGCATCTTCACTGGCTGCAACATACAGTCATTCTATATAAAGGTGAATTAATGTGAAATCTTATGCATATGATAATTGATGTCTCAAAGTTTGTAGCTTAATTCAATGAGAGTGTGATTGCAGTCTGTGATCAGTCCGGATTCGTCCTACTTACTCAGTGGCTCGAGTGATGGCTGTGGCTACATCTGGCAGGTAAAAAGGTTTCGATTGTTTTAGGAGAAGCAAGTTGCTCTTGGCTTGTTCGAATACTAATCTCCATGAAAAGACAGGTTGACCGGCCTGATGCAGATCCCATCGTGTTAAATTGTTACTCTGGACCTGGAGAAGTGACAGCTGTAGCCTGGTAGTTCCCTTGTCAACTGTCAGTCTTTTGATGATGTGAATCAAGCTTATCCGCGACCAATTCATTCCTCTGGTAACTATTGCAGGTCACCAACAGGGTTAGGAAAGTTTGCCACCTGTTCAGATGATTTCACAGTAAGCACTATCGCTAACAAATTAGTACCTTGAATTGAATAAGATATTGCGTAATTACGATACATCAAATTTTTCGTGCAACTTATAATTTGGTAACCGAAATACGGGGTAGCTCTCATTGGATGTTTATGCTGGGCATGTTTCCTTCTCAAGGTTCGGAAGTGGAGTGTTCAAACTAGCTATTGCGTAGAGGCAAAATCATCCCCGGCTACTCGAAGGCGTGTGATGGCGATGTCGCCCTCGGAAGGTATAAAGCTTCTAAAGATGGAAGGCTCGGGAGGCAGCGAAAGTGTTCCCACAAAAGTTCACAATCACATTAGTGATGAAGGCGATTCTCTACAGATGAATCCTACATCGCCACAAACAGAAGTAGCTACTCCGAAAGCACAGAGGAAGATCATGACACTGGGAGTGCCGAGGGAGGATACCACTCCGAAAGCTCACAAGAATTCCACGCCAAATCCCCACTGTGGTGGTATCTGTGAGAAGACCCCTGAGGCTACTCTGAAAAGCCCGTCCTCGGTACTAACTCCACCTTCCTCCATGAAAAGAACAATCCGGGATTACTTCCTGGCCGTAAATTCATAAGTCACAACATGGGTTAATTTTTGCTATTAGCAGAGAAGAGAAAAGTATAGACGAGATATTGTATAGGAATTGGGCTTCTAGGGGACGTGCATAGCTTAGCAGGTGTTCGAGTTTCAAATGATAGTTTTAAGATTTAAGACGAAACATTGGCTATATTTCATGCTTGAGCTGGTTAGTTGTATTCATGCACTCGCTCGACAATGCCTCTAGTTTACGACCAACCGTCATCGGATCCTTTTAGATTTTGAGTTTATACTATTGGATATGCCTATCCATATGTCACCGGAGCTGCGACTGACGTGTGTACTGCCAAGTGGCCACACGTGGCAGCTGCCGTAATGCGGATTGCATACAATTAATTGCCTCTGTAAAGTCCCCTTGAGATTCCGAGGCAGCGATTTCTTACCTTTCATGCTGGATCGGGCTTTTATTTATAAGCTAGTGGTGTCTAAGGGAAATCGGAAGAGGCAATGGCAGATCAGAGTTTTGCTGAATTCAGCCGCACTTGGCCTTGCGCCGCATGCACCGTTGCAGATAAGTTATGCACAGCTGACTGCATTTTTTCACTACTCTTCCCTCCTGACCGAACCACTGAATTCGAAATGATACACAAAGTCTTTGGGGAGATGAATTCCCGCAAGCTTCTCACGAAACTCCCTCCGGAACATCGGAAGGATGCTGCAGATTCGCTAGTGTATGAGGCCGAGGCGAGGCTGAGAGACCCTCTTAACGGCTGTGTGGGCACAATTTCCTCTCTTCAGAGGAAGCTGGACAGACTTAAGAAGGAGTTGGCAGCAACCGAAGCGGAAACAGCCCGTTATGCTGCCATGATGCCTGAAATGTCCGAGTCAGCCGAAGGAAACTTGTCCGATGGGGATAGCAGCGATGGCTACTGCGTGCATGGTAAGAATATGATGGCTGATCTTGCCCGAATCAGGGCCTTGACGCATGAAACTTTCAAGTTAGCCGCAGATCCCTTGCCTGATGGGAATGGCAATAGCGCCAGTGGCGCTCGTAAGACTCTGATGGATAAGGTCTCTGATATTGCCCATTATGTGGCCATGATGCCTGGAACCTCCAAGTCTGCCGCAGATCACTCATCTTCCATGGTGCCTGGAACTTCCAAGTCTGCCGTGGATCACTCATCTTTCCTGGTGCCTGGAACTTCCAAGTCTGCCACAGATAACTCATCCAATGGGAAAGGCGACGGCGACGGCTACCGTGGTAAGAATAAGGTCTAAACTCTAGTATGAAATCCCCCATAATAATTGTCGTGCGACAAGTTTCGTTAGTGTGCCGAGGTCAAAATAGCGCTGCAGTTTTCAGCGTTTGTAAGCGAGGTTGTGATGAAATGTGACGAGATGCCGTATTTGTCTGTCCTATGAACTAACTGGTAAGCCATATCCATTTGCATGATGTAATGCAATTCGTCTCCACCCGTGAGGAAAACGAAACAACAATCACGACGATGCATAGTACGGATCTGGTCCTCGGTCGTTCGAGAAACACTCATCCGTGAGCCGCAGCATGTCAGCTATCCGTGGCAAATACATGCCAGTCAATAAGTAATGAGATCTTCTTTTAACCAAACCTAAGAACTCATCGTGGAAATCAGAACGGCAGTCAAGCCACTGAATGTAACCTTTATTCTTATGAAAGCATTACCAAGAAACACTAATTACAGTTCCCATTTTTGGGTTCTATTTCTATAAAAAAAAACAATACTTTTTGTTCTTAACTTGAAATAGAACTCGATTAATATTAGCAAAAAGTATTACGAACGTGTAATTTTGATCTTTACTGGAGTCTTTATTTTGCAATTTTTTGAATAAATTTGTAATCATTCAGCTTTCCAAGATATGTCCAAACTCCAAATTTCCCAACTTTGGCTTGTAACTTATGATTAGGTATGAAAAATTAGCACCTGGTAAATTAAATTTCCTACCCCGATCAAAATCTCATAAAATCAATAATAAATTATATATATCTAAAACAATTAATTCACTTCTAAAATGGATGCTTGTTACTTTTAAGCCTGGGGGACATATTAATTATTTACCATATGCATTTTTATTTTCATTTACATTACTTGTCATCGAATGACATAATTTATATATTTTTATGGTAAAAGATGGGAAAAGAAGCATCCTGATAGGTTTGAATTTAATGAGAATTCTCAAGGGATTTTGAGGGACGACGGGGGTAGGAGCAAACCTTTTACATATTTTATAAAAACAAATTATAAGAAACTTTGAACTTTTTTTTTAAATATATCCAATCATCTAATCCTTTAAAATAAATTGAGTAAAGCTACGTAAATATTTTAAAAGTAATACAGGTTATCACATTATATGATAAAAATATTTCACCTAACTACAAAGTTAATAACAATAATCTTCAATATAAGTTAATTTAAATATAATTTTTAGTTATTCTTGTAACCTACTTTATATTATTTGCTATAATATATTTTGACGAATTAGTATACCTTAAATATCTTTTAGTGTATAATATCCTGTATTTATTTATTTTTAAAAATTTTTGGTTGTTTTATTTAATTTAGTTTAATGTATAAATGACAGGTCGAAAGAAGTTCAACATTTATGGTATATTTGATAAAATGTGTAACAATATATTTTACTATTTCATAAGAAATTTCAAAGTCGAATTTTAATTATTTTACGAAACACGTCCTCATAAATCAGAAAAAAAAGAACCTCTTATATTTTATTTGACATTCAGACTTAATTTTAAAAATCGAGTTTAACTATGTCAATCATTATTTGAATTTAATAAAAAACATTATAAAAATCAATACTTTTTTATGGTATAATAAGAACATTATGTGTATATCACTTATATTTTCTCAAAAAATATAATAAAAGATATATGTGAAGTGTGGAAGTGAAATGATTGAAGGTAAGAGATTTCTTATTCCGAACTGTTAGTTTTTTTTTTTTAAAGTTATTATTTAGGGGAAATCTTTACAGATTTCTAAATACAATGAAAGACTCACAAGCCATTTTACATTTACAAAGAGTCAGCTGTTACAAACAATCATGGAAGAGGGATATTAAAATATATAAATTTCATAAATTAACACTAATTTCATTGCTTGTAATAACGACTCATTTTTACAAATATGGACGGTAAAATTAAAATTTTACAAACTTTATACATTACTTTGTAATTTTTATTTAAAAAAAAATATTTCATGAAGCAAACCTTTTGAACAGTACACCATCCCATCCCTCCAATCCAAAACAATCCGGATGGTATACCCTGAAAGCTTATTGCAACACCTGAGTGACATCACTTTTTAAATGCCTTTTATTCTTAAACATGATGTTAAGTGACAGGAGATATTGAATGGCACAATTTAAGCGTATTGCAAGGAGATATATCAATTACTTCGAATATGTCACCCCATCTAATAAAATAATTTAACTAAAACTTAAATTATATCAAAATTAAATTATTCACATATATCCGGTACAAGTATATCTTAATCTTATTTACATGTATACATGCATAAGTAAGATTATAATAAGATAAATATTTTTTTTCTTAAAAAACAAGTTATAAACAAGTTATAGTAAAATGCAATGTGATACATACTTTTAGTTTAAAAACATTAGTTAACAATATATTTAAAAAATTAATAAATAATATTAAAATAATTGAAGCTAGATTATTCCCACCTCCTCCTCTTCCCCTTGTTTCTTCTCCTTCCCCCCACGTGTCCCTTCTCCCCCTTCTATCCCTCCGCCCCTTCTTATACTTTTTTTTTTTTTTTGGTAAGCCCCCTTCTTATACTTAACCATAGTTGTTAAAGCGCAAAGCGCATAAAAACGTAAACCTCCCAAATCGCTTTAAGCGCAAAGCACGCTTTTGATATGTCCTCGCTAATGTTAAATGAAAAATATAATTCAATTACGGAACTTCAAGATAAGGTCAATTTAACTTTTAATGTCATAAAATCAACGTTTTCAATTGTGACCAATGCATAAGTTCATGATAAAAGGACATGAAAACACAACAATCTAAACATCTAAATCTATGTCGTTATTCAGGCTCTCATCGTCATATTCGCAATCCACCAAGGTGTTGTCTTCAGTCGCATCTCCATTAATCTCTTCATTGACGTCGGTATGGACTTCATCATCACCATCAAACATTCTCGAACTACTTAAACCCCATGCGTTCCTCATAACGTGATGAACATGCAACGCCCCCTCACCGACTAGTAGCGACTCATCTTGCTCTTCTTCCAGCTCACCGACTAGCCACTCATTACAACAATCAATATCATTCATACAAAGAGGATCAATGGTATCTCCTACATCATATCTTGCTTTGAGATTTTGGTTGTACTTCACAAATACAAGGTCTAGTACCTTTTGATGTTCAAGTTGATTGCACTTCTTAGAATGAATCTACATTGGAAAAGTAGAATGTGAAATGGTCATAATAGAAATAAGAAATAATACATGTTAATAGATGAAGAATGGGCTTACATGCTCAAAAGTACTCCAATTTCGCTCACAACCAACTGCTCTACACGTTAAACTTAGCATTTGAACAGCAAATTTTTGAAGAGTGGGGGTAACACCACCCAACAAAACCCACCACTCTACTGTCATGAGAATTATATATATGTTAATGATTCATTAAACAATTATAACGTTGAAAATGTAAATTTAAATAGCTAAGAGGAATGTACCTGGTGATCGTTGAGTCCTATTTCGGTTTGCCAAGGGCGGTCCAAAATTCCCAACGCTACTCGAATAACATGCAATTTCTTCAATGATCTTATCTTAAACCGCTATAATCGGATTCAACTTCACTATGAAAGCATGTAATCCAGTAATGACTTCTGAATTGCTGAGATATGTGGAGTTCGGATCACAATGAGCAGTATTCAAGTAATGTCCCGCTGCATGCAATGGATGGTGAAGTTGACAATTCCATCTATCATAAATCATTTCGAAGATATCCGCATACATTTCTTCTTTTTCATTGAAAGACCTTTGGATCGTCTCTTTGGCCCTATCCATTGCTTAATAAATATATCCCATTGCCAGCTTCTTCTCATTATCCACAAGCCGAAGAACCATCACAAGCAGACCCATCATCTAAGTGCATATAGATCACCCTCCGGCGGGGCTTCTAGGAGGGAGGGCGTCCAGCTGGGCGTCTGGGAGGAAGGCTCTCCGGTGGGGCGTCTAGGGGGGAGGCTCTCCTGCGGGGCGTCTGGGAGGGAGGAGGAGCGTTATGGCAGAGAAAAGGGACAATGAGAGAGAGAAAGGAGATAGGGCAGAAAAAAGGAGCCGTCGCGCTCTGGCGCTTTCCTTGCGCCCGGCGCCTCGCACTTAAAGTTCAAAGCGGCTCCTAGGTGCGCGTTTCATGTGGGCCGCTTCATCGCTTGGGACCGAAGCCCTCATCCTGCGTCTCGCTGCGCTTTCTGCTTAAAGCGCGCTTTTAACAACCCAGTACTTAACACCGCCCCTTCAAATCTCCCTCTCTACTAACACCCCATGGTAAACCGCTCCCAGTAGCTCCAGGTCCACCCCCGCTATGACCAAACTGATTGAGGCATAATGCCCGACAAGGGCCCCTCTGCCTCCAAGGTGCTGGCCGTCCTCGCCATCCTCCCTGCTGGTGGCACCCTCGCCCTTGCTGTGATCACCTTCCTCCTGTCGCTCATTGGCCTCACCATTGCCACCCCCGTCTTCATCCTCTTCAGCTTGATAATCATTCCTGCGGCCATCGACCGGGTTCCTAATGTCTGGGGCGTTTGGTCTTACCACACTATCGTCTCTGTCCCGCGTTGCGGCCTACATAAGGCAGGTTACGGGGCTGTCGCTGTCTCCAGAGCAGATGGCGGAGCAGGCCAAGCGAAGGATGCAGGAGACTGCCGGGTACATTGGGCAGAAGACCAAGGAGACAGGGCAGCAGATCCAGAGTAAGGCCCAAAGAAGGAAGGACTTGAAAACAACCCCGACAGATCCTAAGAACATGTGCGCTCCATGCGCTTCTTTCTATGCATGTCCGTATGGACATAGCAGCATGTCGTTCTTCTATCTCTTAGCATTTTCAGAGAGTCTTGTTCAATCCTGCAAGGAGAAATATTTGGCATGGCAACCTTTCCATCCCGCTGATTCAATTAGGAGAGAATGGCGATTCCTTTGACACATCCATCATTCTATTCCCTCCCCCATTGCCAAAACCAAACACCTCATCACAGTTTCTGTTACTACAATCACAAGCACTGCAGTTGCTGAATGTCGTGTTTACACTGGGTTTAGGCTATCAGGTGGAAGACCACCAGAGTCGGGTGATTCATAATTAGGAATCCAAAATGTGAGGACAGAGGAAGCAGCTACGAACATCAACCTCCTTGGAGCCCATTTAAGACATGATGCAACCCCAATGTGGCTGCTCCAGGATGCAACCTGAACATGGTTTAGGCAAACACCAACTATCAGCTCAGACCCAGGTTTTTTCCCATAAGCAAAAGGCCAGCAGTCGGAGTGGTTTTGACACTTGTTCAAACTAAAGCTAAGAGGGTGGTGAGAATGATGTACCTCTTCCCCGGTGTTGATGTTCCAGGCATGCAGTGTCCCATCTCCTGAGCCTGTCAGAGAAGCACCATATGGGGTTACAAGAAATTTATCCAAAGCCGCAAGATGATTTCTCGAGTGTAACGTCATATCATGACACATCAAAATGAATGGAGTCCAGTAATGATAAATGCAAATGCAAAACGGTTCATATACCACCAAAGGAAGTCCAAGATGCGTGTGAAAATATCCAAGGTCGGTGATGGTACCTGAGAATATGTACTGGCCATCTGGAGTGAAGGAAGCCTCGATGGGATTGGCTGAAGGTTCCAGACTGAAGCCACAGCGCTGCATGACATAGTTCGAGTTTAAGAGGGAAAAGAAAAGTCTAAACTATGGGTGTTCACTCATCACTCACTCACTCTAATGAGGGATGTGAAGACTATACAAAGATCAAATTCAGGAGGCCCTCCCTCACCTTGTCTCCAGCATAAGCATCCAGGACATAAATATGGTTGTTTGTGGTTGACAACAGCATTGACCTCCCATCGTTGCTGAACTTGATATCACATACCTCAGCTTTGTCTCCACCCACCAAGAATGTATCAAAAGGGCCCTATTTATTGGAAGCAAGCCAAGATTCAACAAAAGAATAAGTTTGGCATCGTTGATACATGAAACATGATTCATGTCAGTTTTGGATACCGAACCTTATCAAAAGAACGGGAATCAAACAATTTTATGGCACCCCCTTCCATGGCCACGGCAAATACGAGGCCCTGCTGGTCGTATGCGACAGTGGGTCTACCTCGTAGACGCAGGATTCCCTGAAAAACAAAAACATCGAGCAACAGCAATGTAAAATTTTATAAACACACACTCCCAAATCGAAGAAGCAATTCTAGTTGAACTCCAGAGCTAGATCATCCCACTTTGACTGATAATAAGAAGAACAAGCCCATCTTAAAATTCTGTGAGCAGTCAACAAATCAATATGTAAAGAGTGACAAAATACCCAATTATAGTTTCCTTCCAAGTCGACGCTAATTTCTTTTTTGAATTTCGTATTTTAATTCGTCGATAAAGAAAATGAGTCAGTTCAGTTAAAAAAAAATCCCATTGATAATCCTCTGCCCAAGAAAATAATCTTCATTTTGATAACTCCGGAGGGTCAGGTGAAGAGACAGTCTTACCACACCACAAATACCCCCCTAACCACAAAAATTTTCAACATTTGCAGTTTACTCCTGAGTAGTTTCAAGAAGGCCCAGATCTCTCATGTGGGAAGGAAAACGAACAAGGTAGCAGACGAACTAGCTAAGAGAGCGCTACAACATGAGGTAAAGCTCTGTCCCGTTTTTGTTCCACCTGATTTTTGTACACCACTACACCTTGCATGGGGTTATTCCATATTCGATCTATCACAGAATTGTAGTCTGTGACTTTGATAATGAAACTCCTATTTATACCCAAAAAGAAAATATGTTCTTCTTCCAAAGGTCAGAACTCCCCAGGAAACAACAGCAAGTTTGGGGCCCAGAAAGAAGACCAGGACAATGACTGACAGCAGCAGGTCATGTAATTAAATGATAGTCAGATCGTAAGACTTCAAGAAACGACCTTTCTAACGTGTTGTTGCATATGAAATAAAATTCTAGATGCATGTAATGTAACAACCGTTGTAAGATGCAATTAACACAAAATTCTGATGTTCTCTACCATTTCGACTCCAGAAACCTACGAATTGCTATTCAAAGCTGAACATGAAACATAAGCACATTTGTTCAAAACAACAAAGTCAAAAATCAGCAAAAGAAACTCAAAGGTATACTGACCTGGCAAGCATTCACTCGAAGATCCCACATCCTGACAGTATGATCTAGTGAACCAGACATGAAACTATCATTGATTGGTGACATACATAGGGAAACAACCCTGCATCACGAAGAGGATACCTATTCTCAGTTTAAAAGGACTACCATCTGGAAACCAAGGAGGAAAGCACCCGACATAAGCCCCTGGTCAGCGATAGAATGAATGTCACACAAAAGAATGTAGAGAACACAGTGACAATATTAATGCAACATATTGTTTCAATGAGAAGCTACATCAATGGAAACATCAATATATCATGCCAGAGAATTTTCTGACAGGGCAACAGAAACAAACTAGTATTTGGTAAGAACCAAGGCCAAACCTCTGTTTATGTCCCTTGAAGTAGCGAAGGCAGCGATTGTCAAACATTGAGAGATACCGGATGGACTCTGAAATACACAGGAGTTGAGCGATTTAATTCAGGAAAAAGAAAAGCCCACTTAGGGATCATCCTGAACAGGGCATTTAAAACACAAGAAGGGAAAAGCAAGGGACCTCCGGTTGTTTCAATATTATGAACCGACGAGCATATAACAGAATTCTGGTGGTGGGTAAAGCACACGCGATCCGCTCCATGCTTTTTATGATAAGTCGTCTTCAGCAACCTGTTTATGACCAGAATAGATTAGTCCCAGTCGTTCCCTATCCTATCAATAACATCAGCGACACCATTGTCCGTACTATCTACACACAGAGCTTCCCCTCTGTGATACTCACTTGGCATTGGCGATGTCATACAATCTGACTGAATCATCCTCGCTTGCCGTTACAAGAAGATCATCCTTCCGATGGAAATCGACACAATTTATCGTTCCTCCACCCTGTTTCCACGACCCCCCAACACACACACAAATCATCAGAAACCAAACACCAGGAGGAGACGGTGGCAGCGGTAAAAAAAATTTACAAGGGAGAAGAAGACAGATAAGCTTACGAAATCCGAGAAGACAGCTCCGACGGCCATGCTCCGAACAACTAAGTCGTCCACTGCGGTGACCGTCCCCGGCGCATTTGCCATGAGCCCTCACACCTCCTGACTCACTCTTCTGTAATTAGGGTTTTATGTTCTCAGCAACTCCTCTTGATTTTTCTTTCTATTTGTTTAAGAAAAAAGGGTTGGATTTGATAGAATTAGTTTTCAGCATGTATGGGATTTTAATAGATAAAATACCAAACTTCAAATGTTCTCTATCATTAAAATAAAAGTAAAAACACCTTTTATTTCCCTTTTGATACTTCTCTTTTAAACATGATTATTATAAGTATGATTGGATGGATGCTTTAAAAAAAAAACATTTTTTTAATAAATAAAGAGCCATTGATCTAACATGCTTAAAAAGTATGCCTGATAATGTGATTTCAAAATATTTACAAAAACTCATCCCTGTTTATAGCTAATGGTTGGATTATGCTCCTTCTTTATTTTTTATTTATAGCAAAATAGTGGGATGTGCTAAGGCCTAAAAATGAGCCGGTCTCATAGGCAAATTGGATATGGCACCGCAACGTCAGTTCTGGTTCATACTGTCACGTTTTCGGATGCCTCTAACAACGGCAAAGGGCTTTTACTTGTGTTTATGAACATAAATTTTGGGCCACAAATTTCGGTGTCATCTGTGGATCAACGATTCAGAATTCAGATTCGAAGTAAGAGAAGCCCAGTGAAGAGATAACTGTGGAAACACACAGGCGAAGGCTTGCCGATGAAGCGGTTATCAAGCGACAGAGCTACCAAGTGACGAGAGTCAACTAGGTGATCAAGCGATAGTCAACTGGATGAGCGGGGAAACTCTGCGGCGAAGGCTAATGGGCGATTCGGTCGATCAGTAGTTGTTATGGGATGATTCCGGACGGTCTCAAGACATGAAAGGAAATTCTTGCCAAGATTGCTCAAATGGAAAGGAGATATTCCATGAATACTGACAACAATGACACGTAATATATGTATAATATTTTATTTCCGTACATACATAGGTCTAGCATACTATAAATAGTTGTCTAATGCATTGTACAAAAACACCTCTCCATATATGGACATACAGTCTTTTTATCTTCAAGCATTCCAGCGTTCAAGCATACCGTGCTCCTGCTTTCTTGCTCCTTCCGAAGGCTTCGTCGATGGCATCCGTAAGTGCTTCTGCTTAAGGATGTCCGTCTGTTGTCGTCTCCCCTCTTTCTTCATTCATATGGCGACAACACAACGAACCTCCGAGTACCAGTTGCTCGTAGTGCCATAAATTTCCGACGTGTTTGGATCCGGCTTGTCCAGCGGTCACTTTCGGAGCGAACATGCCTTTGATGACCACAGTGGGGAGATCTAGGCCAATAATGCCGAGAACCAGACGTGGTACCGATTCAAAGAACCTCGGAGATAATCACTCCGATGGGGGAAACAACAGCGATAGAAACAACTCGAACCCAACCATGGCTAGAGAGCTGTCCGCCATCATGAGTACTCTTAAAATCTTAATGGAGAGGGTCGATGCTATTGATCAGAAGCACGACACCTTTAAGGAGAAAATCGGCTCCAAGATGGATGCCGTCGTCCAGAACCTAGAAATCATATTGGGGTGCCCATAAACAGCCCCGATAAGGAGAAAGGTGAGTCGACCAATTCGAACCCCCTCTACTATGATGTTCATAAGGCGCTAATAGCCGAAGGGAAGAAAAATGTCGACTTGGGGATATCCCTATTATCTCCACGGGCTCCACAGGATTTGTCCACAACAATCCACCACTTGTGATCAACGATGGTGGAACAACTATACAACAAGATCATCAAGTTGTATATCAACCTCCGTTTTGAAGGAGGGAAGATTTCTATAGGCCGGTAAAGAACGAGCCTTTTCATCATCTTGAGGATCATCGACACTCTGAGTACATTTCCCTACCCATGCGCATAAGAGGGATGGCCATGCAGGAGGCGATGGCTCCACGTAGTCTCATGTCCGAAATAAGTGATTACGTGGCCCGACTAGTTGAACAGGCGATCCCTTGAGCAAACAATATGATTGGGGTTGAACTCTATCGAACTCTTTATCTTGACAACATCAATCGTGACTATCATTTTCAAGGGGATATCGTGTGCCTGAATTTGTCCGCTTCACGGGAGAAGAAGACATTTCGTCCGTCGAACATATCGCCCGCTTCACTCACCAGGCTGGAGAAGCCGCCACTAATGGGTTCTGGGAACTTCGCCTTTTTCTCAGCTCTCTCACAAGAGCGGCCTTTACGTGGTATGTGAATCTTCCCCCGAATTCGGTGAGGAATTGGGAGGATATATAAGTGCAATTCACTCTGGCGTTCCCTCAGACTGACCCAGCTGTGACACTGCATGACCTCACTCACATGAAGCAGCAACTTGGGGAACCCGTGGTAGTCTTCCTGAATAGACTTTGGAAGGCAAGGCTGAGATGTAAAACCTCTACATATGAAGCCGAGCTCATAGTCATCGCCTAGGATTCTCTCATTCTTCGACTTAGAAAAAAGCTAGAAAGAGAAGTGTTCAAGGATTGGAATGAGTTAGCCAGAAGGATAATCCGATATAAGAACCTCTTCATAGAGAAAACTCACGCGAAAGAGAGTTTGATTACAGGACCTTTGGTGACCGAGCAAGCAGAACCAGTTGTAGACGTCGACGTCGCAGACTATGTAAAGGGTCAACTCTTGACCTGCGACGAGTTGACTAACAAAAACTTCCGAGCCAAAGCTTCTCCAAAAACTCACGAGGAATGAAAATATTCCTACGATGAATCGAAGGCCGATGAAGTCTTCGAATTCATGCTTCAACACGGGCGAATTCGACTGAAAACGGGCCATCGACTCCCTCGCACTTATAGAGAAAAGTCTAGAAACTTCTGCAAGTGGCATGGGTCGTTTACCCACACCACTAGAGATTGCATCACATTTAGAAACATGGTGCATGACTTAATCGAGTCTAAAGAGTTGCACTTTAGGCGTTAATAGAGTAACACCCTTTTGGCGACTTGGTTGATATAAACGCCTTCGACGTGAACTGCCTGACCGTCTCCCCTTTATCAATGCAGGGAGAACAAAGCCAATCGATCGAAACTGGCGAGACAATCATCGCCAACATGCCGTTCAAGCGGCTCGTAAGCAAGGGAACACTCCAATGCCCTGCTGATATCAAGAGCATACAACACAATCGTTGTCGCTGGCACATGGATACCTAGCATACCACTGATCGGTGCTATGCATGGGAATCAATAGTGACCCAAGGGTGCATCAACGCATAGAGAAACATCAAGAGTGAAAAGGCACCCCACCAATTGGAACGAGAGAAATCTATCCCACTGAAGAACTCATGAGACAGGGAATAATGGGTGAGAGTGAGGAAATTTGAAAAGAACCTCGCACCAAAAAACTCCCTAGGCGACGCGTTGTCGACTGCCTTGGACCTCAACAAGCGAAGGAAAATACGAAGCGATAAGGATGCAATGAGGAAAGGGACTTCGTTAGCCCAATTTCTAACGGCTGACATCTTTGTTACAAGTTCAAACCTATAGCAGCGCATAAGGTACTCATCACCCAAATGTGCTAACTCTACTATAACCAGTACTTCCTACTGCTGGCCAGCATGGCATCCGAAGGGAAGATCAAGGTGGAGACAATCGACCCTCCATTAGGTAATCTGTCTGACTCTGAGTCCACCTATCTCTCGGAACCTCCTTTTGAGGGAAACTTCAAAAGGGGTTATGACACACATAAGAGGGAGTTTGTTCAGGTCGATAATCGTCTGCAACATCTTAAACACTCGCGTTGCATCCGCGTTCCTGTCATCCCAGGAACAGGTACATGGTAGAAGGTGGGGTATAGGAGCACGGCTTCAGGTACCCACTAAGAAGACCAAAAGGTGGAGAGAGAGAAGAGCGCGGCACGCCGCAAAAAAAAACATTCCAAATTGGCAGCCTCTGATACTAAAAATGCTAAGGAATCAAGCGAAAGCGACCTTGCGTCCAATACGCTGAGTGACTACAACCCAGTCCAGTCTGGGACTCCACCCGAGGTGAATGTGACTAGTTGAAATGTCCACATGCTACCAGCCGAGTTTATTAAGAAAGAAGACAACCAGTCGGAATGTAGTCTACTGTTCCCTTTCCATCACAATGCCTTTACTGAAATACCCCGAAACTTCCCGAGTGGATGGCTAAAAGAGTCTCCTGGGTCACTCCAGAAATATACGTTCCCGCTGTACATTCAGGCGACGATCAATAATGTGGCGATGCGCCATATCCTTATTGATAACAGAGCAACCATTAATGTGCTTCCCCTTAAAGCATATAAGCACTTGGGGGATGACATAGCCGAACTAAGAAAGGTTAACGTAAGTGTCAGCGGATTTAATATGACTACCTCCTCTTGTCTAGGCGTGGTATCCGTTAAACTCCAAGTAGGCACACATGAAAAGAAGATGGCTTTCTTTGTCATCGACATAAAACCGTCTTTTAGTGCCCTGCTCGGGAGAAATTGGCTACACAAGGCTGGTGTCATACCCTCCACTATCCACCAAGAGCTATGTGAAAAACACGGCTAGAGGTTATCACAGGAGATGTGAGTAAGAATGCTAACATGTCCTATGTTTGCGCAGGGGCAGTAAAACAAGTTAGAGACATGACACTAGAGCAAAGATATGCGCTGGGAGACCCAAATGTCAGGCCCTTACGCGAAGCAGTCTACGAGTTCCTGGTTTCGTATAATGGACCACCTTTGGCACCAGCTCAACAACCAATTGTCCCAACTGGATGGGGCGATGAACTACAACCCAAAGCTAATAAAGACCCGACCCCGCTTGAAAAAATATGCGCGAAGCCCTTAGACAATAATGACACTCATCAGAAGGAGAGGGACTTATAGCCCGATAGATTCCTCAACCCGCCTTTGTCCAATGAACAGTGAAACACTCGATCCAATATCGGACGTCCTGGAAAGACTAGCTAGTTATAGGGCGTCCAAAATAAACTAAGCATGATGTAATGTGTTTCCTCAGGTATGTCAAGACGTGCCAATCATTTATTCAATGAATAAAGAAGTCCCTAATATTTCTGTCGTCCCATGTGATCCGTTAAGCGAAGTCAACTTGGGAATCACTGAAACACCACGTGTCCCCTATCTCAACTCGCTACTAAGCGAAACTGAGGCAAGCGACATTAGAAAAGTCCTTCGCACTTACAAAGATTGTTTCGCCTGGGATTACACAGAGATACCTGGCCTTAACAGAAACTTGGTCGAGCATCGACTCGCGACGTACAATAACTTTAAGCATGTGAGACAAACTCCAAGGAGGATGTCACGGGGAGTAGCCCAGATGGTCTACAATGAAATTAATAAGTTGTTTAAAGCCAGTTATATAAGAATGGGTAGGTACATGGACTGGATCTCTAGCATAGTTCTTGTTGTTAAAAGGAACGACAAGATCCGGGTATGCATAGATTTCCGCGACTTGAACAAAACGACACCTAAAGACAAATACCGAATGCCCATTGCCGATGACCTTATAGACAAATCGACAGGGCATGAATTAATAGGATTTATGGGCGGATACTCCAGGTACAATCAAATCTTCATCGTCGAAGAGGACGTGCACAAGAAAGATTCAGGTGCCCTATCGGGATATTCGAATGGGTCGTTGTGCCCTTTGGATTGAAGAATGCCAGAGCCACGTACCAGAGAGTAATCATCTTTGGCCCCTTGATAGGGAAGATAATGGAAGTCTGCATCGATGACGTGGTAGTAAAGTACAAGGAAGCCAAGATTATCACATTCATCAAAGTGAAGCATTTGAAAAGATGCAAACGCATAACCTAAAGCTCAACCCCTTAAAATGCGCTTTTAGAGTCTAAAATGGGTAGTTTCTTGGATTCTTAGTACATCAACGGGGAATTACAGTTGACCCTCTTAAAACTCGCGCTATCCAGAACCTATCTGCTCCTCAGAGCAAGAAAGAACTCCAAGCCTTTCTTGGAAGGGTCAACTATATGTGTAGCTTCATAGGGAACGTGACATCTAAAACCAACACCTTCTCAATAATTTTGAAAGGAAAGGAGAAGGGGCAGATAACCTGGACATCGCAACATGAGCAAGCTTTCCAGGAAATAAAGAACTATTTGATGAACCCTCCTGTGCTAGCGCCGCTAGAGACAAAGGCGTCATACATCCTTTACGTGGCTGCGTCCTAGTTTAGTATTGGGTCTATGCTGGCACAAGAGCAAGGCAGGGTCAAACGGGCTGTTTATTACTTGTGTTGACTACTCACAGAGACAGAACAGCGGTACACCCCAACTGAAAAGATATATCTGGTTGTTTATTACTTAGTAATTAAACTCAGACATTATATTGGGTCCAAAAATGTATATGTTGTCTCTAAGACACCTGTGACCAAGGTATTCTTCGCAGCGTCAACAAGGCTGGTGGCCACCCCAACCATAAAGCGACTAGGACGCTTTCCCCGATTTCAAAAGATATACTTGGACCATCACTTCAAGTAAAACTCAAATACGTTCTGAAGGGTTAAACTTCAGGTCGGTGCGCTCATGCTCAAATCGAAGGGAGGCTCCAAAAAGATGACAACCGACTAAGAAACAGATATCCTCTAGGGTGATCAACATCGGTCTTTTGGGGAAGTAGAAGCAGTTGACAACGAGATTCCAGAATGACAGGAACCCGACACACATCGGCAAGTTGGGTTCAATCGAGGAGCGAGACATGTTGATTAGGATCTTGACTCCAATCGCATCCCATGCATTGCAGTTCTTGGTCATCTACTTGAAAGCCCAAAGGTCATGTGCCTCACTCCTTGGAGATGGAAAGCAATGGAGGTTCGCTCGTACTGACGGACTCCATCCCGACTGCTTGTAATCACCGGGGGGTGAAGATGGCGGGCAAAGTACTAATAAAAAGGAACGACCTTTCCACGACGGAAAGACGTTAGAACTTGGCCCCAGGAACGAAGGACCCTAACGTTTGTTGTCCCGACATTGGAGTGCCAAAGTCCGACTCCGCTTCGTGACAAGGGAAGACGTGGAACTTTGTGGCTTCAGCATAGACCCGCCGGAAACGGCTCCATCACCCTCTATGTGGGCTAGGAAAGTCGGGTTTGCTGGGGTTGAAGCATTGGAAGCCATGGAGGTCGTAACGAAACTAGGATTTTTGGGAAATAGGGAAAGTAGGAGAACAATTTCTGATTGCATGAGCTGGAAATCTTGACCCCTGTTAGGCTTTATAATCCAGAAACGACAAGATATTTGAGGCCCAAAAAGAGCATCGCTTCGCTTGAAAACTAACGACGGTCCAAAAGTCAAAAGTGGACAAGTGAAGGGACTTAAAACATGCATTCACTTTCATTCAAATCCGTGGAACATTACATGGGTTTGTTTGGA
Organism: Melastoma candidum; assembly: GCA_023653495.1. NCBI lineage: Eukaryota > Viridiplantae > Streptophyta > Magnoliopsida > Myrtales > Melastomataceae > Melastoma > Melastoma candidum. Next base: position 2,406,254 of record CM042880.1, read on the forward strand.
GACAAATGTACTAAAGAAAACATAAATGACTCAGTAGACGACATTTCCTTTTCTTAGCGAAATGGTTTTTATTGAGGAATCCCTTGAGCTATGCGAGCTATATAAGGGTTTACCCACATAGAACGAATATGGTTATCCACAGTACCCGGTTCAATCCCTCAGACGAAGAAGATCCTTGGTTGCAGCCGACAACTTCATCGTTTTATGGAGGTGTAGCTACAACGTGAGTTTTCTGAACGGGAGGACCTTGGTCCTCGCATCTGATTCCGAGTCAGGCTTCCCAATGGCCGTGAGGTAGGAAAACTAAGGACAAGGTGACGACTTTGCCTTGTGGTTATCCAGCGCCCCAGAGATTTGGGGTCACTGGAAAGTACCAAAGGTTGGTCTAATCAAAACGTAACTCGGGGCTAAAGATTGACCCACCGAGGCTTCGCTTAGGCCCTCTACCCTTCCGGACGAGCTCATTGTGAGGGATTGTGGAGACGTTGGAGGGCGAGACACCACACCACTACTGGTGCACAGAGGCTCTGGAGCAAGCTAAGGTGATGGACATATGTCCTGAATAGGAGACAAAAAGATGGAGACCACATAACCTCACTATTTCCAAGAGTGATGGTTTGCGATTGTGAAGCTGATCCGGGCATCGCTATTTATAGCAGGGCTATGAGCAATACGAAATCTCTGACAGGAGATATTATGGCAGAAACCTCGGATTTCGGCAGACATCCCGAAAATTTCAAGCGATACGCTTCGGGGACATCAACGATTGTGGATTAATGCTCGCCTACACACGTCACCAGGGTGTAGGGGAATGATTACTTGGTCCTTTTCAAGGCGAGACGGATTACAATACCTGACTCTGTCTATCTTGGGGGGCTTATATGTTCAGTAATAGAAATTCTGGAATATAGATCTCGGCGCCATCTGTGGATCAACGCTCCATAGTGCATGGCCGAAGTACGAGAAGCCCAGTAAGGAAGTAGATATGGAAACACACCAGGCGAAAGTTTGCGGGCGAAGTGGTTACCAAGCGATGGGGCTACCAGGCGATGAGGGTCAACGAGGTGATCCAGCGATAGTCAACTGGACGAGCGGGAAAACTCTGCGGCGAAGGCTAGTGGGCGATCCGATCGATCATTAGTTGTTATGGGAAGATTCCGGACGGTCTCGAGATATGGAAGGAAATTGTTGCTAAGATTGATCAGATGGAAAGGATATATTCCATGAAAACTGGCAACAAGGACGCGTAATATATGTATAATATTTCATTTCTGTGTATACATAGGTCTAGCCTAGTATAAATAGTTGTTCCTAGGCATTGTACAAAAACATCTCTCCACAGACGGACATATAGTCTTTTTATCTTCAAGCATTCCAGCGTTCAAGCATCCCGTGCTCCTGCGTTCTTACTCCTTCCGAAGGCATCATCGGTGGCATCCGTAAGTACTTCCGATTAAGGGCGTCTGTTAGCTGCCTTCTCCCCTCTTTCTTCATTCATACGACGACCACATAACGAACCTCCGAATACTAGTTGCTCGTAGTGCCAGAGATTTTCGACGTGTTTGGATCCGGCTTGTCCAGCGTCACTTCCAGTGCGAACACCTTATGGACTGTGGCTAACGACAAACTACGCACGAGTAAGTTCTGGCATGGAATTGGGCAATCGGCTTGCCTCTCCCATGTGTGTAACCAAGAGGAGGAGTTCGTCGACCACCTTTTCTTCTTCAATTGTCAGTTTGTCACACCAGCACATGGAGAAGCTATCAAAAACTTTGTTTGGCTGGGAAGACCTCAACGCATTCCTCACTGTGGCTGCAAGAGCTATAGGCGCTATGAAGCAAATTGAAATGGCAAGTAGTATAATTTATTATTTATGACGGGAATGAAACTAAAGGCGGATGGTAGAAGGCTGGCTCTGTGCAAGCAAGCAGCATTGCAGCTATGGAGCCTGTGTACAGATACCTAACGGGGATGACCCATGTTGGGGACCCTGGCTGCGAGCGGAGCTGCGGTCCCCTCAAGCAAGTAACGAGGAATGTGAAAGAGGAAGCACCCACGATCAACAACCGTCGACATGGACTAACTGATAACGCAACATTTTTTTTATTCAGGAGGGCGTTTACACATCTAAACGCGGAAAGCCGAACATTCGTCTGAGCGTGATACAAATCACAAAAAAATTGGTCACTAGTAAGAATAAAAGAACAACCATTCCATTGAACTTGCCGCCATCTACCTTTCAAGGGGAAAAAAAATACTCAAATCAGAAGTGGTGAACGACCTCCAATGTCCCTCCAATGACAACGAGAAAGCTATTTATGAAAATTAAAAGCAACCGGGGAGACTTCGTGCGATAAATCGTAAGAAATCGTGGAGAAAAATTATCGAATGACGTAAGAAAACTACTCTCGGTATGTTGTGGGGCAAAGTTTCTTGTTTCAAATAATTCGCTCCTTTGCGATCGATTCGATTCATACTCCTCAATTAGCTCACTCAGGAATCAATATCGTGGGAGAAACTCGTACCATTTCGAAGCGGCTAGCGTCCCGTGGGGAGACGTTACTGGCAATGTATTAATTTTTGGCAATTTTTAGGGAAACGGCTAACGTCCCACGTACGGGACGTCCCCATTTGTACTAATTTTGACCAATTTTTAGTACATTTTACATACAGAATTAGTACAATTAGTACAACGTTTTTACATTGTACTAATTTTAATTAGTACAATTGTAGTATTTGCAACCGTACTAATCGGTACAAAACTTAATTATACAGCGATTGTACATTGTACTAATTTTCATTAGTACAATTTTAGTAATTATAATTGTACTAACATTGTAATTACTAACATTGTACTAATTAGAATTTGTAATTCTAATAAAATGCACAAACGTTGTACTAGTACACGGTTTGTATATTGTACTAATTTTAATTAGTACAATTGAAGTAATTACAACTGTACTTATCGGTACAAAACTTTTACTGTTCTAATTAGTACAATGTACAAACGTGTACTAGTACATCGTTTGTTCATTGTATTAATTTTAATTATTACAAAGTTAGTAATTACAAAACAAGAATTTTTGTTTAGGACTAAATTTAGTTTGTACAATTGTTAGTACATTACTAATCGCATCGAGCCTAAATCCTAACTCATCGTGGATGTGAGTTTACCATTTCGCACCTACCCTCTCCCCACCCAGCGGTTCCCCCACATCCTTGGTGATGTTCCTTGGTGACTTTCTCCCAAGGCTCGACACTTTGAGACTTTCTACTCCCTGTGCTTGTTCCGACCTTCCTTGGATGTGTTTTGAGGAAACCCGGCCATACAACGAAGGTACGTCCGTGGGTCGCTACGAGATGTAAGTGGGTTCACATGGGTTCGGTTTCATGGTCTCTCAGGGCTGTGGGTAGGGTTTAGTTGTGAGGCTGAATTAGGGTTGGGGAAGGTGGATGCGTTGGACCGGGCGAGGTATTGTGATTTAGGCAAGTTCGCTATGGCGTCCGCTTAGGGCACAAATTCATCCCCTTTGTTAGAGCTTGAATGGGTTGGAAGGAAGGTAGTTGCGTTGGAGTGGCTTTATCATTTTGTTTATTGCTTAGGTCTAGCCGATTTGGGTGTGTTCACTGTGGCATCCGCTTAGGGTACACATTGATCTCCTTTATTGCTTAGGTCTATCAGAGATGGATTTGAAGGACCCCGATGTTGGTGAAGACGTCAACAACGAAGATTTCGAAGATGATGCGCTACATCGGTCAGCGACTAAACGTCCCAAGCATCTGACCAAGAGAAGGTGAATTCCCGATCGTCCGCCCTGTGACAGGGGCAAAGGGGCCTCACTATTTCTGGCTAACTCCTTTTGGTATTATTGCAGGATTACATATTCACCCGCTGTAGCCCGAAGAAGCTGTGTGTGCTGTTCAATTCCTTCGATGACGATAGGAAGGCCGTGCTCAGAGAAGTTGGCTTTGATGGGCTCCTTCACTTGGCAAGCAGGAACGTGAACCATAGGGCATTGAGGCTATGCTTGAAGATCTTCGATCCATTGAGGCGTGTGATGGTCATCGACGAAGTCGAACACAAATTGAGACCGGCTGATGTAGAAGCAATACTTGAAGTCTGTTGCACGGGAGTCCCCGTTCCGCTGAAAGGCTCACTACAATCTGCTCACCACGAGTTACGCGACCACCTGAAAGTTGGAAGGATATCTATGAAGTCTCTCGAGGATAAGTTGCGAGATAGGAAAGCGACAGATGATTTATTCAAGACGGAACTGGTACTATTCATCCTGGGCTGCTACCTATGTCCGGGTATTGCCTTTGACATCCCATAGGACTATCTCCTGGCAACACGTGACACATGATCGATTGTTAGCTTCGATTGGACGGCTCACGTGGTAGATCACCTGTGCGAAGCTGTGAGGACATTTCAAGGGAAAAAACAACCGCGTTACATAGGCGGATGCGTACATCTTCTTACCGTAAGTATTGTATATCGTAATATTGTTTGTCATACATTATTGCATACTTAAGGATACGTACATTTTGTGCCGACGTTTTCTTTTCGCTTCTTAACTGCATATATATTTTTCAACAACGTTTGCAGGTCTTTTATGCATGCAAAATTTCTAAGTTTGGATCACCACTTTCAAGATCTAGTCGGAGGGCCCCATTATGTGCAGATTGGGATGACGGCAGATTGCATGCAGTTTTCAAAATGTCGGACGATGTGGAAAAGGTATGATATGGTTGATGTACCTTTAATTTTAACATACTTGCTTACTAACTAGTGATATATTATTCACAAATGATCAGTGTCAGGTGGGATTTGAGACGTCTAATATTGAGGGTCGTGGTGCCCCGGATGAGCATGACGAAATTCAGTTGATGATAAGGAACTTAAAGGTATATGACAATCCTTCATGCTTAGATGTTCATCTGTTACTCGTGCAAGAACATGCCGAGGCTTTATTTTTTTGGTGGTTCAGTCCGTAGATAGGCGTGAACGAAATGTCGAGGACGATATGAAAGACCTGCATCGGCAAGTGCAAATATTGATCAATGAGATCAGACAAGTAAGGAGCCTTGTTCGGGTAGTGGCAGATGGCAGAACGACCCAGCAGCCAGTGTATACCGAGAAATCGCCAACAGAAGACATCGCGGCCCCAGAAGCTGAATTCGCAAATACCTCGTACCTCGTCAGACCGCCCGACCAACGACATTACTTTTCACGTGCGTCTACCCACCAACTTAGATGCTCTGCATCCCGACGGACATTGTTCCACGATCTGCGTGCTTTAATACTTCAAATGTTGCAGACAGAACCCCCACTCGACGAAACCCACTGCGATGCCACTGTGGAGCCTGTGCTCAGGGTCATGCACATGTCGATACTTCACCTTCTCCATCCGGACACAAATAAAATACTCGTACAGGCAGGCCGTCCCTTCGTCTAGTAACAATGTCATCTGAGAATGAAATCTTCTAGATGCGTGTGAAGTTGGAGGTTACGACAACACGCCAGTGTGGGAGTTGTTGTTAAAGGATACAGGAAGCACTGTTGTTGAAGGATACAGAGGGCGTCAATGAGTTGGAGATGCACAACGAAATGTCCATCCCTATCTAGAACTGCCCAAACTACCATAACAAGTACTCCTTCATTAACGCTGCATTGGAACTCTTCACCTTCCAGAAGACGTGCATGGCATTGGCCACTAATCCCTCGTCCTTCACACTCAACGACGCAGCCAGCATATGCGAGCATTTTTCGCTCAGCAACCACCACGTTGTGCATTCTTGGCGTGGCGGCGCCTTCATCCGGTGGCAACAACGCCAGGAGGTGAGTATCCATTTCTTCGAGGAGCTAATCGCAACGGTAAGTGCTATTGTTCTAGTACATATACATCTAAAAGTACTAATAACTTTTCATTCACTTTTTGTCAGCTCATAACTCATCTGCGTTGTATGTATGTCTACGTAGGACTATTCGAGGAACCTATTCTCGGACTTGTAAAAAATTGGGACTCTTGGTGTCAGAAGTAGTTTTCTTTTGAAGGGCATGGGTGACCGCGGATTGTCAAGCTTCTTTTGGTTCGAAGCTGCATTAAAATATCGCGGCCAAGTTATTGTGTATAACTTAAGTATGCTCCTGTGTATGCTTTTGCGTAGAACTGTCCCTAATGTGCCACTTGTGTAGTCCCATTGATGATCGTCGTCGACTTCGCGATCACTCGGGAGAACCTATTAGCCATATTAGTTTGATGTGCATTGTTATGTCCGCTTAGTGTGTCCCCTTTCGCTGACTTGGATAGTGCCCTTACGCCGATATTGATACTCCCCGTTCGTCGTCACCTCGATCAGCCTAATTCACAGGCTTCGATGAGAAACCGTACTCAACTGTGGTGGCCAACTTTGGGAGAAAGTCTCCAAGGAAGCTGGGGAACAACTGGGTGGAGGGAAGGTGCAAAATGGTAAAATCACAGCCACGGCAGGTTTGGAGTTATGCTCAGATTTAGGCTCGGTGCGAATTAGTAATGTACTAACAAAATTTAGTACAAATGTTCTAAGCAAATTTACTGTTTTGTAATTATTAATATTGTACTAATTATAACAGTAAAAGTTTTGTACCAATTAGTACAATTGTAATTACTACAATTGTACTAATAAGAAGTAGTACAATGTACAAACGTTATACTAGTACAACGTTTGTACATGGTACTAATTAAGTTTGTACCGATTAGTACAGTTGTAATTACTACAATTGTACTAATTAAAATTAGTACAATGTACTAACGTTGTACTAATACATGGTTTGTACATTGTAATAATTTTTATTAGTACAATTGTAGTAATTACAATTGTACTAATTGGTACCAAACTTTACTGTTCTAATTAGTACAATCTACAAATATTGTACTAGTACACGTTTGTACATTGTACTAATTTTCATTAGTACAATATTAGCAATTACAAATTATACTAATTCCGTTTGTAAAATGTACTAAAAAATTGTCAAAATTAGAACAAATGGGGGGACGTCCCATGCGTATGACGTTAGCCGCTTCCAATTTTTAGTAGATTTGTACAAAAGAAATTAGTTCTTTTGTACATTACTAATATATTACTACAATATACAAACATGTACTAGTACATGTTTGTACATTGTACTAATTAGAGCAGTAACTATTTTGTATATGTTTTGTACATTATATAGGGTTTAAGGTTCAGTATTTTGTACGTTGTATACAATCTACAAGACATGTACAAAATAGTTAATGTTCTGATTAGTACAATGTATGAACGTGTATTAATACATTATTTGTAAATTGTACTAAATTATATTAGTAATCTATTAGTAATATAAAAAAACTAATTTCGTTTGTATAAATGTACTAAAAATTGTAAAAAATTAGTAAATTGCGGGTAATGTCGGGGGGACGTTAGCCGCGTCCGTACCGTTCTTTTAATTGCATCGGACCCGTTACTTTAAGGAAGATAGTTCCAATTTACCCCTGGAAAACAAAAAATTTTGTCCTTTATGGTTTGAGTTTCTAAAAGTCCATTTTTACCGCCCCTCCATTTTTAACCTTTTCTAAAATCATAGTTAAGCCCAAAAATTTTGAAAAATTTTCAAATAAGTCCTTGAAATGGCTGGAGAAGGAATTCGGGAAACCCTTCTGAAACTCCGTCACGATTGGAGTTCGTTCCAGAGTCTAGACTGTCTCCCTTTGGAATTAGCAAGAGTATAAATGATATTTTAACTCAGCTAACCATTCAGGGGAATACGGAAACTCTAGAAAGTCGAAACCAAATGGCAAGGGAAGTAGGCTCTATAGTAAATAACATGCTAGACGCACTGGAAAGAGAAAGAAGTTTTAAAAGGCCTGAAACTGAGGCGACTTCTGGACTGGAAAGTACTACAGGAAAACCAGTCGAAAAGTTGAATCTGGGAGGAATAACTTCCAAACAGAATCAAGGCAAAAGTGTTGATGAAATGTACAAGGAGTCAGTGGCTCCTTACATTTTAGACACACAAAAGCGAAATGCGAATTTGAACTCCCAAAGTGGGGAGTTGGCAAAAGACTTAAGGAAGGCCTTAGGTCTGGCAGAAGATGCTCCAGTTCATTTAGACAACAGAACGTTTAATGAACCGGTGACTGCGAAGAGGGAAATTTATAGGCCCGATTATCCTCATAAAACCAAACAAGAATTTATTCCGAGAGATAATGTTTTAAAGCCTATAATTACCCCTGGTGCTTTTCTGGACATAGACTGTGAACAGCATGTATCTGAAAAGATAGATGAGTGGTTATCACTAATTCGAATGACTGCATCCGCAGGGATTTTATCTCCTAGACCAGTTTATGAATTATGTGTGGCAGCCCTCATGGGCTCGGTGCAAAAGTACTGGAAATCTTTGGTGGCGCATACAGACATCAAAGAAAAGATAGATCAAGCGCTGACCGTTGATGGTGTATTGGCAATTATCGCCGATGCATTAAAACGGGAGTTCTGTGGTTTTTTGTTATCCACTGAGACTGTGGAAAAAGAGCAGTCTTTAACTGCTCTGGTTAAATTACAGATCTGTGATATGTGCTGGTTTGATAACTACGTATGTGAATTCTAGAAGTATTATTATAATCTGGACGTAGTTTCTCAACAGTTCATATTGGGGACATTTTTTGCAAAACTTCCAGAACCCTGGCCGGAAGTTGCGCAAAAGGCTTATGAGTTACTTCTGAGTGAGGAAAAGATAGTCTCTGGACTCGGGGGTAAAATTCAGGCGGTTAAGTACGCAATGCGGAAGGCATGTACTAAGCTTCAAGTTAAGGAAGCAGCTAAGAAGCTGCCTTACCTAAACAAGAGCTGTTGTTCGCAGATTGAGTATGTACCTGGAAGGTATGGATGTGATACTCAAACAGAATCTGTGAGAACAAGAAACTTTCCAAAGAAGAAAAAATTTGTTGGATACAACAAAAGGAAAGTTTGGCCAAGGAGAGACCTCCAGAAGAAACCAAGAGGAGGTCCTGCTTATAAACCAAGGAGGTTTGTAAGGAGACGGACTAACCTAAAGGATAAAGATAGGATCGAAGCCTTTAAGCGTAAGCATGGCAGAGAACCTAAATGTCCAAAAGGGAAGCCATTGAGCAACTGCAATTGTTGCTGGTTTTGTGGGTCAAAAGCCCACAAAGCGGATACTTGTCCTCAGAAGAACCAAAGGAGGGAAAGACTCCGAATGGTATTTTTAGATGACAGGAGTCATGAGGAAGAAGTCCTGGCTTATGAACCAATAAATGAGCATGATATTTCTGACTTAGACTCAGAAGTAGAATCTATCTATGAGGTCGTATCAAATTATGATACAGACTCAGAAGAGGATTCTGATATTTGGAAAATGCATCTGTTCATGATGAGAGTAGGGCTAAATGGAGATGGTGATGAGATGATTCCCTTGGAAGCATCGAATCAGGTACTGGAGGAATCTCACCAGCACGAAGATCCATCCCAGTCAGTGCTGGAATGGAGGTTGCCCAATGTTAATGTGAGAGAAGTCTACAACGTATCGAGATTTAATTTTAGATCGATAATAGACATATCACAAACAGAAGCAACGGCTCAAGTTACAAGCACGGAACTTGAGACGTTGGATATCCCATTACTCAACGTACAACGCATTAGGGAAACCATGCAACGTGCGAGAGGTGTATATAACTATATACACATAGGGTTGATCCAAGTAGGACTTATCCCGCTATTCCATCTTCCGGCGGATAGTCCTGTGGTAGCAGCTGTGATCGATAAACGATGGCGAGAGTTTAGAGATCAGCAGATATCAGGTATACAGGCCAACCTTGCACACGGCCCTGTATGGTTCCAAGTCCATCCAAACTTCATGATGGCCCTGAACGATCGCTGTTTGGGAAATTCATTGACCTTAAGAATTAAATCAATGAATATGGATAGAATGAATTCCCAGGCCAAGTTTTTGGCGTATCACACTAGAGTAATTTACCGATTGGTAAATACCACTAGCCCTGGTGTGAGGAACATCTCAAGACTTACTGAGCTGTTCGAGGAAGGTCATAATAACTACCAACAATTTCATAGGCGAGAGGTAAACCCACCAGAGTTAACCTGGCCAAGAAATTGGGTTATGACTGAACCTGGTAGTAGCTCTAGACCAATTAGTGTGGCTAATATCCGACAAAGAGGTAATGAAATTACATTAATGTTGGGTGAACCGTCTAGAGAAAGTTTTAGAGCTGACAGGCATCTGCCTGTGAGGATGCCACTCCTAAGAGAACCTAGGAATCAGTCGTTCTCTGAAGTTTCTTCTAGAGCTAGTGATGTGGAGGAGGACATAATTGTGTCCTGACCAGCAGAAGCATCTGCTCCACCACTAATAGAAGAAATGTCTCGAAGGTCTACAGATTCGAGAATCCCGTCCCAACATACGGGTAGAATCGTGGGATATAGACAGGTATCACTACCAGTCTATGAAGATCCGGTAGATCAAACGAGAGAGGAATCAATACGGATGATGTGGGTTACCTATCCGGATAACTCTTTATCCAGTATTCCTGAAGTCTGTAAGGTTATTGAACAAATAGCCGAGCAGAGGTCTATACCAATAGACGAAATCTGGAGGATGATAGAACAATCCCTGGAAGTTCCTAAGAATATTGGGTTTAGTATTATGAAAGAAGACTTGAGCACATATGTGGCTCTAACTTTCAAGTTTCTCGGATACTATGAGTATTCTCTGGATATTTTGATAGACACAGGGTGTAGCATAACTTGTGCTAGACTCAATGCTCTACCAGATGAGTGGTGGAAACCACTACAGAAACCCATCCACATGGTAAACTTAGATGGAATGGCGACAATAGTCAGCCATCAGGCCAATAATGTGCCTGTCTTTATTAGTGGACAACAGTTCATCATAAAAGAGATTCTGGCCCATCCTTTATTAGAGGCAGACATCATAATTGGTAATGCCTTTCTGAAAGGACAAAAGGAAAACCTACCTTTTGTGCAGGATGTCCATCATGTGACCATAGGTGGTGTGAAAATCAGTATTCTCCAAGAACCTAAGCTGAGGTTGAAGTTTGGGTTCTATCCGGTAAAACGGACAGAGTACTGTGGTAATTCACCATGTGAAAAGGCTTTCAGAGTGCGAGCTCTGCGTGGTGATATACGGTTGGATGAGAATAATTCATGGAAACAAACCCTGTTTTCCCCAATGAATACCAGAAGTTCTAACTGGTATGACGACTTGTTTCCAAAACAAGAAGTGTGTATGGCTGTACAATAGCTGGAACAAAATGGGATAAGTTCCTGATAAAACTTGCCGACAATTTTAGTGAAGATCCATTAAAATTGTGGAGTCGGAATAGCCTAAAGGCTAGACTCGAATTAAAGGATCCCGGAACCGTCATAAGAGCCAGAAACATCACGTATACGGCTGAGATGGTTGAGAAATTTGATAAACAAATTCCTGAGTTGCTTGGAAAAGGCTTGATTAGGGACAGTTATAGTCCACATTCTAGTCCGGCCTTTATGGTAATTAATCATGCCGAGCAGGTGCGAGGTAAAGCACGAATGGTTATAGATTATCGTCAGCTTAACAAAGCTACAAAGGACGATGGCTATAAGATTCCCACTGCGGGAGATTTAATTGATAGGGTAAGTCTGAGCCAACCAAAGTTCTTCTCTAAAGTTGACTTGAAAAGTGGATACTGGCAAGTCAAGATAGAGGAATAATCGGTTCCTCTAACTGCCTTCAATGCTCCGCAAGGAATGTTTGAATGGCTGGTAATGTCGTTCGGCCTGAAGAATGCTCCAGGCGTTTTCCAGCGCAAAATGGATAGGGCGTTCAAGCAAATCCAAAAATTTTGTGCGGTCTATATTGACGATGTGCTAGTTTACAGTCAGACTGAGGACGACCACATGAGGCACCTAGATAAGGTGACTGATATTTTCCGACAGGAAGGTATGATTCTATCGGAAAGAAAGATAGAATGGTTTAGGAAGTCAATTAATTTTCTAGGCATGAAGATTGAGCAAGGAAAGATAAAATTGCAAAATCACATTGCTGAGAAAATAGTAAATTTTCCTAAAAGACTTGAGGATAGAAAGCAAGTCCAAAGATTTTGTGGATGCGCTAACTATGCAAGAAAGTTTGTGAAAGATCTTTCCTGAGATCTAAGTAGGATTTCGAAGAAAACTTCTTCTACTAATCTTTGGATATGGGAAGATGAAGATACTCAATCTATTAGAAGGATTAAAGCAAAGGTGAAAAATTTGCCACAACTTGCTTTACCCTCTGACAAGGATGAGTTAGTCTTGGAAGTTGATGCTTCTGAAGAATTCTGGGGAGCAGACCTTAAAATTAAAGGACGAAAACCAGAACCGGTGTGTAAATACTGGTTGGGAAGCTTCAAGGGGTGCGAACTACGATACCCGATACATGAAAAAGAAGTATTAGCCTTAAAATACGGAATAAAGGCTTTTTACATCTTTTTGGCACCGAAAGAATTTTTAGTGCGCTCTGACTCGACCTATGTAAAAAGGTTTATGAGTCTGAACCTTAAGGAAGCTAGGCAAACTAGGCTCTTGAGGTTGCAGGAATGGTTTAGCTATTATAAATATAAGGTCGAATACATTCAGTTCGACCACAACATAATAGCTGACTCTCTCTCTAGAGAACTTGCAGATGGATCCCGCAGCAAAGAAGAAGATCTGCTGGAGGTGCAAGCAGGAGGGACACTCCAAGAAGGTATGTCCTAATCCTATCAAAAGAGAAAGTGAGCCTAGTGAGGCTGGTTCCAATTCTGGAACGAAATCAGCCCTGTGCTGGCAGTGCAAGCGACCTGGGCATCGGTCATTCGAATGTCCCAGTAAGCCGAAAACTGCGGATGCCCAGAAGGGTGTGGCTGATCTCAAGGAGAAGGCAAAAGCCAACTCTAAGAGAAAAGCGGAGATAGATCTCCAAGAGGAGATGGTCGATCCTAAGGAGAAAACTACAATTAGCTCTAAAGGAAAGACGAAAGAAGATTATCAGAAGAGAATGGCTGAACCCAAGGAAAAGGTAACAACCAATTCCAAGGGAAAAGCAGAAAAAGATTCCCAAAAGGGGATGACGGCTCTCAAGGGAAATCCCAAGGGAGACGTGAAGAAAGATCTTCCAGAGAAGATGGCTGATCTTGAAGAGGTAAGCTCTAAAGGAAAAGCGAAGATGACAGATCTGAAGGAAGAAGCAACTTAGAGTTCGGCTTCCAAATGCCAGATGGCAGATCCTTTCGATCATTTGGAAGATCCTCATGGTAAGGGCATTCGGTAAAACCCTCATGGTAAGGGCATTTGGAAGACACAGAAGAGCCTCTCCTCTCACCGAATTCGCAGATTTGAGAAGTGAGTGTCTCTGAAGTTCCAGAAAATTGTGGAAGCTTGGTGAACCCTTTGAGCTACCCATAAGAATAAGGTATGATAAACATCTTGGTTTAAGTTTGTTTATGGTTTGAGAGAGAAACTTTAATCAAAAGATTAAAGTGGTGCAGTGCACGAGTCATTCTTATGACTGATTGTCCAAATCCAGATCTATTACATTTAGATCACGGAGTTGGCAAGGATTCTACTACAGGTCTTCTTAATACCATAGTAGATTGTCTTGAAAATCTATCGGCACAGATATCACAAATATCAAAACAGATAGAGAGTTATTCTAAGAAATTAGAAGAACTGACTCTAGTTCAGAGTGAATTCGAGGAATACTTCCTTGAAGGTAAATCCAATCTCGGATTTGCGGCAAGTTCAAAGTACTCAAACGAGTATTTGAGATTGGTGGAACGCCGACGACAAAGACAATTGGGAAAAACCTCTTAAGTTCGATTCCTGTCAATTCTGAAGAATATTCAACATGTTGATATCTAACTCTTATTTGAGTTAATTATCCTTGCTAGTCTTCAGTCTGTTTAATTGGTATCAGAGCCGCTTAAGTAAAGTTTCCTAATTTAGTCTTGAAGGATTAATTTTGGGTTAATCTCGAGATTAAGAAGAGGTTAGGAGGAAACTGCCGTAAAACGGTAATATTGAAACTCGCAACCGTAAAAGTCAAATTTATTTTGGGACCACCATAAAAGGGAACATTTCTCTTACTTTAAGGCCCAAAATTCTACGTGCCGAGTGGCCTTGTGCAATACGCATTCTATTAAGCTCTGTGCGAGACTAGCTCCTTTGCTAGAAGTAGCAGAGGGTGGTGAAGTTGGAGTAGCTCTCAAGTAGACTCGGGAGGAACACTTTAAGGCTGTGTTTGGGGATGGGGGAGGAAAAGAAAAGAAAAGAAAACCTCCCCTTCCCCCCAAATTCTTCCCACCTAAAATTTTAAATTTTTATCCATTTTCTCTTCTTTTCTTTTCTTTTCCTTTCTACTCTATCACTTCCAAACACACCATAAGGGGCCGGGCTATGGGACGCGGCGACATGTAGAGATTTATTAAACATATGATATTGAATTAAATTCAAAAAAATAAAATCTCTATTCCTTCAACTCTCTTGGGTCTATTTATGATTCAAAACAAGGGAATGCTGTTACCGTCGTCGTCGTCGTCGTCGGATTTGGAGGAGGAATTCAGGAATCGCCGCTACGCCCGATGAACAGCTGCCAATACATGGAGAAGCAGAGCATGAATCTTCCTGCGGCTAACCACAACGACTTCATCGACCTCGGCACTCCCACCGACTCCAACCCACAAGGCGAGAGGATCCTCCCAAGCTACGATTTCCATCCGATTCGCCCCTCCAGCACCTGCTCCATCCCTTCTGTTGTCCAGGTCAGGGTTTTCCCCTGGTTTTCTTATTCATCCATTGATTGTGGGTTCGTCGTTGACAAATGCTCTCTACTCATAATTGTTGATAGTTAGGACATTCTGAACTTCTATTTTGTTCCCCCTGTCGAGATTGCTGAAATTTTCCGCCTAATTTGATCATTGTGTGTGGAAACGAGACAAAGTTGTCGCCATCCATGTTTTTTCGTTTTTAGTTTTCTTTTTTAAGTTTTTGTGTTTTTGCATTTCGCAGGACTACAGTTCTATGGATTCCTTTGATCCTGCGAAACTAATAACGGAGAAGGATCGGCGTTCCCTTGATACCACGCTGATGTCTGAGATAGACCAGATGATGAAGAAGCATACTGATAATTTGATCCATGCATTGGAGGGTGTTGGTGTCAGGTTGACCCAGCTGGAAACCAGGGCCCGTAATCTCGAGAATTTTGTTGACGACTTGAAGGCATCTGTGGGGAACAATCACGGGAGCTCGGATGGCAAAATGAGGCAATTGGAGAACATTCTCAGAGAGGTTAGCCTTCTGTTTTTTGATTTTATCATTGCCTGTGATGTTGTGTCGCTTACCTTGGATTGATATTATGTGCTGTGCAAGGAACATGATAGGATTTCCCTTTTGACATAGAGGAGTGAGTTTGCTGGCTTCTTGTAATTTGAAACACCAGCTACGACATTTATTCTCGTGAAACCTGGAATGGATCACTTAGATGCCTTGCTCTTGCTCTATTCACAAATAGTCTGATTACCTTCATAGAAGTATGTCCTTGCAAAAGCTGGTGGCTGTTCGAGTTCAACCTTGATTTGGTATCTCGATGTCAAATGTCCTCTGTGAAAATCAATGCCCATGAAGTTTGTCCACAAACAGGGTGTATGTAGGTAGGATGATCGGAAGTTTTGTATTATTTTGAAGTAATTCTGTTCAATGGATGTTCAAACCCATGCACTTATGCTGCTTTGGTGTCGTTTCGATAAAAGCTTATTGATAGCATTTCTCGATTTTATGTAGGTGCAAACAGGTGTTCAGTTTATAAGCGACAAGCAAGAAATCTTGGAAACTCAGTTTCAATTTGCAAACGTTCAAGTCTCTCCTCCCAATTCACAGACAGACACCTTGAAACACTCTCCCGGAGAACCAGTGCAGCCATCTCCGTCCCTTCCAGCTCAACCTTTTCAACAACCTCCCCATGGGCCACCTCCACAGTCGATACCGGCTCTGCTGACCCCTAATGTCTCTCCCCCACCTGCACCTCTCGCAGTTTCCCAACCAAATCCGCCACTGGCTACTCCGGCTCAAGTCCTCAATCAGTTCGCTCCTCCACAAATCCCTCCTGCTCCTCAAACGGAGGCATATTTTCCCCTGCCTGGTCATGGTCAAAATCTAGAAGCTCCAACCCAGCAGCAGCAATACCAATTTCCTTCGGCTCAGCTGCCGCATCCACCTCATCATCAATATCCGCCTCATTCTCAACCCCAGTATCCTTCACCATCTCAGTCGGCACAGCTGCATCCAAGTGGTCCTCAAATTCCCCAGCCACAACTGGGCCACCGTGCTGAAGAATCTACTTGTCTTCCACCTCAGACCTTCCAACCGAACATCCATCAGCCACCATCACAAACACCATCTGGACCATCACCTCCACCGCAACAGTATTATGGGGGTGCTCCTGCGATTTACGAAGCAACGCCGCCACTGCTGTCAAGCTCAGGGTTCACTCCTGGATACGGCCACCCATCTAGGCCTAGTGAGCCATCCTATGGCAGTGGACCTCAGTACGGCAGTGGCTCGGCGGCGAAGTCTCAGCAACATCCGCAGGGTGGCGGCATGGGCATCAGCTATTCGCAACTTCCCACTGCTCGAATACTGCCTCAAGCTCTGCCTACAGCATCCGTGGTGGCTAGTGGGTCGGGTTCTGGGACTTCAGGGAACAGGGTCCCCATCGACGATGTGGTGGATAAAGTTACAAGCATGGGGTTCTCGAGGGACCAGGTGAGGGCAACGGTGAGGAGATTGACAGACGATGGACAGGCCGTGGATTTGAACACTGTGCTGGACAAGCTAATGAATGATTCGGATGTTCAGCCTCCTAGAGGTTGGTTTGGCCGGTAGGGTTGGTTACCGGTGCATGGGGAATGATGGTTGACTTACGAGGTCGGATGACGGGTTTGTCGTGATATCATCTCATAATTTCGTTTCTACCGTTAAAAATAATTTCCTAAATACAACTTCACATTTTACAAAATTTATTAACCAATTATACAACACACTAATTTTTCTCTAAATGCATCCTTGACGAAAATAATTCACTGAAAAAAATTACGAGACATGATTTATTTAAGATTTTCTGGATGCTTGAAAAAACATATTTATTTTCAAAATTATATACTTAAAAATAATGTAAAGATTTCAATGCATATTTATTTAAATGAAACTGCAATAAGTAAGAAGAAACAACTCTATTTTACATAGTTGCGGTTTGAAACCATGACTTTCATTTAAAAAAAAAAGTCGCGGTTTTAAAACGCGATTTTGACAACTACCGCGACTTTTATAGCACATCGAGGAGCCCACCACTTGCAGATTTTTACTAAGTATGCGTAAGTCGCGGTTTGAAATCGCGACTTTCATAGGGCATCGAGGAAGTATGTCTAAGTCGAGGTTTGAAACCGTGACTTTCATAGCAAAGTCAATGTTTCAAACCATGACGTTCATAGAACACTAGCGATGACTCATACTCGACAATATTTTTCCATGTAACCTAAAGTCACGGTTTGAAAACTGTTTCAAACCGCGACGTTTTTATAAAATGAAAACCGCGAATTTTTGAAATCGAAATCGTATTTAACAAATTTTTTTACGGATCATTAATCAAATAAATGCTTTTCAAGGAGACGACCTTCATGGGATTATTATCTATATTTCCACCAACCAGTGGCGTATTGTGGATGTAGTAACATATCTCAAGAGAAACGGGAAGTCGGTTTTCGTGGTCGATCACAAGAATAATGAAGCGTCGGTGTGGCTCGGATAGTGTTTGTGGCGAGATATATACAACGAGGCAGTGTAACAAAGCACGGACCAAAATTGAAAGCCGATAAAGCGGGGTGAATCATCGAGTTACCCCTACCGATATTACTCCAGTGTTTCACATTTATGAAATTTTCGTATTTATAAATGAGAAAGCGATTTTTCCATGGCAAAAAGTTCTTGGATCTGGAGGACTCAATATGGGGTCGCTAGGTGAGAACGTATCTTCTTAGAGGTGAGTCGTTTTGGCAGGCGAGGCAGTCGGATAGGTGTTCCTGTGTTTGGAGACGACTATTAATGTTGAGGCACCTCGTTCATCGGCTCATTTTGTGGCGCATGGGGGATGGGAATAGGATTTCCTTCTGGTTTGATTCTTGGACCACATTGGGTCCTTTGGTGGAAATCTTTGGACGTGAGGAGATCGAGCGATCGAGGATCCCTCCATGATTTCTGTGGAAGATTTTTTTTTTCTGATCCGAGTTGGCGGAGTTATGTTGATGATGGTGCTTTGAGGATTTATCGGCATAGGCGTGCATGCTACGACAGATTACATGCGCTTCTGCCGGTTACTTGTTATCCATCGCCAGGTATAACTGATTGGGTCGTCTGGTTTTTACGCCCTGATGGAGATTTCACTATTGCTTCTGCATGGAGATATATCTGTAGCGAGCATGAGACTGTTCCTTGGGCTAGTTTTGTTTGGTCTAAGGGCATGCTACCAAGGTTCTCTTTTGTCCTCTAGTTGGCCGTTCAGGGGAGGTTATACACGTCGGATATGCTCTTTTCTCTTGGTGTTTCTTCTTCGTCTACATGTGCTCTTTACGAATCGAGACAATATGATTCGACCCCCTCTTTTCAACATACTCATACTCAGTGGAGTTGTGGATGTAGTATACTCTTTGTCGGATTATAGCTTTCCCGCGGAGATTCAGTGCTATTTATGATCTGGTAGTCTCATCGACCGAAGCGATACTTCGGCGTCGTCGACCTTTCATCTGAATGTTTGTAGGATGTGTCTATTACTTGTGGATGGAGCGCAACAAGCGTCGACTTGGTGAGCGTTTGTTGCCCCGTAGGACACTGCACACATTTGTTCTTACGTCATTTCCTAGGATGTAGATTTTGCTTTTAGGCACGTATATGGTATACGTCGCTTTGACGTTAGCTTGATTTTCAAGATATGCCCCTGTAATTTTTTTTATAGATTTTTTCATGGGTGTAATACCTCAAATAGGCCACGAATTCCCATCCCTTCCTTCTCTACCGACTGTTCTTCCATCTCTTTCATGACGATGATACGCGTCTGACTATGGATTTCACTAGTACTTAATTTTACAGCATCTTCACTCCGCGGACCCCACCTGGAAAGAGAACTAGAAGCTGACATATGAGGCAAATAACTTGCCCTGGGCATGTGAAAAACCCCATCCCAATAGGTTTCATTTTTCGAATGACCATGATCTCTTCCTCTATCCATCAATCCATGTCCACTATCTCGCTCATCATCAGCCCAATCAGACTTGCGATTCAAACGGACAATAGGGAGGGGCCCTGAGAAGTACTCGTCCCTCTTATCATTCTGATCAGAAACTCGCGAGTCACCACCATTGGCAAAACCATTGTGAGATGAATGCACCTGAGGACGCATATCCACAAGTGCACCAGAGGTAATACACATTTTCTGCTCATTCTTACCAATTTCTTCACCCACAGCTTGTTCCTGCTTCCTACTCAAACTATCCTTAGGCTTCTGTGGAGTATTAGTAGGAACAGGAATCGCAGCTCGCAGTGATGGAAAATCCTCGCCCCTCAACACAGTAGCTTTCTCCACCACCGGGGAATAGTCTGGAAAAAACCAGTCCTTCACTTGACCTAGCATAAGGCGGCACATGCGCGGTACCAGCCTTGATTTCGAAATCCATCTGGCCGACAACGGTGTGTGACAAACCTCCATCAACTAAACCCTTCTCGCTAAAACCTTGAACCTCCGTATCCTTATCTTATGGCCCACCAGCAGAAGCAGGCTTTGTCCATCCCATACCTGATAACCCGGGCCTCGTCCCGCTACCCGCTACTCCACTAGCCTCTACCCCACTGACAGACCCCAACACATCGAATTTCTCTTGCTCTTTCCTTAGTGACGACAAGTTCAAGGGGGGTGGTACAGAAAGCTTGGGCCCAGCTTTCTGAGAGCTCCGTGGCCGTGACAACACGGCCATCCCTCCACTCTCCCGCGGGTCTTGCTTCCAGCATTAACGCCGTAGAAGCTACTACCTCCAATGTAATGGTGATTGTGATTACCTTGCCTATTGTAATACCTCAAATAGGCCACGCATTGCCTAAATCCCGTAAAGTCTGCCTTCCCCCGACAAGGATCCCACCAAGGTAAGAAAGAAGGTAGCAACGCGAAACCCTCCCTTGCTGCCAACCCAAGCTTGGTCTTCATCAGCATGACAAAGGAGCGTTCCAGTACCAGCTCGAATCGTTGGGTTTTCACCAACAGCAACAATGGGGAACAAGCTCCCTGCAACGACGACCTCTTCTCACTGTAGCAGCAACGACGCCCTTCCCAAGTCCAGCCGACGGCCGTTCTTTGTCTCTTGATAGGAGCAAACACACGACCTTCCCACAGCTATGGTCGCGGGAGGCCCCCGCTTTTGCTCTCATTGTTTTCTTTACATGTGCTGCCTAGCAGCAACAAGCACTTCTGAGGCTAACAACTTGGTGGCAGCAAACTGACGCCATCTTCTTCGACTGGGATCCTAGCCACTCCTTCCAGGTCATCCACCACCTGCTACAACTCCAATATCCTCCCTTCATACCAGCTGCAACAACCGCACCCCCCTCGACTTCGACCACCAGCAAGCGGACACGGCAGTCCCGTCCAAAAGCTGGAGAAGTCTCTCCCGACGCGCACACGAGTCTCCCATCGCGAGCGTGCGTGCTCGGGAGTTGTGGGGTGGGCTGTTTCCCATCATGAGCGCCTTTCCCCATGAACATCTCTGAAATCCATGCCAAGCGAGCTTCATTCTCGGTGAGTTCCTTTTACCATCTGCTTTCTCTTCGTTTTACAGCTTCTTAGACAAATCTAACGTCATTGGTTACTTTTGTTTGCATGAACACACATTGCGGTATCTTCGAGACGTCATAACCGGAGCTAGCGAGCTCGAAACCACGCGAAATCAGGTCCATCCTCATCTTATCTCTTCTGGGTTTGCGTCAATAGCTTTCTGGGATTGTATTGTGCAATGTACTGCTCGATTTACCTTCGATTATTCGGATACACGCATGCTGATATGAGTGCTTGTTGCTGCTGCGTATACTTGAGATTTTTTGTCGTAATTCTTTGCTTAATTCATGAATTTAGCTGTTTTATAACTCTTTAGTTTCCTTTATTAATGGGAAACAACTTCTTTGTTGAAATGTTTTCCAAAAAAACGCATTTTGCTGGTGTTTTTCTTCTTCGAACGCCGGAGAATGCAGCTGCCCTGTTCTGTGCGTCCGCGGAGCGCGCAATTATATTCCATCAGGCGTATTTTCGTCTGTATAGATAGGATTCACTTGAAACCACTTGGAGTCGTTCTCTTTTTGATCCTGCTATAACTTTTGTGTTTTAAGCTTCCTCATTTAACACCTTCTTGGTCGAGTTTTATCTGTTCGAAAAAAACAGCTTGATTCTGTACACGGGTGGGATAGTTGTTTTGGTTTTTTCGGACACAACTCGAACATCTGAGCTTCGTTTGATCTGAAATTGATTGGAACGAATTCCCCTTTGAGTTCTATAAATCTTTTGTGTTATACACTTTCCCATCAAAGCCATATATCCTGGTCAAATTTCCAGAGGAGTGTAGACGGGACACGGGTGTTGCTACATTTCGCAACAGGCCTACATTGCTGCACGAGAAAATTCATATTTCTTCCATCCTACATCTAAATCTTATGAAATTGTGTCTTTGAAACCAAATTTTAGATTTTACAACTTTTCTTCATTAAGGCTTGGCTTTCGGGTTCATCTGGTCTGTCCAAAAATTCGAGAAAGACAAAGACCTCCATTGTCTTCTGTCCTCTCGCCGTAGTCTGAATGTCCTGTATACCAGATGACACCATTTACTCACTTGAGTTCCGAGTGGACTGAAATTTAAACCTACAATTAGATTTCTTAATCTACTACAACTTTCATGTTTTACATTTGTCAATTTGAGCAACTTAAGTCCATGGTCAACTGTGGTCAAAATTGGTCTGTCATACCAGTTAGCTGAATGTCCAGTTCGGAAGTCCAGGTTCTTCGTAATGCGGGCAACGTATTACACATCCATTTTTCCTAAAATTTAGCAAGCTAAAACATGATTAAGTTATCTAGCATGTGACAAAATTTCATAATTTTTCAACAAATGAGTGAAGAGTTATGAAATTTTCTTTTTCCTATCAGTCTGCTGGCCAAGGATTGCTTATGCAAGAGGCCGAATCACCTTCTTTGCCTTGTGGAATGAGATCCCGTCGTTGGATTCTTTTAAAATTTTGTATACTGATTCTTCATCAAGATACATATCTATAAATTTTTATTTCACTTAGATCGGACGATCCTGAGTGAAGTTATGCTTTCAT
Organism: Melastoma candidum; assembly: GCA_023653495.1. Taxonomy (NCBI): domain Eukaryota; kingdom Viridiplantae; phylum Streptophyta; class Magnoliopsida; order Myrtales; family Melastomataceae; genus Melastoma; species Melastoma candidum. Next base: position 2,428,727 of record CM042880.1, read on the forward strand.
TTCCAAGCCTGCGTATGCTGCATTTTCATCTGCAGGCTACATCCGATTTTGTGCGTCCATAATTCATAATTCCACCGTTGGATTTTGCTGATTTTTGATAAACATGCTCATCATCGACTTGTTCACTCAATGTGCGGTTAGATCTTTATCCTTTTGACTTCACAGGGACTTATGTTTATTTCTCCGATTCCAAATCATTGCTTTGATTTTTGGAAACGAAAGTTAACTAACCATGTTTACATTTTCCTTGCATGTAGATTACACATGTGATGACGAGGACTTTCTCAAGGTTTCAACAATTTCGAAGACGAAGATTTCTCGAAGGCGCGTGTATCAAACCGCGTGGATCTACTGCGGCCTAAAAAACTGTCAGTCCGAAGATTAAAAGCAGCCCCAACCGTCACTAAAGGCATAAAGGGGAGGTACGGGCCTCCCCGAATCATTTTCTAAGCCCATCTGTAACGGGCTGCGGGCCCAAGTGCATAGGCCCGTAGTCACCGCCTTTTCCCGTCCCTTTTATCTCAATACTTGCTTGTGATCGCGCGCATGACTTAGGCTTTAGGATTTTTTGCGTCGTGTGTCGATTTTTAATTAAACAAACCTAAATTCGAGTCGAATGCCCATAAAACATTGATACGAGTCCGGCCCGACTCCCGGATCGAGTCCAACACCCGTTAATCAAAAGCAAAATCTTTTTGGACAAATCGCCACCTTTTTCGCATGCTTAGAATGTAAGAGTTAGTAAATACGAATCCCCGAATCCTACTATGATTTTTTCCGACTTAAACCAAACTATATAAATTAATTAAGTCAGTGGCGACTCCGAATAGTTTACCTAGGTTAAACAACAACATCTTTTCGGAGCCATTTTGGATGGGTGACGGCGACACGAGCCGCTTCCCGAGCCTTCCTTAAAATTCACGAGCGAGGCCTTACGCAGCCTTTCACCCGTCACCTTCAGGGAACTGGAGACGGTTGGCGAAATGTCCCGCAGACACGTTCACGAATTAAGGGAAGGCCCAACCCGATTCCCTTCCGCAGCGTCCGGCGCTCGAGTCGTGACGCCGACCGGATTGGGCCTCGGGGGAGCGGACCCGGATCCTCGGGTCGCCTGAACCGCCACGCGCGTGCTAGGCCGGAGGGCGCGCGTACAATGGGTTATAATTACTACTTATAAAATAAAAAGTTCTCTTCCCTTTCCCTTGAAAACCAAACAAATGACAAACTTTGGTTCTCTCTATAGAAGTTTCCGAAGAATCGAATGGTGTTGCACCACGGGAGCCAAAATCAAATCTAGTTATAGTCGTGATTTTAATGTTTTAATTCTTTTACATATTATATATTGAAATATTTGACCGAATAGTCACATTGGCATTATCCTCAAGACAACGTACTTTACATTTCTCTTTAAGCCTACTGTTTAAAAGCGAAACTCCAATAAATGGATAAGTTGAGTGGGGGGGCTTTATATCGCTTTTTGGGTGAATCGAACTCATTTGGATCGAAAAATGGTCAGATACAGCTAATTTGTGGCTGGGATTAACTTTAGGATTAGGATTAGGGTTTAGGTGGAGGCTTGGAGGGGTCAAACCAAGTTCTTTAGGAGCTTTTTTTCTTTTTTTCTTTTTTCTTTTTTTTTTCTCTCGTCATCACATGCAATTGTTCCCTTTCAATTAATTTGTTCACAATCATAACCCACAAAATGTCCTTAAGTTATTATTAGCATGTACTCTTTTGATTAAAAATTAATCAAGAAAATTGAGAGCTACTAATACTTTCGTCCCTCCCCCTTCTTAAACACCCGACCATTCTCAAATCTTTTCATTCTAAACAAAAAACATTTTGCTTATTGGGGGAGTACATGCTCGAAAGGCATCTTTTCCAATTTGAGGAATGCGAATTGTGTTGCTTTCCCCCGACTTTCCTCTTCATCTCAGATTCATATCATATGCTTATTTCTAGATGTATCAGTTTTCCCGAAGATGATGGCATTGCCAAAGTAATCATAAGTTTCATGATTTATTTTATAATATAGGTCGGACGACATCCACCACATTAAGTATTGCTATACAGTGACAATAATTCCAACTAACTTTCCAAACCAAAGCTAGCAAAGAGTTGGTTCTTAGCTTTGAGAAGAGGCATTAAGGGGGGCTTCACCTATCCCTTGTCCTAATCATAATCCTTTATATTAAAAAAAAAAACGACATCCCTTTGATGATTTCGTAGCTTACAATCATGGGTGTATTTTAGTTATTTGAATGTGGAGTTTTATTTATTTTACATGTTGATAAGCAAGAATATAGTACACTCATCAAGTGCTTAAAGATTTGAAAGTTCAAGATAGCTTAGTTGCTTTGGTGGTTTCTGTCTCGCTCTAATCTCTGTCGACGCTAATTTGCGACCAGATACGAGTGGTTCATAGTTTCGAGAAGAAAATGGAAGGAAGTTAGGCATTTAGATGTACTGTTAATTGAATTACTACCGCCCATTAAAGTGCTTATGTGGGTATCATGAACTAAACCAGGCCATGTCATATGTCGCCTGCGTTTTAGTGGAACTCTATTTTCTCATTTCTTTTCGTTTTATTTGGTTATATTAGAAATTTTGTGGCTCATAATCACTTGGGCCTAACTCTCCATGTTTAACCTTTAAACCAATCCCCCATTAAGTTTGAACTATCCTTAATAAGTAATTACTAAAACCCTTGGATTAGGGCTGACTATGGATTGGAGAAACACTTCACATTCCCACATTTAATGTTCGTTGTGTTAAAAGATGTTTTGATTTGGTATTACATGGGAAAGCATCCTGTTAGTGTAAACCTTGCTTCCAAGTACTTGTTTTTCTTCCTAGGGACGATTGGAGCATGTGGGTGGGTCAGTTGGACCCTATCAAGCTAGGCGTTTTCAGGACTCGTCCTGAACGTGTTCGAGCCTAACCATGAACGGACGGAAGCATCGGAAGCAACTCCTACGAAACTAAAGTAGCCATTTCAATGGTTTTACGGGTTTCTAAATTTACGAAAGATGTATTACGTGAGGTTATCTCCTTGGGTGATCGCACGGAGGAATCACGTTGGGCCGAGTTGGATTAACAGAGCTTCGATCGCTTTCCACTTGCGCTTCCGTCTGCCGATGATTCCACACTCGAGATTTCACCTCGATGATTCCACACTCGACAATCCCGACACAAGATAATTCAGCAAGGGTTTGATCAGGATGCCCTTGCGAGATATCGATCAGTTAGAGATCGAGGAGATGATGCTAGACCGAGCAAGTTTTATTGGGAAGATAAAGTATGATCAAACTGCTTTCCGAGTCTTGATCCCTGCGGAGATCAAAAGGCCTAACCTCCATCTTATTTCGCCAACTTTCACGTGAGATCGAAATAGGTCGGAGCTCAAAGTGGGAACATGAACTGACTTGGTTGTATCTGATGCGCCCATGCATGGACAAGAACATGGTATATGCGATGTGCCCTCCCTAGGTAATTTAATTAACCATCAACAACAAATGTCTAATTATTTAAGTACAACTTTCCTCAACATAATAACTTCCTTCTAGAAGTCAAACATAAAACATATAAAAAGACTTAATATTTAACCTTGTCATTTTAATAATTGCAAATAATAATAATGACAACAACAACGTTAACAATTTTTCAAAAACACTCATGAATGCTCCTATAAGTACACCTCACTTATCATGCAAACAAACCACATTTTCTTTATCCTTTCTATCCTCTTCTTTGCTTTTTTTTTCCTCCTCCTCGCCCCCATCTCTTCCGAAATCAAATTCTTGTTTTGTTGGTTAGTTTTTTTATCTTATGAGAAAATAATTATGGACAAGAAACCACTCAATTCACAAGACCCAGAAGTGAGGAAAGGCCCCTGGACCATGGAAGAAGACCTCATCCTCATTAACTACATCGCTCATCACGGTGAGGGCGTCTGGAATTCTCTCGCCAAGGCCGCCGGTAATAATTTATGCATGTTCATCTTCCTGTCGAGAAAGCCCACGTCTGCAACTCATTATCTAACTCTCTCGTTTTTATCTCTGGGTGGTGTGTTAGGTTTGAAACGTACTGGGAAGAGCTGCAGGCTAAGGTGGCTGAACTACCTGAGGCCGGACGTCCGGCGCGGCAATATCACCCCGGAGGAGCAGCTGCTGATCATGGAACTGCACTCCAAGTGGGGAAACAGGTGAGTTAGAAACAAATAAATCGTTCATGCATTTCAGAATGCGCAAAAAAACACAACTCACGTCCATAAAAAAAAAAGATAACGAGAAAAATGAAAAATACCAGAATTTCTTTCTTTTTTTCTGAGGCAATACCAAGAAGATGAACTGAATGATCTCCCAAACGCCACACCAAAGTCACATTGCTTCGTCCCAGTTGTGTATAAATACACAATCAGATATAACCAAGGGGTCTTTCAATATGGATTGAAGGACAAAGTTGGTAAAATTTGTGAGATTTTCTTTTTGATTGGAGGATTCCTGTCCACAAATTCGATTTCCAACACGTTCGAAATATGATTCATGGCCAGGAATTTTTCGTCTAAAATTATCTTTTCTTAACAATTTTTTCTCAGCCACCAAGTTTGTACTCCAAAGCCCCACCCCCACCTTAACCCACGTTCTTTTTTTTTTTTTTTTTAGATTTGGGAATCTAACCAATAACTTCTAGGACTAAAAAAGAAAACTGGGGTTGAAAATCACTGTACAAAAGCATCATCTCATTCCCATCCCTCGTAGTTTCTTGTTTAATAAAATACACGTTTTTGCTATTCTTCTTCTTCTTCTTCATTTTCAACTAATGTCATGGGAAACTTGCATTTTTAATTCTAAAAGGAAAAAGAAACATGAATTCAAGCATACTTGGATTTGGATCTACCTTACAATCAAGGCTGGCCGAACTTGCCGAAAATTATAACCTTTTCCTGTTTTTATTTTTGGTTAATTAAAGATACAAATATCCCAAACGATGAGAGAAGAAAACCACATTGCCTTATTACCTAACAGTTTGGGAGACAGCTAGTTCCACTGAGAGGCCAAATCACCTGATTCGGCATACCAAAGGAGTTTCAATCCTCCCAAACCCACTTCTCTTTTTCCAATTTGGGTTGAACCCAATTTCGGGGTTTGCCACATGTTGTGTTATGTTATGTTATGACTCATGCAACAAATAATTAGGTGTGTGGAATTGACTAAAACCATACACCATCAATTCTTCTCCCTTTCACTTTGTGTATTGTGTTCGTGGCGGGTCGTTATCAATTACCTGAAACCCTCGTGATCATTTGGCCACAGGCACAGGGCATTTTTAGCTGTCCTAAGCCCCCACCACCACCACCACCATGCCCCTACTCACTTATATTTTCCACACGTTTTCTTTCTATTCAATTTATCCCACGTGCTCAAATTCCCTGTCTTCCTAAATTCCATTGTCTCGAAGGTGGTCGAAGATTGCCAAGCATCTGCCCGGGAGGACGGACAACGAGATTAAGAACTTCTGGAGGACCAGGATCCAGAAGCACATCAAGCAGACCGATCCCGCCCAACCATCATTCCCCGTGCTGCAACATGGCCAGCCGTCTGACCACTACTGCCAAAACCCCCCCGTGCCGATCCACGACTGTAGCCATGGCTATCACCATGCAAGCACGAGCACGAGCTCGAGCGGCCATGTCTCGTCCTTGACTGACCACCCTATGCAGGACTCCTACTCCCCGCAGTTCCAGCAGCCGAACCTCGTGGTGGATCAGGGTTTTCCCCCGGGTGGGAACTTGTTGATGGAGTCCATGAACGAGGCCGGGTTCTGGGGGATGGAGGACCTCTGGTCGATGCAGTTACTGAACGGTGATTAAGTTTGTGGCTCCGATAATCATCAACATATGATGCAGTATTAAGTAGTACTTAAAGACATATGTATGGAAAACATGACATAATAAATTATAATAACCATATGAATCATAATGTTTTTTCTTCTTTTGTTTTAGAGTTTATGTGATTTCATTTCCCTTCTTGTGCTTCGATGATGATTCCATCTCACTCTCATTACTCCGAGGTTGTCTCCAAACATAACCAGGCAATCGATATCGACAGGGCGAACGTGCTTGTGCTCATGGTTTTTTTTTTTTTTTTTTTGAGAAGAGAAGACGTGGTTTCTGCCAGTTGTGTACGGCCAAACAAAATGGCAAATGTATAGAGTAGTTCCATTGAAAAGCTCCCGGCCAATAGATTGGCTTCGTCCAGATATGAGGAAACGTGAACGCAATTCTTTTTCTTAAGCGTGGCTCATTGCTTCATGTGAATGAAGATGAAACCGTGTGGTCGCCGTGTCGACGATAAACAACATGCGCACTCGGAAATCGTATGTTCATTATTCATATGTAAGTTTTGGGAAGACTTCCATTTTCTCCCCCTCTAGCATATGCATGTTATTGATACGTGAACGGAAACAGGAAGCATGTGTGCATGTGGCTTCTCAAACGATATGTGGCGGCCTAACGCGGCCAATGAGACGTCGCCACGCGAGTCAGGATTATTAGTGCTTACCACACAATACATTGGACAAAATTTCTATCCACGCTATGTAGGATGCAATCTTTCTCTTTTTTGTGTTATGTTAATCCTAATTAATTAGAGTAATAATTCCTCTTTCATATTCTAGCAACTTGTCATGTGCTAGTTTTCGTCGGTTTGATTAAATAAGATTGACAGGGGAGATTAAATTTTTCACCTGGGATGACGGAGGAAAAGGTTATCTTTTTCCTCTTTCCTTTGGAGTTTCAGCAAGATGCAGTTTTGATGATACGTGATCCGTTGCTACTCCAATCAAGGAAAGCATTCACGACCATCGCTTCAAGAATCATGGCGGCCCTCGTCGAGTTTTGAAATGTATCACTTCCTGATACGCGCAGTCAAGGCCGTTTTCGTCGTCTCTTAGTGAGTTATCGAGCTTCAACTGCAACAACCACTGGCGAGAAGGAAGTTCTATTAGAAATATTTTCTTGAATTGAACATTTCTAATTTTCGCCGTACTAATTTCTGTACGGAAATAAAACTAATTACTTCAGAGAAAAACATATCAAAATTTATCCTCTTAATAAAAAATTTAATTTCAAACTTTAACCCTTTAGTTTTTCCATTTTACCCTTACTAATATCTCCCTGCTGAGCGACCAAACTGAGTAATAAATTGTGTACTAAAGATAATCTATATGAGTGTGATACTATTGCAAGGATGATTTTAGGTCTTTTTTTTTTTCTAGAACCGATACGTATTTTAACAAAATAGTCTAATTTTTTTTAATAAAATTGCGAACTCTTCTAATAAAAATTTGAAAATTTTCAAAAAAATTGGGACTGTTTTCTTTTTTCCGAGGACAAGACATTTCCGGCAGCTTTCTATGGGAACTTCTCCCAACTAATTTAGTCAATTACGAGCTCTTCTTTTTGTAGTTGATGGGTTACTTTGTTCTTGTTAAAAAAATAGGGGTAGACACGGTCGATGGGGCAACAAGTGAATTTATAGGACGGGGTTAAGGCATGAGAAAAGCATTTTATTTACTAGGAAGTGAGGAAGGGCAAGGACGGGGCGTGATTCTTGTTCGATAGTTTGAATTCCGCAAATGCACGAATTGTGCAAGTAATAGAGTAATGAGTAAAAATAGTTCCTACGGATAATTATTTTAGAAATACCTTAATGATCAACGGTGAACGATCACGATATAGTCAAATCAAGTAATATTGTAAAGAGTAAAAGTAGTTCTCACGGAGAATTATTTTACAAATAGCTTACCGATCAACGGTGAACAATACCTACATAGTCAAATCAAGTAAAACGAGAATTCGGGAAAAGTAAATTGACAAGAAACTAAATATACGAGAATTAATCAAATGAGAAAAACCTAGGATCACGACTTCCCCCGATATTTCACTAGATCACTCAACCATATCTTTATCATTAAATTATCCAAAACTTGTTTACTAACCTAAGATTCTCACCCACTCTTATGCATCTTCCGACATACATAAGAGAAATACGTAATTCAGCTGCGCCCCTATATTCATATGAGAATTAATAGTTGAATCAAGTTTCAATCTTAATCTAGCTACCTAAGACAAGTAATATATGCCTATTGTAGTTGACTTGATTCTTTGACGTTAAACTATGCTATTTTAATCCTCCTTCAAAACCTAAAATTCCCCTCCCGAGTTCAGATAGGTTAAGCAATCATTACGGATTGTCGATCAGGCAAACACATGCATGAAGAATAAGATAAAATAAATAAACAAAGTCTTAAACGCATCAACTCAAGGACAGTCAAAAGTAATCCGACTACATATCGGGTTCCATCATAACCCTAGAATGAAAACTTACTTCATCACTAACAAAAACCAGAAAATAAAAGTAAAAATAATCCTAAATGAAAACTAAGAAAACTAAAACTCCCTTCTCGACGACTCTCTCCTCCTCTCTAAATCTCACATTCAAGCCCTTTTATAGTAAGGGTATATCTTGCAAGATTGGGAAATATTTTAGAAACATTTCAAAAAATCTTCTCGTCTTGTGTGACCAGACCGAATCCTCGTGTGGCTGCACCAACTACGCTGCCGCCGACCACTAGATGGTCGCTCCTTTCAAGCACTCAGTCATAGGTGCCGCAATAGTGCAGAAGTCCTTGATGAATCTCCCCGATAGAGTGAGGCAAACCCATGAAAACTCCGCACGTCGTGAGCTGACTTGGGCGTAGGCCAATTCCGAATAGCCTTGACCTTACTTTCATAGACTTGAATGCCTTCTCCCGACATCACATAGCCCAGAAAGACTAAGTTCGACGTCATGAACTCACACTTCTTGTTGTTTCCATACAATCGCTGCTCCCTCATCTTCTCAAACAATTGTCGGAGATGATCTAGGTGCTCTCTTTCGCTGCGACTACACACAAGAATGTTATTGAAATATATGACGACAAACTTTCCAATGAAAGGTTGAATTACTTGATTCATCAGTCGCATGAAGGTGCCGGCTGCATTCGAGAGTCCAAATGGCATGACCATCCACTCGTAGAGGTCAAACTTAGTCTTGAACGTAGTCTTCCACTCGTCTCATTCTCTCATTTTGGATCTGATGATAGCCACTTCTCAAGTCTACCTTTGTAAACACAGTTCAACCTACCAATTCATCAAACATATCATCAAGTCGAGGAATAGGAAACCTGTAGTTGATGGTGATTCAGTTGATCGCGCGATTGTCGACGCACATTCGCCACAAGCCATCCTTCTTGATAACAAGGATTGCTGGAAAAGATAGGGCTAAGAATCTCTCGAACAAAACCACGTTCAATGAGCTCTTCAACCTGACGCTGCAGCTCTCTCATCTCGTCCGGGTTGCATAAATAAGCTGGACGGTTGGGCAATGGCACTCCGGGGATGAGGTCGATTTTATGTTGAATATCCCTCAAGGGTGGAAGTCCACCTGGCATCTCCTTTGGAAACACGCCCGCAAACTCCAGAAGGAGCTTTCGAGCCTGTTGAGGTATGATCGAAGCATGTTCTTCTCTTTCCTCGCTCTTTTTGTCGCGAATTGATTGGGTTAACTCAACTCGTGTCGAATTGGACTCTTACTCGTGTGGCATAATCGTAGTCGTCGTCAATAGGGGAAGAAGGATGATCTTCATCTGGTCAAGTGTGATGGAATAAGTATTCTTGAACCCATCATGTACTACGTCGATCAAACCGCCATGGTCTTCCCAACAACAGGTGACAAGCGTCCATAGGTACTACGTCGCATGTGACGGTATCCTAGTAGTTCTTGCTAATACCCAGAGACATTAGAACTTGCTTTGTGACTCTAACGTCACTCTCCTTCCTCAATCACTGAAGCTTGTATGGTCGAGAATGCGGCCTGGTCGACAACTTCAACTTCTCGACCATGGTGGTAGAAGCCACATTAGTGCAACTCCCACCGTCGACTATCACCTGGGAAACTTTCCCTTGTACGGTGCAACGAGTGTGGAAGAATTTCTCTCGCTGGTCGACTTCTTTGGCCGTAGGATTTGTATTCAGAACCTTTTGAATGACCAAAAGCACTCCTTCATCAGGCTCATTAACGTACTCTTCTTTGACGTCCCAAATAGGTTCACCTAGTTGATCTTCCATCTCCTCTTTGTCCGGATTTTCCATGACAGTTATCGTTCGTCGATTAGGACATTTTGTAGCCATGTGTCCAATCCCTTGGCACTTGAAACATTTCTTCGCACCAACGTTAGCAAGTGGGGGACGAAGGTCCATCTTTGCTTTTTCCTTGTCCATCGATAGGTTAACTTTCAGAGACGTACTCCCCTAGCTAAAAGGCGCCACCTTTGATGCGCTATCGGCCGCGAAAATGGGAATTACAACGACAAGATTGTAGTTCAGGTTGCCTCCTTTCAGCTCAAAGTTGCCGCACTTGACGATACAACTCTTCAACCCCCTGTTCTAAACGAGCCGAACGAGCCTCACCTAACGTCATCCCACACCGGAATCTGTTCGCCATCACTTCAATCGTGCGCTCTACCACAATCGTGCGTTTTCCGACAACCCAATGCTCAGCACAACAACCGTGCGCTCTCCAACAACTCAGTGCTCAACACAACAACTGGGCTCTCTGATACCAACTGGTGTGCTACCAGCCACGGAAACGGGAATTACAGCGACAACAAATCGAAACTAACGAAAGGGATAGGACTTGGACTGCCACGGATATAGCTAAAGCACCACTAGGATCGTCACGAGGGTTGAACGCCACACAACCGGATACATAATAACCACCGATTATGGGGACACTTAGATAAAATCTCGCCATACCTGGGATTCACCAAACGATAAGAGAAGTTGCGCAAAATTTAAAGAAAAGCTTGACGGCTGCCAAATTTGGTAAAATGATCAAAAGGTTCTGCCTAAACCTAAACACATGAGTCCTATTTATAGAGGACCAAAAGTGAACTAACCCTAACTCCCAATTAGGCCCAAAATAGAGAAACCAAAAGCTAATTAAAAACAAGTCCAAAATTATTAACTACGGATACTGGGCTTGACGTCAGTTGGCCTGTCCGTCAATCAAGAAGCCTCGACTTTGGATGATCTCGAGTTTCTCCTGAGAAAGATGAACTCCTGTCTTCTCAAGTTGACGAATCAACTCGACCACTTCCGCACTGCAAAGGTACTTCCTGTCTCGAGTGCTCCTCTCGACTTGATCCCAACTTGACCTTGTTCGACCCGACTCGCATCATCCTCCCTTTTGCTGAAGAAAATTTTTCCTCAAATTAGGGGGCTCCTCGTCATCCTCATATACTGCGAGATCCTAGACATTGAATGTCGCCGACACTCCATACTCTCCTAGTAAGTCGATCTTATAAGCATTGTTGTTGACCATCTCGATGACTCGAGAAGGACCATCAGCCCTGGGCATAAGCTTATTCTTCCTCCTTGCTGGAAACCCCTCCTTTCGCAAGTGAATCCAGACAAGATCCACTTGCTGAAATACCGACTCCTTTCGATCTCGATTCGCCTTAGATTAATATTTCTCATTATGATGCTCAATAAGGGTTCGAATCTTCGTGGAGCTTTAGCATCTCTTCAACTCGTCTTATCGCATCCTTCTCCTGAATACCCTGACTAGGCAATGGCAACAACTCAACTAGGATTCTTGGGTTAACTCCATACACCACTTTGAACGGTGTAGCTCGAGTAGTCGAATGGGGGGCTCGATTATAAGCGAACTCAGCTTGTGGAAGTTTGATGTCCTAATACATCTGATTCTTAGACACCCTAGCTCGAGGTGGCCTCCTATAGTCATGTTTACGACCTCAGTTTGTCCATCTGTTTGTGGATGGCAAGTCGTGTTGAATAGTAGCTTTGTCTCGAGTTTGTACCAAAGTGTCTTCCAGAAGTAGCTCACGAACTTGGCATCTTGATCCGACACGATCGACGATGGAACCCCTTGCAGACGAACGATCTCTTGAAAATAAAGATCTGCCATGTGAGAAGCATCATCCGTCTTCCTGCAAACAATAAAGTGAGCCATCTTCGAGAACCGATTAACAACAAGTTGGTGGAGTAGGCGCTGTCCTTGGAAAGCAAGTTGTCAGACCTGAATCATCATATCGTAACCGTCTCTTGGGTTGCTCGTCGTTTGATCTTCCCCTCGCTTTAGCTTCCATTCGCTTCGTCGAGACTCCCTTCGTCGACAACTTCACTTCTCTTGAAAGCGTCGCTCCTTTACTCGTCGCTCGATCCATCCATTTCAGCAGTGTGGAACCAGCTTGTCTCCTGGTCGAGGCAATAAAGGTGACGTTAACACCACCCTTGTCACTCAGGACCATCCATCTCGCATCATTTTATGTGTCGGTTGAAAAGGAAAATATATTTGTTAATTGATAATTTGCCTAACTGCTCATCTATAAAGGAAACATGAGGAAATGTGCATATTGCTAAGAATAATAGGAAACACGTGTAGGATTATTACGACGTCCTTTTTTCTGAGTCACTTTTAGCATATGAGAGGTTCTTCTTCTGCTGATGCATGTTGCGCCTTCCAAACCTCGTTAGCCTCTTCCCTTTTGATCAGATGTTGCATCAGCTATAGTAGAGCCTCCTTCTTGAAACATGATAGGGGAAAGGGTTAACCGTTAAGGACATCCTCTATTTTTCGACGATCTTACTCCCTTGAAGATTCCAAGAGGAGTCTTCTTCATGGAAAAATCTTTTTTCTTCTTCTCTTACTTGATTTCACTTTTGTTATACGGAGGACCCTTCGAAGATGGTACTTTATCGGGCTTCCCTTTCCTTAGCGGCTCCTAGGGCAGAGATTGGACAATGTTCGTCACAGAAGGCAACTCTACCATCTCTTTACCCGTGACAGGAAGTGCACGAGATGTCACTCGATTGCCAATTTTTGATGAAACATGCCCTTAGCTCATCCTCCTTAGCATGTTTTGTCTTATTATTTAGGCCTTCCTTTGACCAACCTTATCAGGCTCGTCCTGCTCATTTTCATTGACAGATGCAACTGCTGAGTGATTTCTTCATCTTCAATATTGGTGATAGGCGATTCTTGTCTATCATCAACATTAGGTACTCCAAGCTTAACAAATCTTCCCTGACCAGTGGTTTCTTGGTCATGACCAGATAAATCAATCCTCAGGTATCTCTAAATAGATAAATGCAGTGATATATCAGTTCACCGAAGTTCACAAAAAGGATAAGCCAAGACAATTCCATGAAATTTTGGAAAAAATTCGCCTCTGTTTGCGGACGGGGATACAACATGTGATGGCATAATTTATTCTATCAGACCCGAAACCTTTTCTTAAATCAATGGAGCAGCCGATTCAATCGGATCAAGGAGCGCCAACAGTAGAAATGGAGCTCTGAACTTTGAAAAAGCAACAAGCATGACTTGTTTCTCCCTTGTAACTCTCTTGGCTTTCTAAGTAACTGTGATAACAGAAAGGAGTTCAGATGTATATATAAAAAATGAAGTGAAACAAAGGTCGTGAAACAATACCTTGGGTTTCCATATTTGTTGTAGTCCTTTTCCTTATAGTCGTGCCGCAAAGCTTAACCAGCAAATCAAATAGGGCCTTATCACTCTACATATGAATGACACCATCCTTATGGTGATCAAGCAAGTTGAAAAGAAATTGTTATCACGCAATGCTGAAAAGAAATTATCCCGCAACATACATCCTTGATGCTGAATTCCGAATGATGAGGAAGTGTAAAGTAAAATTGTTGGATACCTTCATGATAGATGAGGGGAACAGAGACCCTACTGGATTGTTCATTAAAAAGTAGAAGCAAAGAGAAACCACCTGATTAAATCCCAATTGTTGGGTGCAAAGATGGGGATTGTATGCTTTAGAAGTGAAAACATTCGAATTTACACTTAATGGATCCCTAGGGTTGATGACAACGATCCATCCTAGATTTGGTTGGTTTGTATTCATTCCAAGCATGACCTCCTTCTAGGAACAGTTGCCACTTGGCTAAAAACTCTTCTCTACAACTATTGTGGCCATTCTTCAAATGAGTGAGAGTACTTATACGAGAAACTGAAATTGACTATATTCGATCAAATGAGTGAGAGTACTTGGAATTTGTGAGCGAAGAAAGAATTTCAAAAAATTATAGCTTAATCCATAGATATATAATCCAAATAGGGCATCATGTTTGATATATTGGGAAGTGATGTGCAATGGCGATGAACATGGCTCTATATAACAAACATAAGAGCATGTGGTCGAAAGCTAAAACTGGTCATTGACTTAAATTGGTTACTTGCACTGAAGAGGCATTCAACTCTACCATGGAATGGCTAAGACGTTTATTTCTACAACATAATATAAATCGGTCTTAATACCCCATCGTCTGCTTGTCTTATCCATATGATTCTCAATCACCTGGCCAATCCTGGATCAAAGGTCAAATCCAAATTGGTCATCTTCTAGAGAATGAAAGCGAAGGGGAGCAGCAACAAGAGAGCTGGTCAAATACCAAACATCCTCAAGAGTAATAAACATGGGACTCGTGGCAGGCAAAAATAGGTAACGACATGGTTCCAAAAAGATAGAAAATTTGAACACACTAAGGTGTTAGGTTCCATCAAGGATGTAGAAACCTCTATCAATGTTGAAATACCAATTCGCCCCTATGCAACACGCTTCCTTTTTGCCTAATTTACCAACCGAACATTGAATCCTATGTCATTTTCTTGTGATGGGAAGCAGTGGATGTTTTCCATTTGGGTGGGATCATACCACCCAATCGACCAAAAATCTTCATCCCCCAATATAGTGGGACGAGTTTTGGTGCAAAGGAATGAGAGATTCCAATAGTTTACATAATCCAAAGTTATAAAGATAGTCCTAGAATCTTAAGTTATGAGTTTTATATAAATAGGCTTTTCAGAAAGTAGAAAAAAAAACAAACAACATTAGACAATCATAGTTTACTCGTTAGTTTTAAGGTGTACTTGTTCATTGGCCTCATGTTCCTCTCAAGGGTGAATGGTAGGTGCCTCATTTAACTGATTATCATTGTCTTCTATCCACATGTTTCTCTAACAAAGGTGAAGATTTTATGCTGAGAATAATATCTTATAATATATTTAGGAGATATTGTTTTAAATATTTTCTTATGTTATAAATACATGTCTCCCGAGAAGAGAATATAAGACTTCCACATATTCATGCCCTAAAATCCCTAACAAGTGGCATCGGGGCATGTTCGTTCGTTGTTACAGTTTCCAACGATTTGTCGTCACCTTTGCTTCTAATAATCGATGGTGAAAAATATCAATTGTGAGTCGTGAAGATGAAAACTCACCTAAGAGGACTTGGCTTGTGGTAGTGGGCTGAAGCCAACAGATATTCAATACTCTGGTTAATAATCCAACTTTGAGTCATGAGGACAAAAGCCCTTGCCCTACATTTTTTTCTACGGTCTCGAATGTTACCTTCAAAAGATGTATGGCTTTTGAGACTCCTAAGAATGCGTAGGATAAATTGTAGGAGGTCTTTATGGACAGTAGCATAATGCGTCGTATGCATATTCTTAGTGAGGAATTGTCAGATAGCAGAATCGTGGAGAAAATGCTGATGAGTTTGCCAAAAAGATTTGAGTCGAAGATATCATCTCTTGAAGACTCTAAATATTTGTCAAATATTATGTTAAGGGAGTTGATCCAAGTCTTTCAAGCTCAAGAACTGATGGGGTTGATACGATAAGAAGACGATGCAATTCACAAAGAAAAACATCATCGAGAAGAAATTTTTTTTGAAGGTATGCATATTGCCAGACAATATTGGTAAGAGCAAAGACAATACGATAAACCAAGGAGAAGAAAATATTCAGCATACCCTCACTATAAGAAAGATAATCATCCTGAAAAATATTGCTTTTATAGATCAAATGTGAGATGTGGGTCATGCCAACAACTTGATCATGTAGATAACGTATGCCCAAAGATTGAAGGCTCTCAAGATGAGCAAGCATAAAGAAGAAGAAGAAGACGATCATATATTTTTTGCCACGTATTTCTCAATGAATGTGTGAGATCATATTTGATTGATAAACAATGGTTGTAGAAAGCATGTGACACCATATTTGAGTAGTTTCATGAGGCTTGCCAATGGAGAGTTCCTAAATGTCAAAGGTAGACGTACAGTTGCCACAAAAATAATGACAGAGTTTTGGCGAGTGTATGTCAAATGTTAGAGAAAAGTTATGCTTTGCATAACATGACCATTGTGAATCTCAATGGTCATGAGTTTATGTCCATAAAAATGAGAAGAAAGTGCTTTCCCATTGTGTGGAAAATTTATGAAGGCACAGTCATGTAGGCGGAAGTCGGATAGGAAAAACGTGTAAGATTTCAAGAGGAATAATCAAATATTTGAGAACGAGTTCTAGAGATTGATATTCAGAACATTAGGTTGAATACCTAATGAAGAAATGTTTGAACATATCTAGATTCTAGTAGTTAAGGTACAATCTTGGTGTAGACAGCGAAGAGATTGTTGGGAATAATATAATATTTTATTGTTTAGATGTTATGCTTAGAATACTCTCTGATAATATGTTTATGATATATTATCTTAGTATTTTCTTATGTAGATATCTCCCGAGAGGAGAATGTTAGCCTTTTTTAGAAATAAAACACAGCCTTTTCGCTTTCGCATGTTCATGCCCTAAAATTTCTAATACTCCTTTGATTGTCCATGAGCTTCTTTCAAGGACGAAGATTGGTACGTCTTTTGAAAGAAATCCTCATACCCATGTTTCTACCAAGAGTGAAGGGTGTCACCTCCTTTAGTTGATACTTTAACTTTTACTGAGTTCATACTAAGAAATGTATGTGGCAACCAAATTATTGAACTGAAATATCAAATCTCGTGTTCGCTTGCCCGATATTCCATGCATTTTTCAGTGAGTTTAGATGTTTCATTTGACGTTAAATTGGGGCCATAAGAACCGTATTTTTGAAGTCCTTCTTTTAACTATTAGAACACTCACTTTCATGGTCTAAGTGAAATGTTTGTTTGAAATGAACATGTTTTGTTTGGTGATGGTCCACGATGATAACAGTAGGTGTTTCCTATGGAAAATTTCTAGGCCATAGAGCCTTAAACAAGATGGGACTATGAAAAAACCCAGACATCGCCCGATTTCAAGCTTCGCATGATTATGGCTATAACCCAATTTCAATCATTTAATTAAAAGAAATTAATAGATTCCAAACCATCTTGGCAAAGGATGTGGGTACTGCTTGAGAAAACATTTCACAAGATCAAGAAGGCGATTGAGAGAAAATGTGATGCTGAAGAAACAGAGGCAACTCACCATAAAGACCATTCCAAGAATTTAATCACCTAGTACCTAGTATACGTCCCCTGAAGAACCTCGAATATTATTATATTATAGACAATGATTACATAGTTTATATCCTTATCAAAGATTACATTAGTTATGGAGATGTTTACAGAAATCAGCCTTTACACTTAAACATATACAAGAATACACGGAAGTCTTCTAACAACTATATGAATCCTGCAAGACAACACACGATTTCATATAATAATTAGTTAACATTCAAACACCCTAACTACACATTCATAGAAGTTCAATCTCTTGTCGTGGGCGACTAAATTATATTCCCTCACAATACCGAAAATATGTCATTTCCCCTCTTCTCGGTCATTTAGCTCTTCAACTTTCTCATCCGGTTTAGATTCAAGACTCCTCAAATCCACCATTCATGTTTGTGCCACTACTAATTTGTTACGTGTTCTCGAGATCATCACATCCTAGTATATGTATATAGTCTATGTCCCTCCCCTCGCATCAAGTGAGCTCAGATCCTCTCATTCAACCCAGAATCTCGAATTCCTTTTGCACGGATCCTACCATTCGGTCTCCCTTTATGGGGTTATCGTAGCATGGATCCTCCCATCCGGCCTCCCTTTATGGGTATGAATACTAATATTTAGCGGTTCAAATATAAGACTGGAAATAGTGTATAAAATAATTATATTGAATATAGTACGATTACATTCTCTAGTCAAGAGAATACACGTGAATACCCTGACTCTATACTTGGAAGATATATGAGATGTAGATGGGCTTAGGCTCTAGTGAATATCTATTAGAGCTTTAGGGAATCATGTTGATGAACACGCCAAGGCTGTAGAGCTTAATTCGGCAGTCTTCAAGAGAGGCGACGATCATTAAGGCTATAGAAGCTTAATTTGGAGAGTCTTCTAGATAAGAGGAAAGAACACTAGGGTCGTAGAAGCATGATATACAGAGTCTCCTAGAGATGGGCGAAGAATATCGGGGTTGTAAAACTTTGTCGTTGACCGTGTGAGGAGTGAATGCTCGAGGGTTTCACCAAGCTAAGTAGTTCTTCACTCTTGAAGTTGTATGTATGTGTCTTCATGAAAGGGATCAGGAGACCATATTTATAGGTGTAGAGAGACTCATGGGTACCTTCTCCTTTGGATATGGGACAAGCCGCATATAGATTTTAGGGCCACATTGGGCTGAAGGTTAGATTGAACTGGCATACAGGCAAGACCATGAATTAGGTTAACATATGGGCTACACCTACATTTAACCAAATATATAAGTGGATTGTTCTCGCTCTTTATATTAACTTAAATTATTTAATGGTTGGATCATCCATAGGGCTAAAATATATTGAGCTGAAAGAAATATGATTGGACTTGAATAATTAGCCCAAGATCAATGTCTATAAATCCCAAACTTTAATTCGCAACTTGTATACTGCAGAGAGATTAGAGTTAAAGTATCCACTTGATAAATGTATCCAAAGGTATATTTGTCGAGATAATCTCTTGTGAGAATCGTACCGCATGATATATTATATATATATATATATATATATATCGTATTTCTTTTGTGCTATCAAGTGGAAATCCCATGCTAATATTTGGAGAAAGGCTGGTGAGATCTTCTCTGGCCATGAGTATATATATATGACGATTTCTATCGTCACTCGTGTCGTGATATTCATGTATGGAGAATATAACAATACATATAATAGCATAATTAAATACCCACACTCTTTTCAAGATGCCATCAAATTTTATCCAATATATTTTGGAATTCTCGATTGATTTTTATCCCATGAAATCTTAAAGGAAATTCCTGCTTTCCTAATGTGAATTTGATTTCGAGGAATCAAACCAACTTTAAAAAAAAAATCTCCTAACATAAAATCTTTTACATATCTTGAAAAAATATTGCATTTATAAGCCTATAAATGGAGTCCTCACACTCTCCGTTTTTCATTCATTCTTTTATAATTCTATTTTTGTGGTTCCAAGTAATTTTGTCCTTGTGTGGAGTCTTGCAGTAATCATCCTTGCTCACGACCAACGTCTCAAGGTCTTTTGTCTTTTCTTCTCTTTTTTTAATTGGCTGAATGATTTTTTATACTAATTTATTGCTTGAACTCGTGTTGGCACAATAGTTTCACTGGAGAAGAGGGGTGTTATGTCTTTTACTTGCACACAACTCCTTCCACCTAAATAGTTGTGCGTTAGGTAAGAAGTTTTATTTTCGAACTCTTACTTTCTTATTGTATACATTACTTTCAGTGACCCCTGGTTTTCCGGTCGGGTTGCCCCACGAAAACGATCTTGGGAATCATCTCATTCGCTTTTTCATTCACCTTAGCCCAAAGGAGACTCATTCTCATCGATATTTGGTGTCATGATTTTCCCGTTTAAATAACTTGCCATAGTGACTTTATTTGCTCACTGTTATGACTTGTTGTTACGCTCTTATGATTTTATTTACCACAACCTTTAGAATTAATAGACCAAACCATTAAGAGTGTTGTCCTTGCTAGGCTATATGTTACCAAGTTGATTTCCTTTCGTTTTGCCTGCGGAAGTAAGATGCTCTTTCTCTTTATGTAAATAATACTTCCCACTTTTACGTTCATCATTCGATTTATAGCAGGAATGATCTCCTTTAAGGAGATAGTCTCCTCCAGACAAAAGAATTTATGTCTTGCGGAGGACGAGAACTCACAAGAAGAAGATTTGCGGAAGCTATAATGCCTTTCACCCAAAATTGATCGTTATGCTCCTCGAAATCAAGCTTGACCTCAAACCAGCTGGTCGAAGGAAATTCCAGATGACCCTTCTCATCCCAAGGCCTGATCATTGGTGTTATCATCTTCAATGACTTATGTAGAGCCAAAACATTCGCTTTCATTAGGAAGGAAAATCATATCGGGCTAGTCTTATTGGGTAGGGCTTTTGCCCAAAGTTGGTCGCGATGAATTCACCTATATCGTAAAGTATTGGGAATGGCTGAATGATGTGACATCTCGCTATTATGAAATTCTCTAACAAGCTGTTATATTGGACGCTATATATATTTCGTGCTATACTTATGATCACAACAAGGATATTCTACCTACCTTTTGTAGAGCATGGAGTCCGAAATTCAACACGCTCGATATGTTCAAGGGAACTGTATCAATCTTGCAATGGGATCTACACAACTTAAGAGGTCTTCATGTTAACGGTGGCATTTATGAGGAAATAGTGTCTTGTCTAAAAGAACTCATCGGTGCATCAACTGATGGAAGATTGCTCCCGAAGAGTTGCCAGCATTTATTTACGGCCGTCCAACATCTTCGAGGAAGTAAGAAAGCATTTCAAACTTTCAGGTAGATTGACTTTTGCTTTAAAGGTATCACAGCGTATGACAAACCACCTAGGCGTGTATCAAAGAAGCTTGCTTGTCCCGAATAGACTCATAACCCGTATCTTCCTATTCCTATGGCACATCCACGAGGCATTAAAGAAGAAGCTCATTTCAAGAAGCTAGGTATTGTGGGTAAAGCTCATCAACCAACTTACTTGTCTGTGTTCATAGCTACCTCTGCTTTCGTCTTTCTGTGTAATGATGACCTCGTGTGTCCTAAAACCTTTAAATTAGCGAGTTTATTGGCGACCGAGAAGACTTTTAACCTCGTAATACCAATGTTGACTTCTTCATATCGCGTCTTAAATGAAATATTCAAAGATACTACTGTTGGCAATCCCATACTTGTTTTCCTACCCGCTATATTTACAGATGGTTAGCGTACTACATCAACACTCCTTATCAAGTCCTAGTTAAATTTGAAGGCCCCTTGATGACTAGGTATTTCAGAGAAGGTGGAGCTATTTATTATGCTAAGCGTGCGGCTAGGAAACATATTCATAATCGGGACAACATATTTTGGCATGCCAACCTTTTCAACAAATAAGGTGATTTCCATATTAGGGATGATCATAATATGAAGTTCCCAGCTTTATACTTTTTTATGAGTATCCGCTCATGTCATTTGACTATAAGGTGAGATGATCCTTTTATTGTTGTGGCTTATAGTCCATCATACTTGAGTCGCCAATTCGGCTTCTGTCAAGATATTCCTCCTTCATTGAAAGACAACATGCGACTGGCATCTTTTGAAGAGGGCTTTGAATTATGGCATCGGTGTGTGTGATAAGGTATCAGCTCTCACTTGTATGTGCCTGCTTTCCCGACAAAGTTGTGCAATTATTTGACAATGAAGAACAATAGATAATGAACATCTAAACATGATTATTATCTAAAGTGCGGTATCGAGACATAAATTGATAGATCTCGTCCTTCCTCATGTAAGAAGGATGGTATTTTGTGAGAAGCATTGGCAAAGGAAACCAGTTCGAATAGCTATGAAGAAGAGACTCCCTTTACCAGGTATGGCTGAAACAACTTTATCCATATCCTTTTTTCGAGGAGTGCAACACATTTTTTTCTTCATTTGAGTGTTATGAAATATCTAGCCCCGATGAACGACATTTTAAAAGAAAGATACAACTGAAGCCCACGTTAGAGGGTGACATCAAAGATGTGTCTCTTACTACTTGCATCCCACCAATATCGAATGAATCGGTAAGCATCTTGTAGTTATTCATTACATTTATTTTAGATCACTAATATATATGATCATTAGTTTGTGGACAATCATCTTCAATAGAAGAAAGCGATGACTATTCCATCTCGAGTTCAGTTGCCAATGGCCACTTAGAACTAACTCAATGAGAGTAGCCTCCATCTTAGAAGTGTTCCCCAAAGAAAGGACCATTTCCACCAGCTTAGACTTTTGAAATGATTGTTAAGTTTGAACGGAATAAAGAAGCATTTAATGCTTCTATCGATCCAAACTTGAGTGTGTCGATTGTGGCTTCTCAAGTTAATAGGAGATTTACGACAAGCATATGGGAAGATGTGAAGGAGAAGATTCTCAAAATACAATTACGAAAGAGCTCAAGAATATTCTTGATCTCATTTATGAAAGCGAGCTATGGAATGGGCCCATATCCATCTTGGTGGAGGAATATATGCAAGGATCGACGAAATATTCAGATCTGCTGGCTAATGTTGAAGGGACAATGACAATTGGACGTTGTGACAAAGAAGTTGCCTTGGTTAGAGAAAGTCTCATTGAAGCTCAAGCCAACAAGAAGACTGATGTGAAGAAGGAAGCAATTTTACAAGGACAACTAGCTGTTGTTTTTCATTTTTCTCTTTTTATATTAGGTTCTTTGGTCTATTATTTCTTTTTTCTCAGCTCAAGAAAAAGATATTGAAGAAGATTATGCAGCAGCAGACTCGGATAGGAAGAAACGTCGAAAGAGAAAGCAATATAAGAAAAAGAGCAACCCGAAAGTAGAACTTGATTTGTTTTAAAAGAGGTCTTTACGTTTTCAATTGAGATGGAATAATTTTTTAAATAAAAAAGAGTCAAGATTGAAGATCCTCAATGATAATTATTTGACTGCATTGATGCTAAAGGAGTTTTAGAGGATTTTCTAGATATGACAGCTATATCACTATGGTAGTAGATGATGAAATTGCAAATTTCAAAGGGGTCATGCATGCTTTAAAGAATGTCAGGCTAGTTTGCGATGAAGAACGCTTGTCCTTGAATGAAGCTTGATATATTTCTAGTTCGATTAGGCATTGGAGTAGGGTTTTTTCTTTCCTTTTTACTATGTAGGATTTTTGAATAAATAATAATCCTTTACCTTTAAAGACATTCATATTTTACACTTGTGTGAGCAAGGAGTGTTACATGTTTGTTATTTTTTTTTGTGTCGTGAAATTTAGGCTCATTTGACATGGAACATTATTCCTCAGTCATAGTATCGCTTTGAGAATTTCCCATTAATTGGTCCAATGCATAGTCCATCTTGATCGACTATCTTATATGCACCCGCAATGTAAGCTTATTGGGCACCATATTTGTCATCCCATATAGGTCTAAATGTGCTTCCAGTCATGTGATGATTAGAGGTCTTCTCACTGCTATCACGAGGTAACATATCTAGAAAGAGCGTTAACAAACTTTCTTGTTAAGTGATTTGGACATTCACAAGGTTAATGCGTTAAAACAAAAATTATGCGGTCCAAATATAACACTAGAAATGGTGTACCAAATAATCGTATTAAATATAATGCGGTTACAATCTCTACTAATGAGAATATACGTGAATCCACTTATTCTATACTTGCAAGATATATGGATGTAGATGGGTTGATGCTCTGGTGAATATCTGTCGGAACTTTAGGGAGTTATGTTGATGAAGACGTTGGGGCTGTAGATCTTGATAGGGGGTTTTTCAAGAGTAGCGAAGATAACCATGGTTATAAAAGCTTGATCTGGAGAGTCTTCTGCTACGGCCTAAAAACATTAAGGCTGTAGAAGCTTGATCTAGAGAGTCTTCTAGAGATAGGTGAAGAACACCAGAGTTGTAGAAGCTTGATTTGGCTTATCTTCTAGAGATAGACAAAGAACTCCAGTATATATGGGTGGCTTTAAAACGCGTAGGTTCTCTTTGCCTTGGCCTAACCATCACTCCGAGACTCGGTAAAACTTCATCAATAATCGTATGATGAGAGAATGCTCGAGAGATCACTCTTGAAGTTGTATGTATGTGTTTTCATGAAAGGGGGGAGACCCCTATTTATAGGTGTTGAGAGACTCAAGGGTACCTTCCTCCTTTCGATATGGGACCAGCTGCACATGGATTTTAGGGCCTCATTGGGCTAAAGTTTAGATTGGACTAGAATATGGGTTAGACCATGTATTAGGCTATCATATGTGATAAAACTACATTTAACCCAATATATTAGTGGGTTGCTCGTTTTTTACCTTAACCCAAATTATCTAATGGTTTAGATCATCCATAGGGTTAAATGTATTGAGCCTAAAGAAATATGATTGGACATAAATAATATAAGCTAAAAAACATATAAGGCCACCAATTGTATTAATTTCACATAAATGCGAATTATTTCATAATCATGTTGGTTGATATAACATATGATTTGGACTGAGTAACATCATTTCGACTTTAATAAAATTATGTCTACAATGGGATTATCATAATACGGATACTCCCATTCGGCCAACCTTATGTGTTGTTTCATTGGCACGAATCAACACATCCATTTAGCGTTACGAAGGTTATCTTGCTCGAATCCTCCCATTCCACAAGTACTCCTCTTTGTTCACTACTATACAACCTCGCTCATTCCAAGGTAGTATATATTAATAGCACAACACCACCATTTGCATACACACACACTCAACAACCAAGCCACGTCTGAAGCCACACCCTTACATATACGAACTCCGATACTTCAATGCAACTACAAAAGAACACCACACTACTACCACATGGATTTTGTGCTACGGAAAGAGCTTTTATGGCTAACAATGTAAGAGAAGGAGAAGGGGGCGAGGTCTTACCTTACACCTCTGCCTTCACTCGTAATTGTCCGCACCCATAACTGTCCGCGACCTCCTTCCATGTATTCCTTCACCCACAAATATCCGCACCCACAACTATTCGTGGCCTCTTCCACGATTTCTGTCAAGTCTCGTTGTCTTATATCAACATGTTTCTTTTAAGGGAGAAGGGTAATACCTCCTTAATCGAAGTCATCTATCCCCGTGTTTCTAACAAGGGAGAAGGGCAACACCTTCTTTGGTTGAAACTTTATTTTTCCAAAGTTTTGTAGTGACAAATTCAGGTGATGACCACATTCTCGAACCAGAATAAGAATCATTCGTTCACCAAATATTCGACTTGTTTACTAGTCAACACATCTTTTGGCAACCATAGCCGGAGAAAAAAATCTTATTGAACCAAGGCATTAAATGCTCGTATTGATTTGAAAAATCTAATTGAGGAAAGACTTTCAATCGTTCAAGCTTATTTAAAAATATCTAATTGAGCGAAGGCCTCAAACTGATTTGAAAAATATTTGATTGAGCGAAGGCTTTCAATCATTGGGATTGATTTAAGAAAATCTGATTCAGCAAATGCTTTCAATTGCTCCATTTATGTAGCCGAAGGCTTTTAATCGTTCAGATTGATTTAAAAAATTAATTGAGCGAACACTTTCAATAGTTCAGATTGACTTAAAAAAACTAATTGAATGAAGTTTTTCAGTCGTTCAAATTGATTTAAAAAAATTAGATTAAACGAAAGCTTTCAATTGATTAAACTGATTAAAGAAAGAGAAAAAATATAGGTACTTTTTTAGTAGAGCTTTAAGAAAGGGGGTTATGTGTTTACTAATGAAAAATTCTAGGTCAGAAGTCCCTAAACAAGACGGGATTATGGATAAACGCATATGTTCCGCAGTTTGAAGCTTCGTTTGGTTATGCCGCAGACAAGATAGCCTTCGTTTGATTCTTGATGTCTGTTGAATTTCACCATTTACTCAGAAGAAAGTAGTAGATTTCAAACTATTCAAACAAAGGACGTGGACATTGTTAGAAGCCTGTATCATAAGACAAAGAAAGTAGTGGGAGATAACATGATGTTGAAGAAAGGAAGGTTACTCACGAAGATCACTCCAAGATTTTAAGAAATTAATTTAGATTTATAGTATAAATATGATCTTTTAGACTTTTTAAACAATAAGAACAAATCAATTGGACAACTCTAGCCTTTATCCTTAGATTTTAGTTAATCTTAGTTATCTAAATTCTTGTTTCTTTTAAGGGCAAAGTCAGCTACCTTGTGGAGTCTAGTTGTCTTCTATCAGCAATCGAAACTTCATGTTCCCTCTTCTATCCACATATTTTACTACAAAGGGTGAAGAGTCACCTACTCTGGTTAAAACTTGATTTCCACGCATTTACTTCAAAGGTCCTCTGGAATTAACCATCTTATTCACTCGTTTCTTCCAAAGACGAAGGATAATACCCCTTTGGATAAAACATTAGGCCCTATTTGTTAACTGGAAATAGGGTTGTTTTTTCATAAAAAACGAAAACAGAAAACAAACATTATTTTTTCCTACCAAACGGGATTTTAGTTTTTGTGAGTTTAAGTGACAAATTCAAGCAATGATCACATTGTTAAATCAAAACACAAACTTTTAACGTGTCGTGTCTGACCACAAATCACGTCAATCGTATTCGATTTTCGGTCTAACCGGTGGAGTAAAACTTAGGTGCACATTCCTGGTGGCATGACGACATGTAAATTATAAAAACAATTTAAAAAAAAAAAAATAATCGAGACCTCCCCTCCAAGCCGGTTACTTACCGGTTGAACCTCAAACCCCATCTTGTTATTGAGTATTTTGTTATTGTTATCCCAAATTCAGCTGGTTCGGAACTTTTCACAGCCTCACCCCCTTCGCTTCTCTTTACCCATTCGCTTCTTCTTCTTCGACTTGGATTTCAATCAATGGCGACCGTCCCTCCCTTCTCCACCCTAACCCTAAACCCAATCTCTCTTCCTTCTTCTTCTTCTTCTTCCGCTTCCTTGACCCCCCACACCCTCTCCTTCCGCCGCTTCCCCCGCCGGTCCCTCCGCGTCTCTGCCTCGATCGACGCCCCCGAAAAGGTCCTCAAGCTCGGCGACGAGATCTCCTCCCTTACCCTCTCCGAGGCCCGCTCCCTCGTTGACTATCTCCAGGACAAGCTCGGTGTGTCCGCAGCGGCCTTCGCCCCTGCCACGGTTGCAGTGGCGGCGCCTGGGGCGGCCGGGGCGGCGGAGGTGGCAGCGGCCGAGGAGAAGACGGAGTTCGACGTGGTCATAGACGAGGTGCCGAGCAATGCGAGGATAGCCGTGATCAAGGCGGTGAGGGGACTGACTAGCCTGGCGCTGAAGGAGGCGAAGGAGCTGATAGAGGGCTTGCCGAAGAAGTTCAAAGAAGGGGTTTCGAAGGACGAGGCGGAGGACGCAAAAAAGCAGCTGGAGGCAGCCGGGGCGAAGGTTTCCATTGCCTGAGGTTGGGGGTTTTGGTTTTTGTGTATTGTCACAAAATTGAACCTGAGGAATGAGGAGGGAGAAGATATTGGGGGAGTGTAGTTTTGGATTCTGCATTTTGGGTTCAAATGGGATGTTAAAGTTGACTCCTTTGCCTTCGTTGTTTTGTGTTGATAGATTGTCATTTCAAATTGCAGGATTGGCTGAACTTTGATCCTTCCTCTTCTATCTGAAGGTGGCATCTGATAAATTCTCTCAAACGTTATCCTATAAAATGACCTTAACGCTGGATTTAATCTGAAGCAATGCTTCCACGGACTGTTGCGTGGTTGTAATCACTGGTCTCTGATGGAGATTTTAAGATGAGCAATAAGGGATGACTGCTTTCGGGGCCATTTCATCGGTGCGTGTTCCGTGTAGATAGTTAGAATCAGGTCTGTTTGTGCGGCTTGGGTATTTAAGTTCGAATTGATGCGAGGATCAATAAGCCACCAATAGCTTGTGTCGTTCCAGTGAAATATGTTGAGTTACTTGTTCAGAAAAAATGATCCTCCCGACTTTGGCTTACCCCGTACACAGATTAACTGAAGCAGTAGTTCAGGGACTGGAACGGAATCAATCTGTCTACGCTACTGACCAGGTCATGCTTCTCGGGGTTTTGCAATGGCCTGTGCAAGATTGAGCCGGTCAGAGGTGTTCATGTTATCACGGTGTGATGCAGTTCTATGTAAAAAAGGTTTCGCCATGTGCTGATTGAACTGTATTCCGATTTGTAAGCGTGTAGAACTGGCGAAATAAGTTAGGAATGAAATCGGTTCTCAACAGGTAGGTAGGAGGTTCTGGTTGTGTTCATCCTCAAAGAGATGTTCTCTACTTGTTTAGCATATTGAACTAGGATAATTCTGCGAGTCGACAATGAGGGCATTCTTAGAAAATTATGATGCGCCAAGGCCGTGAACACATCAAGAAGTTCATCGATGAGGATTACCTACTCCCAGGGACTATGTTCATATCGTGAATTCCATGGAAACGATAGTCTAACTGTTCCTTCATCAAGCAATTGTACCGATTTCACACCACCTCAAGCGCGTACAAATACAGCAAGAAACAAGAAGGAATTAAAACTTGCACACAGCTGAAAGGGTATTCTGTTAGGCTCACACATGAACCAATCCTAACAAGGATACTGCAATAGGCTCACATAGGTGTGCCGGCGTTATTTACAGACACAAATTAACCAATCCCAACAAAGGATGAGAGACAGTTTTAGTCATCCACAGGGTCCTGAGGAGCTTCACCCGGTGGCCTTTTTATTGCGATGACTGGACACTCGGCGTGCTTCACACAGAACTCACTGACAGTCCCAACAAAAACCCTGCAAGTTACATATGAGAAGCAGTTAGAGAAGTAGAGGCCACCCATCAAAAGATCCTGTTTCTTGTATCTTTCAGTTCGGTTGTACCACAAGGAACTCAGTAACATTTGTTTCTGAGTATGATAGAAAAACGAAGAAATATGCATCATATACTTTTGAAAAGGGCCAAGACCCCGGCTCCCGACCACGAGAAAGTCAGGCTGGACTCTCATCACTTCATGACAAATGACCTCCTTGGGATCCCCCTTCTTGATCCATGCTTCACAGCTTACCTAGATAGAAAAATGACTTTCAGGTAAATGCTAAACCTGGCAGTTTGAGGAGCAAAGCCATCGGACCCCTCCTCAACAAGAAGATCCACTGATTGGTCATGCTTTCAGTTACCCCAATTTCATGGCATCTATGCACAAAGTACTCCAACAGATGAATTCCTCTGGCATTGTCCCTGTGCTGCAAGCTCTTGAAATCATCTGGGGATGCATATATGCTGTCCATGTCATCAAATCCTGGGGTAGAGGCACATAGGTGAAAAAATATATAATATCAGATCCAGAGGGAACAAAGCACTAAAAATCCAAGCAACAAAGCTCGTTAACCCATCCCTACAAAGTGCCGATCAAGAACAACATGAAACAAAATACTGTCTTTTATTTTCAAAATGCGACTCGGACCAACCAAGCCAGCTTGTACATACATACATCCCTAGTGACAACATTTCTGAAATATCAAAACACGGCTACAAAATATTACATCAGCAGTTGACTATGCTACTTAAGAATGCAAGCATTTCATCTCTACCTAAAAGCCCTCTAAACTAGGTACAGGTATAGTCCTCTCATTCTCCTGGATTCCATAACCCTAACAACACTAGGAAACAGCAGCAAGACTTGTATAACACTAGCAAAGCCCTGAAGGCAGACATATCTATCTCTGAAAGTCTCAGGTCAAAGGAGTGGCAAAATCTAGAGTTGCAAACCACACACGACGCCATAAACTCCCACATCCGAGTTCGCAGCTAAAAAACTGTGCAAGGTAACTAGCACAACCATGATAAAATGATACTGGTAGCAACATCAGAAATTCAACAAAACCCTCCAAAACAATCCCAAGGGCGGGAGGCAATTCGCCTCGGCGTCACCAAAACCTAAGGAGGTCCTAAAATCAATTGAAATGAATGAATTGAGAGAGGCAGAGGAGAAACCGTCTTCGTCGGGGACTTGGACATGGAGGAAGAGGAGTTTGAAACCGGAGGTGTTGGAACGAACGATCTTGGTGAGGGTCCAGTCGAAGGCAACCCTGCTGCTTATAGAAGCGTTTGGATATCCCTTGATCGTCGATTCGTTCACTCCGATCATCACCCGTGTCGGCGGCTGCCTTCCTTCCTCCATTTTCCCCTCCCGGAGTAAACTACAACCGCGTCTCTTTCACGCCCTCTCCTCCGTTTAACGTGAGCAGGGCCAGCAAGTTTAGCCCCCGGCAACTTGCGCCTAATTGGGATTTCTCTCCCAACGCGTGGGAAGTTTTGTACGGAAATAAGTTTGTTTTAAAAGAATCGGTAAATACGATTCAAGTTTTGTAAAATACGATTCTACCGTCGAAGTATAAAAGTGCGGATTTTTAAAACCCGTTTCTATGCGGTATGACATGACGACATGAAAGCATGTTTTGAGAACTCGCCTTTATGTAGGGACGGATTCTCAAAAGGCATCTTCCGGGGAGCAGTTTTTAAAACCTGCCTCTTCGTGCCGTGGTGAAAATATTTTGACTTTTGAGGGGGTGTGTTTTCAAAACCTGCTCCTTAAAAAAATGCATAAGGGGTCGATTTTGAAAACTCCTTCAGCAACATTAAGTCGGGCATCCAAACCCGTCCCTTCAGCAACATTAAGTCGGGCGTCCCCTTCCCGACTTCATTCCACCAAAATCCTAGCCCCCTTAAACTCGCCTCCTTCGGCCCTCTTCCGACGCCCCGACGCTTGACCCTCCTTCGACGCCTGATTCCGACCCTCCACGGTCTTCCTTCGACGACCTCGGCTTCCCTCCAACCTCCCTCCGTCCCTCCGTCCCCCCTTCGACCCCCTGGCTCCACCCGACCGCCTCCTCTTCTCGACACTTACTCGTCACAGTAATTAATTTAGGATTAGGTGATTTTGCCACGAAATTAGGTTTAGTTGAAATTACGTTTTAGTTGAAAATAGGTTTTAGTTGAAATTAGGTTGATAAAATATATGTTTCCAGCCGTAAGTATGGTCGAACTTTGTTTTATGTCCACATTTTTCTTTGCTATATAAAAACGTTCGCAACTTTGTATTGTACCTTTTTTCTAGCCAATTCGTGACGGCGTTACCCCGAAGTCTGACGTGGCTTTGACGGCGTCCTACGTGAGTGTTGAGGTGGCAATGCTACGTGGAAGAAAAAAGGCAAAATATACGTTTGTAGCCCTAAGTATAGTTGAACTTTCTTTTCTGTCCACATTTTACTTTGTTATATAAAAATGTCCGCAACTATGTGTTGTACCTTTTTCCTAGTCAATTCGTAACGGCGTTACGCCTTACCATAACGTAACAATAACAGAGTCCTACGTGTATCTTGATGTGGCAATCCTACCTAGACAAAAAATTACAACGTAGGACAAAATATGTCACGTCCCACAATGTAGGACAAAATTAATGGTAATTACGTTTGGTAATTTTGTAAGTATCATCTTACGTATAAATGTCGCACGTTTATTTATTGTATGGAAATAGGAAGGTTATTCATGGTAGTGAATGAGTAGGTTAGAATAAGGCTCCAGTGAAACATATAAAGGTACCTATTAATGTCGATTATGTGTAATTTGAAAGAATCATTTCTCATGCAATGAGATAAACGAAGGTAGTAGGTTGGAAATATGTCATAGATATAACGTTCCTTCGTATGGTCCTTCTGGCATAAAGTTTGTGCTAGTACCTATTGTTGATGATGAGGACATGAGGTTGTTGTGTGAGTTTGCTACGTCAAATGGTGACCGCATTCAAGAAGTGTATGTGATATCAATTTCTGGCAATTCTAGCAATGAAGGGAGGCATGCAAATTCAAGAAGTAAACATAGTAGTAACATATAGGTCGTAGGAGTGAATGTGAATGATGGGTTAAATGTCATGCAGGAAAGAATGAAAAATGTCGAAGTTAGTAGAAATATCGGTCATTTGTTACCAGTGAATGAATGGTGTAGCGATTATGGTGGTAATGTGGGGAATGATTTGGATTGTGAAAACAACGGAGATGGAATGAATGGAATGACTTGGGAGGAGGGCGATGAAGAGGTGCCACCAGCATATGAGGACCCCGCATTTAACGATGAGGGCCATGAAGTCGGAGAAGGCATGCTTATCTCCCAAGTAACAAAACTGGATGCCGATTACTGCACACCTCACTTTGAGGTTGGTTCCAATTTGTCCCCAGGAGCTATGTTGAAAGGGACGAGGGAATTCGGGTATCTCCACTACATACATTTTTGATGTTCGTTTGAGTTTAACTCCCGGAACTCAATTAATATAAGATTTTCAGGTACGACCATTCATATCAATGAGAATGACCATCTCAAATCACACAATTGTATCTAGATGATTCATCGGAGCAGCCTAGCGTCCCAGATCCTGTGATCATGCCTTAGTGATGTTTGTAAACGTTTGTAACACATGTATTCTGGGATGTTTATGTTTGGATTTTACGGATGTTTTTAGGATCTATTTTATGTTTTCTGAATTGGATTGTTTTGAATTTTACGTTTGTAACAACGAGGGTTATTTTAATTATCAGCATTTGCTGATAAAGGGCCATAAAGGGGCGGGTTTTGAAATCGCACCCCTTATTCATTTACTAGAGGGCGGGTTGAATTTTTTAAAGGGGCGGGTTTTAATTTCTTAAAGGGGCGGGCTTTCAAACGCCAAGTCCATCACCCCACTCGAAGAATTCCCCAAGTGTCTGGAGAAAATCCGCCGTTCCTTCATCCTTTTTTGTCAAAAATTTCATCAAGGCACGAAGGGGCGGGTTTTGAAAGCACGCCCTTGGAAAATGCGTTTTGAGAACCAGCCCCTACATAAAGGCAGTTTCTCAAAACGCGCCCTCATGTCGTCATGGAATGCCGCATTTTGAGGGCGGGTTTAAAACTCGCCCTCTTTGTATTTTGAGGGGCGCATTTTCAAAACGTGCTCATTCGACGGTAAAACCTTATTTTACGAAACTTAGGCCGTATTTTCGCAAATGTTTTTTAAAACTAACTGTATTTTCGTACAAAACTCTCGGTAGGGGCACTATGTTTCAAGTTTCGAATTAAAATATGTAATTTTAAGTTAAATTTCACTAATAAGGAAGTAGAAATTATAAAGTATAATTTTTAATTTAAAACTTGAAACCGTAATTTATAATTTTAATTTCAAAGCAATAATTTGAAATTGTAAAAATTCAATTTCATTTAAGATTAAAATGAAAACTATGTAACTTGTTTGGAAATCGCATTATTTCTTAAAAATTTTCAAACTTATAACCTTCTTTGGAAAATATTTTCACAACTAATATTATTTTAGAACAAAATTCGTAAAATGTAGGTCGTGCTTGTATACCACCCGCGAAAGTCGACTCGTGACATTCGTTATTTCATTGTTGTGGTTATAGTGGTAATAAATAATAGTCAAATTATTTAGGCCAAATTATCCGATTTATCGTAAACTTTCCGGTTATTTTTTTCTATTTGTCATATTGTTTACGTAATATCTCCATATATCCCAAACTTACTACGTTACTTCCAATCTATCCTCCGTCGGGCGTCCGACAAATGGAAGTTGACGTGGTGCTTACATGGCACTAACGTCGTTAGTCGTCCCGCCGTCAGAAGATCACTATTTGATGGAATGTCACGATTAGTCCATAAATAAATAAAATCTTTCCAATTAGGTCAAAATCGGCCACCCAACCCTAAACCCCCAAATCAAACACGAATCCTAAATCTCCAAATCCATCCCACCATCCCTGACCCACCACCGGCCAGAAACCCATCGACCTACCATCCCCAACTTGGCGTTCACGACCTCCCGACCCACGACCGAATATCCCCGACCTTCGACGATACACCACCCATGGTCCTTCCCCAACTGTTTTCGATCTACCCACCCCAAGACCTTCCCCGGCCATTCTCGACCTCCGCACCCAAACCCTTCCTTGAGCGGCCATTCTCTGACTATTTTCGACTTGTCCACCCAAACCCTTGCTCACTGGTTTGTCTCTTATTACTATTTTTTTGGATTACGATTGGGTGGTGCACTCTCAGATTTTGACCAAGGATGAAGTGGTGGTGCACTTTCTGTTTGTCCGATCCTCCTTGAGACTATGCTTTGTGTTACTACTAGATTTCTTTGTGATTATGGTTTGTCTTAGTTGCTAGTGTCTGCAGTGTGTTGGTGGTTTCATGATATCCTAGCTGGTAGTATCTGTGAGATTTTTGGCTTCGTTTTTTTAGTTTTTTAAGTAGTTGATTTCTTTATTATGGCTTTCATGAAGGGATTTGAAGGTGGATCATGTCTATTAAACGGAAAAACTTGAAGAATAAGTTCTCAAGTAGTGTCGACAGTCATGAGAACATACAGTCTTGGGTTCATTGCAAGTGTGGGATTGTTTGTCATCCTAAAGTAGCAAAAACAGAGAAGAGCAAAGGTAGAATGTATGTGGGTTGTCCTCGTTACAAAGAAGATGATGGAGGTTGTGGATTTTTTATGTGGTTGGAATTTGAAAATGCAAGATCACATTCAAGGAAGGAAGACTTGGTTAACAATGCATTCGATGAAAGAATTATGAAGGTCGAGATGCAACTGATTATGATTGAAGCGAGATTGGAGATTATAAGATATATAATTGTGCATAGTATATTTTTTTATCTTTGTTATTGTATTTTGTTTTATGACAAAGACCATAGTGTGAGCATCTGTAATTGCAACAATGGATGTTGTTGTTGGATTTTGCAACAATATGAGTGTAAGCAATAATCTGGATTTTGTTGTTGGATTTTGTCTAGAATTTCAACCATCTGGATTTTGTTGTTAGATTTTATCTGGAATTGCAATCATCTAGATTTTGTTGTTGGATTTTGTCTAGAATTGCAAACATATAGACAAACAGACAATCTGGACAACAATCTCAATCTGGACAATCTAGACAACAATCTCAACAATCTGGACAACAAACGGGTAAGCAACAATCTGGTTCATACAATATGGACAACATACTGGAAAACAAACTGGACATCCAAAATTGGACATCCAAAACTAAATAACAAACTGTTGAAAACTAGACACAGTTTATACAATCTGTTTCATGCAATCTGGACAATCGAGAAATACAAATTGGACAACAATCAGTTTATACAAATTGGACAACAATCTGTTTCATGCAATCGATGGCTCCATGCTCGGGCCTACTATTGAGCTTTCTTGTTTTCCCGAAGTTCCCACGTTAAAACTACTTTAAGCACGAGAGTTGCCATCTTCAAGCATCGAGTTTCCTTCTATTCCCGCCAGTCCTCTTCCTCCTCCATTGCTCCCCATTCCCGCTAGTCCTCTACCTCCTCAAGTGCTTCCCATTCCAGCCAACCCTCTTCTTCTTCCCCTGCCCCTTCCTCGTTTCCTTCCTCTCCCCTACAACAATCGAGAAATATTTTTGCTTAAAAAAATTTAGAAATTACAAAGAAATACATAGTTCATAAAGATTACTTACAGAAACTGTAATCACAACTTTTTGTAGAGCAGTAGGTTCATCTTGAAGAACTATTTTACATCCTCTCTTGTTATGGCCATTAGTCTTACAACGGCTGCACTTCATTTCCAGTCCTGTTCTCGGCATCTTTGACTTATTTTTTTGTTCCTCTGCAGCTTCTTTTTTTTCTGTTTTTCTTGGGTCTTCCTAGACGAACCTTGTAAGGGGGTGGCTGAATTGGATCCCAGCATCCTCAGGCCAAGCACTCTCCCCTTCCATAGGAACAAGCGGGTACTCATACACTTTCATATAGTAGTCCCGCTTGAAATAACCATGCACAATGCTTCATAAAATTTATACACGCAATACCATGGCAACATGGGATGCCTGTCAAATCTCATTCCCGTCAACTACATGTGCTAGCATTTAAATCAACTATATATTTTTCTTGCTTACGAACAACTTCAAATTTCTCACCATTGCTAGGTCTAGGAACCCATTTACCAGTAGCCACTTTCAACTTCTCAATTTTCTTCCTAAATTCAGGACATACCACATCTTCTCGGTCATTGAAAAGTTGGTTCTTATGATACATCCTCTCCATCAAACTCAACCTAATCTCATCTAACATGTCAACGATAGGTTTGGTCCTAGCTAATGCAATACAATTATTAAATGTCTCACACAAATTGTTATCGGTAGCATCACACTTGACTAATGTGTCAAAGTAAACCTATGATATCAAACAGGTAAATATTAGATCCTGCTCTTAAAATCGTGTTAAGCACTGTCCCACAACAGACTAACCTTGCAAAAATGCTCTGGGCCTTGCTTAATGAAGTTTTCTGCAGCATCATTTGATATTGCACGCAAGTTCCTTAATGCTAGATTAAGAGGCTTCATTAGTGCTCTTAACCGCAGCCCAGAAACATCTGTTTAAGAATTACCCTCTATGAGTTATTTCCAATTTGCGTACACGTGACGAGCACAACTTCTGTGCTCGGCTAGGGGTGCAAGTTCAGCCACCGAATGTATTAACCCCTGAAAAAAGAATGTTATACAACTGTTATGATTGCAACAAAGATGAACAGACTATAAGAAGCTTGAAATGCATACCTTTTGCTTATCGCTTATGAATGTCTAGCCTCGTCCGTGATTTACAGCCAAATCTTCAAATAATAGGGACAAAACCAGATCCAACTCAGAGTATTCTCTCATTCCACTACAGCCCAAGCAGTCGGGTACATGTGGTTGTTGTCGTCTCTACCTACCGCCAACCAACGGCAATATGCCTCTCACATTTGTTTCCAAGAATGTGCCATCGAATCAAATCACCTTTCTACATCCAAGTCTAAATCCCTATCTCAACTCAGAAAATCCCACATATAGTTGTTTGAAAGTATTAAACAGACCAGCACTTGGAGTAAACTCAACACTTAAAAGTGCTATTAGGAGACATTTTTCCAAGGTATGCAACACAAGATCGAAGCTTCTTATAATGGTCTTCTATGGAACCATTAACCGTCCTATAAGCAAGCCATTTAGCTCTATAAACCTGCAAGTTGTTCACCTTAATCGAATACTTCTCCATTAGATCATCAACAACATCGCGAGCCCTCATCGTATCAAGAGGCCGATTTTGCTTAATGAACTCCCTATTGCAGAGTAGTTTGCCAATTCTTCAACACCCTTGTATACTTATACTCTAAAAAACAAGACTTCACTGAAATTGTCTGATCCATTTGCAACGAACCCGCATAAACACGCCATGGTCAATCAACAACACGTGCATTCCATCCTCCTATTATCAATTCTAATCCAATGCACATTCACTTCATTCATTATAGCATAATCTTAAATTGCCTCTTTAAATTATTCAAGAGAATCAAAACTCAACTCCACCTCAAATCTCAAATTCTTATGGTCACAATCAGGATCATAGACATTTTCATCATATCGAGCACGAGAGATACCTCCATCATCATCTGACCCTCCATGAAGTTCGGCTTCTGAACTTTGATACTCCGATTCCACAGCCTCGATTTCCATGGGAACGCCAAGGATAGCCTCATTTTGGGCAGCCTTCAACCGAATCATCATCCCTTTCTAGCTCAACCTCTTCTTCCACAGGATTACTATCATTATATTCGTCACCTTCAACATATATATTGATCGATTTCGCCTCCACTAACAGTTTTACCAATTCAGCTACTTCCGAATCACTATAAATCTCTACCAAACCATTAGCCAAACTCTTTCCAGGCCTAACAAACCATATCCTGGTGGGATCGTATCCAACCCTATTGACAAAATTCTTCACTGTAAAGTATCTGATTCTATCCACGTCAACATTCTCTAATCTGCAGGTTTTTCCACCAACATAACTCACCTTACGCCTCAAACTAAGCTTATCGCCTACATGTAGAATCAAATCGCCACGACATTCCTTCATTACCTAATTGCGGAGAAGATCACAATACCTCGTCGAATGGGACCAGTGGGTCAAGGAAATATTCCGGCCGATGAGGTACACTGGTGGGTCAGGAAACGAGCTGGGTTGCTGGGGATGTCGGGACACGAGCTGGGGAGGTCGAAAATGAGTTGGGTTTCTGGCCGGTCGTGGGTAGGGAAGGTTAGGGATGGTGGGGAGGGTGTGTCGGGGTTGATGGGTATCCGATTTGGGGATTTAGTTCGATTTGGGGGTTTAGGGTAGGCGACTAACAACATTAGTGCCATGTAAGTGCCACGTTAACTTCGGTTTGTCGGACGCTTGACGGGGGATAGATTGGAAGTAACGTAGTAAGTTTGGGATATATGGAGATATTATGTAAACGATAAGATAAATCGGAAGAAACCTGTTGGGACGGTTTTGATGATGAACCGGACCCTCTGTACTACAGAAGGTCGAACATTCTATTCTACAGAAGCTTCTCATAATGAGGATCTTTTTGTAAGAATCATTGTTGTAATTAAATAATTAGTTATCAATTATTTAATTACGAAATATATATTATCTGATTAAGATATTCGTCTAATCAGATTACCATGATTTGATTTTCAAATAATCATATTGGAGATAATATTTCTTGTAGAAGGAAATGTATCTTCAATATATGGAAAGGTTCTATTATTTGGTCTACAGGCTTCTGTAAGCTTACTTGATCAACATACGAACATTATTTGATTGCAAATCACCACCACCTGTCCAGATACACTCTCACGTGTGTTTTTATCAGGATGGAATTGACTTCAAGTCATTTGGAAACAAATCAACGATTGTTTCCATCTGTAGAAGGTTATCAAGTAGAACCTTCTGCGATACCTTCTGTGGTGAACTATTCATGGAAAATATATCATAATCTTATTCTGATTTATTTTCTATCTGAATGCTTGCACGTGTATGATATTATTCAGATTAATAATTTCTTATTTTGCAGATTACGTTTTTATATTTTCCCTTTTGTATTTTACTCTTTGAACCGTGTATATAAATAGCCACGCCCTCTCCCATTGTAAACATAAAACAATTCATTTTCACTTCTCCCATTCTGTCCAGAGAGAGCGAGTGCTTGAGCTTTAGTTCTTTCATTCGTTCGAGTTAGTCACACGAGGAGCACTAGCAACGGACGGCTGCATCGTTGGTGAAGCCTTCTAGGAAAGTGACTCGGGGGCTCGAGGGACTCGGCTAGAAGCTGCAGGAGACGTTGTTGGAAGCGTGTGTACGTGGGCAACGTGCAGCGGGTCGGAGAGAAGGGCTGAACCTCGGGAGCACATAAGGTGAGGGACTAACCAGCTTCTGTTGTGTAGAACTCTGTGTGCAGGAACCTAGGACGGAGGCTGCCGTCTGCTTGCGTGGGGTTTGCCGCGTGCTTGCGCAGGGTCTGCTGCGTGCTTGCGTAGGGTATGCTACGTGCTTGTGTGGGGTACGCCACATAGTCGCTATCTCGAGGAGATCGTGCAGGTCGTGTGGAGCCGCCGGAGGGAAAATCCATCCTTGAACAGAGGTCGCTGTTCGCTTGCGTAGGGTTCGCTACGTGCTCGCGTGGGGTACGCCACGAAGTCGTTATCCTTGAGGGATTGCGCATTTGCTACCTTGTTAGTCACGTTAACGCGTGCAACCTCCTATAGTGCAGAATCTTCGGATCTGTACAACCTCCTGTAGAGCAGAACCTTAAGGTCTGAATCTACTCTAGTGCAGAACCTTACGGTCTGTACATAACTCAAGTCATTTCTACTACGAACCATTTTGGTTTGTTAAAGATTGACACATTCTTAGTACAGAACCTTACGGTCTGTGCTATACCTTCTGTGATACAGAATCCTTGGATCTGTTCTATAGAAGGTTGACGCTTACAGTACAGAATCTCTTGATCTGTGCTATAGAAGGTTAACACGTCTGACACAGAACCTTCTGGTCTGTGTTGTGCCTACCTTCTTCGACACAGAACCTTCTGGTCAGTATTGTGCCTTACCTTCTTCGACACAGAACCTTCTGGTCTGTGTTGTGCTTACCTTCTTCGACACAGAACCCTCTGGTATGTGTTGTGCCTACCTTCTTCGACACAGAACCCTCTGGTCTGTGTTGTGCCTTACCTTCTTCGACACAGAACCCTCTGGTCTGTGTTGTGCCTTACTCTCTACGATACAGAACCTTCTGGTCTGTATTGAGCCTTAGTTACTATAGTACATAACCTTCGGGTTTGTGCTACATAACGAGCCTCTACGGCATAGAACCTTCTGGTCTGTGTTCTGCCACTCAATCCTCTATTGAACAGAACCTTTGGATCTGATTTCAGTTGCAATCATTTGTGTAATTTGTACAGAGATACATTTGAGTGGAAACCATCCAGTATTTTGGGTGAAGAGTGGAGTAGGCAATTTGCCGAACCACTATAAAAAGCTTTGTGTCCAATCAAACATTTTGCGAACACAATCAAACGTTCTGTTGTACAGAAACCTATCTAAGGTTCTGTGTTACAGAAACTTCCTTCCGCTGCGGGGTAAAACGAAAAAGCGTTAAAATCCGAATTTGGAGATTAACACTAATTCACCCCCCTCTTAGTGTAACAATTGGTATCAGAGCGGGTTCAACAGAGGCTTAACAGCTTGTTGTAAGATCCTTGAAAAGCTCTTACCAGCTATACACCTTTCTCCACAGAAGCTTTTAGCTCTGTGACTGTTACTATTCTGTAGAAGCCTACGCTCTATCAGAATCAACCCGCTATTCAACAGAAGCTTTAAGCTCTGTGAAAACCTACTTGGTTCTATTCTGTAGAAGCTTACGCTCTATCAGAATCAACCCGCTACTCAATAGAAGCTTTAAGCTCTGTGAAAACCTATTTGGTTCTACTCTGTAGAAGCTTACGCTCTATCAGAATTTAACCTCTGTTCCACAGAAGCACCTTGTTCTGTGAGAAACTATTTGTATCTTTTCTGTAGAAGCTTACGATCTATCAGAAGCTACCTTCTATTTAACAGAAGCTTGCGCTCTGTTTGAAAACAACGTCTGGAATAAGTGTTCTACTTAACAGAGACTGAACTAACCTTTTCCATCCTCCAGAAGCTTCAAGCTCTGTGAGTATTAAATTGTAATATTCTGTAGAACTCTGCATTCTATCAGAATCTATTCAACAGAAGCGTACGCTCTGTGAATATCACATTTGGCATTTTGTTTCTGTTCTGCAGAAGCTTGCTGCTCTGCGAGAATTCAACAACTGCCACCTGAAAGCAAATTCTCAGTTCTGTCATATTGACACTCGTGCTCTGTTTAACAGAGGCCTGATTGTTGACTTGACGACTGACTTCTACCCAACAGAAGCTTGCTTCTTTGTTGAGGTTCTATTCGTCAACGTTCTGTTCTATAGAAGCGTAATACTCTATACGAATCGAACATATGGCTGAAAACTATAATGTGCCTAAACCACATGTTGGGAATCCTCCCATTTTCGATGGTTAGAATTTTGCCTACTGGAAAATTCGTATGAGCGCATTTGTTGATGCAATTGACGAAGACTTATGGTCTTATATAGAAGATGGTCCTCCTTCTATACCAGAGAACCAACAATTTGATCGAGAAGGTCCTACACGGGAATACCTTAAGATCAGACGACTCACTAAAACGGCAAAGTATTTGATGTTCAATGCTATGTCAGAAGGTGAATTCGTCAAAGTTTCAACTTGCACTTCGGGCAAGGAAATCTGGGATAAACTTGTCACCATGTATATTGGGACAGACCAGATAAGAGAAACTAAGGTGAATTTTTTAATTCACCAATACGAAAACTTCACTATGAAGGCTGATGAATCTGTATAACAAATGTTCCAGAGACTCAACCTTCTAGTTGATGCCCTAACTCATTTGGGCAAAACCTATCAAAATTCTGAACTAGTTCGAAAGGTTTCGCGTACTCTACCCAAATCATGGGAAGCCAAGAAAACGGCTATAGAGGAAGCTAAAGACCTCTCTATTCTTCGACTAGATCAATTGATGAGCTCCTTAATCTCGTATGAGATGGAAAGATCCTCTCAACCAGATATAAAGAGAGCACCTGTTGCTTTCAGAGCATCAGAAGAACCTACAGAAGGTTCTGATGATGAAGCAGAAGCTGATTCGGATGATGAAGCAGAAGCTGATTCGGATGATGAAGCAGAAGCTGATTCGGATGATGAACTCGCAATGATAGCTAAACAACTTTTGCGGTTCGCCTCCAAAAAGCGTTTCAATAAGAGAAGCCAAAAACACATGGATCCAAAGTTGGTCCCATGCTTTGAATGCAAAAAGAAAGGACACTACAAAACAGAATGTCCTTTACTTAAAGAAAAGGAGAAACCTTCTCCTAAATACAAGTTCAAGAAAGCAATAGCTTCTTGGGCAGAACTTGATGATTCTGATGATGAGGAAGCACAAGTGTGCCTCACAACTCACACAGAAACTCAAAATGAACTTCATACCTGCTTTCAAACAGAAACCGTTGAAAGCGAATGGTATCTGGATAGTGGATGCTCCAGGCACATGACCGGAGACCCATCCAAATTTTCCCAACTGACTCTACAATGTGGAGGGTCGGTTAAATTCGGTGACAATAGCAAAGGCTCTGTCATCGGCAAAGGTACCATTGGAAGTTCTGACTCCATGGTCATCGATGAGGTTCTGTTGGTTACAGAACTCAAAC
Organism: Melastoma candidum; assembly: GCA_023653495.1. Lineage (NCBI taxonomy): Eukaryota > Viridiplantae > Streptophyta > Magnoliopsida > Myrtales > Melastomataceae > Melastoma > Melastoma candidum. The sequence continues at coordinate 2,471,357 of CM042880.1, forward strand.
ATAATTTGCTGAGCATTAGCCAGCTTTGTGACAAAGGTTATAAAATAACTTTTGATCAAGACAAGTGTTCCGGAATCCTGAACAATGAAGTTCGCTTCATTGGGACCCGTAAGAGGAATATCTATACCTTGACTCAGAATAGCTTCTATACAACAGAAAGTTGCCTTCTGACAGTCAAAGATGAAAGCCTACTATGGCATAGAAGGTTGGGACACTCCAACTTCAAATTGTTATCCAAGCTTGTGAAAAAGGATTTGGTTAAGGGATTACCCAATATCCGTTTTGAGCATGACAGCTTCTGTGAAGCATGTTCACTTGGAAAACAAACTAAATCTTCATTCAAAGCAAAGAATGAAGTTTCTACTTCTCAACCTCTTGAACTTCTACATATGGATCTATTCGGACCTACTAGAGTTCAGAGTGTCGGCGGTAGAAGGTACTGTCTAGTTGTAGTTGATGACTACTCTAGATACAAGTGGGTTAAATTTCTAACTCACAAAAGCGATGCTTTTGAAACTTTCATTAAGCTAGCTAAGAAATTACAGAATGAAACTGGATCTTCTGTAAAAGCTATAAGAACGGATCATGGTACTGAGTTTGAAAACCATGACTTCGCTACTTTCTGTGACGAACATGGTATCGATCACAATTTTTCTGCTCCTTATACTCCTCAACGGAATGGAGTAGCAGAACGGAAAAATAGAACTCTAATAGACATGGCTAGAACCATGATATGTGAGAGCTCTGCTCCACAGAACTTATGGGCAGAAGCTGTTAATACAGCCTGCTACATATCAAACAGGGTTCTACTTAGACCCATACTTGAGAAAACTCCCTATCATCTATATAGGGGGAGAAAACCGAACATCTCCTATTTCTACTCCTTTGGAAGTCCTTGTTTTATCTTGAGACCTTCTAAGGACAATTTAGGAAAGTTCGAAGCTAAGACAGATGAGGGCATCTTTCTCGGATACTTTTTGTCTAGCAAAGCTTATAGAGTTCTAAACAAAAGAACTTCTACTATAGAGGAGTCTATTAATGTAAAAATTAATGACCTTCCTACTATTATTTCAAGAGATGTTATATCTCAAGAACCTACAGAAGATGCTGTAGAACCTCTACCCTCTACGAAAGAGAAGGGTGAACCTTCTGTTCATGAATCTAAAAATGATCTTGAACAAACAAATGATAATTATGAAGAACACTCTCATAATGATCAACAAAGTGATATTAGAGCACCTGCTCTTTATCAAAGACGTCATCCTATAGACCAAGTTATAGGAGATCTTAACAGAGGCATACAGACTAGAAGTTCTGTAAATGCTTTCTATGAACACTCGGCTTTTCTATCACAGAAAGAGCCAGAGAATATTGATGAAGCTCTTAGTGATCCAGATTGGAAACTAGCTATGCAAGAGGAGCTTAATCAATTTGAAAGGAGCAAAGTGTGGTCACTTGTTCCTAAACCTGACAACCGTTCCATCATTGGAACTAAATGAGTTTTCAGGAACAAACTAAATGAGTCTGGCATTGTTGTGAGGAACAAGGCTCGACTCGTTGCAAAAGGGTACTCTCAACAAGAGGGTATCGACTTTGATGAGACATTTGCTCCTGTAGCTCGTCTCGAGGCAATACGAATGTTATTAGCCTACGCTTGCTTTAACAACTTTAAGTTGTATCAAATGGACGAAAAAGTGCATTCCTCAATGGAGAAATCAAAGAAGAGGTCTATGTAAGTCAACCTCCTGGTTTTGAGGATCTGCAACACAGAAACTACGTCTATAGACTCTCCAAAGCTCTATATGGTCTTAAACAGGCTCCTAGAGCATGGTATAAGAAACTTAGCTCCTTCCTTGTCGAAAAGGGCTATAATAGAGGAAGAGTAGATACTACTCTCTTTCTCAAACACAGAAGCAATCATCTCATTGTTGTCCAGATCTATGTCGATGACATTATCTTTGGATCAACTGATGAAGCGCTCTGTGATGAATTCTCCAAGCTCATGACAAGTGAGTTTGAGATGAGCATGATGGGAGAACTTACGTTCTTCCTTGGTTTACAAATTCAGCAATCTGCAGAAGGTACATTCTTACACCAAGAAAAGTACACTAAGCAGCTTCTGAAGAAATTCGGCCTAGAAGGCACGAAACCTTTGTCTACACCAATGGGTACTAATACTCAATTGGACAAAGACGAAAATGGTAAAGAAGTGAATAGTAAGCTCTACAGAAGCATGATAGGTTCTCTTCTGTACCTTACAGCTTCTAGACCTAACATACCGTTTAGTGTATGTCTCTGTGCTAGATTTCAATCAGCACCTAAAGAATCTCACATGACTGCGGTCAAGAGGATCTTTAGATATCTACAGGGTTCTGTAAACCTTGGCATCTGGTATTCTAAGAAATCAAACTTTGATCTCACTGGATACTCCGATGCAGACTTCGCAGGAAGTAAGGTGGACAGAAAGAGTACAAGTGGTACTTGTCAGCTCATGGGAAACATGTTGATTTCATGGTTTTCCAAGAAGCAGACTTCTGTTGCCCTCTCCACTGCAGAAGCTGAGTATATAGCAGCCGCAAGCTGCTGTGCACAACTCCTGTGGATGAAACAACAACTTGAGGACTATGGTCACTCATTTACAAAGATACCGATCAAATGTGATAATACTAGTGCTATTAGCCTAGCTAAGAATCCAGTATATCACTCGAGATCGATGCATATCGAACTCAGACATCACTTTCTGAGAGATAATGTACAACAGGGTTCTGTTAATGTAGAATACATTAACACTGAACATCAATTGGCTGATATCTTTACTAAACCTCTGGATAAAGAAAAATTTTTCTTTTTCAGAAGCGAGTTAGGAATATGCCATCCTATATATTGTCTTTCATAAGACAACGAAAAGTTAAGTAAGTACTTCAGAAACTTACTACAGAAGGTACATAAGTGTACACTTTATTACAGAAGGTGCAAACCTCTGTTTCGACACTACAGAGGGTACACATTCGTACACTTCACTATAGAAGGAAGAATATTAAACTTTCTATATAATAGAAGGTTGAATTTCCTCCTCTATCAAACAGAAGGTATACACTTGTACACTTCATACAGAAGGAATAATCCTCTGTTTCTATACTACAGAAGGTACAACGTCGTACACTTCACTATAGAAGGTCGTATATTTAGCTTTCTACACAATAGAAGGTTAAAATCCACCATCTATCTTACAGAAGGTATAACAACATGTATACCTTAAATCTAACTTTAGTAATTTCCAACTAATCGGAAATTTACTTATGGAGATATCGAATATCATCCAATAAAATAATTAGATATAATCAGAAGCAAATAAAACATTTGTTTTGATCTATATCGTCCCTATTAGGAAATTAAAAATCCTAATAATTTATATTTGGATACAACACTCCATTATATTTGGCTCTTCTATGATGAAGAAGCTTCAACAAAAGGTGACAAAGGATTTACTTGCCATGAAAAGCAAACTGCCTCACTCGAATCAAATCAAGGAAATAAAATTTCCTTCCCTCTTGTCTCTGATGCATGTCAGCTTGATATGACATCTCAAAGAGATCATTTAAGCGGGAAAATATTTTATTCCCATAAACCACCTTTGTGAGCCAACTTAAAAACCCAAAACCGTCACCTCCTTCTTCACACCACCCTCAGATCATCGCATCCCCTTTCTCCTTCTCTCTCGTTTTGCCCTAAAACTCCCAGACCTTCGTTCTTCATCATCCATGGCACCCAAGGCAAAATCCTTGAGGAAAAAGGCTAAGGCCGGAAGAAAGAAGGCTCGCGCCTCTGGATCGGAGAAGCCTGCATCATCTGCGAGCAGAACTCCATCCCCTTCCTCGCCGGAGAAACCCATCTCTCCTGCGAAGGAACAGACCATTCCTGCTGTTGTCGAGACCCACGATGACATGCAACTGCTCTCCAAGGACAAGGGACTTGAAAAAGCCTAAATCCAAGTGGAAGAGAAAGCACATGAGGGATCCCTGGTCGCTGCGACAAAGGAACTCCCTGACCTTGAACCCTCTGCCAAGGGTTCTACTGCGGCTGATGACATTGATGCATCAAAGGTCGCTACTCCTGAGAATGCTCCGTCTGATGAGGAGGTGGAAGTGCCCCTTGTCGATGAAGCACCAGAGGAACCAGATGAGGAAGCTCTTGCTCCTATTATCTCGGTCTCCCCTGATCTCAAGCAGAAGGGCGTTCCCTCTGCGTCTAAGAAGGCTACCCAGAAGCCTGCAGCACCCTCTGGAACAAAGCTTCTCCATGATGGCATCAAGTCAGGAGGTGTATCCTCACGGACTAGGCTGAAACGGAAAGAGCCCGAGACTGTCAGCACCTCTCTTGTCAAAGCGGCTGCAAAGTAAACCAAGTCCCCGGAGAAATCTGTGGACACCTTCACTGAGGGGCTGGATACCTTCATATTTCCGGTAAACCCTCTAGTCTCTAGAAAGGAGATAGAAACTGTGCTTGCCGATACCAAATTGCCCAAATGTGATGCTGCTGGTCGACAGTTCGCTGCCTTCAAGCGCATTGATTTTAATTGGTTTAAGGCAAATGATCTTGACATTGCTCCATTGCTTGAGAAAGTTGGTCTGAAAAGCTTCTGTGAGACATATGCAGAGGTGGTCGTTTCTCGCCTGAGAGAGTTCTATGGTAACATTACGTTCCATGAACAAGGACCTCATGTCAAGTTCATCAAAACAGTGATCGAAGGGGTTCCGCTTGTCTTCTCTGCACATGATGTTAACCAATTATTTGGCTGTGAGGAATATGACCCACTGTCAGATCTTGGAAAGGAGGAATCCTACAGCATCATCATGGGGGAAAGAATCCAGTCGGACAAATACCTGGAGTCCACAAAGCTGGAACTCAAGACTCGTGTATTGCATCGAGTTGTGCTATTCTGCCTCTTACCAAGGACCGGGAGCATTGACACCATCACCTCAATTGATGCGTCACTGATGGCTCACATTATGAAGGGAATCCCTTTCAACCTTGGTTTGCTGGTGTTCTTGCACATGAAATGTTGCTGCAATACCACAGGAAAGGCTCTGCCTTATGGCCAGGTAATTGCCGGCCTTCTTAAGCTTGCCCGTGTTTCTATTGATGCATCTACTTTTCAAGAGAAATGGAAGGTTGGTACCTTTGGGCACCAGATCATAGCTAGCATGCATTATGTAAGGAAGGGCTCCTCCTAGACTCTCAAATGGAAGTCACATGACACCACTAAGGATGATGAGGATAAGCCCCTGTCTGCCAGAATGTCCAGAAAGGCTGCTACTGCACCTTCTACTTCTGCCTCTGCAGCTAAGGCTCCTTCAGCACAGAGACAGCCCAAGTCCTCTGCTGAGATGACCATCCTCCTGGAACAAACTGCTCTCCTCAAGGACCTCCAGCAGAAGGCTGTGGCCAATGAGGAAGATATGCGCGTCCTACGCGAAATGGTAGTGAACCTGACTCGCGATCTGGAACGCCAAGTAAAGATTATCCGTGATAATCTTGATGCAGTCCCTTCTGAGGAGGAAGAGGAATAATGAGCTCTCTTGATGTTCTCTCTTTTCCGCATTTCTAGCTAGACCAAAACTTGATTTTTATGGTCTACTAGATTGTAATAAGTGCAACCTGGTGGACACATTTTCTTTCAGCAGTATGGTATTGAACTTTCTGTCACACCTTCTGCACCACATTCTGCATGATGGTCTTTGAACTCTCTGTTCTACCCTCTGCAAGAATTAAAACTACAATCTGCACGTTGGTCATTAACACTATGTCATACCTTCTGCAAGAAGCTTACTCTTCTTTTTCAACCTACATTCATCTTCTTTTTGATGTGACAAAAAGAGGGAGAAAATTGTGTTGAGGGGGAGTACCTAGCTCTGTATTGGTTATAGAAAAATCCTTGATTTTCTATAACTCGATGGGTCGTAGAAGGCTATACCGTCTACGGTGTAGAAGCTTATGAGACTGATACAGCTCATAATCGCAACCTTCTCCAGGGAATGCGATTCGTGATCTTTTTAAAGTCACTATTGCTAGGAGTGCAGAAATGAAATACCATCATTTTTGTCGGGCTAAATACAGAAGCTCCTCGCTCTGTATAAATCACAGAAGCCTTTGTGCTCTGTAAATAACCTTCTTTATAACAGAAGCTTCTATGCTCTGTTTCACAGAAACCTTATGGTTCTGTAAAAATGCGAGACTCATACTCTCACCTATTAAGGGGGAGTTAGGGGGAGTTCTTGCAAAAACATTTCCCTCAACGATGAATGTTTTGTCATCATCAAAAAGGGGGAGATTGTTGGGACGGTTTTGATGATGAACCGGACCCTCTGTACTACAGAAGGTCGAACATTCTATTCTACAGAAGCTTCTCATAATGAGGATCTTTTTGTAAGAATCATTGTTGTAATTAAATAATTAGTTATCAATTATTTAATTACGAAATATATATTATCTGATTAAGATATTCATCTAATCAGATTACCATGATTTGATTTTCAAATAATCATATTGGAGATAATATTTCTTGTAGAAGGAAATGTATCTTCTATATATGGAAAGGTTCTATTATTTGGTCTACAGGCTTTTGTAAGCTTACTTGATCAACATACGAACATTATTTGATTGCAAATCACCACCACCTGTCCAGATACACTCTCACGTGTGTTTTTATCAGGATGGAATTGACTTCAAGTCATTTGGAAACAAATCAACGATTGTTTCCATCTGTAGAAGGTTATCAAGCAGAACCTTCTGCGATACCTTCTGTGGTGAACTATTCATGGAAAATATATCATAATCTTATTCTGATTTATTTTCTATCTGAATGCTTGCACGTGTATGATATTATTCAGATTAATAATTTCTTATTTTGCAGATTACGTTTTTATATTTTCCCTTTTGTATTTTACTCTTTGAACCGTGTATATAATAAATAGCCACGCCCTCTCCCATTGTAAACATAAAACAATTCATTTTCACTTCTCCCATTCTGTCCAGAGAGAGCGTGTGCTTGAGCTTTAGTTCTTTCATTCGTTCGAGTTAGTCACACGAGGAGCACTAGCAACGGACGGCTGCATCGTTGGTGAAGCCGTCTGGGAAAGTGACTCGGGGGCTCGAGGGACTCGACTGGAAGCTGCAGGAGACGTTGTTGGAAGCGTGTGTACGTGGGCAACGTGCAGCGGGTCGGAGAGAAGGGCTGAACCTCGGGAGCACAGAAGGTGAGGGACTAACCAGCTTCTGTTGTGTAGAACTCTGTGTGCAGGAACCTAGGACGGAGGCTGCCGTCTGCTTGCGTGGGGTTTGCCGTGTGCTTGCGCAGGGTCTGCTGCGTGCTTGCGTAGGGTATGCTACGTGCTTGTGTGGGGTACGCCACATAGTCGCTATCTCGAGGAGATCGTGCAGGTCGTGTGGAGCCGCCGGAGGGAAAATCCATCCTTGAACAGAGGTCGCTGTTCGCTTGCGTAGGGTTCGCTACGTGCTCGCGTGGGGTACGCCACGAAGTCGTTATCCTTGAGGGATTGCGCATTTGCTACCTTGTTAGTCACGTTAACGCGTGCAACCTCCTGTAGTGTAGAATCTTCGGATCTGTACAACCTCCTGTAGAGCAGAACCTTAAGGTCTGAATCTACTCTAGTGCAGAACCTTACGGTCTGTATATAACTCAAGTCACTTCTACTACGAACCATTTTGGTTTGTTAAAGATTGACACATTCTTGGTACAGAACCTTACGGTCTGTGCTATACCTTTTGTGATACAGAATCCTTGGATCTGTTCTATAGAAGGTTGACGCTTACAGTACAGAATCTCTTGATCTGTGCTATAGAAGGTTAACACGTCTGACACAGAACCTTCTGGTCCGTGTTGTGCCTACCTTCTTCGACACAGAACCTTCTGGTCTGTGTTGTGCCTTACCTTCTTCGACACAGAACCCTCTGGTCTGTGTTGTGCCTACCTTCTTCGACACAGAACCCTCTGGTCTGTGTTGTGCCTTACCTTCTTCGACACAGAACCCTTTGGTCTGTGTTGTGCCTTACTCTCTACGATACAGAACCTTCTGGTCTGTATTGAGCCTTAGTTACTAAAGTACAGAACCTTCGGGTTTGTGCTACATAACGAGCCTCTACGGCACAGAACCTTCTGGTCTGTGTTCTGCCACTCAATCCTCTATTGAACAGAACCTTTGGATCTGATTTCAGTTGCAATCATTTGTGTAATTTGTACAGAGATACATTTGAGTGAAACCATCCAGTATTTTGGGTGAAGAGTGGAGTAGGCAATTTGCCGAACCACTATAAAAAGCTTTGTGTCCAATCAAACATTTTGCGAACACAATCAAACGTTCTGTTGTACAGAAATCTATCTAAGGTTCTGTGTTACAGAAACTTCCTTCCGCTGCGGGGTAACACGAAAAAGCGTTAAAATCCAAATTTGGAGATTAACACTAATTCACCCCCCCTCTTAGTGTAACAAAACCGACATAGTTCAGGATAAATCGGATAATTTGGCCAAATATTTATTTATTAGCAACTTTTATAGACATTATTTTCCCTATACTTTGAGTTACTAGAGCTTAATATATGTCATTATCCGACAAAATATCGTGGTAGTTTTTGTCGATTTTTTATAATATAATAATCTTTCTTTTATAACCTTAAATTAATATTTTAAATATTTTATGAGTTTATTTTAGAATAACTTCAGTACCAGTTCTTCTATTCAAGATATCAATTCTAGAAAAACCTTTGACGCTCAATCCCTCATCATTCATTGGTCTAGTGATCGTTGTGTGAGATTTTCGATTCCCTTGTTTGGGGCAGTAAGTGTTGTTTCAATTGGTGATGGTGATTTGAAGTAATCTGATTAGAAATAATATTGAATCGAAAAAAGTATGGAAAAATATTGATCCTCTATTTTCCAAAATATTATGATTTACTCGAAAGATTTACTCTCACCAAATTGAAGTTTGATTGACACGAGATGATATTTGCTCTGACAAGCACGGCAGGTTGAGCTTTATTTATTTATTTTTTTGGTTAACAGTTGAGCGTTATTAGTTCAGGTGATAATGGAGCCTAAAAGGTTCGCGACAAGATAAGTTTTAGTAGAGGCAGACATTAATATAAAATTATTAGAAAGAAAATAAAATCACCAGCTTATGACATTCAACCACCACCAAAAGGATACCGTGATTGAAATAAACACTCTGATCGTAAACTTTTATGTGTCCCCAAACAACTTAAAATTATCTTTGCGGAGAGCAGCCTTAACATGCACCACGTAGCGATGCCAAGCTCCACGAAAAATACCAATCCCTACCCAAAATGAAAAGAGATTCCAATCCAGCATTTTTTACTGATATATTATTAATTTAAAAAAAAATTTACGAAATACGATCAAAATTTTAAAAATACTCAATTTACTTCGTAGCGTGTTAAAAACTCATCTTTCAATTTAAAAAAAAAAAAAATTTAAAAATTCGACATGCAAATAATAAAAAAAATTATGAATTTTCGAATCTCACCCTCCTAACCTTCAATATTTTTTTACTTTCTCCCCCACTCTTTCTCTCTCGCTCGTGTCACTTCCCCCCTTCCCTTTTCCCACGCCATTCCCCCTCTTCCTTCCTCTTTTTCTGCCACTTTCTCCCTCTCCTCACTTTCCCATCACCCTTTCCCTTCCTCTCCTCTCCTCCCTCACTTTCCCATCACCCTTTCCCTTCCTCTCCTCTCCTCCCTCTCTCCCTTCCCTTCTTTCATTTTTTTTTAAGTGTTGTTTTAAAAACCCGCCTCCCTCCTCATTATTTGAATGAATATCCGTAAAACGCTCCCCAAGTCGGAGCATAACACGTGGAAACCTCTTTTTAGGAGCTATTACCAACTACGCTCCAGGGATAATTTTATATTATATATATATATGTATAAAGGGTCTGTCTAATTCCCCTCGTTCAGTTTGCTCTAAAGCGTTGGACATTTTCTATTTTTAACCTATAAACAGCCCCAAAGGGACGATTATACAACAAAACTCCGGTGTTGGCATATAAATACGACCCCGCTGCCAAAAGGTGCAGTAATTACCGGCATGCATATGGACTTACCCTTGACAAAAGGATTGGGCATACATACTGGATGACATTGGGGAGGCGCTCGCTACGCTTCAGTCTCCTCGGTTGATCGCTTTCTTTGTTTGACAAGAAGAAGCATTTGCTGTTCTAACTGCAGAAATGGAAACGCACATCTTACTCCTATCACTAGCATCTGCCAGCCAGGGAAGGAGGCCATGGACATTTCGGAATGAAATCCACTTGCAGCATCAAGTGAAGGGGCTACAAAGCCTACCACTCCAAAAAGTTTGACCATAGAGAAGTGGCTAACCCGAGTATTTTTCAGTCTTTGGGATTGCAGTTTTTCAACAAGGTCGTCAATCCTGGCATCCATTTAAAATATTCATCAACACACGAGCAGAAACAGCAATTAGACCTTGCCCAGATTGAGAAGCATACCTCTGCTGCAAAATCCTCAACTGCGACTGCAGCTCCTTTTCCCTTGGTGTAGCTGAAGCCTTAGAAAGAAAAATGCACGTCTTTCTTAGACCTCTTATTATAATGAAATAGATTTTCCTTTCCATCCCTCGCCAAAACAACCCAGTGATCCCCCTCCCCCCCCCCCCCCACCCCCCAAAAAAAAAAAAACACCCAAATGATAACAATCAAAGGCCAACATGAAACATAAAAAACCTACAACATACCTTCACGACCATTACAACATATAATAAAAGGTATGATAGGGCGTTCGATGGTTCTCAGGGAATCAAAGGAAAGACCAAAAGCAGAGGCTATTTTAATCTTTCCTTTGTTCGATGACCTTGAAACTAATGCAAGTAATAACAACTCAACAACAATCACTATGCTATCATCAATCACGTTTATGGGGAGTAAACAATGAGGAGTAAAACTTGACATCTGTATTGCTGATAAATAAATTTTATCCAATCCAAAAAACAGCCATGTGATGAAAAGCCACTCCTCTGAATCCTCCAGTGAACGATAAGCTATACCGTACCTGAATGTTTTCATCCATCCCTCCCTCAGAGGTGTCCACTTGTTTACCTGCACCAATCTGAAATAAATCATCTCAAGGACAATATTACAGACAAATGCACTTATTCAGAACTAATGACACCCAATCTTAATTATGTTCTTTGAAGCAAGAAGAGCATTGCTTTGAATATGTTGTAAATAGCAGCTCGTCAGGTGATTTTTGTTGCAGTAACTCATACGTCCACAAAGCAGGAATATATTGTTAAAAAGCTCCATTAGCTTCTTAGAATTATCCCAATCACAGGAATAAACTTTGCCCTTATGGCAACTTCAACTATATAATGTGTTCCACTAACAAAGATGGCAAACCCTCAGCCAAAGTTTAGTTAATGTTAAATTCGAACTTCTTTGATGTAGCAGTTACCTAGAGGTGATTCACAAAATTCTACCATAAATAAGTGGTTATATATTGAAGGAAGATAACAAAGATAGAAAAGCAGCCTTTGAAATGCTTGAATGGGGAAGTTGCAACAATTGCAATAGGGATATGACTAGGACCCACCAGATATTTGCTCCGCGTACTTGATCAACTTAAGAATTTCTTCCTGTCAACAACAGGCTTCCCTTGAGAGAAAATATAGGAGGTTATAAGAAATGTCACTCACACTCAAAGATGCAGACCCTTTGCATGGAATTCTGCTGCAAAATATATTGCAATGATGGGAGAAGTGTGCCAGCTGCAAGGTCTTGGAATGTTAATGATCCATGAGCCTACCAAAACGAAGAATGTAAAATCACCTGACATGATTATTTCAGATAGTATCGCATAGATGTCCACACAAAGGAAATGCAGCAACAGCCGGTCATGACAAAACATTGCACATGCAAAATGATTCAGGTTGCAGTATGTGAACTGATCAATGAATGAAGAGACAAAGTAAAACATCAGCATTAGAACTGCCGTTTCTGGGAACAATATGACAGCATTATCCATGTCCGGATCCAAGCATGAAATAGAAGAGTAAATTTCTAATTGTCAACCTTATCTCTACAATATCAATTTGCTGCAGAGCCCATAAACAAAGTACACATACCCAGTAACATAAGCTTTACTAGAAAATCTGCATTAAGATTTCAACTCTACTGAGCAACCTGACAAACCTTTAGATTAGGATTAGCTGAAGTCACCTTAAATCGTCCTTTGTGCTGGACCATGCCACCTTCTGATGAGTCATATGCTGCATATTGGACACGGCAGGATTACTACTACAACAACTTATGCTAGCATATCTTGATTTTCGTTTTTTCTAAATGATATCGCACAAAAGACTCCATTTGCATTAACAAGACGAATGGAGCTCTCTCCTAGTATACCGGATGACAAGTTATTTGGTTCTCTTCGTAGCCGATGCAGTATTTGACCACTATTGTGCTCCGACTGGTGCTTAGATTGGATGTTGCTCCTTTGAATAAATTTATCTCAATATTAGGACCAGACAATCAAGCATAAGGTTAGCAGTACGACTGCAATTCAAACATAAGTAAAATAACTTGGATTTGTGTTGTCTGATCCAGAAAAGAAGCGACTCTAAACAAGTGGCAAATCTTTCTGGAGGAAAAATTGCATGATATTATGGATGAGTACCTATCACCCTCAGAAATGGGCCACTTAGATACTGGTTGATTTTCAAGATGCCCTTGACTGCTCAGAGAATTATTAATTTGTAAAGCACCATCTGGACCATTGTGCTCTGCCTCATTCTTAGTAGACTGAGCCACAGGTTGTGTTTGAAGCTGCTCTTCATGATCGGAACGACTACCTCCCTCACTGACACTCGTGGTTACATCAACTTCACTGAGGTCAAAATAACCCCTGCATAAATGTTACTCTATTTGAATTAGTTTTTTCTTTTTCTTTCTTTGGGGGAGGGGGGCTTATACACTCCACCAGCTTGAACTACATGGAATGGAATTTCACACAAAAGAAACAAGCAGCTAATTGCGCTCTTAAAAGATCATATTTGGCATGTTCCATAAAAATGGAAGAAGCAGAAAATCAGGTTGGAGCGGGATCCTTGAAAATGCATATCACTAACGTTTCAATGAAGACTATCAAGTACTCTAGATCTAGAAGCGATTTTGGCTCTGACAGTTTGCACATCGCAGAGATATAAAGTACCAGAGAAGAGAGAACTGGAAACATGATACTCGGCGATTTCATAAAATTGAGACAAGAGGAAAAATATCCTACCGAAGAGCTTTAACCGGTTTTATCAGAAAGGAGGTAAGCGATTCCTCAAAGCCAGGAAGAGCATTCATTGCAACCTGAAACAATGCACAGAAGGTATATATCCCATACTGGAAGCAAATCTCTGGCATAAGGGGAACACGGGTGATATTTACTCAATAATACACTATACCTCTTGTTTAGGCTCCAATAAATGTTTATTAGTCTTCCCAGAAAACTGCCTCTCTTTAGGAAGAAGCTCAATGTCGTTCCCGGGTACAGCATCAGTGGTGTTTGGAGCAACATCGTCATCCTGGATCTGCGGTTAAGACATTGAGCGCCATTGGCTTTCTACTAACTCTAGATTATAAATGTGTTCACATTAAAAAGAAAGATTTGGAATACGGACCAAGGCAGCCTGACTTTTCAAATCTTCAAGGTTGAAATCCCAGGCGCTTATACCTCTAATGTATTCTTGCTGCACAACAGTATAGGAATGATCATTGCCAAAGGAATAAACAGATCAAACTCTGGCTAAAATCTCGTTGTAGCGACTGACCAAGGCGTCATTTCTAAGGATTGACAGAATGCGGTGTGCTACAATTCACATTCATAAAGTTGCAGAGACAAGGATGACCCAAAAAAAAAAAAAAGAGAAGAGACACACAGCATAGAAGGATTTACAATAAGGGAACATCAATCTTCGGTAATTCTCTCTGATAACTCAAAATATTAGCTTAGAAAATATGACAGAAGCTGCCCATAACTTGATCAACATGATGCTAACAGGAAACCAATCCCAGACCAAGAGATATCCTTTCCAATGTTAGGACCATGAGAACTCTTTAATTTGCTCGTATACCTCTTCTACACTTCTTTGTGTCCATTATATTGTAGAAGCTATTATTTTCAAGAAAAAAATATCTCTATAGAAGTCGGAAAAGAAACTTCCACGTGAATGACAATTTCAGGTTCACTGAAGTAATTCATCATATTCTTGAATTAAACCTATAGTTACGCTCTTCGGTACACCTACAATCCACCATCCATAATCACAACTTTAAGGAAAGTACGTAATATCTGCCATCTAATTTAAAGTGAATCCAAGCATCAGTAAAATGGTCAGAACTCATAGTTACACCATTGATCATAGGATAAAACCAAGTAGCAAGTGATGTTAAATCATAATTGTGCATTTCACCTGAGATAAATGCTCCTTATCCTCATGAGGTGAGTTGTTCTGTAACAGGAGTGCAGCCTCTTTAGCCTGAAGACGAGACTTGGTGAGATAAACATGTTATTTCAGCAAAAGCAGCTGTGAATCCTTAGGAGCATGTAAAAAGAAAACCTTAAGCGCCCTAAATCGATCCCCTAATGGAACAAGCCCTTCGAGAATGGTTTTGGCTAGGTAATTTGAAGATCGTGCTCGCTTGAAAAATGGATGCTTCAATAACTTTTCTGAGGTTGGACGTTTCTTTGGATCCTTCACCAAGCAAGTTGCTACCATTTCCTTGAATGACTGTAGAATAATAACAACACCAGGCCGTTTCTCAGTGAGCCTTTTGAACAGAGGGAAGATAATTCTTCCTGATCAATAAGCACAATAGACTGACCTTCGAAAATCTCTTGTCCCTCTCGTAGTCAAGACCAGGAGGAGCATTTTGTAGTGTCATCAGCAAGACCTGCATATATCGGGGTCAAGGAACAGGAGTGATACAACTTATCTCTGATGTATGCCTACACAAATAATGAAGCTATAACCTTCATTGGTGGATACTTGGAAAATGGAGCATGACCATGAGCAAGTTCGAGAGCTGTTATTCCAAAGGACCAAATGTCCGCTCTGTTATATGAGCAATTAACAGTCATGCCAACACAAATGAAAAGGCAGAAAAGGAGACCAATGGATGATGAAAATAATGAATTACTCACTTAAAGTCATATCCCTGAAGTTGCTGCATGACTTCAGGAGCCATCCTGAGGGCATAAAAGTGAATAGAAAACCCAGACATTGTGATTTAAGTTATTTATTCAAGGCACATGAATAAACAAAAAAGTTAAAAATCTATTGGTTTAAGTACCAGCACGGTGTTCCCACAAATGTGTTTCTGGATCTTTGTCTGTCCCCAGTATCAAACATGCAAGCCGACACTCCAAAATCAGCTAGCTTAACAACACCATTTGAGCTGACTAATATATTTCCTGACTACAGAAGACAGATAGATCAAAATGCAGCAGCTAACGGAGAAAGCCAAGAGAAAAAACTACAAAATCAGGCACTGAAGTCTAATATAATAAGTAAAGGCATTCTACCTTAACATCTCTGTGAATATGCCCATGAGCATGGAGATAAACTAGAGCTTTAAGAACCTCATGCAACAAGGTCGCAATGACAGGCTCTTCAAAGCCTTCGGGAAATGCAGATTTCATTATGTGCAGACAGGAACCTCCCTCCATGTAAGGCATAACAACCCAAAGGCTGTGGCCAGCAGTGAAGGAACAGTGAGCACGTAATAAATTTGGATGGCCTATCAGACTCATTGTCTGTACTTCCCGCCTAATACCATCCTGATCAATAAAAGCTCATAGATCAACACCACAAAAGGGAAGCAAAAAGAATAGTTGTTGCCCAAAGTAAAGAATTCATCTGGGTTTGAATCCTACTGAGAGGTCCACTAGAGATCAGTGCACCCAGCCAGGTCATTCAAGATACTCAGATGTTTTTTTTTCAAGGACCAAACATCTACATATATTAAACCTTTCAACTAACCAAAATTATACTACACCGTTCAAATGACAAAGGATTGAGCATTTAATCCAAGATAGGGGAAAAATATCAAAAACGATAACCAAAACAGGGAAGCTGTATAAGTTATACCACCCGACATAACCAGATCTGAGCCATATATTGTCCAATGTCAATTAGAGGGCAGTGTAAGAAGCAAGTGCACCCTAAACAATATTCATGGCAACGCAACAAAAACTAAAAAATCAGGAATAATCCAGCATAAACAAAAATAAAACATAACATGATATGACAGTAAATGGGGTAAAAGATACCAGGTCGTTGTTGCACTTTTCCAGATCAAGGACCTTTACTGCAACTATCTCATTAAAAGGAATGCATAGAGCCCGGTAGACTGTGGCACTGACCCCTTCACCAACTTCTTCATATAATTTATAGTCCTTCGCATTGAGGGGGTACTTCTTCTCCAGTGTATGTTCCATACTCCACTTATATATTATGATTTCAACAATTTTGTATAACCATAACACAATTGAGACCAGTGTCAGGATACTTCAAGTTTATGAGAGGTTTCTTCCAATCCATTAGCTCCTCTGCTTGATTCATTGATGAAGACAATGGTCATGCAAGGTCATGGAACAACAAAATTTTCCTCCTCCAAAGCTTAGAACTCAAGGACGTACTCTCGATTAATGGACCTGCAAAAGGATAAAAATTAAAGCATATCTTCATCCAGAGAAACATTCTCTATTAAAAAATAAGCAACCACGCTGAATTGAATTAAAAAAAGATTAACCAAAAACTGTTGTGTATTCACAACAACAAAGTGGGTAGAAGGATTATAAATTAAACAAATTACATACAAATGACGTTGTGTCTAAAAATTGATAATCAAATTAAACATAGCTTCAAAAAAAAATTGCTTATCATGCAGTACCCTTCAAATCAATTACCAAATGAACAATCCAAATAGGCAACGTGAAAGGTTAGAAAAGATTCAAGGGAAATCATATATGCATAAGAAAGCCTCTAATCATTAAAGAGCTGTCTTGCTACACTAATATTAGGGAATAGGGGAAGCCCTAGTTTCTTTTAAGTTATAATGTTCCTCCCTAAGCGATTTCCATTGCTTCCTTAAGATACAATAATGGTAATTGAAAAGGAAGGAGAGGTCAATAATTGGCACGAGCCTCACACCAATGGGGGTGCTTGCCATTCCAGTCATCGGCTGCTACTGATACCATACATTTCCACATAAATCTAATGACACTTACATTCCATTTTAGAAATGAACCGCTGCTTATCCACCAAAAAACATTAACAATGTACCCCCATCAAAACGAAAATGTGAAGAATCCTATCACAATGTCATTCTGCTAAGCAATACAAGGCAAATGTCTCAATTTACGATAAACTAACTTGCGACAGAACCAGGAACAACCAGCACAAAGTTCAAACATAACAACTAATGCAATTAGGGTTGCAATTCGTCTCATCAAATCCAATTCAGGGACGAACTCAAAACAATACCAGTTGGTCTCCATTTTAACCCTGTCGAACTTGTTATTAGACTCGATTGCGCCTTCAATAGCAGCAATGAACAGCAATCACTCTATGGATAGTTACTCTATTAATTGAAATCCCAAGCATTGACTACCCTCACCCAAAGCCTCAAATCCACCAAACTATCCGAATCCCCAGCCTCGATGGTATGTGGGTATCCGAAGGCTCGATCATGATAACACCTTGGTCATGTTGGGCCACGAACCGGAATAGCAGCCCAGTAAACTGCGATACTTGTGTTAACTGGATTTAGCTTAATTATTATGGTAAAAAATACAGGCACTTCCGCAGGGGGGGGGGATAACCTAGATAAGAATCTCCCTTGTAATCGAATCTTTTTAGGTTTAATGAAATGCATATTCAATGATACCAATTCTTTGTCTTCTCTCTGCAATTCCCTTCTATAAGCATTGTTCATCTTATCTGTTTTTAGCCGTTACTTCTACACAAATCACCAAACTTCCCCAACTTAATGACTTACAAATTTAATAGTTCGAAACAATCACAAGATCCAATACCAAATCAGAATAAGCCCAGTGAAACCTGCCTATGGAAACAATCCAGCTGAATCAGAGATCGAACTCCACAATGAGAAATTCACCATGGTTCCTAGTCCCCGGGATTTTCCAGACCAGAGAGAGTCAGCTTCTAGAGCTCATTCTGGGCCACGAATGCAATGCCAACACATTCAAAGGTCCATTTCGACCAATTCCACACCATAACTGTCTTATTCCGAGCACTAACCATCCCGATTACATCCCATCGCATTCCAAAACAACAAAAGATCCCACAATCCCGGGACTACCACCTCAAGCGATCAAGAACCAATCGGCCATTCAACCAAACCAAGCATCCAGTGAAACAGGTTCAAAAACAATCACGCTATCCGCAACCAAGTCAAAATTACACAAGCGCAACTAGCAAGACCTAGGGTTTCGGTCCAGCCAGATGGGGAGGGGGGGCAACAAACTCAAACATGAATCAAAAGCCGCCGCCGCCGGTCCGACTCCCGGCGCAGGCACGTCGACAGTCAAACCGCGGGGAGGGACGACGATCGAACTGGACCTGAGCCAGCGAAGGGCGGGAGGACGACGATGGCCGTTCTCAGGCGGAAACGGTTATTCCGTCGGAGAAAGCAGAAGCTTAGCCACCAACCACGAACAACGAATGAGCTGTCAAAGTTCCGTTTCTTTGGAAGTACTGCTGACCGGAGCTGCGTCCTTTTCAACCGGACGTTGTCTCCCGTCTTATATATAGCTAGCCCAGCGCCAGCGGGAGATAAAACGACACCGTAACGTTGGTCCCCCGGGTTACGTTGAATTCCATCTCTAGTCCTATATCTGTGCCTTCTAATCATTTTAGTCACGTTAAATCGACTACCCGGGTGCGCTTCGCGGTGAAGGTTTGGGACGAGGGAAGGGCGTGACATGAACCAAATGTGATTTCGAGAATAACCCGCTGAAGAGACGTTTGCACCACTAGTACGAGCGCGGGACATGAACTCGCACCGGCCACAAGAGGCGATCGTTAGTGGAAGTCATCCGCGCACATTCAAACAAGCCACAATTGACGGCCGGTTGATGCGGTTTTCAGAATACATTTATTTTCTCCTTATCATACACGGCCCGAGATGGCTACAAGACCGAGTTCAAGCTCGAGCCATTGACTGTCCCATCCAACTCGAGCTCGAGTTTTATTCGCTTTTCCTTGACATCCTCATTGGTTTTCACTGAATCATGGCACTTGGATCGAGCGTGTGGGCATGGCTCGAGACGGGAAAACCTACCCCCATTCGCCTGTGGTACTTCAAA
Source organism: Melastoma candidum (assembly GCA_023653495.1). Taxonomy (NCBI): domain Eukaryota; kingdom Viridiplantae; phylum Streptophyta; class Magnoliopsida; order Myrtales; family Melastomataceae; genus Melastoma; species Melastoma candidum. The sequence continues at coordinate 2,490,779 of CM042880.1, forward strand.
CGCAATGAGTCTGAGCGATTGAGAAGGGTGGATGGTGGAATCATGCTTTCTGGTCGCATGGCGGGTCACCCAATCAACTGATCATATCCCATATCCATGAATCATCAATGTCTCTGTGTGGTCAGATTTCCGACATGGAGGGCCCAGTAAATAGCACATGGTGGCTGTGTTTCCAGTCCTGCAAGGACCCAGACAAACTGTGTCCTTAATCACGCGCTTCCCAAATTATCGTCTTTAAACCTACATCCATGCCGCATTCTCCTAGGCAAATACCGAAATGTGTCGCAACTTAACCATCTCACGGGGTTTCGCATTTACTCCGATGCTCATCATCTGGGAACTGTAAATTGGTCGGTTCATGCTCGAACTCCAGAAAATAAGGTTCCGTGCGGATAATTAAACTGTGTAGTCTGATTCTGATCACGCAAACTCGACAATCAAAATGGCGAGACGCCATTAATATAAACTAGAACAAGGAACAAACTTAGATGCGGCCAGCCCAACATATCATCCCGATATTGTTCCACAAAAACAAACCGTACAAACGAATCGAGCATGCTTTTCCAGGGGTGTAAAGAAGAGAATCAAGGACAAGAGATCCCAGCTCGTTGTCGCCTAGAGAATCAAGAGTAAAGCCAGGAGAGATCTTCCCCCAATAACTCCACCACATTAAATTCTCCAAGGTCATCCTCGAAATCCCAAAAGTTAGGGCGGCAACAAGGGTCATCCTTGGTTGGCCCGAATGCCACGACAGCACCACTACTGCTCTCTCCGGATTCCATCCCATCGCTTGGCCCCTTTGGCTCGCCATCTGCCAGGACAACGCTAGGTGTGGTGCTAACAGCTGGTGGGAAGGCTTCAATGGAGGAACCGGAGCTCATACAACTCATGGGAACCCCGGTTTTGTTCTCTCGCGCCCCGCCGATCTTCTTGCGCAAATGAGTATTCCAGTAGTTCTTGACCTGGTTGTCGGTGCGGCCGGGCACCCTTTTCGCAATCAAAGCCCACCTATGCATCCCAACAGACACAAGGAAAAAAAAAGCTCTAGAAACCAACAAATAAGAAAAGGAAAAGAAAAGGGTCGAGGAGAGAAAAAAGGGGACCTGTTGCCAAGGAGGTTGTGGAGCCTAACGATGAGATCCTCTTCCTGGGGAGTGAAACCATCCCTGTTGACAGTGGGGCAGAGGTAGTTCATCCACCTGAGCCGACAGCTCTTTCCGCACCTCTTCAGCCCCGTCCTCTTGGCGATGCTGTTCCACCTGCCCTTGCCATGCGACTTCACGTATTCCATCAGGATTTTGTCCTCCTCCGCTGTCCAAAGGCTCTTGTTCTTGTTGCTCCCGGCCTCTTGCTTTGGCCTCCCCATTCGTTTGGTTTCCTCTTATTAGGATAGAGGATAGGACAATTGTTGGGGGTGAGGGGTTTTCTAGGAGGGGATGCAACTATCTATCTATATGCATATGATGTATTCATATATATGTAGTATTTACTTCATTATGGTGGATATTTATGTTGACATCGTGATAATTGTATGACCCAGAAGTTCTTTTTTTTTTTAAATTTAATTTTTCCTAACGAGAAATCATATATTTATTGGACTGTCTATCAATTTATGAACAATTAGTGCCTGTAAATGTAATTTTCCTTGTCTAAAAAGTTGGTGGCACGAACATAGAGGAGAGGAGGGGGATGGGATGGGCGTCCATCAGGCAAGCCACAGTAAATGCATATATTTATGTAGAGCAGAAGAAAATTTGGGTTAGATTAGTTAGCTTTATAGGGAATTTATGTAATATATATAGTTTTCCATGGTTGAAAGTCTGAGGCGTAAAAGTTGGTTTGCATTACAATTTAATACATCAAATTACGTGGACGTGGTTAACCTTTGATCTTCCCCTACCTGAACCTCCAAACTCCAAAGACTGGTTCACGCAATGCCAATTGCCACCTTTCAAGAGATTTGATTTGATTTCTGAATTTAGCGTTTTAGTATTTGATATGCATTTTCGTTAATAACTTTCTAAGCAATACAATTAGAGCACCTCCAAATGTGAAGTAGGGATGGGATGAGTTCGTCACCAATGCTAGTAAAGTGTTTTTACACCATGAGCATTAGAAGGATCTCCACGTCAAGAGATAGGTTAAATTTGATGCGTTTATGATCTTCTTCCCTCTCGCCTCGGTCGTGTAGAGAATGTGATCTGGATTGCGGCCGGGGGAGTATGGGCCGACCTCCGCGACTACCTTCCCGATCCTCCGCTGACTTCGCCTTCTTGTCCCTTCTTCTCCGCCATCAACAAGCGTTGTTCTGTCCATTCCCTCATGCCCCTTTAACATGAGATCTCGTAAATCTACTTCTCCGTCGACGAAAAATAGGTAATGGGAGCTGTGAATTAAAAAAAATAAAAGATTTAATTTGCATCCGTCCGCATAGGAAAAGAACGTTCTCCGTTAGGACACATCGGACATGCCGTCTAACCACGTCCCACTTAGGTCACAATGTATTCAAACAATGAGCTTTGTTTCAAAAATAATTTCATTTCATAAATTTTTTAACTAATATAGGAGAGTCGTTTCAATTTTGATTTTCAAAAATATCAGAGTCAAAATTTTCAAAGATATCAGAGTCAAAGTCTGTGATTTGGGCTCTTGAAACCTAAAATCGGAGTGATTGGCTCCTAGCTTATGCTACATGTGAACCGCTCATTGAGTCGGAGTCAAGAACTCCGATTTTATTTCACATCATCCAAAATCGGAGTCATGCACTCTGAATTTACTCTAATGCCCGACTGGCAGACCAAAATCGGAGTGAATGACTCTGATTTTACCTTAGGGTGACCAAAATGGGAGTACATAACTCCGAGTTTGATCTGTCCCCCGACTCCAATATTGGATTTGGGTAAAATTGGACTGCTTGACTCTAATTTTGCTCAAAAACCTAAATTCAAATTTTATAGTCTATTTTCTAACATGCCTAAAAATAAGTGGAATAAATAGATAGATGACATATATAAGATTGTTCATTCATCTAATTTCAAACAACATAATCCAAACAATATCATCTAAATAAAAATAACATCCAAATCATCTATATAAAATCATTTCAACGTCCACTACTAATCCTTCTTCGAACGCCTCGCATATCTCAGATTGTACGACCATATATTTTGCTCCAATTCCATCGAAAATTTCGGCAGCGTGAGCTGTGTGAGTTGAGTTATCATCATGTTATTTGGATCATCTATCCAATAACTAAAATCCTTGCTTGACTTGAGAGGAGCCGATGGAGTTCTTGACGAAAATGCTTGGGCGAGTACCAGAGTGAGATACACGTCTTTCAAAGTTGGCTCTTCAATCACTTGGGGTGTGTAGTCATCTTCTTTAGGAACAACCTTGTCAATGTCGAACATGTCCTCATCGTCATTGCCCTAAAGTTCATCTTCTACTTCTTGTTGATAAGCTGCCTCTTCGTTTGATTCATCCGCCTCTTCCTCAACAATCACTTGTTGTTGGTTTTCTTCCTCTTCTTTCGTCGGTTGACCTCATTCACGTCCAAACACGCGCATAAGGATGAACTTCCTCAAGTAGTTATGGGTTCCTCGAGAGATATCCACTGTGTTCTGTAATTCTGTTGGGTCGGATGACTAATCCGCCTATATCACTGTAGCTTGCTCGGTTCCCGTTGTTGCTATAAAACAATATAGTGTAAATGGATGTGGAGCCAAATATCGACGTACTTCCCACACATGTTTATCTTGTGAAGATGTTTGCCCGTGTCCAATGGTTGCCAAAGCACTAGCTATTCTTCGCCGAACTGTCGAATTACTCGATCCGAAATGTTCCCCTTGATCATATAGAAGCAAATAAGGGGTACACCCTTGCCCTCCAGACTTGTTAACCTTCTAGACAATACTGAGGTAGTCTCTCTACGACATTATCTGTATATGGATGCCAAATAACCGAAAAGCCGATACTAAAATAAGTGTTCATCGCATGCATGCATCACATAAGCTTAAGCCAATGAAAGGAAGTACATGATCACGACTTTGGCGATCCAATGCCTCTTTGTACACTACAAGCACATGCATGGACATAATCCTGGTATTGAATGCCTCTGCCCATCGATTTGCCAATGGTATCCCCCGTTTAAGCCTAGTATGCCGTCTATGGGGCAATAAATGTGGAAATTTATCATACGCCCATACTTGTACTAGAACTAAACATCCAGCTACTTGCGAGGCCTTTCTATTCGAGGCTCTACATAAGTTTCTATACAACCAGGCTAAACACACAACTATATCTACCTTCAACCTCAAAGTCCTCCAATAAGGGCCACCACATTAGATGGAGTAGAGTATCTGACTTGTCCGAAAATAACATTGACGCTATCAACTGAAGCACATAAGCTCGTGTGTGCATACGTACTTGCTCATCGGGTGCGTCTTCTGGAAGTACATTGAAATGAGTCGCAAGCCAACTCATCCTCACCTTACCCACTTTTCAAATCACCACCTTCTGGGACATCACCAAGGAGATGGTGACATGTCGATTGGAAATCAAAGTTGGTGAATTCAATCACCGCGTCCCCGTCGACTGGCAATCCAAGCAGAATAGCAACATCTTGGAGCGTAATCGTCATCTCTCCATTCACTATGTAGAAGGTATGAGTCTTCGGCCTCCATCTCTCAACAAGGGCAGTTATTAAGGCCTAATCAAGCCAAAAGAATAAAAAGACGATAGTAAGATAAGTGTCAGATAATTAAGTAGAATTGATCGCACAGTCATGTAAGTGTAATGCATACCTAAATCAACAAAAGCTTGGCCACACCTTAGAACCCTGTGTGTCTAAGATATACATTCATACGCAGGTCTCACATGATTTCTGGACAGAATTTCCGGAGTGACGATATTTCAATATTTTGTTCTACAAAAGTGTACATATGGTTAATTAGTTTGTCTTATAATAATTCTTATTATGGAAAAAACTTATCATCTGAGAAATTACCATCGTGTATCCGTGTTGGCTCCATCCAACACACCATTTGTGTGTGGTCTTGGCTCCATCCAACAATAATAAACAATACTTGGTTAGTACATAACATTAAAAAACATAACATTCTATACATAAATACATATTTGCATAGCACAATTCTACAACATCTATACTTACATATTTCATTTATTAGGACAACATTGTCGATTATGACCCTCTTACTTACAAATAATACATGTCAACTTTGTTTTACATTCTCTCAAATTCATTTCATTATGGATTCGTGTAGTCCTTGGTTTCCCTTTTGGTCTTATTCTGTTTGGGTTTGGTGTGGCTTTGGGGAATGAATACTCAGGCCAATTCTCTTTGCAATTGAAGGAATTACATTTCAATGAGTAAATGGCCTTCTAATTTCCCCAAGTGTGAATTTGGTCTATTGTATTCGAACCATCCACAATGACATACGCAAAATAAGCAGTGCATGAGAGCAAGGAATTTGATATACTTGTCATTTCTTGCAAGTATAACTCTTCCAACTTAAATACACTTTCTTATTACCCAACCTCCCATTCATTTTAACATCAAATTTTCCATCGTCACTATCAAGCATCGTGACCTTGAACTTCATTCCTTTCATTACACTTTTATTGAATCGTTCAATACACACCTTTGTATACTTTTCGGCCTTATTTATCGTTGTAATTGCCTCATCTTTCTTGCTTATCCGATAAGAGACGCAATTGTAAAACTTTCTTCTTAACCAAAGCTGAAACGAGAAGAGATATTGCACCCCTTACGACAGAGTTATAGCTCTCACTTAAGCTGGTTGTCATTATTCCCCCGCGATGATTTCAATCATGACTCAAGGACAATTGATCATTAGTCATCTCTTCGAAGAAATCGGCCGGCTCCGGTATCGTGTTTACAATGTGACGGAATATGGCCCAAAACTTAGCATCCGTACACTTTCACGCCGCAATTGCTTGCCTTTTCTTACCAATGACATTCTTACACCTGGCATTAAAATTGCTAGCAACATTAGAAGGCAAAACCTCCAATATTCAAATGGAGGCAGCCAACCAACCTCCACATCATTGACCGCCGCATTAATGCCAGAATGTCTATATGAAATTAGACATATCCCCTGACTAGTTGCCCACCACATATCGTTTCAAACATTTTAAAACCCAACCCCATGACTAATAACTTTCCTCATCTACAAATGCAAAGGTAAGGGTGAAAATATGATTTTGTTCATGAACGCTACAAGTAATTAATAACTTATGCTTGTATTTTCCATAAAAGAATGTCCCATCAATGCTAGGTGCGAAACACCAAAAAAAACTCTTTGAAATTGAAATTGAGAATCTCCAATAGTGTATGAACTATCCCCAATCAATGCAAGTACCTGAATTTGGTTCACGAATTGTATCAAAAGATGAGGCAACTCATGAAAGATTTCTCCCAATCACCGTACTCCATTGCTACTGCTTTTCTCTTCTCATCCCACCCTCTTCTCCTTGGTACTTCATATCCATATTTCTCCCTAATGACATTGTGTTGAAAAAAAATTTACCTTTGGAGTGTCTCTTAGAAAATGTCTAAATAACGGCCCCATGAAATTAGATTATGTGACTCCCTATATATTATAACTTCGAATTCATCATCACAAACCCTTTGAATTACCCGTAACCTCCACTTGCCCCTTTATCAGCATCACAGCAACAAACAACTCATGTTTTCTTATTAGATTCAAGTACGTGATATTTACAGTGGTTATGTATATGGAAATTGTTGGTCGTTCTCATACTCATCAAACCCATAACGATCATCATGAATAACATAGTTATCATAAAATGGGAGAGGTTTCTCCTTCTCCTTCCCCTTCCCCTTTATTCTTCGACTAGATCCTTCGTTTACTTCAATTGTCGTCACCATTTGATTACAAAGATAATAATCATATGACATCTCCCAACCTGCATCGACATCATTAAACAATTCATCGTCGATGTACACATCTACATCGGATAGAGTTAGGAATAGGATGATCCTCTTCCAACGGAGCACTATAACTTCCATCAACTGGATAATGCCTCTCTACTTCAACCAGTACGTGATCTGTATGGACCCCATTTTGTATGTGCCCGTGGGATGACATTATACTGGTGGATTTTGTATGTATTACTTTGGGTGTTGGTTGTGGTATGATGCGTGTTGTAAGTTGTGTGCTATTTCGTAAGGCTAGATGAACGCATCATTGAATGATATACACGAAGTGTTATCGACATTTAATACTGAGGCGAGGGAAAGGGGATGCCCGGACTCATTCAAATCGGTATTTGATTTCGAGACGCATTAGCGTATATTAGACGATAATGTGTGCAGGTGTACATTAGTGGTTAATCTTACGGCCTAGACCGGTGGTTATTGGTGACACGGAAAGACTCAGCGATGGAAAGATGTATGGAAAGGTGTAAGTGGACAAAGTTCCACAGAGACTTGGTGCAGCTACACTGGAATTTCGTGTAGCTGCAAGAAATCCACTGGACGGAGGACGAGTTACCATAAAGACTTTGTGTAGCTGCTCAAGGTTACTGTGTAGCTGCACGGTACTGCTAGATGCTGGACATGTACGACCACGAGGGTGACATGTACAAATATTGTTCAAAGCTTCTTGAGGAAGCTTCGAGATTAATAAATAAGTAATTTTTATTATGTAGAAGGGGAAGGGGCCACGACAACCCTATATAGCCAAATCCACAAAATAAAACTCTACCCATTCTAGGGAAAAAGAATAAGTGTCGAGAAACGAGAAAAGGAGAAGAGAAAGAAAAAGAACGTATGAACCGAGCACGGTGCTATCATGTGAAATATATGCGAGCTGCATTATTTGGTGGCATGTGCATAACGTATGAAGCGAGCATGGGCTATCATAACTGTGAGCCTTTTGACTTGGACGAGATGCATCCATGATGGTGTGAACCGAGCACGGGTCATATTGAGCGTCGACTCCGTGGCTTAGGTTGTGCATATGATGCCCGGTGAAGGCAGGAGGAGCCCGTTCTAGGCCTGCCATGGTGGGCAGGGCGGTCGTGCGAACGGAGGAGTACAGTGGGTGTCCAGCCTTAAAATAAATTAATTCAGACTTTGAGTTAACTGTTGCGTCCGGTTAGATCCACCGACGCATCGACCTGCACTGTTGAGGAGAGTCGTATAATGAGACGGAGGAGAGCATGGCTGAAGTTGCATTACATATCATGGCATGCATTGCATATGTTGTGTTTGATGCATTGCATATGTTTGTGCTCTTGTGTTGGTTGGTTAAGGGATGTTGAGTCATAATGCATGTAAATCATTTTCGAAAACTGGAAGATATATGTTTTGGTCTCTAGGATCCGGCGATGCATGTGTTTGCTAGAGTGGATGTTGTGAATATACTTAGCGTTTTCACTAACCTCGTTTGGGGAACATTTTTCAGGAAATGAAGTAAGGACCGGACGAAAGTAGAGATGTAGCGGGAGATAGGGGAACACATCCCATGCCTTAAAGAATAAAATTTACATTGATGTTGAATAAAGATAAGAGTCATAATATATAAATATTGGGATCCCATAATAATTTAATAAATTCCACTGCATTGATTGTGATTTTGTACTATCGTGACGTGTCCGGAAAATCGGGGCGTTACATGTTCATATTGGTGCTTTTGTTGTACATGACGTTCAACCCTCACTATCGTATTTTCTAGCACTGAGCTTAAACGATGCACGGCCGACGGTACAACCTCATCCCTCACTAACATATAATTGTTGAATATTTTTTGAATTTGAAAGGTGAAACTTAATTAACAACCCGATGTCATCAACTTTCCTTACAGGAACTAATACATAATTCACACCAACATTGTTATCCTCTAACACCGAATATTTATGGGCATTATTTAATCTCGTTTCAACTTCAACAGACATGGCAACACATAACATGCTCTCTAAACCATCATAATTGATGACTTTCGCTAGTTCAATTCTTTTTAAAGGACCTCTGTCATAATTAACGCCATCATGTCCATTGGTGACATTCCCATCTGCAAAATTTAGTAACTCGATTGAGGAAATTATAATGTTAAACCTACTAGAATAAGGTAAATTTTTTTTGATAAGTGAATAAGGTAAATTTGAACAATGAGATTCACAATGTTCAAACCATAAATAAAGTACAATGTTCAAAAAAATCATCTGCTTTTCCGAACAATTTTCTATCATAACCAAACAATCGAACAAGCCAAAACGAAGAAAAAGGTGTTTCCTAGTTCTATCCATCTAAAATCCAGCAATGCAATTCAAATAGACAGCAAACAAAACCATATAAGCAATCAGACGCATCAAATGGAAAACTAGAAAAGGAAAAAATGTAGGAAATCTGGGACCAATAATTAATACCTTCAGCTTGCGGGGACGATCGAGCGAAAAGCCCGAGTTAGCATGGCAGGGGGGCCGGTGAGGTGGTGGGGAGGGCCGACGGGGAGGTGGGGAGGCATGATGAGGTCGCACAACTTGGGGAGGCTCGGATCTGGCCAGAGGGTGGCTAGGTAAAACGACATTTTCGGCAAGGTCGAGCCTAACATTGACTAGACCATGTATAATGGCAAGCATAGAGAGAAACACCATCGATGATGGAGAATTCCATGGTTCGTCGATGGACATACTGGATAAGATCGACGGCTGGCGTAGAAGTTGTTCCATCGACGACTGGCGTATAAGCCGTTCCATCGACAAACTGCTCCATCTACGACTGGCGTAGAAGCTGCACCATCGACGGCTACGTAGAAACTGCTTCATCTACGACTGGCGTAGAAGTTGCACCATCGACGGCTGCATAGAAGCTGCTCCATCTACGGCTGGCGTAGAAGCTGCACCAACGACGGCTGGCGTAGAAGCTGCACCATCGACGGCTGGCGTAGAAGCTGCTCCATCGACGGCTGGCGTAGAAGCAGCTCCAACGACGGCTGGCGTAGCAGCAGCATCGACGGCTGGCGTAGAAGCTGCTCCATCGACGGTGAAGGCCGAAGCTGATCGCTAAATTCACACACCGCAAGTATACGGATCGCAACAAGTAACATAGAGTTGAGTAGAGTTATCGTTCCCACAAGGATAGCAAGTAAAACCTTTTAACATACACAATCGCAATTCTTATGTAGCCAAGCCAATAAGAAAAATGGGTTTAGAACTTTGAAAACTAAACGAAAAGCAAAACTCAAAAGCAAAGAAATTGGAATTCAATTAGTCGGAAAAGCCTATGATCATGTATCCTTAAATAAACCAAACAAATTGGAAAGAAATTGGAATTCAATTATCCTAAAATAAACCAAGCATTCGACAATATCCCAATTCTCGAGAATAATGTGAAATAAAAAGAAATATTATGCAATAACAGTAGTATTTCACAAATCTAACGTAATCTAGTTCATAGAGTTATTACTTCTTTACTTCTTTTAACAACTTCATTACTTCTTTTATTTTCATTTTTTTCAGGTTGCATGACTCTAAATGTTTTATCTAATTCCGGCAAAAGCTCATGTAGCAAGCTCTCGACCAATGACTCCCAGTTCAGTTGAACCAAGGCATTAAGTGATAAAACACCCATCGGATCAATCACTCAAGCTAGTATGAAAGACTCACACCACAAGCACATATTCAGGCAATATCTTTTTTTTTTCTTTTTTTTTTACACCTAAACATTGGTACTCAGAGCCTTGGCAACCTTATTTTCTCTTTTCTTCTTTTCAGCATATTGACCAAAGACTTTGTTTCAAGAGATCATTCAAGTTTCTTCACTCGTCACTAGTCATCATGCATTCTAAGGAGATGTAACCTGTTGTCGCTAAGCATGCTTCCTACTGGGAGATCTTTTTCAAAATTCGACAAAAAGTTTAGCACAGTAAGCAGAGAACGTCATCTTTCCACACTTGAAGAATGCAAACCTTAAGCTCATCATCGAATAAAGACATTCCACATCGACTTCCTATGGTTACGCTGAGGAGTAACGACACAAAGATAAAAACCAAAAATTTATTTTGACATAAATTAGACTCATCCCAATAGACACCACTTCCAAATTCAACATCACATAACACAACACACCCCAAAACCTAAACAGAGTAACGTCCTCGGTGCGAAAGAAAGTATAAGTAGGAATGGGTTTACCGGGATATTTTGGTACGAGGGATCGGTGGAGGCAACTTCTTGGCTGCGTAGGTGCGAGGGTGGTTTCGATAGTGGGTGCCTCGATCTTGGAGTTGTTTCCTCTGAGGGTGGTGTCGGCACTTCCCTGAAACAAGAAATAGATGGATTATGGTAAGAACGAAAAATAGCCCGAGGTGTTTCTGTAATTTTAAATTTTCTAAATTAATTTTAAATTTTTATTTTTATTTTTATATTTTTTGACAATGCGGTGCAGCTACACGAGATTTTCGTGCAGCTGCACGAAGTTTCTGTACTTTTGTGTTCCCGGTAGTGCGGCTACGTGAAATTTTGATGCAGCTGCACAGAGTTTCTGTGCCTTTAGGGTCGCTGTGGTGCAGTTGCACGAGATTTTCGTGCAGCTACACGCGGTGCCACTGCACAAAGCGTCTTGCACTGCATGAACTTGCTACTTGATCTTGCTTTGCCTGTTATCTTACACCCCTAAAAATGACAATTAAAGAACATAAATTGAAATAGTAATTAACATAAAATAATTACACCTAATAAAGCAAAAAAAAAGGGACTCGGGTTGCCTCCCAATAAGCGCTTGATTTTACATCCTCGGCTTGACGTTTCCAAGTCATCACTTGTCGTTCATTAATAGTGTCATTTGGCTTTGTTCGACACTTCCTCCCAAATAATGCTTCACTCTACTTGCATTCACTTTGAATTTACCCTGATCATTCAACCTCTCCAATTCAATAGCTCCATATGGAAACACCTGGGTAATCTTAAACGGTCCTGACCAACGAGATTTCAACGAATTGTCGATCCCTGATGGGTTGGTTATGCCATTTATTCGTTTTCTCCTTATAGATCCTAGAACTCTCATATGCATTCAGCCGGAATTCTTCAAGTTAATCAAGTTGAAGTACCTTTCTTCACCTGCAATTTGAAGATCAAGATTAAGCTTCTGGACAGCCCAAAATGCTTTGTGCTCCAGTTCAACAGGTAAGTGACAAGCTTTCCCGTAGACCAATCTGTACGGTGAAGTCCCAATTGGTGTCTTGTATGTTGTCTTTTATGCCCATAAAGCGTCATTCAATTTTTTCAACCAATCTTTCCGATTTGGGTTGACCGTCTTTTCCAAGATCCTTTTGATTTCTCTGTTAGATACCTCGACTTGGCCATTTGTCTGAGGATGATAAGCCAATCCTATCTTGTGTTTCACGCCATACTTTTTCATGAGGGCATTGAACGTGGCATTGCAGAAGTGTGAACCTCCGTCACTTATTATTGCACGTGGTGTCTAGAATCGTGTGAATATCTGTTTTAGAAACTTCAAAACTCCACTAGCATCGTTAGTAGGCAATGCAATAGCTTCTACCCATTTAGACACGTAATCCACAACTACAAGAATATATCAGTTTCTAAATGATTCACCGAATGGTCCCATGAAATTAATCCCCCAAACGTAAAAAATTTCGACCTCTAAAATATTTTTCAAAGGCATTTCATCAAGGTGAGAGATATTACCAACACGTTGACAGCGATCATAATGAGCTACAAATTGGTGTGCATCCTTAAATAACGAAGGCCGGAAGAAACCTGATTGGAGAACCTTCACCGCAGTTTTGTGGCCACCGTGGAGTCCACCATAAGGCGATGTGTTGCACTGTTCCAAGATCTGCTTCATTTCTTCCTCTAGTACACATCTTCAAATGATTTGATCTGCACACTTTTTGAACAAAAGAGGTTCATCCCAAAAGTAATATCTAACATCATGTAATAACCTCTTTCTTTGTTGGAATGACTGATCCGGTGGTAGGATATTGGCCACAATGTAATTCACGTAATCAGCATACCATGGTGTAGTCACATCAACCCCAAACAGTTGTTCATCAGGAAACGCATCATTTATAAGTGTTCCGTCTGGGATCCTGTTGCCGTTTTCTAACCTTGATAAATGGTCTACCACTTGATTGTCCACTCCTTTCCTGTCAACAATCTCAAGATCGAATTCTTGAAGCAATCGGACCCATCGGATTAGTCGCTATTTTGCATTAGCCTTTGAAATTAAGTATCTTATTGCTGCATGGTCTGTGTGTACAATGACTTTCAACCCAATAAGATAAGATCGAAATTTATCAAAGGCGTGAACTATGGCTAACATTTCTTTCTCCGTGGTTGTGTAGTTTACTTGTGCACTATCCAAGGTTTTACTTGAATAATAAATTGTATGGAATAGCTTATCTTTCTTCTAGCCAAGCACAGCTCCCACGGCAGAGTCACTAGCATCACCCATTCGCTCAAAAGGCATTGACCAATCTGGTGCAACAATAATTGGTGCAGAAACTAACCTCTTTTTAAGCTCGAGGAATGCCTCCATGCATTTTCCATCAAAGACGAATGTAGTGTCCTTCTCCGACGGGTTGCAAAGTGGTTTCGTTATCTTGGAGAAATCCTTGATGAACCTTCTATTAAAACCTGCATGGCCAAGAAAACTTCACATTCCCTTCACAGATGAAGGTGGTGGCAAGCGTTCAATTGTTTCCATCTTAGCTTTGTCGACTTCAATTCCACTTTCTGAAATTCGGTGGCCTAAAACAATTCTTTCACGAACCATAAAGTGACATTTTTCCCAATTGAGAACAAGATTAGTTTCTTCGCATCGAGTAAGCACCGCAGATAAATTATCGAGGCAATTCTCGAAAGATAATCCAAAAACAGAGAAATCGTCCATAAATACCTCAATACTTTGTTCGACCATATCAGAAAAAATCGCGGTCATGCACTTTGGAAAGTAGCAGGAGCGTTACACAAACCGAATGGCATCCGACGAAAGGCGAACGTTCCATAAGGGCAGCTGAAGGTTGTCTTTTCCTGGTCTTCCGGTGCGATTGCGATTTGGTTGTAACCTGAATAGCCATCAAGAAAACAATAAAAGCTTTTTCCAGTCAACCGATCGAGCATATGATTAATAAAAGGTAAAGGAAAATGATCTTTTCAGGTGGCTGCATTTAGTTTGCGATAATCCATGCAAACTCTCCAACCGGTGACTGTTCGCATTGGGATGAGCTCGTTCTTTTTGTTCTCCACCTCGGTCATGCCACCTTTCTTTGGAACGCACTAAACCGGACTCACCCACGAACTGTCTGAGATGGGGTATATGATTCCTTCATTCAACCGCTTTGTTATTTCTTTTCTTGCCACCTCTTTCATATTCGGGTTGAGCCTCCTCTGTTGCTCGATCGAAGCTTTCTTGTTTCTTCAAGCCTGATTTTATGCATGCATATCGCAGGGCTAATTCCCTTAATGTCTGCAGTGCTCCATCCTAGAGCTGTTTTATGTTCTCGAAGCACTTGCAATAGCCTCCCTTCCTGTTTGTTAGATAATGCAGCCGAAATAATAACCGGAAGAGTACTAGATGAACCTAAGAATGAATACCTCGGTGCTTCGGTAGAGATTTAAGTTCTAACTTCTGCGGCTCTTCTATTGATGGTTTTGCTGTAGAGATGGGGCATTCTAATGGTTCAGCCCATGGCATATGATGCATATATGCAGCCTGCTCTACCTCAGATTCATCACTCTCTGCTGCAACACCTTCTGGTACATCCTCATGTGGCCACTCTTCAATTGATGCAGCCGCATATTTTTCCAACAAGTCTCCATACAAGATATCATCATTCACGTCCACAAAGCTGCACTCATCAATCTCGTTAGGTATTCTCATGGCAATACAGGTGTTAAAAGTTACCTCCTGATCATGGAACACATGGTAAGCTCGCCCTTCTGTACGTCAATCAAAGTTCGTCCTGTGGCTAAGAAAGGACTTCCTAATATGATCGAAATTTCTCGATCTTCCTCATAATCTAGAATGACGAAGTTAGCTGGAAAAATAAACTTATCGACCTTTACCAACACGTTTTCAATTCCGCCACTTGAATAAGTTAAGGATGTCGGTTTTACCTCCCCGATGTTCAACTTCTCAAAGACTGAATATGGCATCAAATTGATGCTTGCACCTAAATCACAATGGGCATAACATGAAAATTGAGTTCCAATTCGACATGGGATAGTGAACTTACCTGGGTCCTTTAATTTCGGTGGTAGCTTCTTTTGCAAAATAGCGTTGCACTCCTCAGTAAGTGCAATAGTCTCATGCTCACCGATTCTTTTCTTTCTTGACAACACCTCCTTCATGAATTTGCCATATTTAGGCATTTGCTCCAATGCTTCCGCAAAGGGAATATTAATATGCAACTACTTAAAAATATCTAAAAACTTTCTGAATTGTTGCTTGTCAGTTGATTTTTTAAGCCTTTGCGGAAAAGAAAATTTGGGTACAAATGGGGGTGTTGAGGTATTAACCTTTTTGGTTGCGACATCGGTTGGCTGCTTATCAATTTTCTCGCCTCCTTCTTCTCTTGTTTTCTGTTCATGGCGTTTTTCTCTAGCTTGTGCCTTCTCCACCTCCATCTTCTCGAAGGCTTCTTCGAAGACACAACCATTGCGAAAGATGACGGCATTGCAATGTTCTCTTTTGGGATTTACCACGGTGTTGCTCGGTAGAGTTTCGTGTGGCCTGCTTATTATTGAACTTGAAATTTGTCCAATTTGCATTTCCAGGTGGTTAATGGACGTGGCATGGTCCTTCAGGATCATTTCTTGAAGCTTTAGAACCTCCTCTTGTTGTTTTCGGATTTCCTCCTAACTGGCAAGCAACCGAGATAGTAATTCATCAACGTTAGGTCTATTCTCACCTGCAGGTGGTTGTTTTGTGGTCATAAAACCAGGAGGCTGATTCATCCTCGGTTGAATTGGTTCCTGTGGGGCCGCGTTATTCCTCCATGAGAAGTTTGGTTGATTTCTCCCTCCAGGGTTTAGGTGTTGGAATACAGGTTGTTCCGTGGATTAGATCCTACATAATTTATCTCCGACACTTCTCCCTGGTCCTCATCTACCTGCATATCAGAATACATGCTATTAGATACCGGTTTCGTAGTTCGGAGAGCAGCAACTTCCCTGGTGAGCTTCTCAAGCTGAGCATTTAGGGATGTCGCAATGTCCAGTTGATGCAGCCCGGCAACTCCTCTTGTTGATGTTTTCTGCTTTCCATTGTTGGCAATTTGTTCGAACAACTCCAAGGATTCCTCAGGTATCTTGTTCATCAAAGTTCCTCCTACAGCGGAATCCACTGTGGATTGAAGCTGATCAGCCAAGTCATCGTAGAAGCTTTGCACGAGCATCCACTTCGGAATCTCATGATGAGGACACAAACGTAGCAATTCTTTGAAACGCTCCCAAGCTTCAGACATGGACTCGGTTGAATGTTGACGGAAGGTTGTGTTCTCGTTCCTGATCCTTACAGTTCGGCTCGGTGGGAAGTATTTGGCCAAGAATAACTTAGAAAGATCCTCCCTTGATCGGACTGCATCTTCCGGCAAAGGAATAAAGCCATGATCGAGCCTTGTCCCGTAATGAAAAAGGAAACAACCTCATTCGGACTGCCTCGGCTTACACTCCATTGCATCTAAACGTGTTGCATAAATCCTCGAAGCGGGTGAGGTGCCAGTGAGGGTCTTCGTTTGTCAAACCTCTAAAACTTGAGTTCTTAATCATGTCGAGTATGGACGGCTTGATCTCAAAATTTTGAGCCTGAATTGCCGAGTGAAGAAATCTGATGGGCTCATGAGGAGTAGGTTGAGCAAAGTCTCGCATCGTCCTTCTCGGAGTTGGTAGATTAACTTCTTGAATCTCTTTATTATTGTCATTGTTCTAATTTCTGTTTGCCATCGTGCTCCGTTGACTCCTTCTGAGTGCTCGAAAATTCCTCTCAATTTCAGGATTGAACGCAAATAAATCTTCGCTATGCGTTTGGCGCATACACTTGAAAAAGAAAGAAACCCCGTCGCAAGTAAAAGAAGTCATGGATTCTCTTCTGACGTCACAGTAATCGACGTAGACTCGAACTTTTCCGTTCTTCTTAATAACAGGGACGATGTTGGCAACCCATTGTGGGTAACTGGCTACCTCGATGAAGTTTACTTTGATGAGTTTGTCGACTTCTTCTTTGATAGCGAGGGCCAGCTCGAGTTTGTACTGACGTTGCTTCTGCTTTGTCGGAGTAATCGAAGGATCAGTGGGGATCTTGTGCTCCACTATTGCTAAATCTAAACCCGGCATGTCTGCGTACGTCCCGGCGAAGATGTTTGAAAACTCTTTGAGTAGATTGACGATGTCCTTCGCTTCGCCCGTTGGTAAGTCTGCACCGATGAATAACTCATTGGGTTCATCTTTGGTCTCGATGTTGATCGACATCAGTTCCTGCAACGTGATCTCTTTCGGTTCTTCGTGTCGCTTGAGACCTTGCTCCAGACCAAGATACCCGTCAAGGGATTTTGAATCGTCTATCACCTTTTCGTCTTGCTCTGGTATATTTTCGGAGGTGACCGAAGCAGTTGTTGGGTTATGATCCGTAGTTACTTCTCATTGAAAGGCAGTCTCATGCTCCAAAGCGGACGTCGGGTGATGACCTACGTCCATCACTTGCTCTGCGGAGTTTTTGGGTGTTCCGAAGCGTCGTTCCTAACAAATCAGTTACAGAGCTTTATAAGAAGATTGATGTTGCATAATAAATTCAAAGAAGAATGACGAATCATGCGTTTTTGACAAAAGGGAGCGTCATGGGATCAGGACTCGGAGGGACCCTCGTCGTGTCCTCAGATTCGCCCTGATCATCAGCGGCCCGATCCCACGAACGCCTCGACACTAACTAGGGATCGCGTTACATATAGACATCCTTGCTAGTCCGCGACCAAAATGTAGCAAGCAAAACTTATTCTAGACTCTACTTATCTAAGTGCAGAAAAGATAAAACGGAAGGTTTCACCCGTCGAGAGGCATGTCTGGCTCAGACGGGCTCGACGCTTCCATGAGGTTGACATCCTGCTCTTCTGGTCCTTGTGCCTCGATCCTGGTTGTTGCTGATGACCGTACAAAGCGAATGGATGATCGGCTGCCTGCTCGCAAGTCTCTGATCGTCCATTTTGTTCGCCTTCGCTCGTTCCCTCTTGCTCCAAGACCGCGCGTCCCCGGTTGAATGGGGATCTCAATCAAGCGGCGGATACCCTGCTCTCGAGCTCCAAGTCCTTGGCCAATCTGGTATCCGGATCAAATGAACAGCTTCGCTGCGCTGATGTTGGTGGGTCATTAGGGGATCTATCTTGAAGTCCATTCTGACCATATTTACCATCTCGAACGCCTTTGTCGTTGATGGGCAACCGGCTGGTTCATCGACGTAAGGCATGCTTATCTCGTGGCAAAGTTCCACAGTATGTTCCCCTTTGACTGTAATGAGCTTGCCACCTGAAGGGAAACGCATCATCTGGTGTAGGTCAAGGGAACTGCCCCAGCCTAGTGAATCCACGGGCATCCTAGTAGCATATTGAAGGAGCCTGATGTTTTGAGTATCTGGAACGCAAAGGAGAATAGGGTTGGCCTTACTTTAGTCTCCAAGGTGACCTCGCCGTGAGCTTCGCGTTTGGCGCCGTGGAAAACCCGAACGGATAGGCTCGATTGCGGATTCTTCTCCGTGTTAATGCCAAGCTTTTGTGCGACCACAAGCGACACGATGTTGACTCCTAACTCATCATTTATGACCTCCTTGGAAATAGTGGTGTCTCTGCACTTGAGCATAATAAAGGGCATTGTTTTGGTCGCATCCTTGTTTTGAAAGATCATCTTCTAAAAAGGTAATCGCATTGCTGCCTAACATATGGTTCATGTATGTATCCAGTGCATCCACTTCATTTTGCTCCGGTACATGCACCTCAGCAAGGAACTTTTCCAACATCTCACTGTGCTTGTCGGAGGAGTGAATGAGGTCGAAGAGCAAAATCTGAGCCGGCTGCTTCCTCAGTTGCTCAATGATGTTATAGTCGCTTTCTTTCACGACGCTTTGGGCTTTCGGGGGCTTACTTGGATGAAGCCATTCGGTGGTACCGTGGTTGTAGGTGCGAAATGTGCTTCTCTGTTGAGCTGACCACGACCTCGGCCTATACCTTGACCTCTGCCTCGATTGGCATGAACCATGTTAACGTGCTCTGTAGTTACTTGTTTGCTTTCGTACATATGGATCACCTCCCCCTGGTCAATCAGTGGTGAGAAAGAATTGGCGCCAATGTAGTTGACGTGTTTCGGTAGAGGATTGCTCTTAATGTTCGGGGTTGTGGTTGGTGCAGCAAATGTGATGACGCCGACATCCAATAGGTTTTGGATTTTGAATCGAAGGGCAATACAGTCCTTGGTGTCATACCCTGTTGCCCAGAATGGCTTGACGAAACCCATGTTCCTCAATCGGGTGAACATGACATCCAACGGGTCGGGGGTAGACGTCAAGTCTTCCAATCTTTGTCGAGGACGTTCTTGCTGAGCAGGCCTTTGCTGTTGATGCATTACTACTAGTGCGGGTGCTCTAGGGCGAGCGACGACGAGTGTTGGAGGATGAGCAGCTGCTGCAACGTACGACCTTGGCGCATATGAAGTCGGGAGTGGTATTGCCTACTGTGTTCGGCGATTGCAATAAGCTTCTTGGGCTTCAACCTAATAGTTGGTTTAGGCGGTGCGATCGGAATAAGGCCATCACGACTTGCTTCATCTAGCTGATTGGCGGCGATAACTGCTTGGCAGAATGTTAGTGATGCTCGCCCACCGATCATGAACGGCCCATATACACTTGGTAGTAGTTGCTGGAATTCGGTGACGAGATCTCGCTCTTGCATTGAAGGCTTGGTATGTGTGGCCATCTCACGGACGTAGTGGGCGAAGGACTTGATTGATTCTCCTCAAAATCTCCACAGCTTGCGGAGATCAGAAAGCGTTGGCGCCATTTCGTCATTATAATTGTAATAGTTGAGAAAAATCGAGTGTCAGCTCCTTGAAAGTTGTGTACTCCCTCACGTCCTTGGAGTAGTACCATTGGAGTACTGACTCTGTTAAGTTTTCCTGGAACATGGTGATGCCCAACTAACTGTCGCTTGTTGCTTTCGCTGTCCCTTATCGCCCGTCGCCTAGTAACCCTGTCGCTTGGTGACTGTTTCGCCCAGCAAGCCTTCGCTTGGTGTATTTCCGTTGTCACCTCCTTATTGAATTTCCGTCCTTTGAGCCTGCATTTTGGACCGTTGATCCACAGACGAAACCGAGATCTATGGCCTAGAAATTCTATTGTTAAACATATAAGCCTCCCTCAAGGCAGACTGAGTTATCTGTAATGCCTTGAAAAAAGACTAAGTCATCATTCCCTTGCAATTAATTAGCATGTGCAGGCGATCATAAATCTTTGACCGCCGATATCCCCGGAGCGGATCAGTTGAGATTCCCCAGGGTAACTGTTGAAATCTCTGAGATCTCTGCTATAATATCTTCTGTTAGAGTCTTTTCCACCCTTCATGATCTCGCTATAAATGGTGATGCTCGGTTCCTTTTCCAAATCGCAACAATTGCTTCTGAAAGTAACCAAGCCATGAAGTCCTTTCCTTCCTTTCGAAATTCTGCCCAAGGGCTATGTCCATCACCTTATCTTGCTTGAGAGCTTATGTCCACCACCTTATGAGGATGGTTTCTAAAATCTCCACTTTCCTTCTTATGGAAGGGAGAAGGCCTGCACAAGTCCTCGGCGCGACATCCTGGGTGACGTTCATTTGAGCCCGCCTTTGCCATTCCTCAACGTCTCCGCATCCATGAGGAATGCAGGGAAGCATGGGAACGAGGTGCGACTCCATCATCACAGTCTTCCGGGAGATCTGACTCAGCACTGGGTCTCCAACTCCACTGCATCGCGTGTTCTCGGGAGACGCTGCCTGGTACCCCTCGAAGAAGACCAGGATCTCCTCGTGCTGAAGCATGAACTCCTCCATAGTGTGATGAAGTTTCCATTTGCAACCAATGATCTTTTCTGTCAGAGGGAAGAACAGGGTGTGACGTGTGACCGTCTCCTACAGATTAACCCTAGACTCCCTTGGGAAGGTTGTAGGGTTTTCTCCACCATAGGGAGAAAACCTGGTGCCTGCCTGGTTCCTGTGGACAAAACCTAGAACATTTAGAACTGTTCGCACGATCTTCAATAGAGCATTTCCCGATGAGTGGAAACGTCGTCTACTGAGTTGTTTACGTTTCTTTCATTGTACATTTATCATCAATCAAACCCATGTAATGAATAGATTTGAATGAGAATAAATGTGTTTCTTTGATCTCTTCGCTTACCCACTTATGACTTTTGGGTTGTCATCGGTTTCCAAGTGAAGCGACATTTTATATGTCGCCAGTTTGCAAGTGAGGCGACGTTTTATGTCAAGCCCAGAACACCAAGCGACGTTTTCTTTGGGCCCTTACTTCTGTCGGTTTCTGGAAATATAAAGTTACTAAGGGGTCAGGGTTTCCCGCTCACGCTCCAAAAAATTCTCTTCCTGTCTCTTCATATTTTTTGAAACCCTCGTTCTTCCAATTCCCATGGATTCCAATATCGCATCTTCGTCGTCCCCGGCCTCTCCATCCCGCCTAACTGGTGATGCGGCCAAGTTTCAACGAGCTTTTGCTAACTCCAAGAAGTTTCATGTTTTCCCCTATTATGAGGCGGAGTCAGAGTATGGTATCCCGATGTCGGGCCAACAGACCCTCGGTCCGTACATTCACGATGCAGAAAGCTCATTCTTTATACGAGCAAGTTGCCCACTGTGTTCTCTTTTGTCGAATTTGACCCGTCAGGATGGGGGCCGTCTGTTCGGGCAAACCTCCGTTGCTTTCCTTCCCCCAGGAACAAGGTCAGCCAAGACTGGGTTCCCAAGTGGATGGAAAAGAAAGGTGTTGTATGGGAGGCAATGTGGGTCAGAGCACGGATTGAAGTATGTCACTCCCGGTCGAGCCCAACCTTTCTGTATTTGCTGGGTTCCTTTCATTCTAGAATCCTATTGTCAACTGTTTCTACTTCCCGAAGGAACCGATGTCGATCACCTTGGAGGACATTGGTTTCTTGACTAGTTGCAGTCTTTCTAGAACCCCCCTCCGCTTTGACAACAAGCGTTCCAACCTAGAGTTCAATCCCTCGGAACGTGCCAGCGAAGTTGTTAAGCGACATTTTAGAGATGACAAGTGGAGACTCCAAGAGGATTTTGAGTTTTACTTGGAATGGTTGTCCAAGTATATTTTCTGCAACCAGGGAAAGTGCCCCAGTCAATTTATGGTTGGAGTGGCCACCAGCTTTGTTGAGGCTGCCAATGCAGACAAGCCAGAGTATGTGGCCTTTGCCCTATTTTTGTTGAGTCTGATCTACCGTGGCCTTTATAGGGCGACCAACGATCCTGTCAACTTTTCTGGATGCCAGACGGATGGCCCTTCGCGGATCGTGTACTTGTGTATCGTCTTGTATTTCCCGGGATTCACTTGTTATCCTGACGCCATGTGAGGTCGTCGCAGCGGGCTCGTCTAAATACCGAGGTACCTTCAGCATAGCCGACTGTATTCAAGCTTTGGCGGACGGACACTTTGAGGATAGTGCGGGTACAGTGGCCTCTTGGCGTCCTTTCCCTTCATAGTGGAAAGGCTGCGTTCGGAGATGGTTGAATGCCTTCGCCCGCCTTTCTCTGCCAGGAACGTGGTGGCTGTGTATTTTGAGGGCTTGATCTTTGAGGTGTATAACCCTCACCTCTGCGCCCGTCAGTTAGGCTTTACCCAGTGTTTGGGCGTCCCGTACTTCCAGTCCAAGAATCATCCTTTGGACAAGCGTATTGTGTTCCCTCCGGGACCTGGATTGGTTGAACAGTCTCCGCCGCCACTCCTTCACTCTGCTCAAATTGAGCCTGAGTTTTCAGGTAGGCGATCTTCAAACTTCCCCATTGCCTAGTATAGAACCTGGGAACAATTGCAGGCCATCTCTCACTTGGAAAGACTGATTGAGAGGGAGAAGTTGGCCCCTCTTCTAGCGCTTCCTGGTTCGAGATAGGTATCTTCAAGGAAACAGTCGTCAGGCGCTGACGCGTTCTCCTCAGGGATGTTAAGACTAGTTTGGCATCTACTAAGCCAGTGTCCAGATGGTGAACTAATCTTTCCTTTGTAATAGGCGCCAAGAAGATGAGGTCTTCTCATGTGGGCTCATCATCACAAGGAGCCCGCCTGAAGCGGAAAGCGTCTCATGGATATGCTCTCTCGGTGTTGCCTAGCGTTTCACCTGACCGTCCCATCGAACAAGTGTCATCTGGGAAAGTATCAGGTATTAAGTGTAGGATATGTTTCACTTCTTGATAGAAGCCTTGAAATTGATATGCTTCTGTTTTGTTAAGGTGCCGCTGTTTCTTCCCCTATCAACGTTGATGATGTCCCTGATGAAGTCCCTACCTCTTCATGGCTGGGCGACGAAAGTCGTTCAGCTAAGCCAGAGACAGAGGAGCCCCCTAGTAAAGTTGCGCGTGGAGTTCCGCCTCCTCCTTTGAACTTTGAGACCGGGGCCCCCTCAGGTGACGTCGCTGTCGCCCAAGAACTATTGGGCGAAGCAACAGATGTTTCCCCGGGGCAGGCTACAGATGTTTCCCCGGGTTAGGCGACAGATGGCCCCTCGGGACAAATGGCGGAGTTTCCCTCGAGCGAACCGAGAGAAGCGCATGGAGATGATGCGACATGAGCCCCCGAGCGAAACGACGGAAGCCCCCCAAGGCTCGCAAGTGCGTGCAACCTTGGTAAGTATTCTGAGAATCCCGTCGCTTGTCTTTTCCTTAAATTGACATCTGAATCAGGCGTCCTTGTGGCAGCCTTTGCATTCTTTGCTCATCTCTGCCACCGTCCTCCTCGAGCATGGGATCAATACTGAAGAGGACTTCAACAAACTGTTGTCCGTGGTGGTCGAGCTTGAACAAGCAAGTGCTAGTCTGTCAGAACTGGCGATTATGATCTCCTTCTTTCGACGGTCGTTCCAGTGCTCATGGGACAAGCGGCACGAGGCCCTCACGCTTAAGGCAGAGCAAAACGAGGGGGAGTTCGCTTTGTCATAACCGCTCCCATCTTCTGCTCAGATAGCTGAGCTAACCGAAAAGGAGGCTGCCCTTTTGAAGCGGAGAGGGGAGCTACAATCAGCTATCAAGCGTCTCCGGGAAGAATTTGACGCTACGTCCACGGACCTTGCCACGGTTGGTCCGAGTTTAGTCAATGCTCGCGTGAATGAGACAGCTGAGCGAGCAGCCCTTGACCATACGAGGGAGGCGTATGATAGAGACTGGGACAAGGCCCTTGACTTTCAGGCGAAGGAAGTCATGTTGACCGGTGTAAAGGACCGGATGAAGCGCTTGCTGTGCTCCGTGCCTCGTATTTGACTTTCTACATTTGTATTCGTCCCCAGATCATGGGGAAACGTTTTGAGATGGTATTTTTGTGCATTTCCCACATTGTGGGCCAATACTTCTTTAAGTACTTGCCATTGATTTTGAGGTTGTGTGTAAACCCGTTGAGCCCCCAGGCGATATGAATTTCCAAGATGGGATTCAACTACTCGGAAAGGCCCTTCCCAATTTGGTGTCCATTTTCCCTGGAAGTAATCTCGAACTACCTCAAGTAGTCTCAGTTTCCAGACTAGGCTACCCTTGCTGAATGATCGAGGAACTACTTCCTTATTATAGTAGCGTGCGATCTTCCTCTTATGTGCCTCTAAATGGTTTAGCACGTGGATACTAGTGGTCTCTATACCCTCTTTTTCAACGTGCATATCTTCATCGTATTCCTCGTATTCGCCGAGATGTTTGAGGAATATAAACGATCGATATCGTACTTCTATCGGGAGCATCGCATTGCGCCCATAAAAGGGTATAGAGTAACGTCTGTGCTCTCTCTCTCTCTTGATAACCCGAAGCGCCCATAACGTCTCTTGAAGAAGGGTATGCCATGCGCGTTGATAACTTTATGAAAGTAGAGTTATTTAGGGCAATTTCATACTTAGATTTTGTTAGATTTGCGAAATATTGCGTTCATTACATAATATTCCTGGTTATTTCACATTATTCCCGAGAAACGGATTACTGCCGAGTTTTCTGGTCTATTTCAGGATAAATATGAAGAAAAGGGGATCTCGGTATAATTATGAAACTTTGTGCAGACGGAAGATCTTTGGATGCTCTTGCAAGACCTAAAGCTACGATGGGGAGAAAAGAAAAGATTTTCTTTTCTTATTTTCAGAGATTCTCTAGGTTTAGGAGGGATTATAAAAACATTTTATTTTTACCTAGAGGAAGAGGAGGCGACTACAGAGAGCCGTCGACAGAGACTTTGGGAGTTTTTCTTTTGGTTTTCCTTTATGTCGTTTTCATTGTCTACGATGGATTGGATGTTTTCGTTTATTTCGGTTATGAACTAAATTTCTTTGCCTAGGGTTAAGATGGATCTTGACGATTAGTCAAGAGTCTATCTCTTTTGATACACTTGAATGATTTTGGTTTGATTATTCCTGTTCGTTCTTAACGCTTTTTTATTGCCTGATCACCAATAGGATTAAATAGTGAATTTAGGTAAACTCGGAAGGGGAATCCTAGATTAAGCACGGGGAGAGGAATAACCTAGGGTAAACTTAGTCGGAAGACGGGTTTATTAACGAGCGGGATAGGAATATACCCAATCGTCCTAGGTAATCGAATTGGAATTGATTCTTAAGGGGCACTCGATAGTTAATCTACCTAGGAATAGAGTGATTAATATTTACAGAGTTGTACATTCTTATGACCTCGGGAGGGGTGTAGGAAGATAACCGAATTCCAGATTATCAACCAGATCATCTTAAGCGTGTTGATTGAGATATGACTTGCGATTAATTGTCCGGTGAAATCGCCGCCCTAGGTGCCTTTCTCATTTGAATCTTAATTCAATTTACTTACTCGTTTTCTTTAGCTTTACATTTAATTTGATTAATTCTCAACTCGTTTAGTTGGATAATAGAGATTGACGGTATTTTAATAATTGGGAGAAGTTTAGATCAGTCCTCGTGGGAACGATATCTTACTTACACTTTATTACTTGTACGATCGCGTGCACTTGCGTGGTGAATACGTTTTCGACCTGACACGCGTGGGTTATTTCCAATCATCTTCTGTATTACTCGTTTAATGAGTTTGTTAAAGGCTTCTGCTTGCCCATTTGACTGGGCATAATACGGGGTTGAGTTGAGCACTTTAAACCCAAAATCCTCGGCGAAGTCATCCATGAGTTCGCCGTCGGACACTCTTGCATTGTTTACTACGATACTCTGGGGTACTCCGTATTGGTAAATAATGAAGTTCTTAATGAATTGAATCACGTCTTTTTGATCGATTGACTTATACATTGCGGTTTCTACCCATTTGGTGAAGTAGTGTGTATCAATTAGTATGTAAGCATCTCCTCTGCTTGAGTGAGGATGGATTTCCCCCATGATATCTAATACCCATGTCCTGAAAGGCCATGGTTTTATTATGACATTCATGTCTGTTGCAGGGGCTCGCTTCACTGGCCTGCATTGCTGGCATGCCTTGCAGGCTCGAGCCATTTCGATGCAATTCTTAACCATTGATGGCCACTGGCCCGCTTCACTGCTCTAATCGAGCAGCTCATCTTGATACCAGCCTGATGTGCTCCGCACAACCCCTCATGTGTTTCCATCATGATTGGGATGGCTTCATCTAGATCAACGCATCTTAGAAGGACATTTTCATCGGCCTTTCTATAGAGGACACTATCAGGGAGTACATAATGTCTGGTGATCACTTGGATCCTCCTTTCTACTTTTCTACCAGTGTCCTTGAGGAATTGTCGTATCGGTTCACGGCAGTCCTCTTTATGTTCTAATACGTCTGCGGTACGAACCTCTTCAGTTCTTATCCCATCATTGTAGAATTTTGGCTGTTTGCTTACGAACAGAGTCGTATTACTTTTAGATGTTTCCAAGTCATTGATCAACCCTGAGGCCCATTGTGCTAAGTGGTTGGCCTCTTGATTGTCGTTCCGTTTTACATGAACGATTTCAGCCCCTTATAGCTTGGTGAAGAGCCCTTTCATTCTGCGTAAGTATTTACCGAGGTGAGGTGCATGGAACTCACTTTGGTAAAGAAGTTGTTGAATCACCAGTTGGGAAACACTACATATCTTTATGTTTTCCAATCTCCAGTCTAGAGCAATTTGCAAGGCCAAGATTAAGGCCTCATACTCTGGTTTATGCACTCCATAGTGTCTCAATAAAAATGCCCATGCCAGCTCCAAACTTGTTAGAGGACCTACCAAACTATATGGTCCATCGTTCGTTTGCTTGAACTTCCTCGTGCATGGCATCGAGATTGCCTTCACCATAATGGGTGATGAATTCGGCCAAGGCATGGCCTTTAACTAAGGCTTGCGGTTTGTGGTAAATATTGTACGCTGATAGCACTAGGCTCCATTTGCCTATTTTTCCCGTGAGTAGGGGATTGTTAAAGAATACTTTGGTTACAGGCGTCTTAGAGACGACATACACGCCGTTAGTCCCGATGTAGTGTATTAAGAATGTATGACGCATTTATGTTTGGTGGTGCTAACACAGGAGGGTTGGTCAGATAATCCTTTAATTCTTGGAACGCTTGCTCATGTTGTGACGTCAAATTTATGTGACCTTGTTCCTTCCCTTTGAGAATTGTCGAAAAGGAGCTTGTCTTAACTGCCACATTGCCTATAAATCGACGAATATAGTTTACCTTGTCGAGGAAGGATTGGAGTTCCTTCTTACTCTGTGGAGCTGGAAGGCTTTGAATAGCGCGAGTTTTTAGAGGGTCTACATCGATTCCTCGTTGGTGCACAAGGAACCCAAGAAAATGCCATTTCTGTACTCCAAAAGCGCATTTCAATGGATTGAGCTTGAGGTTGTGCTTTCCCATATTCTCAAATGCTTCGCTTAGATGATGATGGTGGTCTTCCCATATTCAATGGATTTTACCACCACATCATCAATATATACCTCGACCGTCTTTCCTATTAACGAGGCGAAAATCAGGTTCATTGCTTTTTGATATGTGACTCCAGCATTCTTTAATCCGAAAGGCATAACAACCCACTCGGATATCCCTATTGGGCATCTGAATGTTGTCTTATGCACGCCTTCTTCAGCAATGATAATTTTATTATATCCATAATACACGTCCATAAAAGATATTAGCTCGTGGCATGCCGACTTGTCTATAAGATCGTCAGCAACAGGCATATGGTACTCATCTTTAGGTGTTGCTTTATTTACATCGTGGAAATCTATGCACACCATGATCTTACCGTTTTTCTTGACGAAAGGTACTATACTAGAAATCCAGTCGACGTACTTAGTCATCCTTATGTATCCGGCTTTAAACAACTTCTTAATTTCGTCGTAGACCATTTGGGCTACTTCCTGCGACATTCTCCTTGGAGTTTGTTTTACGGGTGTTGGGAGGCTGTGCACGACTAATTCTCGGTTGAAGCCAGGCATTTTGGTGTAATCCCAGGCGAAACAATCCGTATAAGTGTGTAGGACTTCGCTTATGTCCTGTGTTTCGACTTCGCTTATGAGTGAGCTAAGGTAAGTAACGCGTGGGAAATCAGAAGTCCCTATGTTTATTTCTTTCAAAGGGTCGCAAGGAACAACAGAAGTATTAGGAACCTCTTTATTATTTGGATAAATAGTCAGCATGTTTTGGCATGCTTGGGGAGACGCTTGACACTGTGTCTCGTTTACTCTGGATGTCCTATATCTAATTATTCTTTCTAGGACATCCGTTATCAGGTCGGGTTGTTCACTCTCCATTTGACGAGGACGGGATGAGGAGTCTATCGGGCTCCAAGCCCGTCTCAGTTTGCTGGGTGTTGTTGTCGTCTCATATTCCAACTTCATTCATGTCCTTCTCCAGTGGAGTTAGATCCTCTTTGGCTTCGAGTTGTAGCTCATCGCCCCATCCAGTTGGGATAATTGGATTTTGAAGCGGCGCCAAGGGTGGTTTGTCGTACGAAACCAGGAATTCATAACCTGAATCGCTTAGAGGGCCGACATTTGGGTCTCCCATAGTAAACATTTGCTTCAGTGTCATGTCTTTCACCTGCTTGACTGCTCCTGCGCAGATGTAAGGCATATTACTATTCTCATTCACATCCCCTATAATGACCTTCAGACCATGCTTTCCCCACAGTAGGAGCTCCTGGCGGAGCGTAGAGGGTCTGGCACCAGCTTTGTGGTGCCATTCCCTCCCGAGCAAGGCATTAAAAGAAGGCTTTATGTCTATGACAAAGAAAGCCATCTTCTTTTCCTGTGTTCCCACTCGGAGTTTGGCAGAAACTACTCTTAAGCAGGAAGAGGTGATTCCATTGAACCCGCTGATTCTTACATCAGTTTCTTCAAGTACAGTTATGTCATCACTTAAGCTTTTGTAAGCTTCAATGGGAAGCAAATTAATAGTTGTCCCATTATCAACAAGGACACGGCGTATCGCCATGTTGTTGATCGTAGCCTGGATATGGAGGGAAAACATATGTTCCCGCATTGACATCGGGGGTTCTGTTAGCCACATAGTCGAGAAGTTCCGTGGTATTTCAATAGGAATGCTAAATTTAAGGGGTAGGGATCGCCTACCTTTTTGCTGGCTGTCCTCCCTTTAGTGAATTCAGCTGGTAGCATGAGGACGTTACAATCATATGCGTTCGCCTCGGGTGGAGTCCCGGATTGAACTGGATTATAATCGCTCGGCGAATTTGATGCGAGATCGCTCTCACTTGCTTCCTTCGCTTCCTTAATATCGGAGATTGCTGTTTTGGCAGGTTTTTCTGCAGCGCGTCGCGCCCTTCTTTCTCTTCGTTTCTTGGTTTTCTCGGTAGGTATCTGGGGTGGTGTTAGTATGGTTTTAATGATGCATATAGAAGATAAACTTCTGTTACGTAGAAGGTAAGCTTCTACTACTCTGCAGGAGGTTAACCTACAAGGACAGTCTGTTTCGTACCTTCTGTCACCTAATCATTACCACGAATTGTTTAAATTAATCATCTGATTATTTAAATACATTCTTATGGTATTAAATGTTAATTAAAATGGTTTTAAATCATTTTGATTATGATTTATTTCCATATGAGTTGATCTACTCTCTTTAAGGGAAGAAATCATTCTATATATGGAAAGCTCTGATGCAAGGTTCTGTTGACTGACCTGGAACTTCTAACGGTCATTTTATCCTTTCTCTTGCATCTAATTACGTCCAGATTCGTTATGACTCATGGCAAAGGACAACCCATTTGAATATAGACGTGTCTCACACGTGTCTGTATCTAGAAGGTCTGTCAACCACTTTTGAAAACCAAGATTATCTGATTTCTATTTACAGAAGCTTGACAGATCTTATTTGTCCGAATCTTCTACAAGTCCTATCACCTAGGATCGTGAACACAATCATGACCAGATGACATGATTGATCTTTAAGTGATATGGAACATCTCTCCCAGTGGGGGAATGATTTATTTGGCTGATATTTTGCTTCCTTGTTTTGCAGAAACATCCGTCCGCCAATGTACCTTCTGTAAATAATGTATTTCTATCTTGTATAAAATAGGATCTTTTGTTAGATAGAATAGTGGAAGACTTACGTGAGAGTGAGGATTGTATTATGAGAGAACTGTGAGTTTTCTTTTCTCTTTGGGGTCGAGCATTCAGTTGCAGAAGGCTGGTGCCCAGGGTACAAGCTAGATCGGACGTGAATGACGCTGCGAAGGATCTTGCTGCACTGTGGCGTGGCGGACGTGCATCAGGCTTAGGGAGAAATCGGGGTGTATATGTGCCAGGGCAGTGAGCAGAAGAAGGGCCGCGTTTGGAGGAATCTGGTGAGGTACTAGTATCGGTTTGTTTGTAATCGGTTTGCTCGTGTGTGCAGAAAGCAGGTGTCCATAGTGTAAGTTATGCCGGGCGCGAGTGAGGTCGTGAAGGATCTAGCTGCACTGTTGCGTGGCGGACGTGCATCATGCTTAAGGAGAAGTCAGGACGTATACCTGTCCGGGCAATGAGCAGAAGAAGGGCCGCGTCTGGGAGATTCACGGTGAGGCATTGACATTTGTGTTTCTGCAGAAGGGAAGTACCTGCTGCAGGCTTTGGAGAAGCCCCACGGGTGCTGTCTGCTTTTGGAAGACTTGGTGAGGAGCCAAGCATCGGGTGACGAGCAAGCCAGATCCGAACACGTCGGAAATCTCTGGTACTACGGACGAACTGGTGCCCGGAGGATTCGTTGAATGTATGGTTGCCGTATAAAATGTAAGAAGGAGAGAAGAAGACTGTAGACGAACACCCTTAAGCGGATACACTTACAGATGCCATCGACGGTGCCTTTGGAAGTGAGCAAGAACGCGGGAGCACAAAGAGAGCCTGAATGCCGGAATGCTTGAAAAGATAAATTGATGAGGATATGTCCATCTGTAGATAGTTGTCTTTGTACAATGCCTAAGAACAAATATTTATACTAAGCTAAACCTTACGTATATACGGTAAAGTAATATTGCACATATATTACGTTTCCTTTGCTGCCGGTCTCCATGGAATATCTTCTTTCCATATAAGCAATCTTGGCAACAATCTCCATGTAGATCCTGATATTATCCAGAGCGTTCCTTAACAACTAAGTTGATCGATCGCATTGCCCATTGGCCTTCGCCGTAAAGTTTCTTCGTTCACCCAACTAACTGTAGCTTGTTGTTTCCGCTGTCCCTTGTCGCCCGTCGCCTGGTAACCCTTTCGCTTGGTGACTGCTTCGCCAGCAAACCTTCGCCTGGTGTGTTTCTGTTGTCACCTCCTTACTGGATTTCCGTCCTTTAGGCTTGCATTCTGGACTATTTGAGCTTTTTGGACAATTGACGTCGGGTGGTGTACAACAATTCGAATCGATAAAATGGGAAAAAAACAGCCTCCTCCCTTTTTCTCAAACTCTCAATATTTTTGATCAGATAAAACGATTTGTTGTTTGTTTTTATTTATTTATTTTAACATATTTCAAACGATCAAATAAAACGATCCCCCTGATTGATTTTCTATTAACTAACTATTCCTGTACCAAGTAAGGAAGGTGGAAAAACTGTTTATACATTTTTGGAGACAGGATATGGGTCGGCAAGAAAAATGAGTCATTGATTTCCATTTTTGGGGTGGGGAGGATTAGAAAAGAGAGAAGGTTAATAAGCGCAGAAAATGGGAAAGTAAAGTTGTGGGGTTATATATAATAACATCAATCATCGATCAAACCACCAATTCAAATAAGTCCAACCAACCAACACTAAACCATTATTGTTACAGGTGGTGGTGACGTGGCATCCTCCTCAATCTAGACACGTGTCGGTAACCGTGTTTGTTCCCCCCTCTACCGCCCAAAAAAAAAAACAAAAATCAAATATTCATCCCCGGCGGTCCCAAAGAAATCACCGGTCTCATCCGCAAGAAGAGAGCTTCTGACGATGGGCTTCGTGAACCTCAGGCGTGCTGCTATCTCTGCTGCTAGGGCTGTAGCCTCCTCGTCATCCCCTGTTCTCATCTCCAGGCACTCCCACGTGAGTACGCGTAGCTTTATTATTTTTGGTTGCTGGTGGGGGGGGATTGTGGAGATTCGGGTGTTTCAATCGCTGCTTCATGATCTCTGCATGTGTGAATTGGTTGGTGGTGTTTCGGCTCACCTTGATAATCATGGGATTCCAAAGCTTCTGAATTTCTTATGATCTTTCGTGTTGTAGTCCGGCGCTGGGGCCAAGAAGATCGTGGGAGTTTTCTACAAGGCCAATGAGTACGCCGGCAAGAACCCCAACTTCCTCGGCTGTGCCGAGAATGGTCTGGGCATTCGCGAGTGGCTCGAGTCTAAGGGCCATGATTACATAGTTACCGACGACAAGGAGGGGCCAGACAGCGGTGAGCCCCTGATTCTTTCTTTTCTTTTCTTCCGTTGGGATTCGATCGGGGTAAGAGGAATTGTATTGATTGAATGAATGGCCCTGGGGTTCATTTGTGCCTGCAGAGCTCGAGAAGCATATCCCCGACCTTCACGTCCTGATAAGTACCCCGTTCCACCCGGCTTACGTCACTGCAGAAAGGATCAAGAAGGCTAAGAATCTGCAGCTTCTGCTGACCGCCGGGATCGGCTCCGATCACATTGACTTGAATGCAGCGGCAGAGGCTGGACTTACTGTAGCGGAAGTGACCGGAAGCAACGTCGTCTCGGTCGCGGAGGATGAACTCATGAGGATCCTCATCCTTGTCCGCAACTTCTTACCGGGGTATCACCAGGTGATCAATGGTGAGTGGAATGTCGCCGGGATCGCCCACCGGGCCTATGATCTCGAGGGAAAGACCGTCGGAACGTTTGGGGCGGGTAGGATCGGCAAGCTCTTGCTGCAGAGGCTGAAGCCTTTTGGTTGTAATTTGCTGTATCACGACCGGCTCAGGATTGACTCCGAATTGGAGAATCAACTAGGGGCTAAGTACGAAGAGGACCTGGACACGATGCTTCGCAAATGTGATGTCATCGTGATCAACACCCCCCTGACAGAGAAAACGAAGTCTGACCTGAACTTGAACTTTCCCTCTGATAGGATCGTGTATTGAAGAGCCCGACTCCTTTAACTTTCCCCATTATTTGTTTCTCATCAGGGGGATGTTCGACAAAGAGAGAATTTCGAAGCTGAAGAAGGGTGTTCTGATCGTGAACAACGCCCGCGGTGCGATCATGGACACGCAAGCCGTCGCGGATGCATGTGCGAGCGGACAGATTGGAGGTAATAATCCTGGCCTATAATGCATATAATCGCATCAAATAAAGAGACTCCAGTTGATGAATCCTCTCGGGAATACTTTATCCTTGTAGGCTATAGTGGCGATGTTTGGTACCCCCAGCCAGCTCCCAAGGATCACCCCTGGCGATACATGCCTAACCAAGCGATGACCCCCCATATATCGGGAACCACCATTGATGCACAGGTGAACAAACCCTCTTCATCTGGCCGGTGCTTTCCTTTCAACGGACTCTTTTTCCAAAAATCTAATTTTCCTTCTGGATGCAGCTGCGCTACGCTGCAGGGACGAAGGACATGCTGGACAGGTTCTTCAAGGGCGAGGAGTTCCCACCTCAGAACTACATCGTGAAGGAGGGTGAACTGGCACCTCAGTACCGGTGATTTTTGTGAGCTTGAGTTTCGCAGTCTGAAATGGTTTCGCACGAGTTCTTCATCTGGGACGGGTTCCGTTTGGGTCTAGGCTGCCACTCAGCCAAGCTTTCATATCATTATCTTCCTTTTCCATGTACTCGGTTGTGCGTGGTATTGAAATGCATTCTCATGGTGCTTTTGCATCCATAGAACGAAACTAGGACTGGGACTGTTGCCATTACATGTGCTTTGTCGGTTGGAAGACAATAAAATCAAGGCAAGAATATCGTCAACTATAGTAACGATGCAGCTTGCGCAAACCGGCATATCGGTCAGCCATTTTCATGCCATAACAAGCTGAGTGAATTGACGTATTTATTATCGTTTAACCGTCTACGACTCTACAGTTTATACAACTGACTGACTTATGTATGCATAGACTCTTTGAGTAAACCTATAGATGGGCATTCATTACCTGTAAGACCGATCATACGAGGTTCACTGTGATATATGGCTTTACCACAGCGCAGTTGTTTTGAGCATGATTCTGGCCTTGCCAGTTTTGGAGGGGTGGGGGAGGGGGTGTCTTCAACGGGGATTCCCGCAGATACGCCGTTTCTTCTTTTCTGGGGTGGGGTGCACCTGGGCTTTGATTCCATATCTTTTCAACTGGAAATTCTCAAAGGCATCTGAAATTGCCTCGACCTGCGACAGAGTGTGGCCAAACAAGCATGAACTGGGATATTCTTATCAGAGAATGTTGGAATGTCGTCCTAGTTGCGGACTCACCAGTTCGGGCCTCTTGGGGCATAGACTCGGAATATCATGTTCTGGTAAGACGTGGGCAGCAAGTGACTGATGCGGTCATCCGGTATCGTGAATTTCTCGTCACTCTCATAATCCTGAGAAGACGCAGAACTTTTACTTCGCAACAATGCTGACACAATTCAACAATAGAAAAGTCCCATGGTATGCTGTTAGTGTGATGACAGACATTGATGACAAACACCACGCTTTTAAAACCAAAATAGGTGACGAAGAATTCTAGAAGTAAGCTGAAACCAAGATGAAGCGAGGAGCCAGGATGAAGCATCTATCACCTTTTGTTTAATGTTTTGCATAGGGAGATCCCTACTTTTGGAGACTATTGAGACCAAAATCACCAACCTGGTGTAACCTAAACGCTTTGGCTTCGATTAATCCATCTATCCAGTCAATCTTCACGTTGCTGACAGCAAAATCCTTCTCCTTTAGTGTGGCTCCAGCACTTTTTTTATTCAAATCAAACTCAGAATTCAAATTCTACAGCGACTGCCCAGGAGGCAGAGAGAGATGCATCCACGGTCTGAAAATTAACTTGAGAACAGATGATGTCTTGGGGTGTAATATTTTTAAAATGCTCCAGCTTGTCCTTTGGAACAGCAAACTCAATACAGTACTGCCAAACAGCAAATCCAGAACCGGCAAAAGGCAAATTATCAAATAAATGTTCATCAAATTACTCGAGCCATAACGCCATCTCCAATAAAGCAGCTGTTATTTTGAGTCGATTACGATAAAGAAACATCTGATATGTAAATGACCTGGTACAAGTTCCTCCGACGAATACAAAGAATCAGATCCCTTGCTTCTTTCATTTCTTGTTCATGAGCAGTATGTTGAATGGGTTGCCATTTAGCAAACCCAATCCCATATTTAATAGAGAAAATAGTCCGGCCTAGTCTATATAGCCTAGCTGGCTACTTCCTCTACAGCCAATTAGTTTTGAGAGAGAAACCCGCTGGGCTTATATACTGGGCTCGGCATATGAGCCGGTCCAATATTCTAATATGGTATTAGAGCCCGGTTAAATCTAGTAAAACCGATGATGGCCCCCTTCGCCCGTTTTCGGTGCAACCCAAAAAGGAGCCCGTGTGTGGTCCGGTTCAACCCAAAAAAAGGGTGCCGGCTTGTGGCCCGTATGTGAGTCGTGTGTGGTCCGGTTCAACCCAAAAAAAAGGGTGTCGGCTTGTGAGCTCGTGTCGGGGCTTGGGTTTGAGGGGGCGTGTTGAAAGGGTTGCCATATAGCAAACCCAATTCCACATTGAATAGAGAAAATAGTCCAGCCTAGTATATATTGCCTAGCGAGCTACTCTCTATACAGCCAATTGGTTTTACCTAGGCTCGACATATGGGCCGACCAAAACGGGAGCCCGTGTGTGGTCCGGTTCAACCCAAAAAGGATGTCGTCTTGTGAGCCCGTGTGGGCTTGGGTTTGAGGGGGCGTGTTGAAAGAGTTGCCATAAAGCAAACCCAATTCCACATTTGATAGAGAAAATAGTCCGGCCTAGTACATATAGCTTAGCGGACTACTCCCTCTATAGCCAATTGGTTTTACCTAGGCTTGGCGTACGGGCCGGTCTGATATTCTAACAAATTGGAAATGCAAAGATTAATTATGATCGAGCATTATGAAGCATATTACTTCAGTGAAAAGTTTGTATGAGAAAAGGCATGAGATTACCTTCCAATATTCATGGGGGTTAAGGATGTATGATGAAATCTGAAGATAGTCATTTGCTTTGACAATAACATCCACGAGCATGACTACTCAAAATAGCAATGACTTATCGATGAGCTTACTGAAATTACAACGAAATCAGCAAATACTACGACCATCCAAAGAAAGAGAGACACATTTCAATGTACTAACTAAAATCAAGAGCTATATTGGAGTCAAGAGTGATGCGGAAATACCCGGCAAAGTAAACTTGAACCTAAACAAATTAAGAAAAAACCTGAACAAGGTCTAAATAGAACAACCTCGAACCCAGATACAGCGATGGCACCACCGTGAACGAAAAAGGCTGCCAAAACACTCTCAACTCACCACTTAGATTCTAGGCTAAGTGATACAGAGAAAAGAAATAACCACTCAAGTTTAAACCCCCTAAAAGATCTCCCATTCTCCTTCAGCATAGAACCCTTTAAAAGACTTCGAAGAGAGAGTTCTAGACAAACTGCACTAAATGTACTAAATGCACTCCCCACTAACCCCTTAATCAATTTCCCCCACTACCATCATCCCACTATCTTCATAAATGACTCCATTTACGACTCTAATACTTCAAATTCGTCTTTCCATGGGCTGGGTCTTAAGTAGGGGTATTTACTTCTCCATAATGCTTCAAACTTGCCCAAATGAAGCATTACTTGGTCCAATCCACTCCAGCACATTATAGGCCACAACTTCCTCCTTGATTGTAACTTCTTCGATCTGGTTGTAGTGCGCATCATTCCCTTTGTTAGAAAAGATTTGTCCTCAAATCTAAGGGGTCTTCATCATCCTCATTTGGTGTCAGGTCCTGAACATTGAAAGTTGTCGAAACTCCGTATTCCGCAGGGAGGTCGATCTTGTAGGCGTTATTGTTGATCCATTCCACCACACGAAAAGGTCCTTCTGCTCGAGGTATGAGTTTATTCTTTCATCTTTTAGAAAACCTTTCCTTACGAAGATGAATCCACACCAGATCACCGGGTTGGAAGATCCGCTCTTTACGTCCCTGGTTCGCCTTCTGCATGTATCTTTCATTTTGCTTCTCTATATTTGCTCGAATCTGCTGAGGGAGTTTCAGCGTTGCCTCAGCTCGTTTGACAGCATACATGTTCACGGCATCCTTGCTCGGCATCGGTAATAGTTCAATAGGCACCTGCGGGTTAATACCATAAACTACCTCAAAGGGAGATGCTTTCGTAGTGCTGTGAGGAGCTCTATTGTATGCAAATTCGGCATGGGCAAGGTTGATGTCCCAATCCATCTGATTCTTTGACACCATTGTTCTAAGGATGGTTCCCATTGTTCGGTTAACTACTTCCATTTGGCCATCAGTCTGAGGGTGACAAGTGGTACTAAAGAGTAGTTTCGTCCCAAGCTTGTGCCACAATGTCTTCCAAAAGTAACTCAGGAACTTTGCATCACGATCAGATACAATCGTCGTTGGAATACCATGCAGCCGAACAATTTCGCGAAAGTTGAGATCCCCAACATTAGTGGCATCGTCAGTCTTCCTGCAAGGACTGAAACGTTCCATCTTCGAGAATCAATCAACAACCACCATTATGGAGTCCTTTTGTTGTTGCGTTCGAGGCAAACCAAGAACGAAGTCCATGCTGACGTGCTCCCATGGACGATTTGCCACTGGTAGAGAAGTAAAGAGGCCTTGCGGATGGATATGACTCTTCTCTCGCTGACAAGTGCTACACTGTCGAACCAGCACCTGGACGAATTTATTCTTCCCTGGCCAATAGAAATGTTCGTGTAACATTTCAAATGTCTTCGGCACTCTAAAATGGCCAGCAATCCCTCCTCCATGAACTTCTCGAATTCAGCAACTCTCGAACGGAGCTTCGAGGAATGCATAGACTTTAACCTTGAAATAGGAAACCATTGAGAAGATGGTAATGCTCCACTGCCTTGGTCAAGCACTCGTGGTAAATCTCCTTTAATCGTCATCGGTGGCGTACAGCTCCTTCAGCGCCTCAAATCCAATCAACTTGGATTCCATCACACTGATTAACGTCATTTTCCTTGATAAGGCATCTGCAACCACATTCTTTGCTCCGGACTTGTGTTTCCGTACGAATGTGAATGTTTGAAGGAACTCTGCCCATTTCGCATGTCGCTTGTTGAGCTTGACCTGCCCATTTATGTGCTTCAAAGCTTCGTGGTCTGTATGAAGGATAAACTCTCGCGGCATCAGATAGTGACTCCAATTCTTCAATGCTCGAACTATTACAAAAAACTCATTGTCATAAGTTGAATAGTTCAGCCGCGATCCATTCAGCTTTTCACTAAAGTAGGCGATCGGTTGACCCTCTTGAAGTAGGACCCCTCAAATTCTAATCCCAGAAGCATCACATTCCACCTCAAACATATATTTGAAGTTCGGAAGCGCTAGAACCGGTGCCTCGCAAAGTCGTCTCTTGAGGTTTTCGAAACTCGTCCGGGCTTCCGCTGTCCATTCAAAGGTTGTTCCCTTCAGACATTCGGTCAATGGTGCGGCAATGGTGCTGAAACCTTTGATGAACCGCTGGTAGAATGAAGAAAGACCGTGGAAACTTCTAACGTTATGGGAGGTCTTCGGAATTGGCCAGTTTCGGATCGGTTCGATTTTGCTCTCGTCAACCTGGATTCCATCCTTGGAGATGACGTACCCCAAAAAGACAAGTTTGGGGACAAGAAACTCACATTTATTGATGTTACCAAAGAGGTGTTGTTCTCGAAGCTTGGCGAACAGCTGTCGAAGATGTTCCGAGTGCTCATTTTCGCTGCGACAATACACAAGAATGTCGTCAAAATAAACAACGACGAACTTGCCAAGGAAAGGTCGGAACACCTGGTTCATCAATCTCATGAAAGTGCTAGGCGCGTTCGAGAGGCCAAAGGGCATAACAAGCCATTCATGCAAGCCGAACTTGGTCTTAAACGCCGTCTTCCATTCATCTCCTTCTTTCATATGAATTTGGTGATATCCACTACACAAATACACCTTCGAGTAAACACACATGTCGAACAGCTCATCAAGCATGTCATCTAAATGAGGAATGGGAAACCTGTATTTGACCGTGATCTTGTTGATAGCGCGGCTGTCCACGCATATTCTCCATGAACCATCGTTCTTAGGTACGAGGATTGCGGGAACATAACATGGGCTGAGACTTTCTCGCACGAACCCCTTTTGAATAAGCTCTTCCACTTGTCGTTATAGCTTCTTTGCTTCTTCAAGATTGCAGTGATAGGCTGGTCTGTTGGGAAGCGTCACCCTCGGAATGAGGTCAATTTGATGCTGGATATCCCGCAATGGTGGAAGTCCTCCTGGCATCTCCTTCGGAAACACGTCCTCGAACTCCTAAAGTAATCTCTTTACTAGAGGGTGCGTAGTTGTTTCTGCCTCCATGCTTTCCTCGAGGATCATCAAGATGTACATGTGCTCATTGCCTCGAACAGCCTTGATCAGCTCAACTTTCTTCGTAATTTGACTTTGAGGATCCTTCAGTGGCCTTGACGTGGCTGGTGCCAACAATGGTAGAAGCGTGATCTTCTTCTGGTCCATGGTGATAGAGTAGGTATTCTGATACCCATCATGCACAGCTCGTCGATCATATTGCCATGATCTTCCCAACAACAAGTGGCATGCGTCTATTGGCACGACATCGCAGGTCACCGTGTCCCTGTAGTTTTGACCAATAGATAAGGAATTGAGAACTTGTTTAGTTACTCGTATGTCATTGTCCTTGTTAAGCCATTGAAGCTTGTAAAGTTAGGGGTGTGGATTCGTAGGCAACTTTAACTTCTCCACCATGGTAGTTGACGCTATATTGGTACAGCTACCGCTATCCACAATCACATGGCACACCTTCCCTTGTACTGTGCAACGGGTTTGGAAGATGCGCTCTTGCTGGTCAGCTTCCTCCGGTACGACATTTGCATTTAGAGCCTTGCGAACCACGAGCAATTCTCCCTCATCTGGCTCCTGCACATATTCTTCTTCAACATCCCATATGGGTCCGTCCTCTCGAGTTCCTTCATTATCATCACCGTCAGACAGCTCCTTGATGATGATCGTCCTTCGTGTTGGACATTCAGCCGCGACATGTCCATAACCTTGGTATTTGAAGCATTTTCGGCCCCTTCCAGCTTCCTGGGTTAGTCGGAATTCTTCTTTTCCTTTCTCCTTATTGGCTGCCAACGGATTATATCGATATGATGTACCGCCTTTGCTGGGAGGAAAAGCCTTAGTAGCTGGCCGTGGTGATGCTCGTTTCACTACTGCTTCTCAATCTTATGAACAAGATTGCACACATCTCCAAAGCTCCAATAAGGTTGTAACTCCACCGCATCTGCTATTTGTGATTTCAGACCCTTGATGTATCTCGCAATGGTGTGTTCCTGTGGCTCAAATATGTCACATTGTAACATGAGATGTTCGAACTCGCGGGTGTACTCCGAAACTGACGTTAATTGTTGCAACGAATTTAACTTGAGGAAATGGTCCTGACGATAGCGTTCCGGCAAGAACCGCTTCTTCAAGGCTCGCTTCATCTTTTCCCATGAACGTATTTTCTCCTTACTCTCATGTTGCCTTTGGTGACTGAGATTCTCTCACCACAGACTCGCGTACTTGCGGAGACGAAGCGCTGCCATCTTAACACGTCTGTCCTCAGGGATGTCTTCATACTTGAACACCCTCTCCATTGTGTGGAGCCAATCAGGAAATTCTTCTGGATCTATCCTCCCTTCGAACTCCGGAATATCAACTCTTATTCTAAAAGGACTTGCAGGCTGATGTCATCGATGGACCCCCCGTTGAGCTTCTTCGCTGGACATCTCTACGAATGGGTTGTCCTCCTCCACTTGAACAGAAGACGAATGTGAATGACCTTCCGACGTACCACGTTCGCTGAGAAGTTGTCGAAGTTGGCGCCTTAGATCTGCTACTTCACGCTCCAAACGAATAGTGCGTGCTTCTTCAAGAGAAAGGCCGCGTGGAACTCTTCCTGCCATAACCTCTCGCTCTGATACCAAATAATGCGGAAACACCCGGCAAAATAAACTTGAGCCTAAACAAATTGAGAACAAACCCGAACAAGGTCTGGATAGGACAACTTCGAACCCGGATACAGCGATGGCACCACCGTGAACGAAAAAGGTTGCCAAAACACTCTCAACTCACCATACTTAGATTCTAGTCTAAGTGATACAGAGAAAAGAAATAACCACTCAAGTTTAAACCTCCCAAAAGATCTTCCCTTCTCCTTCAGCATAGAACCCTTTAAAAGACTTCGAAGAGAGTTATAGACAAACTGCACTAAATGTACTAAATGCACTCCTCACTAACCCCTCAATCAATTCCCCCACGACCATCATCCCACTATCTTCATAAATGACTCCATTTAAGAATCTAATACTTCAAATTCGTCCTTCCATGGGCTAGGTCTTAAGTAGGGGTCTTTACTTCTCCAAAATGCTTCAAACTTGCCCAAATGAAGCATTACTTGGTCCAATCCACTCCAGCATATTATAGGCCACAACTTCCTCCTTGATTGTAACTTCTTCGATCTGATTGTAGTGCGCATCAAAGAGTTTGCTTGGACATTACCCTCACTTTTGGATGGGTTTAAACTGTTTGATAATGATCAGCACGAGTGTAGAACAACTTGTGAATGATGAGATCTGAAATTAGCAAACGAAAACCAACTTAGCTGCACTTATACATGGAATTGGGATGATAAACGTAAAAGCTCTCACAATCTTTAGCACGGTAAGAGATCTCGTCGTCCAGAACTCGCATTCCCTCCATTAACCTAGACAAAAATAGGAAAAATTGGCCCACAAACATATAAATGGAGGATAACGCAATGCAATAATGCCATGGTTTTAACACACTTAATGTTCTAGATTATCTCTGAAACTGAAAGTGCAGCCTAAACCACAAGCACGACAACCTCATACTATATAGTCAAATCTAATAAAGGGGAATTCCTAGTCAAATACATGTGCGGAAATCATTAAAAAATTAAAAAATAAATTTTGAATAAGAAGTAGCTATGTTACTTGTCTACGTCAATCCCATTTCTGCCATTTGCTACAATGTCATAAAGAAAGAGCTTCTCCTTCGCAACCTACATGTTTAAGCAAGTAACAATAGTTCCAGAGAGAAATCCATTATTCAACTAAAAGAATAACAAATGAGGTCAAGCAACCCACCTTTGGTAATGGATGCTCAGAGCTGGCTAAAATCATCTCCTACAATGAAGAGAAAATTTAATGAATTGCCTATAAAAAAATTAATGAATTTTCAGATTACTGTACCCAAATTGTTGCATATCAATAAGAGAAGGATTTATGGAGCTCGTTAATTTCCGAAAATAGGCAAGTGCATCTTTCTACTATTCAACCACGATTTCAGGAGGTATTATCTATTAACAGAACCAAGATGCTTGATACAATGATGGTCGTCGCTGCGCCCATACCTCAACCAGCGTCGCCTACTGGATGTCTCAACTTGCTGATCATCGAGCAAGCGAGGCGACGAGAGGAGCACTGAGCGAAATGACTCACAGGCGATGAACAACCCCAAGGACAGTTACAAACTGACGGTTCAAGTCTGATAACTTGCATCAGTTAAGGAATAACACGGTGGATACGGGCATACCACCACCGGTTGATACATTCTACTCAATCTACACTTGGAAATCCACCAAATAAAGAATTAGGTTGAAAGAGAATCAACTTCTTCGGATAGAAAGACAAAAGTCTAATCTGGGTTTGAAAGTCTGAATCCAAAAAGTTGTTTTTTTAATCCTTACAATGCAAGAGTTTTGTTCCAATATGACGTTGGTCCCCAAACTATTTCGTCAAATAACCTCCTAAGTTTGAAAATTCCTCAACTAACCTGGCGAAATCGGTCGGCCTTTGTAATACCGACTTCAGGCGAAATCGGCCTTACAAAAGCCGACTTCGATCATGAAGGAAGT
The DNA here is from genome assembly GCA_023653495.1 of Melastoma candidum. Classification (NCBI taxonomy): domain Eukaryota; kingdom Viridiplantae; phylum Streptophyta; class Magnoliopsida; order Myrtales; family Melastomataceae; genus Melastoma; species Melastoma candidum. The sequence continues at coordinate 2,534,621 of CM042880.1, forward strand.
CAGCCTTTGTAAGGCCGAATTCGCCTGAAGTCGGTATTACAAAGGCCGACTTCATGCCATCAGTCTCTCCCGCATGACATAAGCCAACAAGGAAGTCAGCCTTACAAAAGCCGACTCCCTCCTGATTTAAAAAAAAATCAATCATATTCAGTGGATGACTAGACTGATGGGTGGGGGTGTAAGGAAAGGGAAGGAATATGAATAGGAAGGGGCGTTGTAAAAAAAATTGAAGGGGAAAGAATATTTATAAATAAGAAATATTTATAAATAAGGAATATTTATGAATAAGGAAGGTGACCATTTCCAAAATAGAATAAATAGAAAGGGGAAGGAAATGTTATACTTTGGTAAGAAATATTTTACTTATCGGCAAAAAAGTGAAGGAGCTGGATGAATTTTTTTTTTAATTTGCAATGAGTCGGCCTTTGTAAGGCCCACTTCCATGCCCCTCAAGGAAGTCGGCCTTACAAAGACCGAATTCAGTGAAATATTGTTCTTTTTTTCTTTAAGTGTTCCGAAGTCGGGCTTCCAAAGGCCGACTTCAGTTTCGCTCAGGAAAATCGGCCATATAAATGCCGACTTCCTTCATAGTCGAAGTCGGCCTTTGTAAGGCCGATTTCACCGGGTTAGTTGGGAATTTCCAAACTTATGAGGCTATTTGACGAAATAGTTTGGGGACCAACGTTTTCTTGGAACAAAACTCTACAATGCAAGGGCTTATAGAGGCTATCCATACAAAAGACAATAAAAGGATACGAAATTAATGATAAGGGAAATAAAATAAAATATAGGATCAAAAGATAAGGAAGGGAATCATATTATTTCCTCCAGACAAAATCTGAAAAGATAATGGAACAGAGTAGTGAGCAGGCGCGACTCTTGGGGTGCAAGTTGTCAGACCTGAACCGTCAGTTCGTAGCCGTCCTTTGGGTTGCTCATCTCCTGTGAGACATGTCGCTCGGTGCTCCTCTCGTCGCCTCTCTTATTCGATGATCAGCAAATTGTGACCTCAAATAGGCGACGCTGGTTGAGGTGTGGGTGAAGCGACGACCATCATTGTTTCATCCTCCCCTTGTTGAAGAGAGTTTGCCCTCAAACTCGTATGGTCAACGTCTTCGTACGGAATGAGGTCCTTCACACTGAAAGTGGCGGAGACTCCATACTCTCCAGGGAGATCAACCTAGTAGGCATTGTCGTTGATGCGCTCGATAATCTTGAAAGGTCCTTCTGCGCGAAGCATCAGCTTGTTCTTCCTCTTTGTGGGAAATCATTCCTTCCTCAGATGAATCCACACTAAGTTCCCTGGCTGAAAGACTTTCGCTCTTCTCCCCCGATTTGCTCTTTCCTAATACCAAAGATTAGCCTTCTCGATCTTAGCACGAATCTTCTCATGGAGCAATCTCATCTCCTTAGCGCGCTCTTCGGCATATCAGCTGACTGTCTTCACACTTAGTAAAGGCATTAGATCGATAGGAATTATAGGATTGAGGCCATAGACCACCTCAAAGGGTGAGGACTTGGTTGTTAAACTCGGGGCTCTGTTGTACGCGAACTCAGCATGAGCAAGCTTCACATCCCAATCTTTCAAGTTCTTCGAGACCAAGGTTCGAAGAATTGCAGTCCTTCTGCAGATGGTACGCCGTGCTGAAGACGAGTTTAGTTCCTAGCTTTTGCCACAACGTCTTACAAAAGTAGCTTAAGAATTTCACGTCGTGATCAGATATGATCGATTTAGGAACTCCCTACAATCTCAGCACTTCTCGAAAGTATAAATCCGCTATGTTGGTTGCATCATCTGTCTTCTAGCTTGGAATGAAGTGTGCCATCCTCGAGAATCTATAGACCATAACCATGATCGAATCCTTTCTCCTCTGTGTCCTGGGTAGTTCCAACACAAAATCCATACTCACATGTTACCATGGTCACTCAGGAACTGGAAGTGAAGTATACAATCCTTGGGGTTGGACACGGCTCTTCGCCTGGTGGCAGATAGCGCATCTCCAGATAAGACTCATCACTTGCTTCTTCATTTGAGGCCATTAGAAACTCTCCTAAAGCATTGACAATGTCTTGTCGACTCCAAAATGTCTGGCGATTCCTCCTCCATGAACTTCTCGAATGAGTAGCTCTTGCGTCGAACTCCTAGGAATACACAACTTGGAGTCGCGAAAGAGAAATCCATTCACCTGGTGGAATCGATCATTCGCTTGAGTGATGCATTGGGCAAACACTCCTCCAAAATCTTTGTCGCCCTTATATAGATCCTTCAAGTACTCGAAACCAATGAGCTTGATCTCCATTGCGGATAACAAAAACATCTTCCTCGAAAGGGCATCCGCAACTACGTTTTTCGCTTCGGGTTTATGCTTGAGTATGAATGTGAAGGATTGAAGAAATTCGACCCATTTCGCATGTCGTTGACTAAGCTTGTGCTGACCAATGATATATTTGAGAGCTTCATGGTCGGTGTGTAGCACGAACTCCCTAGGCAGTGGGTAGTGGCTTCACGTCTCCAATACTCAAACGATAGCTAGGAACTCCTTATCGTACGTCGAGTAGTTGAGTTTCGCCCCATTGAGCTTCTCGCTGAAATAAGCTATGGGTCCCCCTTCATGCATTAACACTCCTCCTATTCCAACTCCGGATGCGTCACGTTCGACTTCGAACATCTCCGCAAAGTCAGGTAGGGCGAGAATGGGTGCTTTGCTTAGACATTCTTTCAGTCACTCAAAACTAGGTTGTGCGGCTGAACTCCACTCAAACTTGTCTCCTTTTAAATACTCAGTGAGAGGGGCTGCGTTCGCGCTGAAACCTCGAATGAATCTCCTGTAGAACGACGCTAAGCCATGGAAGCTACGAACGTCGTGGAAACTCTTTGGCTCTGGCCACTCCTTGATCGCTTCGATCTTACTTTCATCAACCTTGATTCCTTCGCTTGACACTACAAAACCAAGGAATAATACACTGGGTTGGAAAAATTCACACTTCTTGAGATTCATGTACAGCTTCTCGTTGCGAAGTGTGCGAAACACTGTACGAAGATCACGAACTTCCCCATGAATGGCCACAAGACGTGGGTCGTCAGTCGCATGAACGTGCTGGGCGCGTTAGACAAACCAAAGAGCATCACCAACCATTCGTACAGCCCATACTTGGTTTTGAAGGCCATCTTCCACTTGTCACCTTCCTTCATTCGGATCTGCTGGTAACCACTTCACAAGTCTACTTTCGAAAACACTGCGCTCCATACAACTCATCGAACATGTCATCTAGTTGAGGGATAGGAAATCGAGACTTCGATCTCTACATTTAGTTTCAAGTAGTTGAGTTTGGCACCACTGAGCTTCTCGCTGAAGTATACAATGGGTATCCCCTCCTGCAACAAGACTCCTCCTATCCTAACTCCAAATGCATCACATTCAACTTCGAACATCTTCGCAAAGTTAGGTAAGGCAAGAACGGGTGCTTCGCTTAGACAATCCCTTTGTCGCTCGAAACTAGCTTGTGCGACTGAAGTCCAGTCGAACTTGTCTCCTTCAAACATTTGGTGAGTGGGGCTGCGATCGAGCTGAAACCTCGAATGAACCTCCTATAGAAGGACACTAAGCCATGGAAGCTACGAACTTGGTGGAAACTCTTTGGCACCGACCACTCCTTAATCGCTTCGATCTAGCTTTTGTCAACCTTGATTCCTTCAGCAAATACTACAAAACCAAGAAATAGGCGGTGGCCTCCCATTCTCACGTGGTGTTTCTATGTTAAGTCCTCGCCTTATGTGGGACCCTAATGGAATCTGTCACGTTCAAAACCAATGAAAGATTACATCTGAATCATTTTACTTATAAAAAAACCAAGAAATATCACATTCGGCTGAAAGAACACATACTTCTTAAGATTTCCATACATCTTCTCCCCTTGAAGTGTGCAAAACACAACCCTCAAATGGTCGACATGCTCCTCCATGTTTCAACTGTAGATGAGGATGTCGTCGAAGTAGACGATCACAAACTTCCCCATGAAAGGTCGCAAGACATGTTTATCCGTCGCATGAACGTGCTGGGTGAGTTTTACAAACCAAAGGGCATCACCAACCATTCGTACAACCCATACTTAGTTTTGAATGTTGTCTTACACTCGTCACCTTCTTTCATTCGAATCAGGGTAGCCACTTCACAAATCCACAATCGGAAACGCTTACGCTCCATGCAACTCATCCAACATATCATCTAATCGAGGGATAGGAAAACGATACTTCACCGTGATCTTGTTGATCGCTCGACTATCCATGCACATTCCCCAAGTGCCATCCTTCTTCGGCACCAATATGGCTTGGACTGAACAAGGGCTCAAATTCTGTCGAACCAAGCCCTTCTTGACTAACTCATTAACCTGTCTTTACAATTCCTTAGCTTCCTTCCTCTAGATTGCATCGATAAGGTGGTCGATTAGATAGAGACGCTCTTAGGACCAAGTCAATCTGGTGTTGAATGCTTCGCATAGGTGGTAGTTTGACTAGTAGCTCCTCCAAAAACACATCCTTGAACTCCTCGAGTATGGATACAGCTAGAGGATGGCTAGTCGCTTGACCCAGGGCCGCTTCGACAAGAACCACAAAGTAAGCCTTCCCACCTTCGTGAATTACTCGAACCAATTGTACCCCCTTGAGAGGCTGATCGGTAGATGGATTTTATGGTGCTATCATAGGCTGAGTGGTCAAGGGCAACAAGGTGACATTCTTCTCGTCGACGTTGATGGAATAAGTATTGCGATACTCGTCATGATGCACGCATCGATCAAACTGCCACGGTCTTCTTAGGAGCAACTGGCACGCGTCCATCGGAATAACGTGGCAAAAAACTTCATCCCTATAGCTTTGCCCAATATAAAATGGAACTCGCGCTCTCTGGGTCACTCGAACATCACTCTCCTTGTTGAGCCATTGTAGTCGATAGGGATAAGGATGAGCTTCGATAAGCAACTCAAGCTTTTCGACCATCCTACTCGACAAGGCATTGGTGCAGCTCCTGCTATCCACAATCACCAAACAAACTTTTCCTTCGACTGTGCACCTGGTGTGGAAATTACTTTCCCTTTGATTCTCCTCTCTAGCGGGTGTCACGCTTAAGGCTTTTCGGACGACCCACAACTCTCCTTCGTCTGGGTACTCCTCAATCTCCTCTACATCCCAAATAGGATCGACGTTCTCATCGAACTCTTCTTCCCCATCGGACAGCACTCTAATGACAACGTTTCTCCTCGTCGAACACTCAGAAGCCATATGTCCTATTCATTGGCACTTGAAGCATCGTTGATTGGTATCTCGCTCGTCCGACTTATCTTCAGGTCTGGTAGCCAGTCGATGAACTCCTCGAGGTCCAAGTTTCCTTTGAACTCTAGAATCTGAACACTCATCGTCGGGACTCTTCAATCCTGCCTAAGATTCTCCGGTGAAGAAGCTCATTGAGACTCCTTATGCCACGGGTTCTCCTAATCATCGCTGCCCAATCGACTGCGAGAACTCTATGCATGATGAGTTGCAACGACTGTGGTTGTTGCTGATGATCGGCGATATGCTGTTCATGCCGAGCAACGCATGCCTCGTCTAGAGTCATACCGCGTTTGAGTCTTCCGGCCATGGCAATCGAGCACTTTGATACCAAGATGATACGAGGATGGTAAGCAATAGATAATTCCAATACCGAAAATGAATGGGAACGTCACTAAAAAGGGTGCGGAATGGATTGACGCTGGAATGGACGGAAGGTGTGTAGGGTAGGCGGCTGAATGATGAAAATGAAGGGTTGAGATCAACCTCCATGGATAGAGATGAACCACCGTGAAAGAAGACTCTGATAGACTCGTTTGACTATGGATACAGAGACGCCACCATGAGTAAGACGATGGTAAGGAACAACATGGAAGATAGAGAAACACCACCACCGGTTGAACGCTCAACTCAATCCACACTTGGAATCCACTAAATGAAGAAAGATGTTGACGAAGAATCCACTCACTTCTGACAGAAGACAAAGTCTTACAACGAGGTTTATAATCTGATAATCAAAGTTGTCTCCATTAAGTTACAAAGGCACCTTATATAGTGATGTTGGGAAGAAAACAAATTAAATGTAATAACAACCAACTAAATGCATGCATAACTTAATACTAGCCATAATGACTTATTGGGAATGAATGCAACTAATTGCAAGATAGTGGAGGCATGGGTGGTTTGACAATCAATGTGTCATCAATGCCAGGTTGCTTCTGCTTCGACGGATCCCTTGCTTCGACTAAAGTGTAAATTAGTCGATGATGAGCAAGCCGACAGCTCTAGTCGATGGCACGTCAATGGTCCTTGTATCACTTTGTCTCTCAATTAACACCGGTTACCCCACCTACCGACCAACAAAACCATCAAAAATAGGAAACTAATGAAGTTGAATAACAACTATCATAATAACATAATTAGCAAGGAGCTCGCAGACAACAAATGCCGTGTAAAAGAAAGAAAGAGTTTTGTGATTCTCAGTTTTGATGCAACCATGTAAAGCATGCAGTAATTTCGGTGCTTTTGTGTTTCTCAGTTTTTGATAGCCATGGAAAGCTTGAATAAAAAAACCGAAGCCGTGTAAAACATAATAACCAAAAGATAAATAAAAATAAATAATATCCGAGCCATAAAACACAGAATTAGGCAAAGAAAAATAAATATAAATATAAAATTTTGCAGAAGCTAAGTCATGCAATGGCTGAAATTGCAAAAACCAATATCAACTCCTAGTCTTAATGATAACAAAACTCCCAATAATAGTGGTATCCACTGTAGGAAGAGGTACTTGTGACTTCATTGACCGTCTTGACGAAAGAGGGAAAGGTTATGCACAAAGCAGAGCTAGTTGGAGGTGATAGGAGCTAATTCAGCAAACAATATGCACATGTAGCAACAAAACCTACTGGATTTTTTTATTTAACCAGTGTGTTGAAATTTAGTTACTTCATCATAAAAGCCCAGATCCTCATCTGAGAACATATTGATATGCAGGTCATCAATCAACAACAAGGTAATATCCAAACAACAAGATAATGTCTAGCCTATCTTACCTGCAACACCAACCGAAGCACACCTGGCAGATGGAGGCAAACGAAGGCAAATGCTGGGAAGAAGAGGATGACGGAGGTCGGCTGCAGTAAGCGAGGCAGACGAAGGCGGACGCTAGGAAGGAAGAGGTGGACGCTGTGAAGGAGGAAGGACGAGGCGAACGCTACGAAGGACGAGGCGGATGCGAGAAAGGAGGATGGACAAGGCGATGCTCGGAAGAAGAGGATAAAGAAAAAGGGGAGGGGGAGGGAGAGGGATGGCTTCCTAAATCCCAAAATGCATTTTTTGTTTAATTCAATTTAGTCCTCACATTTGAAATTTCTTACAAATTAGTCCAATGTTTCAATCAATTGCTTTCAACAAATGGTTAGGTGGGCTTGGGTTTAGATTGCTGCGTTAGTGGGTTATCTCTAAGATTTGGCCCGTCTCAAGCGATATTTAAAATCGTCTGATTCGTTCTAATCCTATGATCCTGCTTTCAATTTTACGATTTTACTGGAAATAGTTTTTTACACCGATTCAACTAGTCTCATCCCACAAATCGTATAATCGGACGATTTCACGAGTTAAATGCGATTTTGACAACTATGATCTACATCATCTTCTACACAACAGAAGTGTCCGGGTACCTTCTGTTGGTATATCCTTTTGTGGAAAAGTCAAAGGGCTAGCTACAATAATCTTCTGCAAGAGTGTTATATACATTATGTCAGTCTTGTATTCGTTATAAGTATTCAATAGTAAATTCCATCATATAAGGGTGAAGAGTAAATGTAGGCAATTCCTGAACCACTGTAAGCTTTTTGTGTCTCATTTACTTTCTGTGCAAATGGTTATCTCACTGAACATTCAACAAAAACCTTAACAGAAAAACAAATCAACAGACACAACGCAAACGTCTGAGCAGAATCTCTATCTGCATCAAACCTCTAACACTACAATAATCTCTCATATTCTAGAGTCGTTTCCATCGATCTAGCTTACGCATATCATCTCTTGGTAGTGCAGAAACTTGTAAATTTTTGTGACAACCTTTTGCTACTTCCAATATCTTTCATATATTGGAGTACGCCTTACTGATCATGCTCAGGCTGGTCAGATTTGCAAAACCTTGATAGTATAAGCTAAACCTTATGCATCGACCTTCTGATACTGTAAAAACCTTTTTCAGGACTGCATTAGTCACATTCTGAATTAGACTTCGGCTGGTCGTTCGCTCAAGATGGTAAAACTACCAGGATGCTTTAGCTTTGGAATTAGTTATTTCATAATATAGTAATCCACTCTTCTGTTAGTACAACAATTTTAAAATCACCTAATCACCACTTCTTGAACATGGAATCCTTCACAAACTTGGCATAGCTCGACATTTCCTTCAGGATCACATGTAAAATGGATGTTAATGTGATGCTTTTATAAACATCAAGAAACTTACGGAATTGGGCTTCGTAATGGTCCCGAGTTCTTCGAGGAAACGGGATTGGTGATCAATCTTGCTTCTCCATGTTAGCTCCTTAACTCACATATACTTGGTCCAACAGTATAAAAATATGGCTCGAAAGATTGGTTGGTTTGTCTGTCATGGAAAAGGGCACGTCCTTCAGATTGGGAAGACACATCTTTATGTGTTGTTTCATCCACAAAATATACAGGGACACGTCCTCCTCGAGTTTGTGAAATTTTTTAGCTCTACGATCATGTTCCTTATCTAGCAAGGATGTGTTTGTTCTTTCATTGTTCAGTTCATGCATACGTTGGTCGATCTCCTTTAACCCCATGATATCACTCTACCAAATCCTTAGTGGTACTTCTTCAAGTGCCTTATTGTTCCTTAAAGTATGGACCTTCACATGCTCTCACGCTTAGTATCGCTTGGTAGCCCTCCGTGTTATCGTGAGTTATATGCTTGAGCGAGCTGACTGACCTGATTCTCCAAGTTCATATTCGACATGGCTTGATTGTTAATCATGGAATCCTTTTTTTCGATATACTTCATAGTAAGCACCTAAAAACATGTCTTCTTTTTCAGTTCCACTAGTTTTGGTTGTTGAAATCTCGGTGGTTGCATAACTCGTGTCTTTGTCACTTTTTTCCCTTTCCATGGGAATTTTGGATGGTTATTCCTTTGATTATAAGTGTTTGAGTAGGGGTTATTCATTTTATTTCTTTGAGAGTTGGCTTCATCTATTTTGGCTTAACATTGATATGTTAAGTACCCACAGTCGCAAATATAACAGCTCCTTGATGTTCTTTGAATGGCTATACATTCATTGTCTCGAACATCTTGGCTGACGTCGATATCTACACTTGAATAGAAGTAAGTGCATCAAGCTCATGAACACCAACAAGTTACATACCGCTTACCCGGTCTAATGATGGACTTGGTACACAGGTACTCATCATGGTCTCCAAGACCTCTCATTCTTCCACATCCGATTTTTTTAGGAATGATCCAGTTGATGCTAAGTTGAGGTCCTAATGAGATTATTTTGTCAATCCATTGTCTAACTGTCTCCATCCTGCTAGATCATGATATGGGCATTGAATTAACAAATTTTTTAAGCTCTCTCAAGCCTCCACAAAAGTTTCTAGCTCATATTGCTTGAAGGCAGTGATTTCGTTTATCATCTGGGATATCTTTGATAGAGGAAAATATTTGTCAAAGAACATCTCTTTCATTTGTTCTCAAGTAGTAATCGATCCCCCCACAAATATTTTAGCCGACTCCAAACTCCATCCTTCAACGAGAAGGGAAATCACTTTAATTGGAAAGCATCACATGGCGTTCCATTCTACCTAAACATCACTGAATTTTGAATCATCTACATCATCAATATCTTTATCTTGTAGTCTTCGCTTGGATTATCAGCGCAAAGATACATGATCGGTTGATGTATGGTTTTGTTGAAGTGAATTCCACCATCGGCATGTGATCGATGTCTAACTCCTCATTATTTAGCTACTCCTTGATTAAATTTTTGTCATTGTTCACAAGCTCTCTCAAAAATCAGCCTGCAAAAAGTCCTTTCGATCTCTGAGACAAAATGTTGAGTTTCCGCACTCTAGCTTCATCTCATGCACCCGACAAGGAAAACAAAAAATACTAAACATTAGATAACTTGAAAGCCATCTAGCTAAAAGTGTTAACAATATAAAAATTCTCAAAATTAGCTCTCCAATGGCGACACCAAAATTTGATCATCCTTGTCAAAAGTGGCAATATCAAACCTAACTAGCTTGAAGATAAGAAACAAGTAGAGGTCGATGACACGATTAATAGAGAAAATTTTTTAGCGATCACACGAATGAATAAAATGAGGTTAAGTCAACAAAGGGAAAATATGGTGAAATAAAAAAATGAAACAATAACTCAATCAATGAAGAGAAGCCTATGGCTATCAATTTCCCCAACCAAATTATCCAGCATGTCCCTTCCCTTCTTCGGATAGTGAATTCTCAAGTTAATAACCTAAGGTTTAGTTACTTCCCGACACATCTCTTAAGTCCTCTAAGAACATATTCCTTATATAAAGTTAATCACTCAATTCATAAGCAATTAACTAGTGGAAGCCCATTATGTGTCAAGCATAAGTGGCTACTTAGATCCGATATATTCATATCATTTTCACTAATTAGCATTATTTTTCTAAATGATGATAACTTACGCTATCTAATTTATGGCTTAATATAAGCAACTTTTTCAAGCCCCATTATGTTTTAAAATTAAATTAATTGGTGGTCATACAATTAACCGCTTTATGATCAGGATATGGATAAATAGCCATATAAATTCAGTGACTCGAAGAAATGAATTCTCTCATTAAAATAAGGGTATGGTTCCATTGAAGTCCTAGAAAATAAATTCGTTCATAATAAGAAAATACCAAATGTCTTGAGTTTAAGATAAAACAACAATGACAAAGAAAACGATAGTGAAGATAAAAGAAACGCCATGATCTTTCGACTCGAGAAATAGTCGCATCGTCTGAATCTCTACTAGAATCATAACCGACGCCAAACTTCTCTGTTGGGACGGTTTGGATGATGAACCGGACCCTCTGTACTACAGAAGGTCGAACATTCTATTCTACAGAAGCTTCTCATAATGAGGATCTTTTTGTAAGAATCATTGTTGTAATTAAATAATTAGTTATCAATTATTTAATTACAAAATATATATTATCTGATTAAGATATTCGTCTAATCAGATTACCATGATTTGATTTTCAAATAATCATATTGGAGATAATATTTCTTGTAGAAGGAAATGTATCTTCTATATATGGAAAGGTTCTATTATTTGGTCTACAGGCTTCTATAAGCTTACTTGATCAACATACGAACATTATTTGATTGCAAATCACCACCACCTGTCCAGATACACTCTCACGTGTGTTTTTATCAGGATGGAATTGACTTCAAGTCATTTGGAAACAAATCAACGATTGTTTCCATCTGTATAAGGTTATCAAGCAGAACCTTCTGCAATACCTTCTGTGGTGTACTATTCATAGAAAATATATCATGATCTTATTCTGATTCATTTTCTGACTGAATACATGCACATACATAATATTATTGTATCTTAATTATTTTGTTAACTAACCTTTAATTTCTTATTTTACAGATTACATTTGTATCTTTTTCCTTTTGCATTTTCTTGTTAAAATTTTGTGTATAAATAGCCACGCCCTCTCCCATTAAAATTATAACGAAAACATTAATCCATCCATCCCATTCTGTCCAGAGAGAGCGTGTGCTTGAGCTTTAGTTCTTTTGTTCGTTCGAAGTTAGTCACACGATGAGCACTACCGGCGAAAGCTGCATCGTTGGTGAAGCCTTCTGGGAGAGTGACTCGGGGGCTCGAGGGACTCGGTTGGAAGCTGCAGGAGACGTTGTTGGAAGCGTGTCGACGTGGGCAACGTGCAGTGGGCCGGAGAGAAGGGCTAAACCTCGGGAGCACAGAAGGTGAGGGACTGACCAGCTTCTGTTGTGTAGAGCTCTGTGTCCAGGAACCTCAGGACAAGAGGAAGGTTGTCACCTTAGGACAGAAGGAAGGCTGTCACCTCAGGACAGTAGGAAGGCTGTCACCCCAGAACAGAGGGAACGCTGTTCAACCTCAAGACAGGAGGAAGGCTGTCACCTCAGGACAGGAGGAAGGCTGTCACCCCAGGACAGAGGGCACGCTGTTCATCCTAGGACAAAGGATACGTTGTCCACCCTAAGACAAAGGGAACGTTGTCTGCCTGCGTAGGGTTCGCTACGTACTCGCGTGGGGTACGCCACGAAGTCGTTATCCTTGAGGGATTGCGCATTTGCTACCTTGTTAGTCACGTTAATGCGTGCAACCTCCTGTAGTGCAGAATCATCGGATCTGTACAACCTCCTGTAGAGCAGAACCTTAAGGTCTGATTCTACTTTAGTGCAGAACCTGACGGTCTGTACATAACTCAAGTCATTTCTAATACGAACCATTTTGGTTTGTTAAAGATTGACACATTCTTGGTACAGAACCTTACGGTCTGTGCTATACCTTCTGTGAAACAGAATCCTTGGATCTGTTCTATAGAAGGTTGACGTGATACAGTACAAAATCTCTTGATCTGTACTATAGAAGGTTAACACATCTGACACAGAACCTTCTAGTCAGTGTTGTGCTTAAGCTTCTTCGACACAGAACCTTCTGGTCTGTGTTGTGCCTTACTCTCTACGATACAGAACCTTCTAGTCTGTATTGAGCCTTAGTTACTATAGTACAGAACCTTAGTGTTTGTGCTACGTAACAAACCTCTACGGTACAGAACCTTCTGGTCTGTGCTCTGTCACTCAAGCCTCTATTGAACAAAACCTTTGGATCTGATTTCAGTTGCAATCATTTGTGTAATTTGTACAGAGATACATTTGAGTGGAAACCATCCAAATATCTGGGTGAAGAGTGGATGTAAGCAATTTGCTGAACCACTATGAAAATACTTGTGTCCAATCAGACAAATTGCGAACACACTTGAACGTTTTGTTGTACAGAAACCTATCTACGGTTCTGTTTAACAGAAGCTTTCTTCCGCTGCGGGGTAAAACGAAAAAGCGTTAAAATCCGAATTTGGAGATTAACACTAATTCACCCCCTCTTAGTGTAACATTCTCCCTATCTTAGGATTGAAAGACGTAAAAAAACGAAAATGTCTTCCTAGTTGTGTTAACCTAAAATATAGTCTCCTAAAAGATTTCCTAACAGTCTAAAATCTACTAAGTTTTTAGGAAAGTTAAAAAAGAAAAACTAAAAGAACTAAAATGAGTAACTAATGATGATATCTCCAAATCAATGTCTCTGAATCCTTATGTTGATTGTCCATTACTGTCAATTTTTCTTTGTTTTATCCAAACTGCGAGTTTCTACTCCTTTACCCACATCAAATCAAGGTTCTACCAAAATGCATCAACTCGATAACTCATTTTACCCAATCTAGACCAAAAACTAAGAAAAATAACAAAACTCATCCTGAAACTAAAATACACTAAAAAGACTACTAAAATCTAATCCAAGCTCGCATGATTGACTATATAAACCTTCGTCGAGAATATCAAATAGTTCGTAGAGTTATCACGTGCCTATTGCCGATGAAGAGTGAGAACAGGATTATACGAAAATAGGGAACAGCGCCTCGCCAAGACAGATGCTTGTTTCTGAGTTCTTCCCATACGAACTAGAAAACTAGGCATATATAGCAAATCATTACCAATGCTCAATTACCTCAATTGAATTCAAAATGATGATGGAAAAGCGGATTCGGGGGTTATTTACCTCGAGTTCTTCAAGCGCCGCAATTGGAAGTGAAGGGCTTCTCGATGAAGAGCATAGACGTGGTGCCGTTTGTGAAGGCATCTGCGAACATCCTGAGGGTGAATCCACTATCACTGGTCAAAGGGTCGCAGTTGGCAGGCACATGAGTGACCTTCAACCAGTAATGCCTGTTAGATTTCGGGATAAGTGGAAGCACCAAAATAAGATTTTTATGTCCAAAAATAACAAATCTCAATATACGTATAAAATTTTAAATAAATAACAGCATAATCTTATATGGAAATCATACTTCGTAATTTCCGGATAAACAAACGTAATCACAAACAACTGATCAAGAACCCCACGTATGACTTCTATAGAAGTATTCATGCACACACGATTACGAACACTTGACGATCCGGCAGATGCCCTTCCTTTCAATCTACTTAAATTGACCTGTTTGCAAGCAAAATAAAAAACTTTTGTTTCTTTTTCGTTCTGACCATCTATCAGATGCCCTTCCTCTCAATCTGTTTTATTCAAGGCTGTCAGTGAATCCTCACCCAAACACATTTATTTTCTTTCATTACAAAAACTTTCGGTTTCATTCGTTTTAAAACCTGTAACGTGCATATGGTTTTAAATAAAATTTCCAATGGATTTCTTTCCTTCAAAAAATCACAATATAAAATCAATTTTATACAAAATATTCCAACCGTTAAACCATGTGCACGTATTAATCTGGCTTAATCAAATATTATTTTTATTAAATAAAATCTTAGATATAATATCTTAATAAATACTAAAATATTTATTGCATATCCTTTATATAATAAAAATCCGGTCTAAATTTTTTTTCTTAGCTTCCAATATTTCTAGAACAAATTAATAATCTAATTAATTTTGATTCTAAAAAAAATGATTAATTTTAATATCCACTAAAAACAATCAATATAATGTTCGTGTCGACGTGCTATGCGCGCGACCCTCTAGGTCATATACACGAAGGTAGTGTAAATCCATACAAAAACTAAGGTAACCGTCTAGCAACAGTTTCCATCAAACATGTTAGGATAATGGTCTTAAATCATAAACCACTATGAGCCGACTACTGTGCAATTCAATTTCTACATCTAACCGACATCCCAATTAATTCGGCGCAAAATACATCATCACCAAATTAATTGTTTACTTGATTACCAATATATAATAGACTCATTTGAATGTAAAAACATTCCTACTATGGCTATGGATTTTAGAGTTACTAAAATCTCTATCAAGTGGCCTAGATGTCAACTCTCTAATCTGAAAGAGTGATGAATCATAGATTGACTCAACATTATTCTCTCTACTCTTTGCCACACACCCTACAATCGGATCACTCGTAATCCGGTTAAAGATTGCTTTTAACAACTTCGAAGTACGTAAACTCCACGCATAAAATAAATGAAGGTCTTAAGTCAAAAAATCAGTTACACTCGTTCATAAAAAAGATGGACCAAATATGTTTAATATGTGGTATCCTCTTAAACGGGTCATATCTAGTAACTCTAATCTCAGGGCACTCCTTAGTATAACTTGTATATACTATCATTCGGTCTATCTTGACTTCAATTATACTCAACGATGATCTAGATGTTATTGTCACCTCTAAACATCTATCTGATCACGGACTATTTCAAATTATTATACTAATTAATCTGTTGGACTTTATCATTAATAATTTTACGTGCAGAAAAGAAAAATAATTTATGACAAATACTAGCATTTATTAATTATTTATCCATAAATACAATAAAGTGTCTTGGCACATAAGTACACACTAACATTGCATTGGGTTGATGGAATGTTCCGCAATCCATGAAGTTAGGCTGGTAGGTTATGACTCATTCTTTGTCATTATTGGCTTTCGAACATCGGAAAACTGTCGTCTGATCAACATCACATACCAGTACACTTCGAGCACCACATTATAGCATCGACTCTTTTGGAGTCACTCTCCAAAGAGCAAATTTAGAATGAATGAGCTAGGTGCAGAACGCGACTCGTGTGGCTTGCGAGCATGTATAGGTTAAGATTATATGCAGCTCCATCCCACCCAGGCGGTCTTAGTGAACACGCCAACAGTCTTAATGATCCATTGGTGTTGAGGGAAGATGAGGAACATCCGAGGCACATGAGTTCCCAGCTCAAAAATTCACTTGAAATATCATATTCCTTTCGTATCAACTGAACGACCATTTTGAGAGAGGCAGGCACCCCCATTTGATCACGAGGAGGATCTTGTTTTCTCGTCCTTCCTTGACCACATCCAGATCTTCAATACCGCATAGCTCTCACCTTTCGAAACCATATTAAAGCTCTTCCCAACTGCACTGACAACCAGTGAATCCTCTTCTTCACGTCATATTTAGTTGCCTCGCAGACCATTGTTTAAGCAAACCTTAAGCTCAAAAACACCCGGTCACATATTGATAAGAGCCCATGGAATATCACCACCATGCATCTCTATCACCACTTCTCATTTCTCCGATCCTCTTCTTTTGTCTTTCTCGTCGTTTCTTTCTGAATTTCTCTAATCTGACAAGAGCTAAGTCTTTTTCTACAATAATTAGATCGATATCAATCACATTCTTTTTTATAGATCACCAGCGCACACAATCCATTATATCTCCATTTGTTGGCAGCTCATAACCATCTTGCTGATCAATGAAATAAAAGGATCAGGTTCTCGACTGCTAACCTTGGAGCAAATGTCCCCTCTACAAATTGGGGATGTCGAACGCTACAAAAGCCATACACCAACATGATTGATAAAGAAAGCATCGCTGCAAACAGGTAGCTATCTCAAAAGGAACATGAGCGAACAAACAGAATAGTTGAACTGGCTCCTTCAGGCTGATAGTCTGCTTAAACTGAAAAAACGGGGAGTGAGTCCATAACAGCCCGATCCGAGCCCAAGTCATGGAGACAAAATGGTTGTTATAGCTGCCTCGGCAGCACTTGTGGACTAGAGGACGACCAAGACAATAGGGAAGAGGAATCAGATTCGGATTTCGAATCCAACTTATTAGTTGCACGTCATTGAAATGAACAAATTGTGAGAAAAATAATGAAACAATTAGGGACGATTATAGGCAATAGAATCATCGTATTTATAGACAGTCGATATATTGCCAGATATAGCTAAGTGTAACTCTATATTAACAAACAATTGTATCAAAACAAATAATCGTTCAATAAAAAAAAAAAACCTATTTTACAAATTGCTTCTCCTACCCTCTAACATGGCATCGGAGCGGAGATGATTTTGATCAAACCAAGCTTCGTCGTCGGTGGATCAATCTTATTCTTGACAGTATGGAAGGAACGCCATCTACACCAACCAGGTTAGAGGTTCTCCAAGGCTAGAACGACCTTGCGACCGAACTTTTCAATCTCTTATGCAGTGGTCTACACAACACGACGGTCACCGTGAGTCAAAGCCAACAAAACTCAGAAACCGTAAACATTGGAATCAAGCTAAATGCCAGTAACTATCCTTTATGGTCTCGGCTAATACGAGTTGCAGTAGCTGGACGACAATACCTCAGTCACCTTACAGGACAACTACCGGCACCTGCAAGGACGGAGGTAACATACAACAATTGGGAACCCAGGATCTCATTGTGTTTTCTTAGGTAATCCAGAATATTGAACCAAACCTAGTGAGTAATGTGGCTGCCTATCCCACCACGAAAGTACCATGGGATGCCTTAGAGATGACGCACAATAACGGGGGAGACACATTTCAGACTTTCGAACTCCACACAAGGGCTAATCAGATCAAACAAGGAGAGATGACTCTCAAGAGGTATTTCGATGTCTTACTGGGTATTTGGCTGGAGATTGGCAGACGCCAACCGAATCCAATGAGATGTCAAAATGATATTATCATATACAATCAATAGAGACAGGAGACCCGATTGTTCCAATTCCTAGCCGGGTTGGAGAGCAAACACGAGATCGTCAGGCAAGACATCCTCAAAGAAGAGCCCTTACGCTCTGTGGAGAAAGCGTATGCTGAAGTTCGACGAGAAGTGGCCAGAAGTGGGATTCTCAACCCCACGAATGAAGGTGATCATGGCAGAATCGGCAGCAGATTGCTCGGCAAAGCATCAAACCCTCAGATAAACATCACAGGGGACGCATACGAAGCGAGCGAGGGGCCAGGGGGACGATCCCGATCAGAATTCATCGGAAAAACAACAAAATCATTATCTCGGGATGACAAATCGAAGTTGTTATGTACTCACTATGGGATGAATCGACACACGAAGGAACAATGCTTCAAACTCGTCGGAAATCCCGAATGGTGGAAAGATGGGCACAAGAAGGGAAGTGCCACTGGGAAAGGGAAGGTTTCCACCGCTGCGGGCAATCTAATGGCCACCGACGACATCGACGGCAACCCACCGGGAGGAGTAAGACAAATGACCGAACTCGATGGAAGAGACGAAACACGCACAGGAGCTGGAAGAAAGAATGACGGCTGAAATAAAGAATGTATAGGGGTTGGGAATTTATCCTCAAACCCCTACAATTTCAATTCAGAATGGATTTTTTATTGTGATGCGACTGACACAATGACTCATAACATTCGAGATTTTGATATTCTGTCCACACCGCAGAAGACTCGGGTTCAAAGTGCGAATGGGAGTTTCTCACCTGTGATGAGTGCGGGAACTATCGGGATTACTCCGAACCTTATAGTGAAAAATTGTCTTTATGTTCCATTTTTGTCATGCAGGTTGCTGTCACTTAGTCATGTCATGAAGGAACTCAATTGTACTATACTGATGTACTCAAATTGTTGTATACTTCAGGATATTCAAACGCACAAGATCATTGGACGTGGCACTGAGCAGAATGGGCTCTACTTTGTGGATGAAGTGGTTCATTAGGGGACTACTCTACTGGCACATGGGACGGTGTATAGGCAGGTATGGCTGTGGCATCGTCGGTTGGGACATCCGTCGAATAGCTATCTAAACATTCTATTTCCTCGGTTTATATTCAATAATTCTAGTTCCTGTAAGACCTACATTCTTGCAAAAAGTCATAGGATAAGTTTTTTTCCGAACAATACTCGGGTAAATTCAGCCTTTCAACTAATACATTCATATGTATGGGGTCCCGTTCCAAATTCCCAAAATAGTCGATTTCGTTACTTTATACTCTTTATTGATGATTTCTCCCGAATGACGTGGGTCTATCTTTTGAAACATAAGGCTGAAGTTTCAGATAAATTTATACAGTTCTATCACTTTATCCAAACTCAGTACCAAAAACAGATATGTATACTCCATTTAGATAATGGTGGAGAATATGTCAATCATACCATGACCCATTTTTTTACCACAAATGGCCTTGTTCACCAAATCACATGTCCCAATTCACCCCAACAAAATGGTGTGGCTAAACAGAAAAATAGACTTATTCTTGAGGTCACTCGAGCCACTATGCTTGAAGCTCATGTTCCCATCAATTATTGGCCTGAAGTAGTAGCCACAGCCACCGACTTACTTAATCGCTTACCAACCAAAATCCTTAACCTTCAAACACCCATTGAGACCCTTTCATCACAAACCAACATCCCACCAGTCTTAACCCTCACTCCTCATGTGTTTGGTTGCTCGGTGTACGTCCATATTTCTAAGACCGATGGAATCAAATTGGATCCATGTGCTGTCAAATGTGTTTTTATGGGTTATAGTCCCAATTAGAAGGGATATCGATGTTATGATCCACTCCGTCACCATATGTATACGAACCTAGATTGTACCTTCATTGAAACTGAATACTATTTCTCCACCCAGCTTAGTAGCTGGGTTCATCCGTCAGGCGATATTATGTCCACTACTGTCCCAACAAGGCCAGATACTAGTTCCAACAAACCTGCTGAGTTCACAGATCAAGAGCCCATCGAGCCAAGTGAGCCAACTGAAGGTCTTTTGTCTGAGCATCCTGAGGTAACTATTATCCCTAATATACTAGAGCATCATGATTTGGCTTCGGAGTCTGCTAATGAGGCAGATCAAGGAGAGGGAGTACAGGAGGACACAAAAAGATGCATCCTTCCTCCACGAAGCAACAGAGGAGTACCATTGCAAAGATCCTCACCTGAACAACAAGCTCATAAATCTCGGTACTCAGTAGATAATGGTGACAAGGGGGAGTCTGTCTGACACAGCCAAAACATTCAAAGCAGCCATAGACACTGTGATGGTTCCAAAGACCGTGGAGGAAGCCAGGAAGAACAAAGAGTGGAACCAAGCAATGCAAGAAGAAATGAAGGCGCTCACAAAAAATCAGACGTGGGAGAAATGTGAGCTACCGTTGGGGAAGAAACCTGTCGGATGCAGATGGGTGTTCACGGTCAAGCACAGGGCGGATGGCACGATAGAAAGATACAAGGCGAGGCTTGTGGCAAAGAGTTACACCCAAACTTACGGTATTGACTATTCAGAAACCTTCTCACTTGTGGCAAAAATTGATATAATTCGAGTGTTGTTCTCCATAGCAGCTAATCTAGATTGGCCGCTGCACCAATTTGATGTTAAAAATGCCTTTCTATGCGGAGATCTCAAGGAAGAAGTATACATGATGGCCTCATCTGGCTTTGAAGAAGACTTTACAATAAGAGAAGTTTGTCGATTGAAGAAGGCATTGTATGGGTTAAAGCAATCACCCTGAGCTTGGTTTGGATGGTTCACCATCACAATGAGAAGGTATGGGTACAAATAGAGTAATGCTGATCATACTCTATTTCTCAAGAGAAGGGGAGAGTTGAGTACATGCTTAATTATCTACGTTGATGACATGATAATCACGGGAAATGATCAAGATGAAATCTCTGAGTGTAATCTCTATATTAACAAACAATTGTATCAAAACAAATAATCGTTCAATAAGAAAACCTCTTTTACAAATTGCTTCTCCTACCCTCTAACACAAATTTCATTTCCTCGGTACAAAAAGATAATTATTTCTCTAGTCATATGTGATTATCTGTTGCTTTTTTTCTTGGTTGCTTGCCTAGTATGATGGATGGGACTTTCAATAGGGTAACTGCATACGGCAGATTTCGAAGCCGATACCTCCTTAAACGAATCCAAGCTTCTTACTACTTTTATCAATTCATGTCGGTGATTATTGTTTGCTTTAAATTCCTTTTCAAACTCTTCATGAATTCATGGTTCACGATTCATATGTATGCAAGGGGGAGGACGCCCTCTCTTCCTCTTCATGGATCATGTTGATCAGGGCAGCGACCTGGGCAGAGGTCGGCCGTGCGTCTGGCGACTTGTTTACACACTTCAGGGCGACTCGTAGGAGATTCACCATCCTCTCCTCGCTCGCCCCCTCGGAAACCAGTGACTTGTCAAACACCTCCACTGTCCATTCCTCCCTGACAACCGAGTGCACCCACTTGGTTAGGCTAAATGCTGCATTACTTTGTACCACCCTCCCTGTGAGTAGCTCAAGGAGGATCAGGCCAAAGTTGTACACGTCCCGCTGGAACGCATCAGCAGAAGGATCGCTATCGGGCGTGGAACGTTGGTCTGGCCTGAGGCCCTGGAGGAAGGACAGCGAGGAAGGGTAGTATGATGAAGACCCGTGATCACCTGTCTCCTTGAGGCCATACTCGCAGATGCAGGGCTCCATGTCCTCGTTGAAGATGATGTTGGAGGACTTGAGATTGCCGTGGCCAATCTCACAGTCTTGTAGCTCCTGGTGTAAATGTGCCAGAGCATCGGCGGATTTGGCAGCAATTTCCAGTCTCCATCCCCATTCCAGATCTCCTGGCTTCCCTGAAATGTTTGTTACGGTGGTTTTTTTACGTCTGTCTGATCTGAGACGCAGAGAAGCATCTTTTCAAGCACGAGCGAGGATTTCAGGAAGTTCGACTTACCTTGGAGGAGTCCGAGTAAGCTCCCATTCGGCTGATATTTGTAGACAAGAAGCTTCTCTCGTTCCGAGCTGTAGAACGCGACAGCATGCAACATGTTGGTATGCTTCACTTGGCTGATCTTCTGCATCCTATTCACGAAATCCACGCAGGAGATCCCCCACTCCTTTATCCTTTTCACTGTGTATGTTGTCCCATCGCTGCATTCCACCTTGTAAAGGCTCGCATACTTCCCCCTCCCGAGCAGCTCGGCTGGTGCCTTCAGGAGCTCGTCAAGCGTCATGCAAATCATGGCTTGGCTTGATAAAATCACAAGTGAATTCGACTGTGAAATGGACTCGCTCTCGGCTGGCGTCTTCTCCTTTGGCATGCTCTTGACCGGAGGGGCAATGGCAAAAGTCCCCCATGTTTCTGATTTACCCACCTCAAATTTGATCTCCATGGCAAATCCAGCAACTGATGAGAACGGTTTTTTGTTCCCGCTTTTGTCGTTTGCAGTGCCGACCTTGGCCTTGCTTTGCCCTTTCTTGGCTTCTCTTTGCCTCATGAAGAACTTGACATAAATGGCGCTGAACAGGACCAAGAACAGCATGGTGTATCCCACGTACATGAGCAAGCGTTCATGTGATGTGATGCCGCTTTCTTCATTTTTCGGGCACATCTTCTTCAACGGGCGCCCGCACAACCACGGGTTGCCATAGAAGCTTGTCTCACTGCAGAAACCTGCGACGCCCGGGATAGAACCACTGAAGTTGTTGTAGGAGACGTTGAAGTAGTGAAGGTTCGAGAAGTCGAGCGCAGGGAGCGTTCCGCTTAGACTATTGTATTCCAGGGCCAACCAGTCTAACCCCGAGATATGGGACAAGTCCGGCAACTGTCCCATGAATCCATTACGGGATATGTCCAGCCTCTTCAAATTCTTCAGCGTCCCGATCAATTCGGGAATGAACCCATCAAGCCGGTTCCGGCTGACATTCAGTTCCTTGAGCTGCTGGCACCTGGAGATGCTGGCCCCAATCCTTCCGGCAAGGTTGTTCCCATTGAGCAAGAGCACGGACAGCGTCCTGGAGATCGTGCTCGTGCTGCAGAGGAGGGTAATGTCTAGATTTCCAGAGAGACCAGTCTGATTGAGCAACAGCTCCGTGATGGACATGCTATTCTCACACACCACCCCCTTCCAACTGCCCCCGCACGGATCCGATGCATCATCCCATCCGTTTTGACGCATAAGCTCCATGTCATAGTTGGACAACTTATTCAGGAACCTGAGCAAAGCTTCTTTCGTTTCCTGATCCTCAGACAAACTCGATATCTGTAACACACAGAACACCGTGATCATAAGCCCCCACAAAGAGTAGGTTGTCTTCATTGTTCCAGGGTTTCCTGGCGATGAAGCCTGAATTTCCCAAGATCAACCATGACAGGATGCTCGGGAGGCATAAATAATGGACCACTCGAGGATGATCACGATGTTCTATGCAATTCTTAGTAGACATCAACCAGCCTGGCAACACAGTCCCATGGACCGGAACAAAAACGGTTGCAAACATAGTTCTCAACGTTGTACACGAACCGTGATGCCTCAAGGTCGATTCATCGGTCTAATCGATTTTTGACGAGCCCTGTTCTGGAGTGTCGTCTATCCAGACAGTAAAGTCATGGCAGAGGGATGAGGACTGGTGGAGCGAATGATGAGTTTTGTGTGCCAAGCAGAGTCGGCCTGAGATCAACTAAGCGTCTTGATTATGTTGGTAAATTCATCAACAGCTCAAACCACGACAATGGAATTGCTGGCGTTGGCTATCGCTACGTCCTTGCGCGGTCCGACCGGATAGCATCACTACGAATGCGTATGGGAAAACCACAAACCAGAAAGACAAGACTTGCTACTTCCTGGCCATTATATCGGCTGGGTTGACTCGCGGTTCCGACCACGAGCAACCACATGAGCCTTCTCGGGAGAGAAGCGAAAGGCCACGATGGTTAACCATCAATATAGATCTTGTTACACAATTGTCCCTGCAAAAGTTGGACAAATCATATAATCTATGTTTGTATTCCAGATGTCCGGATAATCCACTCCTGTAAAACTAACGAGAGATTCTACTCCATTTACTAAAAGTAACAAGGGCTTACATCCTAAACATTTTCCGTTATTTATTTATTTATTTATCTACACCTTTAACAAAATCCAACCAACCAAGGTACTACCCTGTTATAAAAGTATTTTGAAATGGCAAAGAAAAAATTCTTCCGAACAGGTACTCCCTATCGAACAAGAAGCAGTACCACCAAAGGCTACAACAGAGATTCCTATGGCTCCAATCTCAAAGCCAAGGATAAATACTTGTGCCCTGGAAGCCCGCAAAGTGGCTCATGCTCCCATGACTATATATATATATAATTTACATGTTTTTTATTAAAAATATATACTTTAACTTCTATTTTTTTATTATTTTAAAAGATATTTGATAATAATATGTAAATATATTTTAACACGTCATCAATTAAACGTTAATGGAGTTTATAGTGACTCAGACGTCACTTAAAAATCCGTCAAGTACACTTCGGATCGAGAATAAATTTGAAGTAGCAGATGGAGTTCCATATTTTAATGGAAGATTTTCTTTAAAAAAAAATAGGATAAATAAGAAAATGAATATTATTATATAATTACTCATTAGGCTCATTTAGAATTATGCAACTTACAAAAACATAATCAAAATTTTGCTTCCCACAATTCCATGCAAACGTATTCGATACGTACGGAAGTCGTATAGCAAACTTTATGAATGATATGGTGGGTAATTTGAGACAATTCCGATACGATTTAAAGTAACTAAATGTATAGTTTACCTAAAGGACATAATACACAAGATAAGATATGCGGACGTTGGGTTTTAAAGTTAGACAGGTTTCCAAACCTCTAATAACCGTTTTAATAATTTTTATTTTAGGTTAAATCTTCTGTGGACAAATTGACTTTGTAAAAAAGATTAGCTTATTAGTAATAGTTATGAAATATTTATTTAATTATATCCTATTGTTAGCTTTTCTAATGAGCGGTGATAGCTGTTCGAAATTTATTTAATCAGGTAATAAATCTATAAATGGGTAATACTTATTCAATTTATTTTTTATATTCTACAATGAATATACTTTTTTAAATAATGATATATGAAAAATTGTTTATATATGGGTATTAATTTTATTGGATTTTTTGTATTATGAAGAATTACTTTATAATATTTATTTAGTTTTTTAGAATAATATAATATTTTTATTTTTATAATTTTAAACCAGTTGACTCGTCTCGCACATGAATTAGATATCGGGTTTTAAATTTTAGTGTGACTAGCTAAACAAATTGCGTCCGAAGTTTTAAAACACGACTCCATGACTAACCACAACACATCTCATGTATATCGCTAACCCTAATATAAGGTCGGCATAACCTTTGTTCTCATAGTTTTCATTAATCAAACAAAGATCAGCTCGATAGTTTAGATGTTCTTGTTCTAAATTCAACGCTATTTTATTATAATAAAAATGTACTTAACTAATGATTTGATTTGAGCCCTAATTAATATAAAATGAGAAATTCACCTAAAACCTCGAAAAATATGAGTTTTTTTTATTGGGACTATGCAATCCAAATTTGAGGCTGTTGTGTTGAGGAACCTGCATCTCTCTTTGGCGGGCACGGCTAAACTATCATTCATGGAAAATATCGTGTATGGTTTTTTTTTATCATTTTTTTAGTCTTCGGTGGACCGCGATTCATTTTATGGTCGATCGTAAAGGCGAAAAGTTTATTTTTTTCAATATTTTATATTTCAATCCATCACGACACATTTCGCGATTGACCTTCCTATTCAATAAAGTTCATATCGTCCTGTAATGATTATATAGGGGTTCCATTATACAGCAAATTCGTACCGCTTAATTCTGAACAAACTTTCTTGTGATGACATGGAGGTTTGTTCGACAGGGTTCTATTTAAGGAAGTTCATACAAAAGATAGATGCTCGAAGGAAATTTCCTATAATAATTAGATGGGTTATTCCTATTACGTGGTAGTCCGTTCTACAGGAAGTGTCCAGGATAGTTCTTGCCAATAGATTCCGGAACGAATATTTATATAATGATTACAAAAAAAATTTATTCTATAATAAGTTCGTTTTGTTCCAGATTATTCGTATCGTAAGGTTTATGAACAAACTTTCATGTAATGGTTATAGGGTATGTTCGTTTTGTAAGAAGTTTGTTCTATTCAGAAAAGTTTATACCGGTTAGTTCTGGAATATACTATCTTGCGATGATTTTAGGGTAGATTTGTTCTACAAGACGTCCTATGGAGGTTCGTTCTACATGAATTTCTTCTTATTCAAGATACTTTGTACCAAAAGGTTAAAAACTAACTTTCCTGTAATGACTATAAGAGAATTGGTATGAAATTTCTTAAAAAGAACAAATTTTCTGTAAAATGAATATCCCATTATAATGACTATAAGAAAATTGTTTCGACTATTTTCTAATAAAACAATTTTTTGTAAAATGAATACTCCCGTAATTATTACAACAAAGTTCGTTTTATACTTTTCCTATACGAATTTTCTTGCATTGAAACGTTAACTTTGGAATTAATTATGGTTGTTCGGAGTATGAAAAATTTTTAAAAAAATAAATTTTTTCCTTTTCGGATCTATTGGAAAAGGGTTATAATCTACCAAAGTATAAAAAATTTGAAAAATAAATGCTTGCGAAAAACGATGAGCCCAAGGGGAAGGCTAATTACCCGTGAACGGGTAAGTAAGCCAATTTACGAACACATAACTATTGTTTTGTATAATTTTACGAAATAGTAGTTTATTATTCACATTTTACGAAATATTTTAATGGTCGAATTATTTCATAATAATTTCGTACAATTGTACAAACTTTTTCAAAATTTTCTTAATAGACTTCGTATAAATGTACAAAATGTAATAATATATGTTTTGTAAAGTATGAAACAGTAAAATTTACAAAAAATTTTATAATGGACAGAAAAAATTTGTAAAGAGCCCGTACAATTCTACAAACCCGTTATGAAATAATTCCCGGGTAATTAGCCTCTCCCGAGTCCGAAGTCTAAAAAAAAAGAACCGTGCACGAATTACATAATAAAAACTTCATTATTGATTCCGGAGTTCTTTCCTTAAATGGGGACATTTTTGCGGTGCCCCGCCATGGAATTTGGCAATCATTGTTTCCGTGTAGTCTTCCTCTGCCATTTTCTTTTTTTTTTTTTTTTTTTTTGGTAAGCTTCCTCTGCCATTTTCCCTTTCCCTAATCCCTCTATACAAAAAAATAACAAGGGTCCTAAGGTCCCTTCCATTCCCAAATCCCCGAATCACAAAATTCAATCCATTCCGAGAATTCAAAATTCCTATCTTTTCTCCAATTCCACGGCTTCCCAATTCAATTCGGCCATCCACCTCCCCTTCCCTTAACTCAAAATTCAATCTTCTGATCGAGTTCGTCGTGTCCCCTCCCCGCCTCTCAATCAGTTTGAACCCTAGGGAAGCCCATCTCAGATGTCCCGCTACTCAATCGAACTCTACTTCGACCCATCTCTGGAAAACCAGGTCCTTAAATCGTGGAACGTCCTCGCCCGGCGGCAAATCAGCACTCACCTCATCGAGATCGAGTCCCGCCCTCACATCACCCTGTTCTCGTCGCCCTTTGTTGACCCGTCGAGGCTCGAGCATGCGCTTAAAGGCTTATGCGCGAAACAGGAGCCGTTGCCTATAACCTTCTTCGCGATCGGGAGCTATTCCAGCGAGAAGAACGTCCTGTTCTTGGTCCCGAAGCCGAGCGTTCAGTTGTTGCAGTTTCAGGAGAGGTTGTGTGATGTTTTGAGGAAGGAAGGCGGGGTGGAGCTCGGGGAGGAGTTTAGGGTGGGGGGCTCTGGCGGTGGGTGGGCGCCTTGGTGTGCCGTCGGGGAAGAAGTTAGTAAAGGAAGGATGGGGGAAGGGTTCTGCGTTCTGAGGGAAGTGGTGAAGTTGCCTGTTAGTGGGTACTGCATGGATATCGGTCTCGTTGAGTTGGAAGGGCCCGGTTTGACTGTTCGTGAGGTGTGTAGTTTCGTGCTTGGGAATGGCATTGATGGGTGATATGGGAAGGGGTTTGAGAAAAGGTGTTGCTGAAGAAGGTTGTTAGGTTGGCTCCTGAGGACATGATTGAGGAGGTTGCACGATGATATTCAGTGCATCTTTTCTATGATTGAAATCATTTGGATGGAGCAATCGTGAAGGGTCCGCATATGCCACTCTTTTTGGATGGTTGGGTGTTTTGTCATAGTTTTCATAATTATTTTGTTGTAAGAATTGACTAGATAAAAAGGATCTGAGATTTTCAGATCATGTGGCAATAATTCCCTAGAGAGTGTAGATCTCTTGTTGTGTCATTGTGATATCTGATGGGTTATGGATCATTGGCGTTGTCTTTGCTTCCGAAACTGATGAGCCAAAGCAAATCATTCTTTACCACCAGGATTCTGTTTGTGGGCTTAAGATGGTGCAGGTTCGTTCCTTTGAGGTGATGCATAGCTGGTTGATTAAAAGCAACATCGTGGGCATGATGTAGTTGCTGAGTTACTCATGCATTACTCTTAATATTTGATGTTTATCTGACTGCATTTTGAATAATTGCTTGAAAATATTACTTGTCTGCATCTATCATCAATGTATATTTGGATATTCAGTGTTAATCCGGTCATGGATTAGGTCAAGGGGTATCTACGTTGGCAATAATCTAGCCAGTGTCCGAGCTTGAGAGTTGCTACCTTTGCTTATGCCCTGAGTTGATTTGCAAAAGACAGCTCAGATCCTAATTGTTCGATAAGTAAATCATCTGACAAGGCATGGATATCCTTGAAATGCAGTGATTCCCCTTACTGGGGGATATATGATCAGCTGCATTTGTGATTGGTACGTGGTTGATCGTCTTGTAGTGCGAATGAATGCCCGGTGAACTTAGAATTACCTGACACCGTCCTGTAGTGTGAATGAATGCCCAGTGAACTTAGAATTACCTGCTCCATTGTCAGTCGTCGAGTATTGAGACAACAATGCATTCAAACCCTCCATTAGAACCCACTCAAATACAGGGGTGAGCAAAAAGTTTGGAATTTCAAATATCGAACTAAAGTTTGGTATTTGAAATTCGGTATTTGGTATTCGATTTTTGGATCGATTTTATATTTATGGAAAAATTTAGTTTTCGATTCGATTTCGATATTTTAGAAACTAATTCGGCATTTCAAATAAATTGAAATATTATCGGCTCATTTCGTTTGGGCTTTTTGGCCCATCGTCCATGCCCACTGACCTACAAAAATTGCCAGGATGGCCTAAGGTTAGCCACTCCTTCTCAGTCCTCCCCAACCCGACAGCGCTCCGGTTCGTGCTCCGTTCCCCGACGGCGACAGCTCAGTTCCGGCTTCGACAGCTTCGCTCCGGCGACAGGTCCGCTCTGGTCCGGCCCAGCTCCCATCTCCTTTACTCTCGGGTTTGATTGCTCCGGCATCGTCGAGGCTGTCGGCCCTGGGGTGTCTGGTTTCGTAGTCGGAGATAGAGTTTGCTCCATCGCTAGCGTCGAATCGTTCGCACGGTTTATTTTGGCCGACGAGAAGGAATTGTACGGTCGATGAATTGGTCTTTTAATGGGTCTAATGTGTTTGGTTTGTTTTCTTCATTTGAGAAGTGAAAAGATGAGGGTTTTGTGTTTTGATCGGGTTCAAAGTGCCAGAAGGGTGCGACTTAGTGGTAGCCAGGCCTCTTCCTGTGGTGTTTGACACTTTCTACGTCGCCCTTATCAACAGAGCTCAGTTGAGATCAGGATAGGTATCAACTTGGTGGAATAATTCGATTCTTTTATGTTAATTGAAGAGGGTACCCAATGGTAAGTGGGAATACTCGTGTTTGATGTTTCTGGAAATCCAGGTGCTACTGGTTCTAGGTGTGCGGGGGGTGTCGGAATCTCGACCGTGCAAATAGGGAAGGTGTGTGGCACCACTGTTATTGTCGTTGCGAGGTAGTTGAGATAAACAAGCATGCAGTATCTGTGTTTGATGGCATTTGTTTTGTAACGCGATGTATGAAGATATACTAATGCGGCAGTGTCTATGGTGCAATTTGGCATTTAGTGGTCCCCATATACTCTGTTGATATTCACATTGAAAATGATAGAGAAACCTGTTGCATTAGATTCAGGAACCTGTTGCATTCGACCTGGGATTGCTTGCCTCAACCATTACTTGAATGTAATGAGCGTCGTTCGTCTTTTATGGTCCAGGATCGGCATTATTCTCTGTAATCTGCCATTCAAATGACAAAGGACTCCTTCCCCTGTCGTTAATCTGTCATTCGTGATACTATTTACTATGAATTGCTTGCTTTTATTATAATCCCGATTCTTGTAGTTAATCTGACATTTTCTCCTTCCTTGTAGTCAATTGACCTGTTGTTTATTTTTCATGGACTTTCGAAATTTATGGGCTTGGATTTTGTTTTTTAATTGGCTCTGGGCCCATAATCGACTCAATTGAAAATTTGAAAGATCCAACTATCAAACAGAAAAAATTTCGGTGTTTCGGTATTTGAGATTTTGAAATTTTATTCGATGTTTGGAGGAAAAAAAATTAGAAACTTAGAATTTGGAATTTTGGTATTTGGTTTGGTTTAGGTTTGGAACATTGAATGCTCATCCCACGTAAATCCATGTTGATAAAGCCCCTCACAATTAAAGAAGTTTGTTTCGAAATACTGTTCGCCAAATGTTTTGTCGATTATGGTACAATTTTAAATTTTTTTGTAAATAATGCTCTGAAATTCTACATAAACCCAAGAACTCATGTTGAGTTACTGTTTTGAAACTTTATGCATTTTTCGGACTAACATGAATAAAGTGGATTCAAAGTTGACATATTTAGTTAATGTCATTCTCAAATCCCAAGTTTCAAAAAAAATTGTGAAATATTATTCGAATTTTAAAAACCCTAATTTATCATCCCTAATATGACTAAAATTTCAAGGTAAAATATATGATAATATCAAAAATTATTACGGAACTTTTTTTTATAAAAAAATTAGTTCGTTAACTTTTATTTTTTATTGATTTTGGGCAATCTTAGATTTTATTGTACGAAAATCAAACAAAGCATCGATATTATTTAACATTTATCCTATAATAGTTAGTTCTAACCTCTCATTCTTCGTCTTGTAATCCAGCTTACTTCGTCTTGTAATCCAGCTTAACCTCAACAGAAACTCCAAAATAGAGTCATCATTCGACCTTCATTAATTTTACATATGCTTAACAACATTAATAACTATAGTCAAACTTCGGCTACCAACTTACTTAATCTAGTCATCAAAATCCTAAAATGAAAAAATACATGAGATGTTTTAATTTCATTACATAATGATACTATCGAAAAGTCAATGTTCCATTCCACTTGCTAAAATTTATGAAGTGAGTATACGTCTTTATTTATTTATAATTCATCAAAATCGCCGTTAAAAATAATAATTTTTTTATAATATCAATAATTTTTCTTTTCAAAACTAGCAGTTGAAAGTACAATCCTCGTAAATAAAGTCATGAAGCCCCCCAGCAAAAAAAGACGATTCCGAAGTTTCCGAATGAATGAAAACAACACCCATCGTTTCATTCTATCGCATACACTTCGATTTTCCGCGTGAAAGTGACGTTCGCGTGCGCTGTCGGAGCCGGACTGCTGCCTTATCTCTTCCCTTTGTTTTGTTTTTGTTTTTGTTTTTGGGTTGGTTGGTGGGGGAAAAGCAGCTTTGGGTGCTGTCAATGGAAGGATTGCACGAGAAGAACGCCTTCTACGTCGTAAGAAAGGGCGATCTCGTGGGCGTGTACAAGAACCTTAACGATTGCCTGTCCGTCGTCGGATCCTCGGTGATGTTACGATCCTTTCACATCATCCGTCCTTTCGTTTCGTTGTCCGTGGGGAGTTGTCGGGTTCTTACATCTACTGCGAATGAGGGTTAGGGTTTCACTCATCTGGACTACTTTGATTGTCTGGAATTGGTGTTATCTATCATCAAAATCGAAACTTGGCGTAAACAAAACACTGGATTGAAGCCTAATGGGTGGGAAGGGGTTCTGTCTCATTGATGGGGGTTTACTCTGCGCGATTACTGAAAGTCAAATTCTTGTCCGCTGAGCAGGGGAGTTCTCCTCCTGTGACTGTCTACAAAGGTTATAATCTCCCGGGACAGACCGAGGACTATCTCAAGTCATATGGATTGAGCAACACATTGTATTGTATCGATGCCGCCTCGTTCCATAGGATAAACAATGGCCAGCTTTTTCAATGCCTTCCCCGGGTAAAGGCCTCTAATTCATTTATTCTGGTTTTTTGTTCATGTCAGGTATGGTCTCCATATCAGGCGTGTGTTTTTCTCGATATTGCGTGGAGTTTTAATGCAACGGTCAGAGGCATTTTTGCTGTTTGACTGCTTGTTCCTGATGCTGCACATCACATTTTCTTTTAATCATTTGTGGATTCCTTTTTGTTTTTTGTACTTGTGTATTGAATGCTTCATGTTTTCTTCTCCAGCAACCGATGCCATCCCGGGGGACAAGTAGCGGATATTCTTCTTCCTCGCATATTAAGAGACCAGCAGAAGCTCATTGGCCGGAGGCTGATGTAAGACTAGTTCTTTAAGGATTTACTTTTCAAGATTATTCCATGAATTAGGGCCTGGGGAGTTCCAAGCGATGTGTTTGCTCTTGAATTTTCTGGATGGATTATGATAATATGATGTTCTGCTTACGATAATACTATGATGCTTAAAAAATGAGCCAATATTAATATGCCGGAGGTAATCCCTGATAATCTGCCAGAGTGAACCTTGTCGTTTTGTTTGGCTACTAGTTTG
The DNA here is from genome assembly GCA_023653495.1 of Melastoma candidum. Taxonomy (NCBI): domain Eukaryota; kingdom Viridiplantae; phylum Streptophyta; class Magnoliopsida; order Myrtales; family Melastomataceae; genus Melastoma; species Melastoma candidum. Next base: position 2,567,410 of record CM042880.1, read on the forward strand.
GTTTATTCTGAGACTTGGCTTAATTATCTGACTGCTAGTTTATTTTGGAACGGCAGGTCAATGGGTTAGCAATTGCTTCATCATTGAATCATCCCAGTAAGCATGTGAAATTGGAATGCAGTTTCCCAAGTCAGGGAATATCTACTGGTTATGTAGGTTACCAACTCAATCAGCTTCTACTTGTAGACATAAGTATTTGTCCGCTTTCTTGGCGCACAGAAAGATATCTTTCTCGTTTTTCTTTTGTCAACTCAAATAATACTCAGTGTCAAACTCAACCTTAGGTTCTGCTATATCTCCTGTAATCTTTCTCGTTTTTCTTTTGTCAACTCAAATAATACTCAGTGTCAAACTCAACCTTAGGTTCTGCTATATCTCCTGTAATCTTTCTCGTTTTTCTTTTGTCAACTCAAATAATACGCAGTGTCAAACTCAACCTTAGGTTCTGCTATATCTCCTGTAATCCTGAGATTTTGCACCCATGGGGTTAAGGTGTTGAGTTTCAGAGATGTCATTGTTTCCCAAGGTTTTAACCCAAGACCCAACCCCATAAAGCCCCTATTCAAGCTGTCTGAATCCCCTGCTTCCCTCTCCTGGGCCATAGGCACTTTGTTCTATATTTATTCCCTGTTCCTTTATAGTCTTCCCCGTTAGTAGTCTCACTGTTGGCTTGCTTGCTTAGCCTGTTGTCTCACATTTGTAAGTTTTTGTGTGCCATCTGTTTTTAGCGATCTTGCACCCTGGAGTTTGATGGGGCTGCAAAGAGAAATCCTGGACCTGCCGGCGCAGGGGCTATATTGCGTTCTGAAGACGGCAGTGTGGTATGCTATTGCTTTAATTGTTAAATAGTCTACATTACGACATTACTTTAGGATTCTTGGCCTTGAACATCGTGTTAGGTTTTCCGGTTGCGTGAAGGTGTAGGGATAGCGACAAACAATGCTGCGGAGTACCGGGCTCTAATCTTGGGACTAAATTATGCTTTGGAGAAAGGGTATCAACACATTCGAGTTCGAGGAGATTCGATGCTGGTTTGCATGCAGGTGAGTGATTTTACCCATCGAATTTCACTAGTTGTTGTCTTGCACTCATTAGCATGTGCTTACAAGTGACTCTCCGTTCATGCAAATCACTCGTGTAGTACTGTTATTGCTTATATGTTATACGTCATTCATGAGAGCTTGTGTATTTTGTTCTCTAACTATTTTGTTAACCCCTTGGACATATTGTTTCTCTATATAAATATATAAGATTGGCTGTTTGGGGTAAAGAACAATACCAGATGCTCAATTTGTTTGGAGGATCACCTTACAAATTAGTTTGTGCAACAGCTTCAGGGTCTGTGGAAAACCAAAAGCGAGAATATGACTAAGTTCTGCAAGGTTGCCAAAGAACTTAAAGAAAAATTTGTATCATTTCAGATCAACCATGTCCAGCGGGTATGATGAACTTTACTAATTAAACTTCTCCGCTTGCTCGTTCTTATATTTTGCATTTGAATAAAGTCCTCCTTTTGTTGGCCTAATCATTTCTGCTGATGTGGGCATTGACTATGGTGATATGGTGGCTGGCTAATTGACATTCCTTGTGAAAAAGTCGATGGGGGTAATCACAGGCAAACTCGATTTGCTTTCGAACTTGTAGAACACAACGTGACAAATCTGAAAACTTTTGGGACCCGATTACTTTTTGCTGCAGCATTTTACTTCTGAAAAATTTAATTTTCATGTCCTGCTTGATTATTCTGCATTTTATTTAGACAAGATGAACCAGCAACCTCTTACATATACATATTTATTTGCAGGAATTCAACGCTGAGGCTGATGCACAGGCAAATAAAGCCATATCTCTCAGAGGTGCTTTCCTTTTCTCTTCATTTTAGTTGGTTGTGTGAAATCTCTGACCACCATGTGTGCAATAGTGATGACGTTGTTTCTTTGTGTGATCAAATCAATGGCTGATAATGATATTCAAGGATAGATGTCAAGAACGTCACTCAATGGTAGTGTGCAATTCATTGCATCTATCATGTCCAATATGCCCGCACATAAACAAAAGATACAGAGTTGAAGTTACTGATCTGATGTGAACAGGCTTTCCGTTACATAAAGCTCTCCCCAACTAGTAGGGAAGGGAGAGGCTAATGTACACGTACTCTACCCTGCCCTTTGTAAAATGGTTGCTTTTGCATACTTGAACCCATAGCTAACGTCATCGATCAACGTGAATCTTCATCCATGTGGTAGACCAATCCAATTGAATGTCAATCTTCGCACATTGTTTGGACTTTTTAGCTTTGTCAAATGATAAACAGTAGCATGCACCAATCTACGTGCATATTTATTTTGTTTGTCAGTCTCATTGCACCATCAAAGTAATATGTCTGCCTGTTTGGGATGTGCTGCAGATGGAGATATCGAAGTAGACTGCGTCAGGAAGTAGTGTTCAGTTTGTTCTTTTCCGCACCTCAAGTTGAGATGCTGTAAATCAATCCACGGGATTTGTGTGGGCGTTATCGCTGACTATTATTGTGGTAGAAAATTCTGCGGATGATGCTGGCCAGTTTGCATTTCCTCCCTTTTTTCCTGGGATGATGTATTCTATAGTGGAAGGAAATGCTGCAACATTGTGGGCAGGAGAGGATGTGTTGTATGAAGTACAAAATTAGCGAAGTGCTTACATATGCTCATGTATCAGTTTGGTGGGTTTTAGACTTAATTTGTGGGTCATCAAGGACAACTAACTTATCATCATCATTCCGATGATGGTCGCCTCATCGCGGGCTGTCTGAGCCCTCTCCAGGTGTTTATCGAGGTTTGATGGTGGAGGTTAAAACTGATGGGACAAGTTAATGGAGGTTCATATCTAATTATAGTTGGTTCAAAAAAAAAATTGCGGAATACAGTTTTAATTTCGAAAATATTTTAAATACCACTCTTAAGTTGCATTTTGAAACTGCGACTTTCAACTGCGACTTGTAAAGACTTAAGCGAAAAGTTAGATTGAAAGGAATGTTAAGATATCTGACTATAAACCCCAACTTTTATTTAAAGTTGGGGTTAAAAGTCGAGAACACCGGATGCATCCTTCACTTTAATTTATCACAAAGCCTTCTTAAGTCGCGGTTTTGAAACCGCGACTTTGACGGATTTCTCCAAAGTCGCGTCGAAACTGGAACCATATTTCGCAAATTACAAAAAACTAATCGTACAACGGTTCAATCCTCCAAGTTAATGAGGTTCTCACATGAGTGAGAAGTTGTAATATAATTTATGCTCCATTTTTTGCAGTTACCGCAAATCTCACCGTTAAATCCTGGTGTTGTCCTTACTGTTGATTGCTTCTTTTCATTGTGAACGTTCTGTTCTAGCCTTAAGGAAGTCATTCGTCGAATTTCGAGTTGTGTTAGTTCATATCGCATCCCATCAAGTGGTATCAGAGTTTGGTTTGATTGATTGTGATTTGTGTCGAGTGATGGAGGCTAATACAAGCAAGATGATTATGTTGATTGTTTATGACAGTGATGTGGTTAATCTGACTAGTGACGAGACCGATTTGGTGATTGACAGTGGTGCTTCTACACATACTACCTCTCAGAAGGATTTCTTCACTTCATACACACCAGATAGTTTTGGTTTTGTGAAGATGGGAAATGATAGTGAGGCAAAGATTGTTGGCATCGAGAATATATGCTTGGAGACTAGTAATGGTTCCAAGGTGATTCTGAATGACGTAAAGCACGTCCCAGACATTTGGTTAAACTTGATTTCCACTATAAAGGTAGATGATGATGGTTATTATAGTACCTTTACAAATGGAAGATAGAAGCGTGCCAAAGGCTCAATGATTGTGGCCAGAGGCAGAAAGAGCGTTATCTGGCATGAAGGATGCCCACTTGCATATGGGTGATCTTTGTTTGGCAGGGAAGCATAATCGAATATTGTTTAAGTCTTTGGACATGATGACGAAGGGCCTTTCATGAGGAAGGATTATTACTTATCGTTAAGTCACTCGTATTCGAGAGGGGAAGATTTGTTAGGCTATTCTCTCTTATGTGAGAACGACCCAAGCCCGTGTTCTTTTACACGGATGAAGTCCAAGCCCACCATATTCTCATGATCTATGGTCTTCCTCACCTTTGGTATTCATATGACCTTTGGTATTCTCCTGACCTTTCGTCTTCTCCTATTGTGACTATTAATAAGGCACATAACATCGTAAAGAAAGACAAGGATCATTCAACTAAAAGGTAGTCAAGTGAGGAAAAGATAGCCCAAAGGAGAAGTGATCCTGGATTTTTGCCGTGGCTTCTTTTCAGCCAGCGCAACGTTCAAAGCCGGAAGGAGAAGTGATCCCGAAATTCCGTTGCGGCTTCGTTTAATCATGCACGAGGTTCAGTAAATTGAGAGTTTTCGCAAATCTTACCGTTGGAACTTCATGAAAATTTAAGGTAGTATTCCTGACACGAAGTTCTTTATTTTGAACAGGGGAGACTGCCATTGAAGTTTCGTATCAGGGATTACTGCCCTATTTTTTAGACTGCAAGATTTGATGTCTTCTATTTCGACTTTTTCTCTTCGTTTTATTAAGCGTAGTGATTGCAAGATAGTTTCTTGATGTTATGCTGAGTTGAGAAGAGGTTTCGATGCTGGTTATTGTTGCTTGAGAAGAACATTTGTGTACCCACTTCTTTGGTGATTTAGTGGAAGTTTTGGTGGTGCATCGGGCCGTGGTTTTACTCATAGTGAGGAGGTTTCCATGTTAAATCTTGGTGTTGTCCTTGTTGTTGATTGCTTGTTTCATGAGCATTCTGTTCTATCTTTAAGGAAGTCATTCGACGAATTTCAGGTTGTGTTAGTTCGTGTCACATCCCAACAAGCTTTTGTAAAAGCATGGGAGGAGCTGGGTGATAGAAAGGTTGATGCTGAAAGGAAATTTGTTGAGATTATTATTCAAAATGATAAATTTGAAAGTACAAAGAATGTGAAGAGGAAAGGCTATGGAAGGATAAGATGTCTACAAAATAAGAGATCAAACGACTGAAGAAGATGTGAGATTGGCTAAAGATTAATTAATAGCCAACAAGGAGTATGAGAAGAAACTGTTCATTGATAAGCTAGATGACGAGATAAGCATGAATTCTGGAAAAGGGAGTTTGAAACCAAAATGCAAAATAAAATGAAGGAGAGAGAAAAAAGTTTGCTTGAAAAGATTAAATCATTTGAGAATGAAGGAGGGAGAGAACAGAGTAACATCGCTGAAACGACAGAAGAGATATGGAAGAGCTGAAACGGCAACGCATGGTCACGTTCGCTCTCTCTTATGGAAGCTGGTCTTGCCCTGTGGTCCGATACATTGCGTCCAAGGTTGTGGACGAGCTAGAGTCCTCGAAGTGGGATTTCCTTCTGTCAATATTAGGGATATCAAAGGTGAACCAACTGTTAATACTGAAGATGTTGTATTGGCACCTTCTAGACTTCGCCGAGAACCTAGAATCGCTGCTTGACTGGGTATGCTGCGGTTGTCGGTTGTCGGACCTAGTGTCTTAGATTTGTATGAGTTTGTGGAAGTTGATGGAGATTATACAGTCAAAGACCATATCAAAGAGCTTCCGAAGATTGCAAAAGATTTTATTGAAGATTATCTAAATGTGAAGGAAGCCAAGGCAAGAAGAAGAAATCAATATCGTAGGTTTTTGGTGAAATGATTGGGAAAGCCAACGACATAAAGTACTTTGATAGTTGATGAAGAGTTGAAGAAGATTGATCCTGACATATATGCCGACATCGTTGAAGTTTTCGCGCTGGAGTTGCGAACTTTTATAATCCGAGGAGATTGATGTAGGAGCATGATAAACTTTTATATTTTATTTTATTATTTTAAAGGCATTTTAGTAATTTCACAAAAAAGATATTACAGTTAAGGCTGATCATTCGGTATATCGGTATTCCGAAATACCGATTACCGAAATATTTAAAAACCTCAAAATTTTAGATCTCGATTCCGAATTTATAATTCGGTATTTCGGTAAATTACTGAATTTTATTTCGGTAATTCAGTATATACTAAATTATCAAATTTTTATCACCTTCACGCATGAGAATAAACATCTACTGCATATTTCGAACCATTATGTTGCACAATTTACACCAACACTTGATCATACAGTGTCGAAATTTATTAAAAAATTGAAAATTGTTTTTTAGATACAAAATTGAAAAAAAAACGTCAACCCAATGTGTCATTGAAGTTATATTGCAGACACGGTAGCAGACGAAAAACAAGTAATTGTTGGGATTAATTGGTTCGACCTATTAATTTTTTGTTAAATTGGGGCCCAAATTGTGTTAGCCTTGTAAAAATTCGGTATTTGGTAAATACCGAATTTTATTTTTTCAATACCAATCCCAATGCCAAATACCGTTTTAACAAAAACGTACTCCCAATTCAGAACTAAATACCGAAATACCGATCCCGAATTTCAGAAATTTTAAAAATTCGGAATTGAATCCGGTATACCGAAATTTTTTCTCTGCCCTAATTACACTAGTATAAACAAGGGTTTTCAAACTATTGTCATATTTGTAACAATAGTTTCTTGCACTAAGGCTTTTTTCTCTAAAATTTCTTACCAACCTAAATATTTTTTCCCTTCCGCTACATTAATTATCTTGTAATTTTTTTTATGATTTTTCTTACTTCCGTTTCGTTACTCCAGTCGGGTGTAGGTATACCCAATGCCCGACATCATGCTCCTTCATGGAACGTGAACGCGATAAAAACACGTCATAACCATCATCACCGGACAGGTCTGTAATTTGTGAATGCCGATTGATGATGTAAGAAGAGAAATCCCAGTTATATAATTTGATAACGGACGGACGGACTAAATTGAAATAATTAGAAAAGTTTTGAGTAAATTTTACAACGCCTAAAATCTAAACCCCTTCTTGAAATTCCCTTCCTCTCTCTTGCCCTTTTTTTCTCTGCTGCTTCTTCTCCAAGCCTTCTCTCATCTTCTGCCCCTTCCCAGCGTGCTTGAGCCGACGGACGAACGAAACAACCTTCGGGAATCAGGCGACGATCGAAAACCTAAATCGCCATGGTGCTCGAGGTCGGAATCCCTATTCGATATATCTTTCCGTTTGATTTTCACTCCTTGCAGTTGGGAGTGCTCGAGTTTAGGGTTGTTTCGAGGGTTGATTGCTAGATCGCTGGTGGTTGGATTAGTGTTCTTGATTTTGTTTCTTGGTGGAAATCTGCAGGCCACTATGATATGCATTGACAATTCCGAGTGGACGAGGAATGGAGATTATTCCCCTAACAGGTTCCAGGCTCAGGCCGATGCCGTCAATCTCATCTGTGGCGCTAAGACTCAGGTTTTCTCTCACTCTGGGATTTTCCTATAATGCTTGCTTTCTCGCTATCGTTCTTCTTTTTGTCTAGCAGGGATAGTTTTGATCTTGGTGCTTGGAATGGATGTTTCGTTATGGTGGTGAGGCGATTTGTCATGTTTCTTTTGTTTTGAGCAGTCGAATCCAGAGAACACTGTTGGAGTCATGACGATGGCTGGGAAAGGAGTGAGGGTTCTGGTTACCCCTACCAGTGATCTCGGCAAAATATTGGCTTGTATGCATGGTGAGTGTTGTGATCTCTTCTGAACTGACCCCCTAGCCTGACTCTGGTTCTTTAAATTTCTCACATGTGGAAGGAGGTACACAGATAATGAATAAGTTCTATTTTCCCTTACTATGAGACATTGACTGAAGACGACAACACTTTTCATCCTTTTCTTACAGAAAGTTAATCCTATTGGACTTCATTTCTGAAAAAGATGATGATTGCAATTTTAGCCAATAGATCTCTTAATTTATTCAATGAGTTGTGCAAAGGTATCTTAGATATAGAAGAATTTGCAGTATTGGATTCTATGGAGTCAGAAGTTCTGCTTTGTGGGATTAATGGTGATGGAATTGCCCTCAACAAAATCCATGTTTTAATATGGACCCCGAAAAATTTTTTGGTTTTCAAATTGTCATGACTGTCCAACAGGGCATGGCACTGTGGTGATGGGGCTCTTGGGGCTGAGTTTCTGCGAGTTTCTTCTTTTTCAGGTTTTCCTGCAAAATGATGTATTTATTCATTTTGTAGGCTTGGAAATTGGCGGTGAGATGAACCTGGCAGCAGCAATCCAGGTGGCTCAGTTGGCACTAAAGCATCGCCAAAATAAGAAGCAGCAGCAGAGAATTATTGTGTTTGCCGGAAGGTTTGTCCCTCGAATTCCTTTGGTTCTCAGTGCTGGATTATTTATTTGATCCCGCATTTTGGTGCTTGTAGTCCGATTAAACATGACAAGAAGCAATTGGAGATGATTGGGAGGAAGTTAAAGAAGAATAGTGTAGCTCTTGATATTGTGGATTATGGTGAAGAAGATGACGGTAAGCCGGAAAAGTTGGAAGCTCTTCTTGGAGCTGTAAATAATAATGACACCAGCCACATTGTTCATGTTCCGTCTGGCCAAAATGCACTCTCTGATGTTTTAATTAGGTAAGGATTCTTTCCAATTTGGACAATGAACTGTTAAATCCTGCACTATTTGTTCTCATCTGGCTAAATCTCTGTGTTCTAATTGTTAGCACACCCATTTTCACTGGAGATGGAGAGGGCGGGAGTGGTTTTGCTGCTGCTGCAGCGGCTGCAGCAGCCGGTGGTGTTTCTGGATTTGACCTTGGTGTGGATCCGAATCTGGATCCCGAGCTTGCTCTTGCTCTTCGTGTTTCTATGGAAGAGGAAAGAGCCAGGCAAGAAGCAGCTGCAAAGAAGGCTGCCGAGGAAGCAGCTAAACAGGAGAAAGGTGGGGAACATACCTCCTCTCAGGATGTAACCATGACTGAAGGTGCTAGTGCTTCAGCTTCTGGAGTTGAAGATAAGAAGGAAGATTTGATGGTTAGTTTTGTCATTTGCTATCATTTGATTGTTTTTGAACTTTTCCGATTGGATTTCCAATGTTTCCCCTGGACCTCCTTTTGCTCATGAGAAATAGAAAGCAAATTTGGTCCATCCTCCAGTTCTTGATTATTTTGTTCTTAAGAGCTAACAAAATACATAGTATACCAATGCATGGATCATCTTATAGTTGAGAAAGGAGGTGATAAGAAATTCTCATCTGAAATCTTTATATCCATGCTACCGGTTGGAATTCCCCTCAATTATTGTTTCTTTCCTTCAATGTAACAGTCTGAGATTTGCCAAACGTAAGTTCAGTCTTTAGGAATAAGTTCAGCCACTTCATTATCCTTATAAAACACAAACCATTATTGAGTACTTATTTATCTGTTTATTTGTGATCATTTACTAAAGTGATTATTAGTATTTTCTTGGTACTTGTCTTATGGGATCCGAGTATCTCAGTTTTTATTTCTAATTCATTACTTTTGAACCAGCGAATGCAAAAGTATTGTTCGATGAGATGATCTCCTGCGCTTTTGTAATGTAAAGAGTTTGTATTGATGGCAGGATGATGAAAATGCATTATTACAGCGTGCCCTTGCAATGTCCATGGATGACACAACATCTAGCCATCGTGAACAGCGTGACACTGAAATGTCGGATGCATCTGCTGAAGATCCAGACTTGGCATTGGGTGAGGGCCTTGTAACTTATTTTATGGAGCTCTTTTCCTGTGCTGTGGCGTAACATTGGCATTTTTATTTTTGTTAGCGTCTTGTTGATGGGGTGCTTCGTTATGTGCTTGTAGCTCTACAATTGTCTGTTCAAGAGAGTGGGAAGGATTCATCTGGCCAGACGGAAATGACAAAGTTGTTGGCGGATCAGTCATTTGTATCTTCCATTCTTGCATCGGTGCGCTAAGAAATATCCAGAGCATCATAACACTACCAATACCTTAAGCGTGGAAAACATCCTCTGGCATGTCATTCATAGTGTTCTGTCTTTGCAGCTTCCGGGAGTTGACCCAAATGATCCTTCCGTGAAAGAATTACTTGCTTCGATGCAGAACCAGGCCGAGGTTATTTCTTTTACATCCAGAAAGCATAGGGCTAGTATTTGCTTGAAGTTATGTTTTTATTGTTATTACCTGAGGGGTGACGCCTAAAAGTGACATTGATGGTCCTCCCTTTTGGTTCGCGCTTAATCCTTTTAACCAACTATGGCAATGGATTTTTCAGTTCTGAATGTAGAACAATTGGAGCATATCTTCTTTGAGTTAGTTCCCCGTGTGTCTGATAGATGTATGCTTCCAAAGTTTCCTGAATATTGTGTGTTGTTGATGCAGAAGAAAGAGGAGCCCAAGGAACCGAAGGAAGATGAGAAGAAATGATGATTTCAGCAGGTACCATTATGAATGTGTCGCCTTACAATAACAGTAGTCTTATCGAGTCTGATGTTAGAACCGCCTGATTGATTGACGATGGTCATCATCATTCATGCAAACTAAATGCCATCCTTTTTGAAGAAGGAAGAAAGAGAGAGGGATGCAGCTATTATTTCTCACAGGAGTGCAACAAAGGGATGATGGGATCACAAAGCAGCAAGCGTCTTGACAAAATGCAAAATCTATCGTAAGTGGGAGAACTACTGCTGGGCTTTGTGTTGAGAACACTAATTTAGTGGTTACTGTGAGTGAGACTCGTGTTGGGTTGGATACTCTTATCACTCTGGGGATCCTCCCCTTTCCTTTTTTTTTTCTATTTTTAAATGATTGGGTGACATTGATGGTCGATGGTTGTGTTTGTTTGTGATGACGAGGAAAAACTGTCCCCGACTGATTAACCCAAAGTCATATTATACCTAGGATGCCTGACATACACTACAACATTAACATTGTCTGCAACAGTAACATCCAAAAAAATTAAGGTTCCAGCTGTATGTATCCTTTTGGGAGGGGATGATGCACCTGCTCCTTGATTCTTTCTATGCGACGCTGTGATCGATGTCAATGCCCCCCCAACCTCTCCCAAAACATGAATGTAGTAGTAGGAAGAAGACGGATGGTAACTCATCGTGATATCCATCACTTGTAATGTAATTCTAGGATACGACAAAAAGTCTTTCATTACCTTAAAATTTTGCAATTTTCCCCAAATTAATTTATCCTCCCTGAACTCAATCAATTACCACATACTTCTTCACAATACAAGCCCGAATGAGTTAGCCGATGCCAAAAGGGAACACAGCCCAGGATGGAAGCGGTTAACGTCCCGTGGGACCTTACCTGTACTAATTTTTAGTAATTTTTAATATATTTATACAAATGAAATTAGTATAATTATAATTACTAATACATTACTAATATATAATTTTAATTAGTACAATATACAATATACTAATTTCATTTGTACAAATGTACTAAAACTTGCTAAAAATTAGTACATTGCGGGTAACATCCCGTGGGGGGACCTTAGCCGCTTCCGCCCAGGATTGGCAATTTCTGTTGGTCACGTCACACCTTCGCCGGATCTCTCCATCCCTCCCAGCCTTAATCCCCATCGGGCTCTCCTTGAGCATCGCATTCACAAAGTCCTTGAACCAGAGATCCTGATCCTTTTTTTGATAAGTAATAATCTATAACCCAAAAATAGTCTGTACAAAGATCACGCGGGCATGTCCTTAGAAGTAAACAAAAATAACACCTACGTCCAAGGAGGCTTGCCAACTCTGCGCTTGTTCCGCTCCAGCCACAGGTAATAAACGCATCCTCCAAACATCCGGGAAAAAGACAAACGCCTCCGAAGTGTGACTCCAACAGATAAGAACAATAACTCAATAATAGCAGACCATCTCCGCGGAAAGTTAGTTGCAACATCTCGACCAACAGTATATGACCAAACCTCCACTGAGTAGCTGCATGTGAAGAAAAGATGGTCTAACCTCTCTCGCCTCGAACCACAAAGCGCACATGTAGATGATGACGAAACCCCGAGACTGAATTGCATATCAGAAGTATATATAACCTCTCCTGAACAGCCAACCACAAGATGAACGAGAACCTCGGCAACATGCCCTTACTAGGAGCAACTTGGTAATCGCTACGGATATGTCTCTATGCAGAGGAAACAGTAAAATCTCCATCAGGACGTAAAAACCAGATAATTCGATCAGAAGTACCTGGCAATGGATAACAACTGACTGGCAGAGGCTCGCTCTTTCTATTAAAGCACACTAGCCTATACCGATGAATCCGCATATCACCTCCCCGCCAACTCGGATCAACAAAGAAATCTACCACTGAGACCCTAGAAGGAATCCTGGAAAGCTCGACTTCCTCACGCCCAAAAACATCCATCAAACGACCCAATGGGGACCACGTATCGAACCAGAAGGAAATCCTGCACCCATCCCCCATGCGCTGTCTCCAGACCCAGGAACACCTATCCGGCTGCCTCGACTGCCAAAACGACTCACCTCTTGGAAGATATGTCATCACCCAACGAGCCCATACTAAGTCCTCCGGATCCGAAAAGAGGTGCAAAATGTGCTTCAGCATCGCCGCTCGGTTCCACTCTGTGACCCGCTTAAGACCAAGCCCTCCCTGCTCCTTTAGCCTGCATACTGTGTTCCACGCTACCTTGGCCTTGTGGTGGTCCATAGATGAACCCGACCACAAAAATCGCGACATGAGCTGCTCCACTCGCCTACAAACTGACATCGGTAGTTCGGACGACCAATACGTCTGAGTTGCGAATAACACCGAACTCACTAACTGCAGCCTCCCAGCATACGACAGGTGCCTACTCGTCCAATGGCAAATCCTGCTCGCAATGGAATCCACCAACTACATACAATCCTCCGAAGTGAGCCTCCTAGTGATAAGAGGCATGCCAAGATATCGAACCGGAAGCTCTCCTCGTATAAAATCAGAATAAGCCAGAATCTGCGTCTGCACCTCCCCTGATATGCCACCAAAGAAAATCTCACTCTTCCGTGCGCTCATCCTCAAGCCAGACTGGTCCCTGAATCTCGATAGTATCTCCAATACACAACGTACCGACGACGGCCTCCTACGAGAAAAGATGAGGAGATCATCCACAAAACACAAGTGAGACAAGTGTACCTTCCGATAGCGAGAATGAAAACCGAAGTCGGGTGACTCCGTAATCTTCCTCAACATGCCATAAAGTTCCTCCATGACCATCACAAACAGCTACAGCGACAAAGGGCAGCCCTGACGAAGTCCCCTAAAACTACCGAAAAAGCTTGCAGCTCCCCATTAATTCTAATAGAAAGTCTGGCCGTGGTCACGCTCTCCATGATGAGTTGGAAGAATGAACTGGAAAATCCAAAGCACTCCAACACCACCCATAGAAAATCCCACTCGACCGAGTCATATGCCTTCCGGATGTCTATCTTCAAAGCGCTCGGGGGACTCCTCTCCGCATGATAGCCCCTAATCAGCTCGTGTGTCACCATGATATTATCCACAATGCGTCGTCCGGGAATAAACGCCGACTGCTCCGAACCTATGATGCCGGGAAGCACCTCCCCGACTCGCGTCGCCAGTATACAAGTGGTGTTACAATACGAAATAGGCCTGAAATTCGTCAATACCGTCGGATTCGCCTTTTTCGAAATGAGCGATATGATTGTGGTTTCTCCCCATGAAGAAGACGACTCCGAGCAAAAAAGTCATGCACTACCTCAGTAACCAGCCCCCCCACAACCTCCCAAGAAACCCTGAAGAACTTTGCTATGTAGCCATCCGATCCAGGCGCCTTATGACGGCCCAACTGAAACATCGCCATGCGCACCTCCTCCACAGAAACTAGGGCCACCAGGCTAACAATCTGCCCCGACAACATAATCCCAGATATAACCGCCCTCACCATATCCCGATCAATTTGTACTGCCCGCGGTGCTGCTGTAAATAACGAGCTGAAGTACCGGATCGTCTCATCCCTCACCTCCGTCGGATCAGACAATACCACACCATCATCCCTCGTCAACGACAAAACAGCATTCCTGTTATGACGCCGCTTCATCATGCTGAAAAAATAAGGCGTGTTCCGATCCCCGTGTTGTAGCCGACGAGCACGTGCCTTGTGGCGCAACATGCTCTCATCCAACCTAGCTAGATAACTAAATCTTGTAGCGGCAACCCTCTCTACAAGTGACACCTCACCATGCGATCCCTGGGTCAACAACTCGGTCTGTAGCTCCCCAAGATGCGACTTAGCCTCACCAACCCACGTCGACAACCTGCCAAGGTCATCCCAGCTCAGCCTCTTTAACTTCCCCTTAAACGTAGCCAGCCTCCTGTAGAGCACGTACATAGGCCTCCTATCATGCCTCTCTGACCACGCCGGTCGCACTAAGCCCTCTTAATGTGGGTATTCCGTCCAGAATCAAAGAACTTGAATGGAATACGTCAACCCTGCGATCTCTGCATAAGCCACATCAGGCACGGAGAATGATCAGAGTAACCAGGAACCAAAAACCGAGCCACTGAGTTTGAGAAATCCCTCAACCACAGCATGTTCACCATCACCCTATCCAACTTCCGGAGTATAACATCATCCCTACGATTCGTCCATGTGAAGAACTCTCTCGTATACCGTAGATCCTCTAACTCCGCATCCCTGATGACAACATCAAACTCCTGATCCACACCATGCCAACTCAAATCACCACCCTGCCGCTCATACGGTGTCCGAACAACAATAACACACCAAGGCTCCCTAACATATCGAGCTGAAGACCATACACAAACGTAATCTGACAAGAAATGTCTGTCTCTATGAATGTAACCCTAGCATGCCCCCACTGAGTGTCAATATCAACCACGTCCACCTGTACACGAGAGGGATCCCAACAAACCTGTATCCTCCCAGTCATAGATGCACCATGGGCAACTACATATCTCCAGGATGAAAGAAACGCACCCTAACTCTGTAACTCAATCGAAGCCCGCTAGTCTCCAAAAGAGCAAAAAAAGATAACCTATGAAGGGAAATGAGCCTACATACCTCACTGACGTATAAGGGGTCATTGAAGCCGCGCACATTCCAAGCTCCAAGCATAAGCAACATAATAAAACAAAGTAAATTACCTAGAAGTCCCGCGGGACCTCCCAGAAGGCACCGGTGGCAGCGCCTCCTAAACCTGCTTAGCCTGCTTCTCCTTCTTCTTCTCTTTCGTCGTCAACTTCGACAAAGAGTGAGAATTAGCATCAATAGTATCATCTCCATAAGCACGCATATCCGCATAAAAATTAGAACTCAAGGATTTCTCATAATTCTGAGCACAACTACCCAAGGACTCAGACGACCCATCCTATACCACCGGCCACTTCCCCTTGTCAGTCAGCAACAACAGTATGTGTCAAATCATCTATATACTCATCCTCCATTGGGATAATAGCATCCTGATCCCTCTGTCTCTCCTGTACCTCATACAAAACAAGTGTAAGGGCAGAATCGCCCGCCACAGCCTCATGGGAAGAATCCACAATCTAAGCTACCACAGTATCAACCGCCTCCCCAACCAGGACATCATGTCGTAGCTCTCCATCCTCATCAGCATCATGCAATACCTGAAAAGCATTCTATGAATGCTCAATCGTTTCCGGAACTCATGGAGGAACTACCGCAGCCTTCCCTGCACGCTCTGTCTCTGCATAAGTCCTCGTTACACGGCCTTCCTAGGCCTCCTCTCCACCGGCCTAACAATATGCGTACATCTTCACAAACCCTTTGGTCCTCTCGTCCCCCGCCATCCCCCTGTCTGTCCCCAACACCCCTAGTACCCTCCCCAGGTTATTGAAGTACTCGTTGTCGAACTTCCACGGCGTCATTATGTCGTTGAACACTGTCAGTGTCTGATCCTTTTTATAATTCCTGCATGTACTCCTCAATCCCTATGCGAACCTAGCATTGTACCTGTCACGAGGTTTCAGCACTCCGCTCTCGTCCAATGCCTAGCTACGCATCCGCGAAGAATGTCAATATCAAACGAACCGCAGACGTCGGACATCCGAATCCTAACACGTAGAACCATGCGATATTTGACAAACAAAGTTATCAGATTGTCACCATATAGTTCAAGTCCAAGTAACAAATCGTCGGCTTCCACCAGAAGATCTGACATTCCTCCCGAAGCATAAGGTTTCGTTCCCGCCATAGATCCGAAAAAGGAAGGCAGAAGTAGAGGAGTACCTGGGATCGGTGGCCACGGAAGAACTGAAGTGGTAGATGTCCTTGGCAAAGGAACTACAGTGGGAGAAGCCGTTGGTGTGAGTGCTGGAAAATGCAATCATCTCTCGGATGGAGAACCCTTTTTTACCGAACAAGGAAATGAGCTCAGACACCGTCATATCTGGCAGTGGGAGGGTGTCGGGAGAAATGGGGAAGGGGGAGGAGGAGTCCTTCCAGCCGAGATAGAGGAGGAAGAGGGCCGTCGAGGATGACGAGGAGGTGGTGAGCGGAGGCAACGATGATGTCGGAGTAGGAGACGACGGAAGGGCAGGAGATCTCGAGGGAGGACTTGAGGCGGAAGATGAGGTCGAAGGCAACACTGGGGAGGGAGAGGTTGATGTCGGAGGTGTTAGAAGTCGAAGGATAAAAATTAGATTTTTATACTCAAATAATAAAAACTCTGGGTACGTATATAATATTTACGATAATTGATAAGAAAAACCTTATCCATAAATCGTATCTCTAAATTTTCGATCAAACAAAATAAAACCAAATAATCTAGAGTCCCACGTGTGACTCCTCCAGAGCTATCCACGTAGACGATCACGAATCTGTCGACGATCCCATACGTGCGAGCCTCTTGGATCGACGAAGAACTTTTTTTGAAACCAAATCCTCAAAACCTCTCGTCACACCTTTTCATTTTCTTTCTGGTTTTGGAATTGCTAGACAACCCACGTTTGTCCCACCCCAATCTATTTTTAATCCGAGACCAAAAATTATACCGATTGATTGTGTCTAATTTTCCGTTTTAATCGTCCGTTTTATTTGGATAATAAATTGCTTTCCAAAATAAAAGGTAACGTTTACGGGACTAAAACGAAGCTTGAGTCTTTTTTTTCTTTGAAAATCTCTATAAATGTAATGTGATAATAAGTAACAAATATTCCTTTTAATAGATAGTGACATGCACATGGATTATAATAATTTAATCAAAAATTGATTTTCTCAAATATAAATAAATATTAAATATTTATTTCATATCCTTTATCTAATAGAAACAGACCCTAATAAATCCATATTCGATTATGGTCTAAATTTGTCTTCTAATATTTTAAAATAAATTAATAATTGATAAATTTTAGTATTCACTAAAATAATCAATAATATAATGTTTGTGTCGATGTTCTATGTGTGCGGCCCTCTAGGTCCTGTACACGAAGGTAGTGTAAATCCATACACAAAGTAAGGTAACCGCCTAGCAGTAGTTTTTAGTCATCCAACATATTAGGAAAATGATCATGAATCATAACCACTATGAACCGATTACTATGTAATTCAATCTAAATCTAACCGACATCCTAATTAATTTGACGCAAAATATATATCATCGTTAAATTAATTGTTTTACTTGATTACCAAGATATAATAGTCTCTATTCAATGTTAAACATTCCTACCATGTCCATGGATTTTAGAGTCACTAATATCTCTATCAAATGGCCAGTATGTCAACTCACTAATCTAAAAGAGCAAGGAATTTTATATTGACTCAACACTATTCTCTCTACACTTGGTAGCACACCCAACAATCGTATTACTCATAATTCGATTAAATATTGTTTTTAACGACGTTAAAACGTGTAAACTCCACACGTAGAATAAATGAAGGTCTCAAGTTAAAAGATCATTTACACTCGTTCACAAAAAGGATTGACCAATGATGTTTAATACGTGGTATCCTCTTAATCGAGTCGCTTCCAATAACCCTAATCTCAGGGTACCCCTAAGTATAACTTGGATATATTATCCATGGGTCTATCTTGACCTCAGTTATACTGAGCGATGATCAAGATGTCAATGTCCCCTCTAAACATCTATCCGATTACGAACTATTTTAGATTAATATACTCATTAATCTATGGGACTTTTCATTAATAATTTTACGTACAGAAAAGTAAATTAATCAATGATAAATACTTGCATTTATTAATTATTTATCCACAAATACAATACAGTACCTTGGCACATAAGTGCACCTACTAACAATCTCCCACTTACACTATTGCAAGCACTATGGACTTGAAGTCCTAAGCTCCACATGGGTATCATGCTTCTGTAGAGGTAAGGTCTTTGTGAGTGGGTCCGCGATATTCTTGCTCGTATCAACTCTGCTAACCACTACGTCACCCCTCTGAATAATCTCTTTGAGAATGTGATATTTCCGTTGTACGTGCTTGGATCGTTGGTGAGACTTCGGCTCCTTAACCTTCCTATGGCCGCATTGTTGTCACAGTAATGTCACTGGGTCAACAATGCTGGGAACCATTTCAAGCTCCACTATGAAGTTCTTGATCCACACAGCTTCCTTTGCCGCCTCGGAAGCTACACTGTACTCGGACTCGGCAGTAGAATCTGTAACCATCTCCTACTTGGAACTCCTCCAACATACAGCTGCACCATTCAAGCAAACATATAACCCTGCTGCGATTTCAGATCATCCCGATCTGTTTGGAAACTAGCGTCAGTATATCCTCTGACAGCTAACTCCTTATCTCCTCCATAAATTAAGAATATGTCATTTGTTCTTCTAAGATACTTGAGGATAGTTTTTACGGCAGTCCAATGTCCCTATCCAAGATCTGACTAGTATCTTCTTGTCATGCTCAAAGCATACGAGACATCGGGTCGAGTGCATATCATGGCATACATAATGGACCCTATAGCCGAAGCATAAGGTATCTTGCCTATCCTTCTTTTCTCCTCATGTTTCTTCGGACATATAGACTTGAAAAGATGTACACCATGTGACATTGGCAAGAATCCTCTCTTGGAATCTTGCATGCAGAATCTATTCAACACCTTGCCAATATATATGCCTTGACCCAAACCTAGCAACCTATTTTTTCTATCTCGGTATAATCTAAAACCAAAAACATAAGTTGCTTCCACAAGATCTTTCCTAGAGAAAGACTTTCCCAATCATTTCTTGGTAGACTCTAGGCTAGGGATATCATTGCCTATCAGAAGTATATCATCAACATACAGCACTAGGAACGAAATCTCGCTCCCACTAATCTTGTAGACCTGAGGTTCCTCTGGATTTTTGACATAGCCAAATTCTTTGACTGATTCGTCAAATCGCAGATTCCAACTCCGAGATGCTTGTTTTAGCCCATAAATGGACCTCTTGAGCTTACATTTTTTAACTGCATTCTTGGATGTAGTGAAACCGGGAGGTTGTATCATAAATACTTCCTCCTGTAACTTTCCATTCAGAAAAGCGGTTTTTACATCCATCTGACAGATCTCGTAATCCTTGTAAGCTACTATCGTAAGCAAAATTCTAATGGAATTAAGCATATAAACTGGAGAAAATATTTCATCATAGCCAATTCCTTGACGTTGAGTGAAACCCTTAGCCACAAGCCTTGCTTTATAGGTACTTACATTCCCTTCCATGTCAATTTTCTTCTTGAAGATCCACTTGCACCCTGTGGGTTTTACCCCAACTGGCTCATCAACCAACTCCCAAACTTGGTTGTTATACATGGAATCCATCTCTGATTTCATGGCTTTTAGCCATTTATCGGAATCATTTGAAGCGATTACTTTCTCATGAGTCGATGGTTCATCATCCTCGACAAGCAGTACTTCCTCATCCTGGGTTACCACCAACCATATCTTTCAGGCTCTCGATGTACTCTTGTTGACTTACGTTAATCATGCGTTCCTTGAACATTTTCAGGAGTTGGAATCGCTTGTACTGGTGATACTGATTTCCGATCTAAATGTTCATTTTCCAACCTGTTTGTAGCGTCTGAAATTTCTTCATGACTTACTTTACTCTCACTACTCTCTTTATAAATGAATTCTCTTTCCAAGAAAGTAACATATCGAGTAACGATAACTTTGTGCTCACTTGGGAGATTAAAAATAGTATCCATTTGTTTCTGGGGATAACCTAACAAACACTTAGTGGATCTTATCGCAAGCTTATCAGAATTGTCATTCTTCACATAAGCCTCATAGCCCCATATCTTAAGATAAGACAAATTCGGTTTCTTCCCAAATCATAATTCATAAGGAGTCTTATCTACTGACTTGGTTGGAACTTGGTTAAGCATGTATACTGCTGTTTCTAAGGCATAACCCCAAAATGACAGTGGAAGACTTGCATGACTCGTAATTGATCTAACCATGTCCATGAGTGTGCGGTTCCTCCTTTCTGAAACTCCATTCCACTCGGGTGTTCTAGGAGGTGTGAGTTGTGAAACGATCCCACACTCTTCTAGGTAACCAATGAACTATTGGTTAAGATACTCGCCGCCTCGACCACTCCGAATGGCCTTTATCTTCTGGCTTCGTTGATTCTCTACCTCCTTCTTAAACTCTTTAAACTTTTCTAGAGTTTCAGACTTGTGTCTCATTAAGTAGACATATCCATAGCTACTTAAATAGTCGATGAAAGTCACGAAGTAGGTATACACTCCTCTGGCCTGAACAGACAATGGCCCACACACATCACTATGTATGAGTTCTAGCAGTTCTTGGCCCTTCCACCTGTCTTGGTAAAAGGCTTCTTGGTAATTTTTCCTTGTAAACACGCTTCTCACGTATCTATGGGCTTTAATTCAAAGGAGTCCAAATACCTGTTACTTAGTAACCTTGTGATGCGTTTCTCGTTTACATGACCGAGTCTACAGTGCAAGAAATATGCTAAGTTTGAGTCATGCATTTTCTATTTCTTCGTTTCAACGTAATAGATCGACACATCGAAATTCTACAAACCATTATTCAAGGAACCATTTTCATATAACATTTCATCCAAATAAAAGGAAAACAACTTGTCCTTAAATTTAAATACAAATCCATTGGCGTCTAAACTCAACACTAAAATGATGTTCTAGGAAAAATTAGGAACGAAACAACAGTTCTCCAATTTTAAATCAAATCCACTAGGCAACTTTATTACATAAGTCCCCACAGCTAATACAGCAACTCTAGCTCCATTCGCCACTCGTAGGTCCATCTCGCCCTTGGACAACCGTCAGCAATCATTTAGACCCTGCAAGTTCGCATAAATGTGAGAACTACTTCCAGAGTCTATGACCCATGATGAAGAAACAAAAAGATTGCATTCGATCACAAAGATACTTGAAGCATTCTTCTTCATGAGTTGGAAGCAATTCTTCATCCAATGGCTTTTCTTGCCACAACGAAAGCATATAGCCTCCTTCTCATCAGACTGGGGTTCCTGTTGCCCTTTCTTAAACCTCTTTTGAGATGGAGGTCCGATGCTCTTAACTGCTTTGGCCTTGAGATTGAATTTGCTGGTGCCAGGATGTTTGTTGGTCGTTCTGACCATCATAGCTCGAGGTGAAGGATTCACCTTCATGTCGTTCTCAGCATTACCATCAAATCAGGATGTTTCTGGTGCCAGGATGTTTATTGGTCGTTCAGCATTACCATCAAATCAGTCAAACTCTTCTCCATCCTGTTCATGTTGAAATTCAACACACTGAGAAAATAATGGTTGGAGTGAGGACAAAATCAGGTCAATAGCTAAGTCCTGGTTCAACTTGGTACCAAGCTCTCATGCCTTTTAATAGACCATATCATCTAGAGTACATGTGACCCGACTGGGTTTCCTTCCACCAACATTGTTCGAAATGGTGCACAAGAGGTCTCATATTTCTCAACTCTGGCATTCTCTTGGAAGAGCTCATGTAAGTGCTGATCAATCTCCCTAGCACACATGTTCTCATGCTGCCGCTGTAACTCGGGAGACATAGAGGACAACACGATGCACTGAATATCTAGTGCATCCTTCATGTATTGACTGTAGTATGACTGATCATCCTCAGAAGCATCAGGTGCAGGTTCTTTAAGTGGTTCATCCTCTAGCACATAAATCTTTCTCTCACGCCTTAGGACAATATTCAGTTTCCTTATCAATCTAGGTAGTTGGAACTGTTGAGGATATTCTCTTTCTCGAGAATGTTTCGCAGCGAAAGGGTATTTGTATTTGCCATCTACAAAATAAGTTAAACTAGAGTTTTAGTATTTGTGGTATATTAATTAATAAAGGACTTTAATGTATCTCTCTCTATTTTATTAAAAAACAACAACCCCCACTATTGAAATCGGGAATTTGTTGATAATAATTACTAGTGGGACCGAAATCTTGAAATATGAAGTATGCACATAACTGAGCTGTACCTACATACCACACGAAACAAGTAAACCTTAACTTACCAATCACAACTATCTATGTGACTTTCGGTGTGTTCACGTAACTCTTAACTCAACACTTGCCTTCAAAACAGCTGACCTTAACTGAGCTAAACAAGTCAACTAAATTGAGTTAAGTCAGCCCATTAATCATTTACAATAAATTATAGATGTTTTACGACTATCCCACAGCTAAGCTGTACCAACTCATAGGAAAAATCTGACTATTATAATAAATATTAATGGATGGCATTTAATTTAAAATATTGACTTGATATTTAGGGGATTTTATTTTTAATATTGTCTTACCTTGAAAACATG